>CAWUFW010000488.1:2400000-3055000 GCA_963921515.1 Calotriton arnoldi | reverse complement strand
CCAGCCACATGAAAATCAGTCTTGACCCTGCTCACCCCACTTCGGGTGACAAAAGTAAAAAGAACAAATGACGGATTGAATGCTGAACAAACCAAACATTTACCCCCCCCCCCCAGTCACAGATTATTATTATTTATTTATTAATAATTACATTTTGTTTGCCGCACGAATTATCCCTCTATTATCTCTAGGTGCCATTACAGTGTGGGAGCAAAGAGGAGTTAGACTACTGAGAGAAAAGCCAGGTTTTCAGAAGTTTTTTTAATGTGGTGAAGTTTGTACATGCTCAGATAGATAAAGGTAACCTATTCCAATTGTAAGAGGCCAGGAATGAGAAGGCGCCGCCTCCGTGCCTCGTTGTTCTGATGCTTTTTGGGCATAGGAGCAATAGATCACTCGTTCTGAGCTGCCGTGCCGGGATGTATGGTTGTTGGTTTCTACCTCGGGTAGAGAGGACCCTTCCCCTGCAGGGTCTTACACACCAGGCAGAAAAGTTTGAAGAGGGCAAGTTTTTTAATTGGAAGCCAGTGCAGGGAATATAGAGAGGGCTCGGAGGGGGAACGGGGTGGAAGATTTAATATCAATCTGGCGGCCGAGTTCTGCACCACTTGGAGCCTAGCCAGAAGGCCTTCACTACTACCCACCGTAGTCCAGGCAGCTCATTATTAGTGCTTGTACCAGTGTCTTCCTAGCCTGCAAAGGAGTCCATTCAAAAACCTTTTTAGGATTCGCAGGATGCCAAAACAGGTTCCAGACACTGTTTTGACATGCTCCTTCATGGACAGCTTGTCATCCATCGTTATGCCCAGTTTCCTTGCACATTTTTTGGGGGTAGGTGGAGAGCCTAGCTCCGGAGGCCACCAATCCTCTGACCAAGCCGTCTGTGCCTTCCCGAACAGGAGGATCTCTGTTTTGGTCATGTTCAGTTGAAGACAGTTCTTGGACATCCACGAGGCTACTGTCAGTAAGCAGTGTTTAAATCTCGCTTTGGTCAGGGTGGGGTCATGGTCCATGGTGATGATCAGTTGTGTATCATCAGCATAGGAAATGGTTTCAAAACCATAAGATCTAATGAGTTGTGCCAAGGGGGCCATATACACATTAAACAGTGTCGGGCTCCTGATTGAGCCCTGTGGCACCCCCTTGTCAATAGATGAAGGGGCTGATGTATACTCGCCCAACTGGACCTGGTTTGTCCGTTCTGACAGGAAGTTGACCAGCCAGTCGAGTGCTTTGCCTGTGATACCAAACTCCCGAAGTCTATGCACTAAGATCTGATGGGAGGTGGTATTGAATGCGGCTGACAGGTCTAAAAGAACCAACATGGTCGCTGATCCCTGATCTAATGCCAGTTTGATAGTGTCTGTGACTTCCACAAGTGCAGCCTCAGTACTGTGTGAGGCGCGAAAGCCAGATTGCGAGGGATCGAGCAGATGAGTAGCTTCCAAGTATGATGATAGTGTGGCATTCACAGTGGATTCTAGGATTTTGGAGAAAAAAGAAAGAAGGGAGATGGGTCTGTAGTTTGCAAAGTTATGAGGGTCTGCTGTAGCTTTTTTAAGAAGGGGCTTAATATATGCAGCCTTCCATTTACAAGGTATACTAGCCAATTATAGGGAAAGGTTACATAAATCTGTGATTGGAGTACACAGAATAGGGGTTAAGGTAGTAATCACATGGGGAGGTGCTGGGTCTATCGGGGACCCTGATTTTATAGAATTTATACGAGCTAGGGTCTGATCTCCAGTCATTGGGCTAAAGGTTTCCAACGTGCAAACAGGCGATACTTCTTGGGGTTCCTGTGTGATAAGGCCTACTGGGTTTGAGAATGTGTTATAGATGTTGATTTTTTTGTTTAAAGTAGGCTTCAAGATTATCACAGTGCGACTGGGTTTTCGGAATCGTTTGATTGCCTCTATTAGGGTTTGTGAATTCTTTGAGGATTATGAACAACTCCTTAGACGAGTTTTTTGCAGAGTTGATTCTCTCTGCAATATGGGTTCTTCTGGCCAGATTACAATGTTTGAGATACATTCTCAGAGCGGCTTTATAGGCCAGTTTGCCCTCATTGGTTTTACCCTGCCTCCAGATCCGTTCTAGTCTCCTTACTATGGTTTTCTCTGTCCTTAACGCCTCAGAATACCAAAGAGCAGGGGGGTTTTCTCCTCTAGATTTTGGTTTTCTTAGCGGTGCAATGGAGTCAAAGGCCGTTATGAGTGAAGCTTCCAAGGCAGTCAGGTCCAAGTTAATATCGTTGTGATTGATAATAGATGGAGGACTGAAGACTGGGAGAAGTGTGGAGGGCACCACCTTCCTCCAGTGTCTTGTGAACTTGGGTCCATGGCTGTGAGTCCCTTTGTCGGACTTGATATCTAAGTTAAAATTGATAGAGAAATGGTCAGTCCATGTCTGCTCTATGGGAGTGTCTACTGCTAAGTTCCCAGCCTCAGTAAAAATTAAATTTAGTGTGTGCACTCCTCGATGGGTGGGGCTAGATACCAGTTGGTGGAGACCAAGAGACTCCATGTCTGCTAGTAGTTGGACAGTATCCGGATCCGTTTGGATATCTATGTGAAAGTTAAAATCCCCTAGCAGCAGGAAACAATCTGCCGCAAGGATATGGGGTGCTAGATGTTCCATCAGCTTGGCACTGAAGTCTTTTTTCCCGTCCGGAGGGCGGTAAACAAGGGCTTCCTTCCAAGTGATACTAATTTTTCAACTAAAGGCATCAAATGGTTTGTCCAGTATGGGTGACGAACAAGAGTCTAAAGTATCTATTCTTAGAGGGTTTTTGGTTGCTATGGCTACCCCACCCCCCCTTTTATGTTGTCTGTCACATCTAATTAGGGTGTAGCCTTGTGGAAGTGCTAGGGCTATTGCGGGGGAGGAGGACTGCGTTAGCCAGGTTTCTGTAATAAAGCATATGTCTGGCCTTGTTGAGTCCAGGAGATCCCATAGTTCTGCTGTGTGCTTGGGGATCGAGCGTGCATTAAGGTATATACACTGAAGCTTGGTCAGGATGCTGAAGGTGTTGTTGCTCCTGTCTGGGTACATGCTTTTGGGGGGCATTTGTTGAAAGCCCTAGATCTTTATTCTTATCTAAGTGTAGCCTATCGGTCCAATTAAAATTACAGCTATCACATTCCCAACGGATGGGCTTCTCCTCCAGAGATACTTGTTTACAGAGAGCTCCGTGCGAATGTTTTGCTAAAGTTATGAGCTCCTCTCTTGAGTAGAGCTTAGGAGCCAATGTGAAGTTAGAATGGAATAGACCTAACAGAGTGAATGTAGCTAACAAGTGATGGAGAAACAGAAAAAGATGGAGCACTCCTGGTGGCTGGGTGTAATCCATTGTTTTTTTGCTCACCACGCCACCCCAGTTTGGACCCAGCCATATGCAAATCAGTCTTGACCCTGCTCACCATTGAAACAGTCTAGCCCGAACTGCCAGACCATGTCTTCCCTGGACCAGAAACAAGCATCCTGGGGCTGGTTTTGGGGTATCACCCCTCATCAGACAGGCTAGCTTGAATCCAGTGGCACAGTGAGCACGGGACCCACATGGAGACAGAGAGTTGTGGAAAGGGGAACAGTCCTGCTTGGCTTTCTTGTGTTTCCTCTTCGACTTTGATTTGGGCTTACCCGAAGACTTCTACTGTAATAAGGACCTGTTCCATGAGTGACCTTCTGAGCTGCAACAAGTGTTTATTCTTGACTACAAATGAGAGGAGGACTTCTTCCAGTGTCGGGCAATATACAACTTCGTTTCACATTCCCGCATCGCCTTTGAATTCATGAGGGTGCATTTTTAACCTGACTTGGAGTTGTGTCCTGAGCTCAAACACCAAAGGCTTACCTTGTGCTGGTCTGTCACACACATTTGTTTGTGATAGTCCTTGCGTGGTTCAAATCCTGTAGTTCTTGGAGGGGACATAGTTACATTGCACACTGGTTGAAAAATGTTTTTTAAGAAAAAATCTTGTCAAACTGACAAAAAGGGGAGCACAGTTGCAGATCCGTGTTCGAAGGCACTGAAAGAAAGGAAATGATGTTAGGGGTTAGAGGTGGTGCTTGAATATGGCTCCGCTTGTCACTTCCAGATGGAATGAAGCTGCACGGCGCCACATACTGATGCGAGGGAGCACTAATGTGTGAATGTTTCCTGATCCAATCTAGTGCCTAGAAATATTCTAAAGGTGAGTAATCCCTGGTAACATCCAGCATGAAGATCTTCATTTGTGCTAGGGCAAATGGGGATGGGGGACATGCAGCAGGTACACTGCAAAGAAATGATGCTCTAGTAAATGCAGGTGAAGATGCATCACATCTAGACCCAGTGACTTTGTGGCAGGAGCTACAGGAAATCATACTGACAATAGTAACTACATGCATATTGAATGGTTTGATTCGGAGTGCAGCAAGTTAAAAACAATCTGATAGAAATGGGGGTCTTACTTCTAGTCAGGGTAAGGGGGATACACACTTTAGATAACTCCTGCTCACCCCCTGGGTAGCTTGGCACGAGCAGACAGACTTAACCCAAAGGCAATGTGTAAAGTATTTGTACTCAAAACACACAATAATACAGAGATAACACCACAAATGGCCATCACACCAGTTTAGGAAAAATAAAGTATCTATCTAAACTCAACAAGACCAAAACAACAAAAATCCAACATACATGTAATAAGAATATGACTTTTAAAACGTTTCAAGCAACTGGGTCCATAGAAAACTATGGATGCGTGATTGTACACAAAGTACCTGTAGACGTGTCAAAATTCATAAGGCCAAACAGCCGCAGAGAAGGGAAGCGTCGAGAAACAAAGAGATGCGTCAGTTCCGGAGTCCTCGGGGAGGCGATGCAACAGTTCTGCTGCATGCAGGAGAAGTGATGCATCGAATCCGGACTGTAGGGGTAAGTGATGTGTCGACCCCAAGACGGTTCTGCTCTGTGGGTGATGCGTCAGGAAAACTTGCCATACAGGTGTGATGCGTGGAAATCCGGGATGCATTGGCGATCAATGCGGCGGCGCTGCGTTGGTTTCTCCAGCAGCGATTCCACAATGCGTCGGTTCTTGCAGCCGCGACAGGCGCTGCGTCATCTCTGCAGCGGCGCTGCGATGCGTGGAGATTCCTCTCGCCCGGCGGTGCTGCAAGAAGGGCGATGCGTCAATTTCTTCAGATTTCTTCCAACTCCCAACAGCAGGGACAACCTCCAGAGGCCCAAAACTGGAATAGGCACCTCCTGGTAGGTCAGAATTCTCAGCAGCAGAGTTCAGGGAAGTTGGGGGTGAAGTCTGTGTCCCTGATACTGCAGAACAGGAGGCCAGCACACACATGCCCTTGGAGATTCTTCTTCAAGCAGGTTCACAGCAAAGTTCCAGTCTTTGTCCTTTCCTTGGCAGAAACAGCAACTGCAGGCCAACCCCACACAGCACACAGCAAAGGGGCAGTACTCCTCCTCACAGCTCTTCAGCTCTTTTCCTTGGCAAAGGTTCCTCTACTACTTATACTACATTTTGTCTTTGTTCTCTTTGTGCAAGGTTCTCTGAGTCCAGTCCAAACCAGTTCTGTCCTCACTGGTGCAGTATAACCACAGGGGGTGGAGACAGCATTGTACAAGGGAGACCGACCCTATTTAGGTGCAAGGAAAACTCCTCTCACTACTCTAAATGTAGCCAAGGTCTATTCAGCTCAGCTCCGAGTCTTCCATAAAGGGCCAGGCACACCTCAACCCCCCCAGTGGCTGTCTGCAGTGAATGCACATCCCCAGCCCCTGTCACTCCAAAACCAGACAGTCAATCCACAGAATGGCACCCAGAATGGTTAAACAAGAAAATGCCTTCTTTCTTACAGTGTCATTTCCAAACACACAATTAAAAATCCATCTTTACTAAAAGATGTTATTAAATTCTGAGTTCAGAGAGCCTAAACTTTATTTCTCTATCTTTTCCCAATGGGAAGTTATACTTGTAAGATGTTACAAAGTATCTCCCATTCTATCCTATGGGGCAGATAGTCTTTCAATAGTGAAAACAAAATTGGCAGTATTTCATGATCAGGACATGTCTCACACACACCAGTACACGTCCTACCTTTCACATACACTGCACCTCCCATGGGGCTACCTTGGGCCTGCCATAGGGGTGCCTTATATGTAAGGAAAGGGAGCGTTAGGGCCTGACAAGTAGGTGCACTTGCCAGGTCAACATGGCAGTTTAAACCTGCGCTCAGACACTGCAGTGGCAGGTCTGAGATACCTTTTCAGTGCTACTCATGTAGGTGGCACAATCAACTCTGTAGGCCCACTAGTAGCATTTGATTTACAGGCCCTGGCACACTCAGTGCACTTTACTAGAGACTTACCAGTAAATCAAATATGCCAATCAGGGAGAACCAATTATGTTCACAATTTACACAGAGAGCATATGCACTTTAGCACTGATTAGCAGTGGTAAAGTGCCCAGAGTCCTATAGCCAACAACAACAGGTCAGGAAAAATAGGAGGAAGGAGCAAAACGTTTGGGGATAACCCTGCAAAAAGGGCCAAGTCCAACACAATCTCTTTCCATCAGTTAAAAACAATCTCTTTCCATGGCACTGAAAACAAGGCACAGAACTTCAAACTGTGAAACCCGCTAAAAAACACTAAGGCAGAAGTACAAGAGTCTTCTCAAATTTAAAAAAAAGTCAGATGCCTCTAAAAGCCTGGCAGGCACTTACGGAGGCACTAAGAAGCAAGAGCGCCAGGCGGTTCTGAGAACTAGTCAGATGGGAAATGCAAGGTATGCCAAAACATAGAAACCAGCATCACGCCTGCCTCCTGGTTTGAGTACTTCTCACTGTGCAGTTTCGCTAGCCACGAACCGTCTACCACTCCGAGGAGTGCAGTGAGGAAGAGCGGGCTGACAGACAAAGATGACAGCTCAGAGGAGACTTTAAGTCCTCCTCTAATTGAGTCATTAGGAAGCGTTCCATTGGATAATTAATTCTCCGAAGGCGAAGTGCGAGTAGCAATCCTCAGTCAGAAGCAAAATGAGGCTCCTGGTCCCGATGGGGTACCAGCAGACCTATATTTAGAGCCGACCTTACTACTTGAGTACCCGTTATAGCTTTTGCCTGTAATACTAACTGGCACTAGAGGAGGGTACTGGCATTATGGAAAACTGTCATAATTGTTCTTCTTCATAAGAAAGCCCCACGGAATGATCCAATTACTGACAAATTTCCTTGCTCAATGCAGTAAGGAAAATCTATGCAGAACTTTTACATACTCCTCTAGATAATTGGATGCATGATAACGGGATCATTAACGCTTCACAGGCAGGCTTTAGACGAGGCCAAGGAACAATTGATAAAGCAATGCTACTATTTAATATTGGCCTGTAATACACCTGTATTAAAAAATCAAAATTCTATTTGATAATCATCGATCCGAAAATGGCCTTTGACACCGTAAACCACTGATTGCTCTGGCAGACATTGTTATCATCGAGTTGTCCAGAGAAACTGGTATCGGCAATCAAACTCCTCTACAATAATATGTCTTTGGTCAGAAATGGCTCGAAAGGAGAAGTAACTGATAGCTGATATCAACGTTTGGGTCAGACAGGGTTGTTTTCTGGCCCCAGCTTTGTTTAATATTTTTATCAAAGATGTTGACAGTTATTTGAAGGCCCTAAACCTTGATGTGCCAGTCTGTGGGGTCAACAAATGGCAATCTTGCTTTTTGTCAATGATTCTGTGCTCCTGACACATACTGAGTTGCCATGCATTAAGTTCTGAAGGCATTTGAATGTTATTGCAATGCAAAGAAGTTACAGATTAAAACATCAAAATACATGATCTTAAAGAGCAATACTAAGTTGAAGAGTGCTTTCAAAATCTATGGAATTTCTTTCAATCGTGTGGAACAGTACGACTAACTTGGAGTGAGGTTCGACTCAAAGCTGACTTGGTCATCCATTTATTAAAAAGCGAGGCCATGTTGAGCCAAAACGCCGGTGGAGTCCTCGGTTTTGCCAAAAGCCAGGGTTGCCCTTGAGGCATATTAAGCGCACGCCCTTACAGAAGGGCTCTATGGAACAGAGGTGTGGGGCTATAAAAAAGTTAAAGGTTTGGCACGGGGAAGAGAATCGTTTTTTATGTCCACTACTTCTCCTCGGACCCCAGTGGATTCTCTGAGGCATGACCTGGGCCTTAAGGGCCAGATGTATGACCTACCAATTTGTTACTATCCTACTGGCGGTCGCCAGTAGGTAGTTATAGGTAGGACCTAGGTTCCATAGGAAAAGCTTTTTTGGATTTGCCAATAACTTTGGCGCCGTTTAACGAATCTTCGCAACATTTTCAAAACTAATGGCCCACTTACTTCAGCTGCTGTTGAAAGTTTCAGGGTGATCCATCAGGCGGAGGCCGAGAAAAAGGGGGGGTCCCAAAACACTTTTTCTCCATGTTAATTTCCATAGGAAACTTTAGACACAGCTACAGCCCGACCTGCTGAACAGAATTACTCCAAATTAGGCAAAAAGGTAGCTCTTGGTCCAGAAAGTGTGTGTGTGTGTGTGTATATATATATATCACTGCTTTCCGCGTTGAACTTTGAGGTTCTTCTCTGCAACAACGGACACGGACCAAATGGTTAGTGCAAATTAATTATTTATTCCTCAATGCCGCCATAACGTTTCGGCTCGTCCGAGCCTTGTTCACATGACATTGTACTCGTGTTGAACTTCCGTTTTTAAAGTGACCAGTGCAGTTCTCAATCAAACACGTGAGTGTGGCGCTCATAGACATAAAAGAATTTGTAGTTCATTGACATTGCATATGTCGAGTTAAAAACCAAAAGCAAGTTTAAATATTGATATGATATAAAATCAATGTAAAATACAAATAAGGACACAAGGGTAAAAACAGCGGTAAAAATGACATCCTATTTACATCCCCAAAAACATTTTGTGCAAAATAATGCTAAACTGCTGCTAAAATCGAATTCAGTTGATATTGGCATAAATGCTTTATACTTGTTTGTCAACCTCCTCTTTAAAAGCAAGAACTAGTATATTGTCCAAATCTAGGAATCCCTAAATTTATAAAATAGGACCCCTATTGACTCACTTGTGGTTTTTGACTATTACCATAAAATTCACTTGCATGTTAAGTAACACTTATTAGAGCAATGAATTGCTGTGTTTAGGGTTCAATCCCTTTTCTAACGCTACATGCATATGGTAATATTTGTATATGTCTATGGAGCCTCCAAATGTGCGTGTAATGACTATCCTCTGTGATGAATTTGACCTAATACATGTGTCTGTTAAAAAAAAAGAGACTTAAAGTCTTCCACGATAGTTACTATATTAATTAATCCTCATTGCAGTGTGTATATATATATATATATATCTCTCAAAACAAAACCCTTTCAGGCATAGAGTGACGCATAAATTATGCACAAAAGGAAGCAGAGCACTCTGGGTAGTTCTCAAGTTTAGGTGGAAAGCAGCTCCAATATAGAGCACTCTCAACACCAGCTCCCTTGTGTCTGGACAAAGCTATACCTCTCTGAAGAGCTCTGAGAGCGAAACATGTCAGGGGTTGCTTTTATTCATTTCAGGTTGGCTTGGATGGTATTTTACCAATCCAAAGCTGTAATACTGTGCCTGGAGTTGTAAAAGGCTTTGGCCATTTTACAGCTCGGCAAGGATAGCATTGTGCTAATCCTATGCTTAAAGACTTTGCTGTGGAAATGGCAAAAGACTTTGTCCCTTTCTATCGCTGCGTGGATGGCACTGTGCTAATCCTACGCTTTAAGATTTTGATAGAAAAGCTGACATTTGAGGTGAGCAAATTTAGAGTGTCGCTGGTGTTGAGAGTGCTCTATATTGGAGCTGCTTTCCACCTAAACTTGAGAACTACCCAGAGTTCTCTGCTTCCTTTTTTTGCATATATATATATATATATATATATATATATATATATATATATATATATATATATATATATATATATATATATATATATATATATATATATATATATATATATATATATATATATATATATATATATATATACACACACACAGGGTATCTGAATCCCTGCAATATACAAACACAACGCCTTGATCACGCTAAAGGGCTAAACAGTACCACCACATTATAAATCATATGTGAAGACATAGTGAAAGGACAATTCATTATAACATAAAGAACAAATACCGACACATGATGGCCATCTTAACACAGTTCATTATGATGTATAAAATTGTGTGTATATATATATATATATAATATCGCAGCTTGGAGAGCAATCAGATCACTAGACACTGTCAACTGAGAAATTCAGAGTTCTGATGGATACATCTGCCTGTGGATTCCTCACCTTTTGAATGACCCCTGCGCCAGCATTCCACGGAAATTCTTTTCTTAGCTCTCCCACGTCGACGAGGACGTCCTAATAGCACGGCTTTGCGCCAACACCGTATGACGTCACCGGAGCCATAAGAAGACCTCGTCGGCGTGCTGACGTCCGTTCCCTTTTTTCCGCGCTGGCGACGCGTACCGTTTTTTTTCTGGGACTCTCCATTTTACTGTGATTACTTTGATTCTTCCTCTTCTTTGTGTTGCAGTGAGAATGGCTACTTCGAAGAAGTCTGGTTTCAAGCCCTGCAAGGAGTGTAGGGGGCCATATGTACATCACGGACCCCCACGACTACTGTCTTTGGTGTCTTTCTTCAGACCACGACGTCGAAGGGTGTTCGTGCTGTCAGAAGATGAACTCGAAGGCGCTGAAAGAACGTGAGGCCAAACTCTTCATCACGCGGGCAAAAAAGGAGAAGAGGGGTCGTAAGAGATCGAAGTCGTCGACCTCGCATACTTCGAAGTCGAAGAAGTATAAGAAGAAGAGAAGATATGGATCACGACGTCGATCTTCGATGGGGAGGGCTTCGAGATCAGCCTCTCCCGTACAGCGGCGTTGTGAAAAGTACTTAATCTCTCCGTCGCCTTCTTCTCCGCAGGCGACTCCGGCCCACTCTCCGGCACCGAGGGATTCTCCGGCGCCCAGGGATTCTCCGGCGCCCAGGGATTCTCCGGCGCCCAGGGATTCTCCGGCGCCCAGGGAGTCTTCTCCTGTTCCTGCAGCTTCACCTGTGCGGGCGCCGATGTCTCTGGCTCCGCAGTCTCAGCCCCCCGTACGGCCTCGGATGGATCCAGACATGGGGAATTCGGATCCTTAGCCTCCTTTCCCAGGATCGGATCCTTCGCATTTCCTTAATGCGATGTTTGGAATGTTTGCCAGGGCATCCTACCCTACTTGCGCGCCTTCTGGCCCCGTGGGTCCACTTGCCTTTAATTTGGGCATCCCCCATCAGTATGCCCAGGCACCTTTCGTGCCTTTTATGCCGACGGCTCCATCTTGGCAGTTCCCTACACCGAGGTTTTTGACTCCAATACCTCAATCACCGGTGCCATCTGGTGTTGGGCCGGCGTCGTTACCCACTTCGGAAGGTCCTCCTTCTACGCCGGCGCCGTTGTCACCGGCGCCTCCGATCCTGAAGCAGCGTTCCAGGAGGGAAGCGCAAAGACTGCTGGAGGAAGATGAGTACCAGCAAGAACAGGAGGAAGGGGAGATTCTCGACTCCGTAGATTAATTTGAAGGTCTGCGTGAGGCTAGTGGCCTTGATACTTCCCCGGAGTGGGAGCTTTCTTCTCCGAAGGCTTTACCTTCACAGGATGTTGCCCCTTATCACTTGGTCATCAGAAAAGCTGCTGAATTGTTGGACCTTCAGTTGCCCTCAGCGGAGGTAAAGTCAAATATTCTGACTGAAGTGCTAAATTCTCCTTCCTCTTCTATTGAACCCCTGCCGCCTTTCTATGAGGCGTTGACGGAGCCATTTATGGAAGTGTGACAGAAACCCTTGTCTGTCCCTGCAGTTTCTAGATCAGTGGCAAGAAGGTATAGACCTGCTCATGGATATCCAGCTTTCCTTTCTGCCCATCCATCTCCAGAAAACTTGGTGGTTCAAGCTTCTTGTTCCAAGCAGTCAACTGAATCCTTCCCTACCACCCCAGGGGATAGAGACTCGAAAAAGTTAGAGCAGTTGTCCAAAAAGGTGTTTTCCTCCGCAAGTATGGCTCTGAAGTCAACGAACGCCACATGTTTGCTAGGGAGGTACATTCATGCTCTTATGGACTCTGTCAAGCAAGTGGCTCCTAAACTTCCTGAAGTTGATCGTGTTCATTTTCTTGAGGCACTTTCAGATTCGCAAGCAGCAGCCCGTCACGTCATCCAGTCTGGTCTGGACACAGCTGACTCGGTTGCCAGAGTGATGGGTTCCTCGATTGCTACTAGAAGGCATGCCTGGCTTAGATCTTCAGGTTTCTTGCCAGATGTACAGGCTACTTTACTGTATCTACCCTTCGATGGGTCAAGATTGTTTGGAACCAAGGCGGACTTTGCGCTGCAGCGAATCAAGGACAGTAGGGCTACTGCAAGATCCTTGGGCCTGCAGTTCCAGCCCAGGGGCTATGGATACAAAAGGTATTGAGGTCTTGGGAAGGCAGCTTCCTTTCGAGGCCGTCAGCAGCCTCAGCAGCAGCAGAACCCTCTGTACAGGTCGTACAGAGGAAAAGGTAGAGGCTGTCTTCGGGGAGCCTCTCGTCAACCGTGTTCCTCCTCCTTCTCCCCTGTCCCCACCGCTGGTACCACGGGAAAGCAGCTCTAGATCCCCCATCTTGGAGCATGCTGGTCCTGTGGGGGGTCGGGTGTCCCATTTTCTACAAGATTGCAAATCTGTTACCTCAGACAGTTGGGTTTTGAATCTTGTGGAAAATGGGTACGCCCTACCTTTTCAAGAGTTTCCACCTCCTTACCCTCCTCGCCAGGACCTCCAGGTGTTCAGAGGACCATTTGCTGCTTCTGCAGCAGGAGGTTCTTGCCTTACTACGGAAAGGTGCGATAGAGGTGGTTCCGGAGCAGGAAAGGGGTCAGGGATGTTACTCCCGTTATTTCCTGATTCCCAAAAAGGACGGCCGGCTAAGACCGATCTTGGACCTCAGGGTTTTGAATTTTTACCTCAGGTAGGAAAAGTTCAAAATGTTGACCTTAGCTCAGGTTCTTCTGGCGCTGCAGCAGGAAGACTGGATGGTGTTGATCGACTTATAGGATGCGTATTTCCACATCCCTATTCTGAAGTCGCATCGGAAGTATCTCCGGTTTACAGTGGGGTCTCAACACTACCAGTTTGCGGTCCTCCCGTTCGGCCTTACTTCCGCACCTCGGGTCTACACAAAGGTGATGGCGGTGGTGGCAGCACATCTCAGAAGGTCGGGATTTCTGTTTCCCCTTATCTGGACGACTGGCTGCTCAAAGCAAAGTCGCCAGAGATGGTGTTGCGTCACTTGCATGCAACAACGCGACTGTTGTTCAACTTGGGTTTCTCGATAAAGGTGCCCAAATCTCACCTGGTGCCCTCTCAGCGTGGCCTGTTCATAGGGGCAGTACTGGACACTACTGTGTGTCGAGCTTTCCCGCCTCCGCAGAGGATTCTCGACATTCAGGAGATGATTCCTTTATTTCACGATGGAGCGGTTGTTCATGGAAGGTCCTACGCCTGCTCGGTCTGTTCGCTTCCTGTATACTGTTGGTCAGCCATGCACGCTGGCACATGAGGGCACTCCAGTGGTGCCTCCACAGGCAGTGGTATCGGCACAATAGAGAGCTCGGGGAGAAGGACAGAATCTCCAGAGACACTGCAGCAGAGCTGTCTTGGTGGAGTGTGCAGGGCAACCTTTCTCAAGGAAAGCCCTTTCAACCTCCTCCACCGGTGGCCACAGTGATCACAGATGCTTCCACTCTAGGGTGGGGTGCTCATCTGGGGGATCTGGAGACCAAGGGTTTTTGGTCTCCGGAGGAAAGGTTGCTTCACATCAACCTTTTGGAATTGCGGGCAATACGTTTGGTTCTCAAGGCCTTCCTTCCCTCCCTTCGCGGTCAGTCGATTCAAGTCCTGATGGACAACACTACAGCGATGTGGTACATAAACAAACGGGGAGGGGTAGGGTCGTATCGTCTCTGCAGAGAGGCTCTGCGGCTCTGGTCCTGGGCTCAGGGACATCAGATTTGTGTGATGGCAAATCATCTGGTAGAAGTGCTAAATGTGCGTGCGGACAGTCTCAGTCGGCAATATTCGGCCGATCACGAGTGGCGGCTTCATCCGGAGGTGGTCCAGCACATCTTCAGGATGTGGGAGTTTCCTCGGGTGGACCTTTTTGCCACTCAGGAGAACGTGCACTGACCGTCGTTCTGCAGCCTTTAGTATCCGATGCAGGGAGCGTTTGGGGACGCGTTTCAGTTGGATTGGAGCTCACAACTTCTTTACGCATTTCCTCCCATACCCTTGATTCCTCGAGTTCTGAGGAAGATTCGCCGAGACCGGGCCCAAGTCATATTGATCGCTCCGGATTGGCAGAGAAAGGTGTGGTATACAGATCTACTTCACCTCTCATCGCACCCTCTGCTCCGTCTCCTTCTCAGGGCAGACCGCCTCTCGCAATCGCAGGGGCAGGTTCTACACACCCACCTCCAGAGCTTGCACCTTCATGCCTGGAGATTGAAAGGGGCAATCTGAGTTCTTTCTCTCTCCCACCGGATGTGGTGAATGTTATTTTATCATCCAGGAGACCCTCCACCAAATCTATTTATTCATTTAGGTGGTCCAAGTTTGTGAAATGGTGTGGAGAGAGGTCCATTGATCCTTTGAAAGCTCACTTATCTGACGTTCTAGGATTTTCACTTTCTTTGGCCCAGCAGGGTTGTGCTGTGGCTACGGTAAAGGGTTATTTGTCTGTCTTGTCGGCTTTCTTCTGTTTGCCGGATCAGCCATCTTTATTTGTCTCCTATTGTAATGAGGTTCATTAAGGGCCTCACCAATAGGTTTCCTCCCACTCCTTTCATTATGCCCCAGTGGGATTTGAATTTAGTACTTACTTTTCTGATGGGTTCTCCTTTTGAGCCTCTTCATAGTTGCCAGTTGAGGCTTCTGTCTTTCAAGACGGTCTTTCTGATCGCTACTACCTCAGCTAGGAGGGTAAGTGAGCTCTTAGTTCTAAACCTCAGTTTTTAAACATTCATGCAGAAAAGATGGTTCTCAGGACCAGGGCTGCTTTCCTGCCTAAGGTGATTACTCCTTTCCATTTAGGACAGTCTATTACTTTACCTACCTTCTATCCTCCCCCTCACCCTTCCAAAGAGGAGGAGAGAGTTCATCGCCTGGACCCTAAGAGGGCTGTCAGCTTCTACCTGGATAGAACCAGGGACCTAAGGCTGGATGATCAGCTCTTCGTGGGCTACATTGGGCGAATGAAAGGCAGAGCTGTCCACAAACGAACGCTCTCCAGGTGGATCATCTTGTGCATCAAGATCTGCTACGCCCTGGCCAAGAAGGAGCCTACTGAAGGTATTCGAGCTCATTCCACCAGAGCTAAGTCTTCTTCTTCTGCTCTAACTAGAGGTGTCCCTGTTGTAGACATCTGTAAGGCGCAACTTGGGCCTCCGTCCACACCTTTGCGAAGCATTACTGCTTGGATTCGGATGTTAGGAGTGACGGCCATTTTGCACGCTCTGTACTGCAAGATTTTTTGGTATAGGCAGGTGGACACCCTCCTCCGGGAGAGGGACAGCTTGGGGATTCAATTCAAAAGGTGAGGAATCCACAGGCAGATGTATCCATCAAAAGAACAAGTTACTTACCTTCGGTAACGCTTTTTCTGGTGGATGCAGTATCTGCCTGTGGATTCCTCACTGACCCACCGCCTCCCCGTTGTCCTCCTGCATATACCGAAAATGTTCGGACTGTCTGACATTATTTTCTATGTCATTTTCATGCATACAGTTTGTTGCTAGGAAATGCTTTGGTTATTGGCTTTTCCTTTCTACTTATGTATATACTATATGTATTTGTATATATATTATGTATACTGGGTATACTTGTGTTATGTTGTCGGTCTGCCCATTCGCCTCGAAGGCACGGAAAAAATGGGTGGAACTGACATCAGCACGCCGACTAGGTCTTCTTATGGCTTCGGTGACGTCATACGGTGTCGCGGGCGGAGCCGTGCTATTATGACGTCCTCGTCGACGTGGGAGAGCTAAGAAAAGAATTTCTGTGGAATGCTTTCGCAGGGGTAATTCAAAAGGTGAGCAATCCACAGGCAGACACTGTATCCACCAGAAAAAGCGTTACCGAAGGTAAGTAACTTGTTCTTCTTGACAAAAGGTCTGTCTTAGCCATTTATGTCATCACACTGTCTAAAGTTCATTACGTATTTTGTCTGCACTGGGAAATGGGGACTTCAGCACTGTATCTGTAATTCAAAATCTGCACTGACCTCTGAAACTAGAAGAACTTGCATTTCAGCAGCATTGAATCCCTAAATATTAGTTCTGGGATTATTTTTGTAAAGTGTTTTAACTGGTTTGGTTTTAAATTAAATAGATGGCACTTTTGCCGAGTTGCTGTTAATATCTGAAAGAGACACGTTAGTGACAGATTCCTTACCTTAGAATATCCCCAGGCGTCAGGCTGGATCCGGAAAGTTTTTTGCGTAGCAGTACCCTTGCGCGTCGGTAGGCGGCGTCGTGCGGCTCCGCGTCCGTCGTCAGCGTCGTGATCGCCGGGATGACGTCGCGGGCAGTACTTAGACGCCGCCCCTGCGCGCTGACGTCAGTTCTTCTTTTTCCGCGCCAGTAAGCGCAGATCCGGGAAGAGCAGTGCCCTAGTCAATTTTTGACTAAATTTTTGGTGATTTTTTCACTGTTTTTTTTCGAGTCATCTCGACTCCTAGGTGTCGGTAGGGATGCCCGGCTTAAAGCCATGCGACGTCTGTGGTCGAATGATGTCGATCACAGACCCGCACTTAGAGTGTCTCTACTGTCTCGGCCGAGACCACGACACGAAGTCGTGCCCTGACTGCCGGGCCTTACACCCGAAGGCTTTGCGAGAGCGGTCTCTAAAGCTCCTCGAGGTCCGGCAGTCGGCTCCGCGCCGCACCAAGCCCCGGTCCCGTGAGAGGTCGAGGGGCCGGTCGCGGAGCCCCCGCCGGTCGTCGGAGTCCAAGTCTTCGCACTCCTCGGGTAAGTCGAAGCACAAAAAGTCTAAGAAGCATCATCGCTCTAAGACTTCGCCTCGCCGGTCTCGCGACTCGGCTGAGGCCCCTGTCGGCACCGTCCCCGCGGCCCCGGACGTGCCTGTGGAGCCGCCCCCGCATTACCCGTCCTTTCCGGGTTCGGGGGCGACTCCGGCCCAAATACAGGAATTCCTGTCGGCCATGGCCCGCCTCTTCGGGCCTCAAGGTCCCTCCGGTGCGCCTTCGGGCCCCACGGGCCCTGATGGGGTTGCTCCGGCGTCGCCGACGACTCCGGTCCCGGCGTTGCCCGTCCCGCCAGCCTTGATCCCGGCCTCGGCTCCGGCCTCGATCCCGGCTCCGGTGGTACCGCAACCCCGATCGACGCCGGTTGACCTAACCACGCCTCCGCCGGCGCCGATGTCCCCGGTGCCGTTCCTGACGCCGCCCGGAGCTCCGGGCGGCATCGTTCCCCGGTTCTCTCCGGTTCCGGACATGGAGCCGGACCGACGTCGCTCGACGCCGGCGCCGATGAGACCTTGGGTCCCAGATGTCCCTCCTCCTCCATATTTTGAGCCAGAGGAGGACCAGGAGAGCTGGGAGGGGTCGGAAGACCCTCTCACACAGCAGTGTGAGTATGATCAGGACTGGGCAGAGGAACTTGGGGATGCCAGTGGTCTGGACACTTCTCCTGACTCTGGCATGCTGTCGCCTCCTTCCGTGGCTACGGAGGAGGGAGCAAATTTCGCAACGGTGTTGCGTAGAGCAGCTGGAGCCTTGCAACTCCAATTGCCTACTGTGGCTGTCAGGACTAATCTCCTGACGGAAGTGTTTCAGCCGGCAGCTACCTCCTCGGAGCCATTGCTGCCGTTTAATGATGCACTGTCTGACGTTCTTTTGGGCACCTGGTCCAAGCCCACCACAGGGGCTCCTGTGGATAGGAACGTGGCCCGACGCCATCGCCCTGCTCCGGGCGACCCCTTGTTTCTCTCTCAACATCCCACCCTCGAGAGCTTGGTTGTCCAAGCCTCTGCCTCCCAAACCGCCTTCCCTACCGCCCCTCCGGATAGGGAATCCAAACGCCTGGACCAATTTGGGAAGAAGGCCTTTTCTTCCTCCAGTGCTGGCTTGCGGTCCGTCAACACCGCTTGCCTTTTGGGCCGATATTCCCACTCCCTGTGGGATTCGGTGGCGGCTGTTTTGCCCCAGTGTTCTGAGGAGGTCCAGACACTGCTTACCCGCACCATTGCGGAAGGTAGGGATCGGCAAAGTACACCATACGTTGTGGCCTTGATACCGCCGACTCGCTGGGCAGATCGCTTGCAACGATGGTGGCGCTGCGTCGCCACGCCTGGCTGAGAACAACTGGTTTCTCGAGTGATGTCCAGAATACACTCATGGACATGCCCTTTGATGGAGTCGGTCTTTTTGGTTCCAAAGCAGACCATGCGCTGGAGCGTTTTAAGGACTCACGGGCTACTGCCAAGTCCCTGGGCCTTTCTGTTGTGCGCCCTCCGCTAACCTCTGCTTTTCGCCCCTTTCGTGGCCACGGAAGGGGCGCCCAGTCACATCCGCTGCCCAGCCACCGGCCCGCGCAGCAAGCGTCTTCGCGTGGCCGAGGACGTGGCTACCGCCGTGGCGGTTTGGGCAACCAGCGTGCGGGTCAGGCCACCAACTCCGCCCCGTCCGCGGCCTCCAAGCCCTCCTAGTCCTTCCTTTCAGGTGCACAGCACGCCAGTAGGGGGCAGGGTCCGCCATCACCTTCACCACTGGCGTGCCATCACCTCGGACAGGTGGGTCTTGGACATTGTCCGAAGGGGCTACTCCCTCCCCTTCGAGACCACCCCCCCCAGCCATGACACCTCAATTCCACCGCATGTCAGGGGATCACTTGGTGCTTCTGCAGAAGGAAGTCACGGCCCTCTTGGCCAAGAGGGCCATCGAGCATGTTCCGACCCCAGAAGTAGGATGTGGTTGCTACTCCCACTACTTTCTGGTGCCCAAAAAGGACAAGGAGGACAAGCGTCCTATCTTGGACCTCCGGAACGTCAATCGCTTCCTCCGGAAGGAGAAGTTCAAGATGCTCACCCTAGCTCAGGTCTTGACTGCCCTCGACCCTGGAGACTTGTTGGTAGCGTTGGACTTGCAGGACGCTTATTTTCACATCCCCGTCCTGCCGGCCCACCGGCGTTACCTGCGGTTCTCGGTAGGCCTCGAGCATTTTCAGTTCACCGTGCTCCCCTTTGGCCTTACAAGTGCCCCTCGGGTGTTCACAAAAGTGATGGCGGTGGTCGCAGCTCATCTGCGCCGGGCAGGGGTTCCAGTCTTCCCCTACCTCGACGACTGGCTGCTGAAGGCGGGCTCGTCCCAGGCAGTCGTCTCCCACCTCCAGACTGCGGCCGAACTCCTGCACTCGCTGGGGTTCTCCCTAAATGTGCCGAAGTCGTATCTGATTCCTTCTCCACAGCTCCTTTTCATCGGAGCAGTTCTGGACACGACGCAGTTTCGGGCCTATCCTCCCGAACGGCGAGTCCGGGATATTCAGGCTATGATTCCGATCTTTCAGCCTTTATCCTGGGTTTCGGTACGGATGACCCTGAGGCTGCTGGGCCTCATGGCCTCCTGCATCCTGCTGGTCGATCATGCCAGATGGCATATGCGGGCTCTTCAGTGGGACCTGAAGTTCCAGTGGGCGCAGCACCAGGGCAACCTGTCCGATCACGTCCAGATCTCGGAGGGGACTGCAAAACAGTTGCAGTGGTGGCTCTCGAACCGGCAATGGGTCATGGGCAGATCCCTCTCCCTTCCCCAGCCAGAGCACACAGTTGTGACGGACGCGTCCCTTCTGGGATGGGGCGGTCACATGGGAGAGGCGGAGATCAGAGGCCTCTGGTCTCCGGCGGAGTCCCGGCTCCATATCAACCTTCTGGAGCTCCGGGCGATCCGACTTGCACTCAAGGCATTCCTTCCCTCTGTCAAAGGGAAGGTAGCGCAGGTGTTCACAGACAACACCACCGCCATGTGGTACTGCAACAAACAAGGCGGGTGGGGTCGTGGACCCTCTGTCAGGAGGCTCTGCGCCTCTGGATATGGCTGGAACATCAGGGCATGTTCCTGATGGTTCAACACCTGGCAGGTTCCCTGAACGCCAGGGCGGACGAACTCAGCCGCAGGTGCATGATGGATCACGAATGGCGTCTTCACTCGGAAGTGGCGCAATGACTCTTTCTGCAGTGGGGAGAGCCTTATTAGATCTATTCGCCACCGAAGAGAACGCGCAATGTTATCAGTTCTTCGCGTTGGAATTTACAAGGCGGCACTCGCTCGGCGACGCTTTTCGTCGCGAGTGGAGTTGCGGTCTGTTGTACGCCTTTCCGCCTATACCACTTCTACCCAGAGTGTTGAAGAAGATTTGGCGCGACCGGGCCCAAGTCATCCTTGTGGCTCCGGACTGGGCTCGAAGAGTTTGGTATCCCGAGCTACTCAGTATGAGCGTCGATCCCCCGATCCGTCTGCCTCTTCGGGAGGATCTTCTGTCGCAGCAGCAGGGGACGGTCCTCCACCCGTACCTGTCCAGCCTCCACCTGCTTGCGTGGAGATTGAGCGGCGGCAGTTGATTCCTTTTGACTTGCCTCCCGAAGTTTGTGATGTGATTCTGGCAGCCAGGCGTCCCTCCACTAAGGTGGTATACGCCTGCAGGTGGAACAAATTTGTGGCATGGTGCACAGCAAAGGCTGTGAATCCCCTTTCTGCCCCTCTTTCTGAGGTCCTTCTGATCCTTCTTTCTCTGGCCCAACAGGGTTCTGCCCTGGGTACCATCAAGGGCTATCTTTGTGCCATCTCGGCCTTCCTCAGGCTTCCTGATCAGCCCTCCCTTTTCAAGTCCCCTGTTGTTAACAGGTTCCTAAAAGGCATTACACACCTCTTCCCTCCTGTTCCGTTTGTGATGCCTCAGTGGGACTTGAATTTGGTTCTTACCTTTCTCATGTGCGCTCCCTTTGAGCCTCTACATAACTGTCCTCTTCGTCTTCTGACTCTGAAGACAGCCTTTCTGGTGGCCATCACCTCCGCTCGGCCGGTGAGTGAGCTCCAGGCTCTATCATGCAAACCTCCCTTTCTGTCTGTCCATCCAGACAAGGTTGTTCTTAGGACGCGTCCGTCCTTCTTGCCAAAGGTGGTTACTGCCTTCCACATTGGGCAGACCATCACTTTGCCCACCTTCTTTCCGCCTCCGCACCTTCCAGAGAGGAAGAGAGGCTCCACCGTCTGGACCCAAAACGTGCGCTTTCCTTTTATATCAACCGCACACAACACTTCCGGGTGGATGACCAGCTCTTTGTTGGCTACGTGGGCGCCAAAAAAGGTCGGGCGGTGCACAAGAGAACCATCTCCCGCTGGGTAACCTTGTGTATCAAAGCCTGCTATTCTTTGGCTAAGAAGGAGCCTCCTGTTGGGCTGCGTGCCCATTCCACCAGGGCAACGGCTGCTACCACGGCTTTAGGCTGCGGTGTTCCGCTGCAGGATATCGGTCAGGCAGCTACGTGGGCCTCGCTGCACACGTTTACAAAGCATTACTGCCTTGACAGTCAGGTCCGGAGGGACGGCTTCTTTGGCCGTTCTGTCCTCCGGGACTTCCTTGTCTGATCTTTGTTCGCAGACCCACCACCGGGGTTGGTATTGCTGGGGTATCTATTCTAAGGTAAGGAATCTGTCACTAACGTGTCTCTTTCAGATGCACAAGTTACTAACTTGTGTAACGATATATCTGTAAGAGACAGTAGTTAGTGACAGATTCCTTACCGCCCCACCCATCCTCCCCGTTCTGCGAACTGATTTCTAGGGTTAAGGACATCCCTTTCAGGGCCCTAGTATTTTTCAGACACCTATGTCAGCTTCTTGCATGGCTCTGCGTTCCTGGCGCGGAAAGTTGTGTACAGAACTGACGTCAGCGCGCAGGGGCGGCGTCTAGTACTGCCCGCGACGTCATCCCGGCGATCACGACGCCGACGACGGACGCGGAGCCGCACGACGCCACCTACCGACGCGCAAGGGTACTGCTACGCAAAAACTTTCCGGATCCAGCCTGACGCCTGGGGATATTCTAAGGTAAGGAATCTGTCACTAACTACTGTCTCTTACAGATATATCGTTACACAAGTTAGTAACTTGTGCATTAGCACGTTTCTTGACAGCTGCGCAGCCATGTACCAGCACTTTATTACTGGCTCTCTTTTAGTTATGAGTGGACTCTTCTGGCAGTGGGGATTCTTTTTTTGTGTTAAATTTAGTATGTAATTATTTTGATAAGTTGTCAAATGCTTAATGTTTAATTGATTATGTATTGCATATTGTATGGCCTGTTTTCGCCAGGCTGACACCATAAAGTTACTACTTCAACCCCAGATTAACTTGATGATTGACTGCGTCATCATATTGAAAGGCTACACCAGAAAGTTAGGTCTGAGAAAAATGACTTAGGAATGTTGTCTGTATGTAGTATTCTGGTAGAGAGCACTGCAGAGTCAGCGTAAAAATTAAAAGATTTGGATCGGCCATTGGAAGCCCCTCAAACACCATGCTTTGTTTTTGTTTAGCAAAACCACAGGTGAAACAATGAGAGAAGGGGAATGCGAAGGGTGGTTGTGTTTTCTAGGGATTGAATTAAAGCTTATTATTATGGGATTTGTATAATTGTGGAAGGGAATGGTAACCTGTTGATCTTTTTTTGTTTATTGTTGCCACCCACCGTATGAAGAGTGCTCAAAAGGCACCCTTAAACCGTTCATTGCCCTCCTCACTGAAATCATTGATCTGACAGTCTTCTGAAAAAGAAGATTCAGTGATCATTTTGCTGGGTGATTCTAATACCACAATATCCTGCACAGATGAATGTCTGTGCTTGTTTTCTTTAAACCAACACCTGATTCATCTGGACAATACAGGTTAGATTTCTATATAAAAAGTGGCAGGGTGATCAACCTCGAGGTTACACCAAGAATCGAGAGTGACTGCAGTCCCCTTTCTTTGCCAGGTTCAGTTATGCGGTGTGGGGGGTAGGTTACTCATGAGGTGCTCCTCAGAAAAAGAAACCAATTGTCGCTTGAGGAATAAAAACGGAGTAAAGAAAGTCACAATACACTGGGTGGAGACATCATACTTTACTTCAAACTTGCCCAACTACAAGTTGAGTTGGGCAAATTTCCTGGGTGAAATTCTGTTTTGCTAATATAATTCTGCTGCTAAATTCAGGCGCAGGGTTGTGAGAGTTGGCGCATGGCAGCCTAAAATGCATCCGCACAGGGGGAGAGAGTATATTACGAGATATGACGCTGTTCTACTCTCTTCCTTTCACGCAACACAGCACTGCAACTTTAGTTGCTGTGATGCCTTGCTTGAAAACGTAGTAAATCTGCCTCTAAATCGAGAATATACCATAGTGATGTTGGATGCCCTTTAAACTTGTTATTTTCACAATTTAGTTATGTATTATTTTAAAGTTGGCAGGTTTTTAAATCTGGTGTACTTTAATTAAAGTGATTACGGTGAAATTTGCATGTATGTGCGATTGTATGGAATTTTCCGAAAGAAATCGTCTGTATTTGAGTAGATTCTGTGCTACAGGCGTGTTGTATATTGCTGATGGGGATGAGGGGAGGCTGTGTATTTTCTGCAAGTTTGATGCAACAGTGCCATCACGTGATAGATTCAGATAATTTCACTCTCTGATCGTTTTCTACATTTTGTGACGTAGACGTTTTTTATTAGGTCTCGCCTGAACCAGCGCTTGCGCTGCTCTGGCGAGACTTTTAGTAAGTGGGCTTCAGAAATCCGACCACACGCTTTTGCTTGTGGCCTAAAGCTTGCGGTTACGCGCACAATTACGCGCACAGGCGCCATCTGGCTTTCCTCTCTTGTGCGCGAGCAGCAGCGTGGCCGGGTGCGAGCTGCATACCTCGCATTCCTTTCGCGGCCGCGTGGCCACGCTTGTTTTCCTAACATGCACTCCCATTAATGCCCCTTTATCAGAAAGAATACGTTGCATGTCTGAAGAGGCGCTTTGTCGGGTTTTGTTATCAGTCTCCTCTCATGTACTGTATTACAATTTTCTGTGTCTGATTGCGGTGCATTAGCATTCCATCCGACACGCCCCTTGGAATGTGCTGTGCTTGCCAACACGTTTATGGTTCAGCTGTAATTGTCACGTTGCTAACATAAGATGCGGCTGCTTGTCGGTATTTTTCTTTAGATGGGGTGTTCCATGCTGGGCTCGCTCTGCCATCTTGTGGTAGACTCGTGAATTGCCTTTTGGAATGAGTTATGAGAGGTAAGGAATTTAAGACACAACTCAGTGATGTTTGTTTCCCCTTCTTGCTTTTCTCGAGGTAACTTTTGCAATTTTTCAGTTATTTCTAAAGTCTAAATAATTTATTTTCACCTCTTAATCTTTCAGCGGCTCCCTGTTTCCCTCACATTATCTTCCGCGTTCTTTAAACTTGAAACAGATTAAACAGTGAGAAGTTTTTCATTTGTTATATTTTTCTGACCACACCTTTTAAGTCTTTGCCAAGAAAAACAAACGGTCCGATCCTTCTTAAATTCCTCTTTAAGCTTTAGGTCTGTTTTTTTTTTTTTTACCGGAGGGTTGAGGCTATTAGAAACAGATTGCCTCCTTCTGTGCTGTTCTCGGAAATTGTGACTCTCGGGCCTGCTGCGGGCTTGGATCTCATCGGGCTTTCCAGGAACCGGACAAACCCTGCTTTTCCCATGAATGCCGATGGGTGCAAACCTGAGAGCAGACCTTTATTAGCACTTTTGAACCTCTCTCTACCTCTCTCTCTCTCTACCTTTCTCTCTCTCTACCTCTCTCTCTCTCTACCTCTCTCTCTACCTCTCTCTCTCTACCTCTCTCTACCCCTCTCTACCTCTCTCTACCCCTCTCTACCCCTCTCTACCCCTCTCTCTACCTCTCTCTACCTCTCTCTACCTCTCTCTACACCTCTCTACACCTCTCTACACCTCTCTACACCTCTCTACACCTCTCTACACCTCTCTACACCTCTCTACACCTCTCTACACCTCTCTACACCTCTCTACACCTCTCTACCTCTCGCTCTACCTCTCGCTCTACCTCTCGCTCTACCTCTCGCTCTACCTCTCGCTCTACCTCTCTCTCCACCCCTCTCTCCACCCCTCTCTCCACCCCTCTCTCCACCCCTCTCTCCACCCCTCTCAAAGATGGCTGCACCGTCTACGTGGGATGCGGTGGACTAAGTGGCAGCTGGAGCCTGATAGCACTGCTTGTCCTTTAAAAAAAAAAAAAAAAGCAGTGGCATAGCCAATAGGTCTCCCCTTTGGGACCTTATAAGTGTTTAGTTATTCAGTACAATATCTTTGGTGCAACAACATCAAGTGTTGCATGGCTAAACACTTATAAGGTCCCGAAGGAGAGACCTATTGGCTATGCCAATTATTGTTTAGCTTGTTTCTAGTTTTTACCTGCCATTTTGCGTCTTTCACTTGCCACCCATCTCTTCGCTGCTGACCGCTTTTATTTTTGTTTTTTTTGTCGTTTTACGTAGGCCGTAATAAGCATCAGAAGAATACCTCGCATATACAAGCACAAATATACATTAATTTCAGATTATAAAAGCCTATTAGAACAAGCATTGGCATAGCCAATAGGTCTCGCCTTTGGGGCCTTACAAGAAATTAAGGCGATGTCCTTACCTGTATTTAAAGGTGCTGTTTAAGTGTTAACAAATTTAATATAGCGTCCTTAATTTTAGTTTTTGACCTGACTAAATAATGAAGTAATACTATTATATGTGCTGCATTATGCAGAATGCCTGTCCACACATATTGGGTAATTGGATGTATGTGGTTAGTAGTGGCCTAGATTTCAAGGAACTGAAAAAACAAATGTAGCACTATGAGGTGGGGAGAGTCCCTCAGAAACAATGAGGACACGCAAAGGTCTTGAATTTAGTTGCTTTATTCCAAGTCAGATCCATAGAAACCTCATCCTCTAAGTAGAAGCTGCAACTGACAACTTTAAACATGAACATTCCTAACAAGAGACCATTCTATAATGGAACAAGAGACCATGGTAACAAGATGGCACTTGGTTAACTAAAGAATACCACATCACCTCCCCCTTTCCCAGTAACAAAACAACAGCAACAAAAGAAAGAACAAAATGAAAGAAATTAAAACCAAAAAAATAAAACAATTAAGAAACAGTCTTGTTAGCGCAGAGGAACCCTTTTTGGTCTAACAGACCTTCTTCTCAAAACTTGCGGAGCACAAGAAGATTCTTCATCCCCTTCCTCACTTGAGCATCGTGGTAGACACTTTACAATCCTGTTCAGATTCCAAACTCTATGATCTTGAGTTTTGACAGCATTACCCAAAAGTTTGATAACTTTTATTGGCTTTCCAAACTTCGACATACCAACTCTTCTCTTGGGAAGTTTTACCCTAACCAAGTCACCAACTCCAACAACTGTTTTCTTCACAGCTTTCCTTACATCAAAACAAATTTTACTCTTCTCCATCCTCTCCAACTCTCTGTCTTTCCACACATCAGGACAGTCCACCACTCCACCTGGCTCCTTTCTCCTAGAAGTTACCCAGAGAGGAGTAACTTGGGTATTCGCCAGTCTCCCTTTAAACAATCTGAAGGGTGAGACTCCAGTTGAACTATGTGGAGTGAATCTGTACTCGCGCACCTTTTTCTTTATAGCATCCTCCCAGTCACCACCAGAGACTACGGCCAATTGCATCGCTTCTTTCAGCACTTTCACAAATCTTTCTACAACACCATTGCACTGTGGATGATACAGCGCAGCCCGCTTATGTTTAATGTCTCTTTCACTCAGGAACCTTTCCACAACCATGGAGGTGACCTGGACCCCGTTGTCAGACAAGATAGAGGCTGGTAATCCTTCCCTCTCAAAAAGTTTGTCCAAAAAATTAACAACAGTTCCAGAATCAACAGAGTTAACAATTTTTACCTCTGGCCACCTAGAGAACATGTCAACACAGACAAGAACATACCTATCCTGTGTCCTTATCTTCACTGGACCCAAAATGTCCACAGCAATGTCAACCCAAGGACCACTAGCTTGTTTCCTGATCACCATGGGTTGTGTTCTACACTTAAGTATTTTATCACTGCTAGCACACTGAGAGCAGTTGCGCACAATCCTTTCAATATATACATCCATGGCAGGCCACCAATAGGCCTCCCTAATCCTCTCCTTAGTCTTTGCTATACCCATATGACTAGCATGGGCATTAGCCACCAACTTGTCACGTAATTTCTCAGGCACCACCAGCCTGCTTCCTTTCAAAAGTATACCACTCAATATAGGTAACTCATCCTTTACACACCAAAACCCTTTGAGTAGGTCAGAACAATCACATTTGTCACACCATCCACTACGTATATAGGCCATGACTTGTAGTAAAGTGGGATCAGTACCAAGGCACTCCAACCACTCCGCCTCAGTTAAAAAACCTTCACTGATCAAACAAACCTTAAATTCTTCCTCAACATCCTCACCACCAAAATTACCATCACCTTCAAGACAATCCTGGATCTCAGAACAACCATCAAGCCTAGACAATCCGCCAAAATGTTACAAGAGCCTGTCAAATACTCCACATGGAAGTCAAATTCCTGTAGAGCAACCACCCACTTCCTTATTCTGTGAGAAACGCAATCCACACCTTTCTTACCAAACACCTCTTTCAAAGGTTTGTGGTCAGAAACAACAGAAAAATGTTTACCCCACAGAAACTTCTTCAGTTTGCGAACTGCCCAATAGACACCCAAAGCTTCTTTTTCAACCACTGAGTAGTTACACTCCGCTCCCCTAAGAGGTCTCGATATGAACAAAGTGGTGTTGTCTGTCTCTTCACCAGTTTGTAATAAAACAGCGCCTAAGCCTTTAGAACTGGCATCAGTCATGATGTATGAATCCTTTGCTGGATCAAAACTTGACAAATTAGGAGCTTCATTCAAGCACTTCTTAATCACGTCAAACTCTTCACAACAAGCCTTATCCCAGGCAAACTCACATCCTTTTCTCAACAGCCCTCTCATGCATTCAGTCTTCTGTGCAAAACCAGGCACAAATTTATTATAAAACTCTGCCATGCCTAAGAATTTCATAAGCTCATCTTTGCTTTCAGGATAGTTAAATTGAGAAATGGTGTCAACTAAGGATGGTTTTGGCTTAATACCCGACCCTGACACCAAATGCCCCAAATACTTTATCTCTCTTACATCAAACTTACATTTGTCCAGTCTCAAGGTTAGACCTTCTTCTTGCAGCTTGAACAATACTTCAGACAACCTTTTGTCTTGCTCTTGCAAGTCTGCTTTATGAACTAGAACATCGTCTTGGTAAATTTTGATCCCTTCAATACCTCTCAGAACACTCTCCATCACCCTCTGAAACACAGAGGCTGCAGAGATTAATCCAAACGGCATCCTGAGAAATGTATAAGTTCCAAACGGGGTAATGAAGGCCGTGAGATCTTGACATGAGGAATGAAGTCTGACTTGATGATAAGCCGAGGAGAGATCCAATGTCGAAAAATGCTTAGCACCACCAAGAGAGGACATCATCTCCGAAATGTTTGGCAGAGGGTAATGATCTGTAACAACAGCTTTATTCAGTTCTCTCAAATCAATACAGAATCTGGCCTCCCCATTGGCCTTGTGGGCCATAACCACTGGAGAAACCCATTCTGTGGCTTCCACTTCTTGTATAATCCCATTCTTCAATAACTTATCCAATTCCGTTCTCATCTTACCCCTGACCAACAATGGGACATTCCTAACTTTCGCTACTCTTGGTGTGATATCCGATTTCAACTTAATTAGGTGGACATAGTTTTTGAGACAGCCTAACTTACTATCAAAAATTTTAGGAAATTTTGTAGGCCAAGACCCACCAGAAGATACAGTCTCAATGATGGGTAACTCTCTGAAAGACACAGAGGGAGACTCATTAGGATCTAGGTAAACATGTAAGTCCCGCTGATGACTCCAGCTAATGAGAGAGTCACCCCTCATCGAGACATAAATCTTCCCTGTAACAACCCTTCCTTTAAAATCAATGGTACCCCAAAAGTAATCTAGTAAATCAATAATTTGACCGCCATAACCTCTTGGTATGATGTCCGGTTTGATAAGTTCAACCTTCCCAGAAAGACATTTATCATAAAATATTTTCGGTATGAGAGTGATTCTGGCACCTGAATCGAAAAGCATTTCAACCGAATTATCATTGACTAAAACATGCTCTAAAGGTCCCTCAACAGTATGATCCTTAACCTGAGAAACAATTACTTCCTGATCATCATGATCGTAAATGTCAGTTTCCCTGACCTTCTTCTGATCTTTCCAGATCTGCAACACTTAGTAAAATGACCCTTTTTTTTTTTTTTACAAAGAGAACACACAGCTTTCCACCCTGGACAACTTGTAAAGTTTGCCATGTGGCCTGAATTACCACATCTGAAACACTTACCCTGGAAGACATTAGAATTAGTGTAAGGACGTGTAACTTCGTTGAACTAGAGATGCAGGGAGACGCACATTTGTGAGTCTTGTCAGTGGGTTGGACCCTGACTTCTTTAACAGATTCATTTTCACTCTTAACAACATGAGAATCTTTGCGAATGGCTTCAACACATGCTTTAGAGTGTTCGTGCATTTTTAAAATAGTAATTACCTCTTGAAGAGGAGGGTTATCCTTTTGCCAAAGGCTTTCCTTTGCCTTATCTAAGGCACAACCCAGCATCAACTGATCCCTCAACCTTTCATCTAAGCTATTGCCAAAGGAACATGTAGATGCTAGTTTGCGCAAAGCTGTAATGTACTGTTCAACAGATTCCTCATGCCTCTACGTTCTCTTCCCAAAGTGATAACGTTCTAAAATCATGCTCACCTTGGGAAGATAATGCAAATCCATCTTCTTTATACAAATCTCATACTCATTCAATGACGAGGATTCATTATCAGGGAGATCTGGGAGGTGGTGGAACACTTCTTGTCCTTCGGTCCCTAGGCAATGTAAAAATAAGGAAGATTTCCTTTCTGCACTCAATGAAGTGCCGCAAACCCTGGCATAGTTCGCGAAAACTTTTTTCCATTTTAGCCAGGGTATAGTAGGATCGGCAGGAGCAGACAAAAAGAATGGAGGTGGAGTGACGTTCTGCATAACTAACTTTGTTGAAATTTAATTTGCAATAAAGCTGTGCAAAACAGTGTGAACAGAGATGTCCAAACAAGCTGTGCAGATCAGCGCGTAATGATGAAATTAACCTGCACTTAAGCTGTGCAGATCAGCGTGTATAAATGTAATTAACCTGCACTGGAGCTGTGCAGATCAGCGTGTGAGTGAAAGACAACTCACTTACCAGATCTTTGCAGGAGTGAGACGTGAACCTGTCTGCGCCAATTAGCAAATATGTGGCGAAGGGCGTATTGGGTGAAAAGATCAGCACTCAAGCTGTGCAGATCAGCGTGAACGTTGTGAAGATATCTTCAATATTATGGTGATACTCAAACTCGGACCAACCCTCGTCGCAAAGCGCTGGACTTGAACACGGCGCGGCGAGACAGTGACAGCAAGGAGGTTGCCAAGGCAACGTGGCGTCTTTACGTTGCTCGAAAGTCAGGCAAGGAGTTTCTTGGTTACCAAAATGATGGTTGCACGAGATAATGCGCAACGTGACGTTCTTACGTTGTAGTTGCGGCAGGCAACGAGAGTCAGGCATCCACTAAAATGGCGGAGAGAAGGTCAGGCAGCACGAAATGGACGCACCGCCAAGAGTCCACAAACATCAGGGGCACAGGTTGTCTCGGTGGCACAGAGGCATCAGCAATCTTCGAGGGGATCAGCAATCAGCAACAGACAGCATGTAATGGACGCTCCGGCAAGAGTCAGGCTGCATGAAATGGACGCTCCGGCAAGAGACCGCAAACATCAGAGGCACCCTTTGTTGAAAGGAGGGGAATAGAAGGGATCAGGATCAGCAATAAGCGAGAGTCACCACCGCTCCCATCCTGATAATTCCATAAGACAGGTAAAGTCTGAATCTGTTGGCAACATGAAGATAAGTAGATTTTGAAATTTTGAAATGTCGTTCTTTGAATCTTGAAAAATGTTGAGTTGAGGTTTCTTCAATATGGATGACACAGGTTTTCACTCCTCGCCAAAATGAGGTGGGGAGAGTCCATTCAGAAAGAATGAGGACACGCAAAGGTCTTGAATTTAGTTGCTTTATTCCAAGTCAGATCCATAGAAACCTCATCCTCTAAGTAGAAGCTGCAACTGACTCAACTTTAAACATTAACATTCCTAACAAGAGACCATTCTATAATGGAACAAGAGACCATGGTAACAAAATGGAACTTGGTTAACTAAAGAATACCACACACTACTATTGAGTCCTGAAATGGAAAACCCTTGTTAACAAATAAAGTACTGTATAACCTTAAATGCTTGTGTGCTTAGAATAGTAAGTGCTGAGCAGAAACGCTATTCTGACTCTTACATGTACACACTATTGTCACATACATCACCCGATACATAAGTCACAATTACGATCCACATACTCCATTACATACAAACGCACACTTTAAAATGCACGTGACCAAGATGTACATCATTACATACACAAGTCACGGCAGAACACAGCACTACACATAAAAAATACTATCACAAATGTCATCACAAACACGTCACACTACCACCTAACCACCACATGCATGAGTCACCACCATGACAATATCACATGCACACCACCGTAATAAGGAAAGAAAATACATTGTATTGCAGTCACCCAGATAAAGTAAACTGCAGCATTGTATGGGTTCTCAAGACGAAAGGGGGAGGAGAAAGTGGGAAGGAACGAGAGGAAGAGTAAAGAGGGTGAGCGGGGAGACGGTGAAGGGGCAGGCAGACGTAGTGTAAGGGACGGGAGCAGAAGAGGAATCTTCGAGCTTGAGAAAGTTGCGGCTGCACATTTGTACGCCCAGAGGCCACATCCTTTGTGCACAAGCAACTGTAAACACAATTGACCTCCTCATCTTTCCACAAGACAGATCAAGTATAAATAAACAATAAACATTGTATATGTTTTTTAAAGGTGGTTCTAATCACCTTCACGTACCATTTCAACTGGGGTCAATTAGTCCCATGGGCCCCGGTATAAATTACACCGATTTAAACGATAAACGAATGTATTGCTAGAGCGGAAATATTTTGCATGTCAGTCCTTATGCACAGTGAAATAATAATGTAACCACTCATAATCTAAACTGAAAAAATTACGTGTTTCTTTTCGTATTTGGGAACTATAGAAGAGTAAAAGCTTGAGGTAAAGCACTGAATGCTCTTTTCGTAAAACACATGCAGAATACACGTGCATTTTTTTAGCTGTTTTAAATAACTAACATTTTTTATAATTTAAACAACGTATTTTATTTAGCTGCCGCGTTTTTAAGAAACAAAATACGACATACCAGTTAGTTGTAATGATATCAAAAGGTATTTTTTGTTCAAAAGCACAACCGAACTTATGCAACTTGGTTAACCCAGTTTTTTCACAAAGCAAGACGTAAATACATTAATTGACAGCCTTTTTGTCACTTTTGTATGTACTGCAGTTCGCCTTTTTCCGAATTGCAGTTCAAATCCACACATTACAAAAATCGAATGACAAATTCAAAGAAATGTCACCGGTTGGAGACGAGATGGACGCTGGCTGGCTCGCTTGCCTGGGAGGGCCCAAACTGACAATAACAAAACTGAGAGGCGATGCGGGGGGTGACCCAGTTTACAACATTTACAATGTGCCCTCGGGCGAACAGACAACATTGGCAGAGAGGAAGAGAGTAAAGGAGACATGGAGCACTCAGTCCGCATCTTACGCCAGCCACACCGTTTGTAGGGGTTATCAGCATAAGAAATAGGAAACTAATTGCTGGTTACCTGCCCTGATCCTTGCTCAAAGCACAACATACACATAAACATCAATTTACACTAATGAAGACAAACAATACCGCAACTCCGCTGTGAGATTGCCATGTTGTGCTTAAACTAGTGGAATCGTGTGGCAGAAATGGGACTAACCCAAGTGAAAAGTAAAATGTGTATATCGCCATTTTAGACTGTTAGAAACGTCGTAAACGCAACAAAAGAAAATAAAGTGTGCATGCGTTTAAAATATATACCACAACAAAAGTGTGCATATGTAAAATACATACCGCAACGAAGCAGAGCAACTAAAAGAAAAACACAGCTGCTATGCTTCGTAGCAGTTTGTATTTTAAACGTTCACACTTTTGTTGCAGGATGTATTTTAAATGCGCACTTTATTTTCTTTTAAAGCATTTGAAATACAATGCAATAGGCCACGCAATTTGTTAAGTTACAGCGATTGTTGTTATAAATAGCGCTGTATATATATATATATATATATATATATATATATATATATATATATATATATATATATATACACACACATACACACATACATATATACACATACATATATACACATACACACACACATATATATACATACATATACATACATACATATACATACACATATACACATATACATACACATACATATACATACACATGCATACATATATACATATACGTACATATACATACATATATATATATATATATATATATCGCGCTCAGTGGGGAGTGACCAACAGGTAAGTCGCACTCAGACAAAGGATAGCTTCCCCAAACAGCCTTTATTATCGGTCAAACAGCAACACTTGCCAGCAAGTTAAAAGCATGAGACTGCAGTCGTTTTAAAAGTGAAGGTGATAGCCAATATGCGCTTTCTGACTGCATCATCCTTTGAAAAAGAGGACTTCTCGAAACTGAGTGCGACTTGCCTGTTGGTCACTCCCCACTGAGCGCGATATATATATATATATATGTATGTATATGTACGTATATGTATAAATGTATGTATGTGTATGTATATGTATGTGTGTATATGTGTATATGTATGTGTATGTGTGTGTATATGTATGTATGTATATGTTTGTATATATATGTGTATGTGTGTGTGTATGTGTGTGTGTATGTGTATATGTATGTGTGTATGTGTATATATATATCAAAGCTCCAAGGTTCCCACCAGTTTGAGACGCATTCTGACATCCACTACAGCAACCTTCATGAGGTAAAAGCCGGATCGGCGGGCGGAGCCAGTTTACAGCATGCCTGTCGATTCACGCCTGACGCGTTTGGTGCTCATTGCACTCTTCAGAGGCGCGACAGTCAATTTGGCATAACGGCCACACCTCCCACTTATGATATGAGCCCTCCAATGGGCGACTCAAATGAGTCTGCGTTGGTTTGTGGGTCTTGTAGTGTGTGCCTTAGTTATGTGCCGCTGTCTGAAACATTCCAAGCCCACCAATGGGCCCCCACTCGCTCCTCCGGCTTGTCAATCCTCAATGGATGCCTCCACATTAAGACTCCGTGATTCGGAGCCCCGTGGCCCCAAATTTCCGGGTGGTGCGTCTCCCGCGGCTGGGAGGCCGCGTTGTAAATCAAAGCTCCAAGGTTCCCACCAGTTTGAGACGCACTCTGACATCCACTACAGCAACCTTCATGAGGTAAAAGCCATATATGTGTATATGTATATATATATATATGTGTGTATATATGTGTGTATATGTGTGTATATATGTGTGTATATATACATGTATATATGTTCCACAATGTGCCGCTGCTTTTAAAGACGCACTCCACAGCAGAATAATTAAAAAGCAACAAACATTCTTCATTTGGATTTCTTTACTTGTCTTATGTGTTTCGGAGCCCAGCTCCTTGCTCACAGGTGAGTTAAACTTGTGTTCCATGCTGGGATATGTAGTGCCTTTCAATTTTGTTCAGTCTCTCGTAGACCCTGCGCTGCAGCATGCATTGTTCATTTTGACATTACCGTTCAGTGGGCATCTAAAATCTGAATGTTTGATCATTATGCTTATTTGCTGTCCCATCAGGCTCTGGATTTCCGGGCTGAGGTCCCACTCGGGTGGGGCAGTCTTCACGGTCAGGCTGCCGTTAAAGTTAATGTTCCACAATGTGCCACTGCTTTTAAAGACGCACTCCACAGCAGAATATTTAAAAAGCAACAAACATTCTTCATTTGGATTGCTTTACTTGTCTTACCCGTTTCGCAGCGCAGCTCCTTGCTCACAGACTTTCATGGTGCACGCAGTATTTTTAAAGGGCATCCTCCTCTGCATGTTAATTATTTCAATTGACCTTTAGTGGGTCATAGCAGGTGAGTTAAACTTGTGTTCCATGCTGGGATATGTAGTCCCTTTCAATTTTGTTCAGTCCGTGTAATAGCTTTCACAAATGGGCTGATACCTACCTGATGGCGCAGTACCACGGAGGGGCAACTCTCTTGTTTGTTTGGATATATATATATATATATATATATATATATATATATATATATTATCTACTGGCGGTCGCCAGTAGATAGTTATAGTTACAACCTATTATCCATAGGAAATCCGCGACATTCTATTTGAAATAACTCTCTTGCCGGTTGACGTATCTTCGCAAAATTTTCAAACTTTGTGGGGCGCTCCGGTCCGCTCCTACCCTGACAGTCTCGGTGGGGATTCGTCAAGCGGGGGCCGAGAAAAAAGGGGGGTCCCAAAACGCGTTTTCCCCATGCAATTTTCCATAGGAAACTTTAGACACGGCTACAGCCCGAACTGCTGAACAGAATTACACCAAATTTGGCAAAGAGGTAGTTCTTGGTTCAGAAAGAACCCTTTTGTTAAATGGTGTAAATCCGCTCAGTAGTTGCTGAGAAAATCAAAAGTAAAAGTACATATATATCTATGGCCGAGTAGGGTCCGCGTACCCTCAGCGCACCCTGCGCGCACCGTCCCGATCACGAGCTGCATGTTAATTGGCTGTCAGCTGGCTGTCAACATTCCGATTCAGGAAATGTTGGCAGCCATTTTGTCCCTCGGTAGAACCGAGGGACAGAAACAAGTGCGTAAAGCGCACAAAGGGGGCAGGGTAGAAACACCCTGACTCCCTAGGTTTGCTCAGGGGTCCCACAAGGACCCCTTGGGCAAAAAGAAAAAAAATTTTTTAAAAATCGGCAGGATGCGCTCAGGGTGCGCGAATCCTGCCGAAAAAATCGAAGCGCGGTCTCCCGCGCTCGACAGCATTTTGCCCCCGGGTGGCCCAAGTCCCGGGGCATGGTGGGGTGGGTATATTGTTTGTATGGGGGACTCAGGGGCCCCCAAGCCCCGGGGACCGCCACCCCCGGGGCTTTATAGAAAAATGGTGCGGGAGGGCTCTTCTGCCCTCCCGCAGCCCCGGGGACCGCCACCCCCCGGGCTTCTTTTTATTTAAATAAGGTGTGGGGGCTCCAGCCCCCACACGCCCGGGGACCACCACCTCCCGGGGCACTTATAAAATAAATGTGGGGGTCCATTATGGACCCCCAGAGCCCCGGGACCACCACCTCCCCGGGCTGTGCAATTTAAGGGAGTGGGGCCGCGCGGCCCCCTCCTGGAGCCCTTGATGGCCCTGGGGACCGCCACCCCCAGGGCCGGCTCCTGCAGTGTCCCGGGTGCCTAGCCCCGGGACACTGTAGTTTGCTATGGCAGGACGGAGCCTCGCGGCTCCCGTCCTGCCATAGCAAACTGCTTTGGATATTGGAAGAGAGAGCAGGGAAACCTGCTCTCTCTTCCAATATCCAAAGCTGATTGCTTTCCACATGGGGAGCTGCATCTTAGCAGCTCCCCATGTGGAAAGCAATGCCGGCTCCCAAGGGACGCGGGAGCCGGCTGGGACTGTGGGGATTGGGGACCCCCCACAGTCTCCAAAGTGAGGCCAGGCCCCGGGGATGGGGTCCCCGGGGCCATAGTGCCCGGGAGGGGGGCCACGCAGCCCCCTCCGCAAAGTTTAAAAAAAAAAAAAAAAAGGGTATGGCCGGCCCCGGGGATGGGGTCCCCGGGCCTTAAATGGCCAGAGGAGGGGGCCACGCAGCCCCCTCCAAAGAATAAAATGTAGAAATAGAGGCCATGCCCCGGGGGATGGGGTCCCCGGGGCCAATATAGGCCCAGGGAAGGGGGCCACGCGGCCCCCTTCCCGTTTTTTTTTACATTTTAATTAAAAAAAGGGTAAGGCCCTGGGGAATGGGGTCCCCAGGGCCCAAAAACAGGAAAAAGGAAGGGGGCTACACAGCTCCCCTTCAGGGGACAAAAAACAAAAACGATCGGGCCCGCAGGCCCCGCCCTTCCTTCACCACTCTGCAAACGCGCCCTGGCGCTGCTTGCAGAGGGGAACGAATTCCCCTTGAATACTGGGGTCCTGAGGCCAACTAGCCCACCAGGAACCTCCAGTATGCGCCAGGGGCTGCGTTGCAGAGAGGTGTACAGAGGCCACGCCCTTTTACACCTCTCTGCAACGCAGCTCTGTGGCGCTTTTGGATATACCTGTTGGGCTAGTTGGCCCCCAGGGACCCTCAGGATTCAAGGGAGTTAATCCCCGACTTAAAACGCGCCACGGGGCGCGTTTGCACAGTGGTGAAGGGAGGGGGCGGGGCTCAGGTGACATCTGTGAAACGCGCCCCGTGGCGCGCTTTAAGCTGGGATTAAATCCCTTCAATCCTGAGGGTCTCTGGGGCCAACTAGCCCAACAGGTACATCCAGAAAGCGCCACAGAGCTGCGTTGCAGAGAGGTGTAAAAGGGGTGTGGCCTCTCTACACGTCTCTGCAACGCAGCCCCTGGCGCATATTGGAGGTTCCTGGTGGGCTAGTTGGCCCCTAGGGACCCTCAGGATTCAAGGGGACTTAATCCCCAACTTAAAACGCGCCACGGGGCGCGTTTGCACAGATGTCACCTCAGGCCCCGCCCCTCCCTTCATCATTGTGCAAATATTCTTCTAAAATCATCCGAAATACGAATTCCGATTTACTCACCTGTTATAAGGAGAGACCTCAGTGCTGTATCTTTCAGTCCAGTACTGGTCCTGAAAAGTAATTTTAACCGTACTTACCAGTAACTTGAATTTCCTTCCATAGGCTAACATTGACTGGTTTCACTTGGAAATTCTTCTAAGTGTGGAGTTTTGGAACTTTAAAATATTCCTCTAAAATCAGCCGAAATACGAATTCCGATTTACTCACCTGTTATCAGGAGAGACCTCAGTGCTGCATCTTTCAGCCCAGTACTAATCCTGAAAAGTAATTTTAACCGTACTTACCAGTAACTTGAATTTCCTTCCATAGGATATCATTGCCTGCTTTTTGCTGAAAAAGTTTCTAAGTGTTGATTTTTGAAACATACAAATATTCCTCTAAAATCAGCCGAAATCCGAATTCTGATTTACTCACCTGTTATCAGGAGAGACCTCAGTGCTGCATCTTTCAGCCCCGTACTGGTCCTGAAAAGTAATTTTAACCGTACTTACCAGTAACTTGAATTTCCTTCCATAGGCTAACATTGACTGGTTTCACTTGGAAATTCTTCTAAGTGTGGAGTTTTGGAACTTTAAAATATTCCTCTAAAATCAGCCGAAATACGAATTCCGATTTACTCACCTGTTATCAGGAGAGACCTCAGTGCTGCATCTTTCAGCCCAGTACTAATCCTGAAAAGTAATTTTAACCGTACTTACCAGTAACTTGAATTTCCTTCCATAGGATATCATTGCCTGCTTTTTGCTGAAAAAGTTTCTAAGTGTTGATTTTTGAAACATACAAATATTCCTCTAAAATCAGCCGAAATCCGAATTCTGATTTACTCACCTGTTATCAGGAGAGACCTCAGTGCTGCATCTTTCAGCCCCGTACTGGTCCTGAAAAGTAATTTTAACCGTACTTACCAGTAACTTGAATTTCCTTCCATAGGCTAACATTGACTGGTTTCACTTGGAAATTCTTCTAAGTGTGGAGTTTTGGAACTTTAAATTATTATTCTAAAATCAGCCGAAATACGAATTCCGATTTACTCACCTGTTATCAGGAGAGAACCCAGTGCTGCATCTTTTAGCCCAGCACTGACCCTGAAAAGTAATTTTAACCCTACTTACCAGTAACTTGTATTTCCTTCCATAGGAATCCATTGTCTGGTTTTCAGCAGAAAAGTTTCAAAGTGTCGATTTTCACAAACTACAAATATTCCTTAAAAATCGCCTGTATGACTTAAACGCATTTTTTCAACTGTTTACAGGAGATGCACCAGTGCTGGATCCAGGATCCAACACTGAGTAAGAAAAAGTAACGATAACAGTTTTTACCTGCTAAGTGAATTTCCTTCCATAGGATAACATTGGTGATTCTATGAGGAAAAGTTTCAAAGTGTCAACTTTTAAAATACAATAATATTCCTTAAAAATCACGACTGTAACCAAAACGCTTTTACTCAACTGTTTACAGGAGATGTCCCAGGACTGAATCTAGGATCCAGTCCTGTGGTTAGAAAAGTAATCCATAAAGTAACTAATTGCATTTAACTAGAAATTCACATTGAGCTGAATATTGCATTGTGTTTGAAAATGTGTTGCCCATTGCAACAACTGTAACTACTGTACTTAAAAGTCTATTGCCTATGTGCAAAGTATTTAAACTAAAGTAATTCATTCTGAGAAAGTATTTTTTGTAATGTAATGTATAATGTAATTACAATGTAATTTAAAAAATAAAATATGTAAAAGAAATTGTTTCTAAAAATGTAGTAAATCAGTATGAAAAAAATTAATATAAAAATTAATACATTTAAAAAATGTCATTTAAAAAACCTTTGAAATTCACTGAAAAAACCGTAGGTTTCAGGCACGTTATAGTTACAAATTAGCATTTAAAAAACCTTTGAAATTCACTGAAAAAACCATAGGTTTCAGACACGTTATAGTTAGAAATTAGCATTTAAAAACCTTTGAAATTCACTGAAAAAACCATAGGTTTTAGGGACAGTTATAGTTAGTTGGACATTGCACTCGTACAAAACCCGTGAAATTCCCCCGTTATAGTTAGTTCAGCTAACTATAACTCGCGCCCCGCAATGCACTGCTGATGACGTCACATATTACATCACTCATGACATGGTCAGTGACATCACTGATGACATCACTGATGACATCTCAAATGACATCACTGATGACATCATCCACGTGATAATCTGATGCAGCTCTTCACACCCTAATATAACCTTTGATACACCCAATCTAAATTACAGACTGCCATTCGCAAAACCATAGACACTCCAACACCAATAACTACATACCCACTCACTGATTCTTAGGACTACACACACACATCCACTCACTCACCCGTACAGTCACTCATACTTATGGTCACTCAGTACAGGACTATCATATGCACTCTTACTCCTATATAGACACTCAAACACCGCCACTCATTCATAGAGGTACTCACACACCTAGTCAGTCATGCAAATAATTAAACACACTGCCATTTACTCACCTATACAGTTATACACACACCAGCTCACTTAATCATACAAATACTAGCACATTGTAACGCTCTTATACAATCACTGATACAAGCACACACTCATCCATACAGCCACTATCACAATCACTCACTCTCGCTTATAGCTATTTATATACTCTAACACACATATATACTGCCTTTCACATATGTAGTTACTCACGCATGTACCACTGGGACATACATTCACTCACTAACGCACTCTTACACACACTTACCCACCCATACAGTCTATCACAGATGCACTCTTTAAACCATCCACCCAGTGAATCACCCAGTCACACATCTATGCACAGTCGCACACACCCCATCCACACAAACACTCAGGCACCCATACAGATACTCAGACAACAAATCAATAACTCTTATAGACACTCATGTAGCTATTCACAAACCCATGCAGCCACTTACACAGCAACAGACAGATACAGACATTCACCCAGTTTAGTCACTAACCCATGCATTCAGTAAGATACGTTTAATCACTCACTTATAGAATTAGTCACGCACCTACTAAATCATCCATACAGACACTTATACACCCACTCATTCTTCAATACGCCTTTCCCTATATATATTAAAAATATTTAAACTTTACAGAAACACACAGTCACTGGATGATGTCATCAGTGATGTCATTTGAGATGTCATCAGTGATGTCATCAGTGATGTCACTGACCATGTCATGAGTGATGTAATATGTGACGTCATCAGCAGTGCATTGCGGGGGCGCGAGTTATAGTTAGCTGAACTAACTATAACGGGGGAATTTCACGGGTTTTGTACGAGTGCAATGTCCAACTAACTATAACTGTCCCTAAAACCTATGGTTTTTTCAGTGAATTTCAAAGGTTTTTTAAATGCTAATTTCTAACTATAACGTGTCTGAAACCTATGGTTTTTTTCAGTGAATATATATATATATATATTCACAAATTATGGGCGTTTTACCAGAATTAGGTGGGCTTTTCATTTTCTTAATAGCAGTGAGTTGTGGGTGCCAATGCGGCTGCGCATGGTGTCACCCTGCCGGGGGCGCTTGGGGTCTGCCGGCAATTTAAATTTAAAGTGGACTTCACAGCGCTTTAAAGAAAAAAAAGTATTTGATAAGGTGCATTTGTTAGGGAAAAAAAGTAAACAGATGCACTTATAAAACTTTGGCAAGATGAGTTTGAAAGTCATAAATTGAAATGATGGCAGAGCTGAGTCCCGGAGCACCGGGACGGCAGACCATCTGTGCAGTGAAAAGATAGCTCATGACTGGCTGTGCCATTATTTCAATTTACGACTTTCAATCCAGTCGGCATTCCTCGGTGTGTGTTTGAGGCGGTGGTAGGCGGCGCTGAGAGCTTGGAAGTAGGATGCATGCGAAAACACGAGCAGGCAAACTAAAACAAGTTAGGGAGGAGGGGCCATCACACCCTCTACAGTGTGATGGCCAACTAAAGTGTTCTCGAGTGAAATCGGCAGAGAGGGAGCTAAAAACACAAACGAGGGACATTTACACAAATGCACCAATAGCAATCCAACATTTCTGAATGCCACAGATAACAACCAATGGCAATCGGTGGGTGTGCCAAACCCCACAGAAGAGACTTAACTGGTCGATCGAAGCTTGACCTAAAAAGTTTGAGTATAAGCAGGTCCACCAGAATTATACGGCAGGAGAGGGCCAAAATATGCGGCAAGAAAAGACAAGTTATGAGGCATAGTGCAGCACATTTTCTTATAGTATTACTTCATTATTTTGTCATTTTACGCTTGTTAACACTTTTGGGCATAGGTTGCACCTTATTAATACCAGTTTAAATAACACCCAAACATAGAAATAAGCAACAGCAAGGTGACCAGCCAACCTTTGTCTTCCACTGTGCGCAACCAGTGTTGCTTCATTTTTTGTAACTTTTGAACCATTTGAGCTAAACACAAACATGTTTTTTGTTAAAATCTGCAGATTATGCAGCAGATGACGAATCGTGGCAAATGCGGCAGATCTATGCGAAACACGGCGCCGGCACAATCGCATAATTTCAGTGGCCCTGAGTATAAGGCAGAGTTAATAGATGTTAGAAATAGTGTAAGGGTATGTAGAAATACAGCAAATGTTTACGTCGGTAGGGCAAATAAGAAAATCAAATTAGTATCAGGTAACCTACATTACATACAAATATTTTGATTCGGGGTAACTATATGCCAGACATTTAGAAGTCACGGTAATAGTTGCATTGAAACATTAAAATGAGCAGAAAACAGTCTAACTTTTTTTTAATAAACGAATATGGGAATTACCCAAAACAAAAATGTACATATTATAGAAGCCGATTAGTAGAATGGGGTCGGTTAGGACAGAATCAGAGGGACTGAGAGGGATTAGATAAAAAGGAAACAGGAAGAGTAGGTAACTGAGATAACTAATGAGATAGCCAACCAAGCCTTGAGAGCATAGTTTGTCTCAAGCGTCAGCAGAAAGAGAAAACTTTAAGGATTATTAAACAGAGCAGAAGAGGCAGCGAGAGAGGTGAATTGACAGCGAAAGAGAATGATTTTCATGTTTCAGCGAGAGGGATTGGGTTGTGATAATAGCAGGAGGACGCGAGTTCCAGATCTTTAGAGGACAGCATGAAAAAAGAATGGTTTAAAGTGCGTTGTTGGTTGGGCAGAGCAGTATGGGCAGCTGCCCAGGGCCTCACTCTCAGCCCACCAGCATGGGGCCCGCACCAGTGCAAAACACCACCAAACGTCTTGTGCCCCTGCCGATCCCATTGAAGAAAGGTGTCTGTTTGCAATTGGGCTTACAGGAGGGGGCCCCCTCCCTGGGCCTGTCAGGGATGGTGTGGGGAGGCCTAGGGGAGGGGTACACTTAATCTTGTGCCAGTTGCAAGGAGACGCATTTTGTCCTGCAATTAGGCCTCCTGCCTGGCTGCCCATTGAGAGACACTGCGGGACACCCATTGTCAGCACTTTACAGTCTGCACTGTTTTAACTCTCAGCCCCAAGCTGTTCTCACACCTTCAGCCTGATATGAGCTGTGAAAGAGGTGCTTGTAGGTGGCAGAGAGGGGAGCTGCGGCTCAGGAGGAGTCTGCCAAAGCAGCTTTCTGAGCCCTGAAGGTGTCACTTATATAAATTAGAGGGGCCTCGCACATTCCCCTTCGCCCAGGGCCCCAAAAATCCTAGAACCGGCCCTGGGTCTGGATTATAAGCAGTAGAATACCTGTGCCTGTGCTTCAGCTGTAGCGAGAACCTCTTGGTCGCTTCCCAGCATCCTCTGCTGTCGCAAACTCTTTATTTGACTCCTTATATAACGTCTCTCTCTCTCTCTCAGATTTACTTCAGTGACCTTACGCAGCCGCCGGCCGAGGACACCTTTCTCACTGAACTGAAAGCTGACCTACAAGAACTAGCAGCATATGCTTCTCACAAAAGTGAGTATTTTCCTAAGAGTATCACAGTTTCTTTCCATCTCCTTTAGATGACAGCGAGTGCTCAGAAAAAAACTGTTTCGTTAGTTTGGCGTGAAATAACATGCTCATGTAGTCTTTTTTTTGTTGCTATTTCTGCAAACAGTGCATAGCCTTTGCCAGTGTTGATTTTTAAAGTTTTTATGGCTTGAACTGTGTATCTTCTTAACATAGAGCCGCGCCTCTTATCTGGTATAGCCGGAAGAACACGCGGAGTGTGCTGAGTGCTAGAACGTATACTGATTCTTGCTGATTTTTTTTTAGCCAACCAAAACATTATGGTTAAACATGCTTGAATGAATCCCAGCCACTAGTCTAGTATTCCATGATTTTAGTTTATCTATACTATTGCATGCAAACGAGCCTTGGCCTCACCTCAAACGAGCATGTAGGTGTGCTGTGCAATTGGCCCCCATTCGAATAGCACAGAACACCTACCAAAAACTGGCACATGGCAGCCTCGTTTGGCCTCAGTGGTGAGGTCCGGCTTAAGCCCACTTTGTGCTTCTTACCGGAGGGCACACCAGGAAAGGCTAAAGCCACACAGCTGGCTGTGGCCCAGCTCGTGTCTCATGGGAGTGACCAGCCATATCAGCGGTGAGCCTATCCGCATAACCCGTTCCCCTCTTTGGGAACAAAGAAAAGAGCATATTTCTGCTAATGAACATAGGCTGACAAGTATGCTGCACTTGGAGTATGAACCGAGATGAAGTGTGTGCTTTTGTACTTGGATATTTGTCCCTGGAACAGTGGTGTGAATGCAGTCACACAAGTGATAATATATCTAAAGACTGCACCAAGCTGCACTTTAGAGGTCTGCCGCATTGACAGCCTGTAAAAGAGCAGGTTCAACTGGACTAACTTGACTTAATAGGTTGGCTGATTTATACATTGCCTATAGTGAGGTGTTGTGCTTATCCTAACATAGATTTCTTTATTATATCACGGAAGGCTGGTAAGATCACAAGAAGCAAACATTTCCTGGGCTATCATTAAGTGGCGAGGGCATGGCAAGCAGGCTTTGAAGTAGTGAGCATTGGAGGATGGGTTATTGGTGGGAGTAAGTATGCACCTACCACTAGCAATAAGGCCACCCATGCAATATACAGGTCCAGACAGGGTCTCAATACATTAGCCCCTGGCTCAAACCTTGGTAGCTGGCTGCGAGCAGGCAGGCTTAACTCAGCAGACAGGTACATAAAGCATTTAAATACACCAATACATTAAATAACTAACACGCAATAAAAATCCCACACCAGATTATAAAAATAGGAAATATTTTTATCTTTAAAATGACACTAAAACAACAAAAATCCAATGTAGGGAACCGGAGATATGAATTTCTAAAGATTAACTGCTTTATAGTGCTTAAAAACATATAGCACCAACCTGGGACATCTGGGCGCGCTTGACCGCACGAAGTCAAAGTTTGAGGCTGACAGTGATGGAGTCCTGGGCGGATACAGTAAGCAGGAGTCCCCGGTCAAAATTTTACCTTCACACCGAACGTTTCTGGAGGATTTCCTCTCGACGGCGAGCAAGGCACTTCATCAGGCTGCACTCGCAGCGGGTTCGCCGGCTTGATTCAGCGGGAGCTCCTGGTCAACTCCTGGGTGTCTTGAGTGCCGGAGCTTTCAGCGGGATGAACCTGAAATCTAGGCTGGGTCGCGGTTGAAGGTAGTCGGCTTGACTCTCAACGTCGAACTGGTCGACTAATGGACCTTTTTCCAAAAGTTCCTCCAAACCTCTAGAACGTCTTCCTGAAGTTCCTCTTGAGGGTTCAAAGTGTCCAAAACACAAATCCAAGGGTCTAGAAGCTCTGAGATGGTCCTTGGAAGTCTGGACTACAGTTCCCACAATGCACCTGGCCAATTCCTTAAAAGTCCACTGAATGAACTCCAGGCTGAGGACTTCTTGAGGGAGATGGTGCAGGTAAGCTCTTTTAACCTGTTGCTTTCTGGGAGTCCACTTATTTATCCTTTCAAGGCAAAGTCCTCAGGGCAGTAGTTCCAAGTGTTCCAAGTGTGCAACAGGAGCAGTCTTTCAGAGAGCAGTCCTGTGTGGTGCAGAACAGGGATTAAGCAGGGTAATCCTTCTTCTTGTAGTTTCAGGCAGCAAATTCAAATTCAGAACTCAAACTGAACTAGAACTTGCTCGGCCATGGCTGGTATGATCTTCTTTTGTGGGTGACAGTCACGCGGTGATGAACATTCCAGTTCATCCCTACATGGAGGGCAAAGTGACCGACTTACATTCTTGAGACAATTTGGCTCTGCCCGCTTACGAGTAAAATGTCTCATAAACATACTTCAATAATGGCTTTTCCAATCTTCCGCTGAATCTTCACAAATGCTCGAATACCAATGAATGCAATTTAATGGAGGTGTTACTGCACGAGCCAGCACACATTCGCTATGGCTCGGGCTTACCATCAACTCACCATACACTGAGTTGTTTTGACAGTGTTTGCTGGGATTTCCAGCATAAACTCATGCTTTATTTGGGGATGTTCATCTTTATTTTTCCTGTCAATATGGTTTTTGCAAAGTGGAGTCCTAACAGATTAACTATTGGCTGGTGAGGCCAGTCTGTTTTTCAGCAGTCCATCAGGCTTGCATCACTATGAATAATTTTTAAAAAGGAACTAAGGAAAACATAATGCTCTTAAGTTCTTCCTATCCAGGGAGGGAGAGAAGTGGTTTGTGTTGACTCTTCATGTGCCAGTCTTTTCACTTGACTTTTGGGAGTAGCTTGCACTTGAAATGCAGCAGTGTTTGTAACAAGTGGGAGGGTGGCTGTTGAAATTGTTGAGTCAATTCCTAAAATTAAGAAGATATCAGTTGATACTAAATGTTATGAGAAAAAGGCACCAAAAACCACATACAGGGCTTTCTTCTACTTTTCCACACATACATTTTTCGATTGGCTCAACATAGATAAACCTCCTACAGTCAATGTTTGAGAATTTGCTCATCTCATAGGGTGGTGAAAGTATCCTTTACTCCAAACAAGGAAGTGGGCTCTACTAATGTTACTCCCTCTTGTGGTAGGTTGTACTAGGAGTTATGTGGTATGTTGTACTTGGTTCTGGAATGGTTATGGGTTGAGTGCTCCAGATGAGATTTTAATGATTTGAACTGTGGGAGTTGAAGTTGGGTGCTGGAGTAGCTCTAACCTCTGATGGATGGGGTCTCAAATACTGGGCATGATATCTCAAATAATTACATATAGAGTCCTGTGGAAATTGTTGCCTTTTCACATTGGTGACGACTGGAGGTAACAATCTATGCTTCAGACCTCAACATCAAGGATTTGTATTGACATTGTGAAAAGGGCTATGTGACCGGACACTTACAGCAATTACTTCATAATTGCTGCCTTATTCCCTACTCAGACCATTGCAGGTGAGTGCAGCTTCTATTCTAATTTGCTGCATATTAGGACTTTGGCAACCGGATCAAGCGCAGGCCGAGTGCAGGGCGCTGCAAGGATCTACCTGGCAACTGCATCTCAAGCGCACAGCTTGTTGCATGCTCCACCGCACGTGTTAGTTGGAGTGTTTCACACCTTACTGCTTCACTGCACGAGTCAGCTGGCGCGGTTCGGACTCCTTCTTTCTCCACGCACAAGAGCGACACTCTCAAGACGTTGGAATGCCTGGCGTGAGGTCAAAGGCTGGAGTGTGCGTCAGTACATCACGTCGGTGGCCATCTTATTTTGGGATCGGACGCATTGTCGGGAAACGAGACCTGTGATTAAAAAGCCAGTTTCTCACATAAGTGCTTGGATGTCGTAGCGCGACCGGCAATTGCTTGAATTTCACTTCTCTTCATTTGACTCTGTGAGGGAGGGCATCTACATCCACAGTGTACTACGCCAGCAATTGAACCATTTTGTTTACAGTGAGCTCCTGTGACAGAGATGGGAAAATTGAGGAGTGTACCTCTAATGGTTAAGGATGTGATGAAAAAAGAATTGGATTAGTTGAGGGAATCTGGAGTGATTCAAGAGGTAGAGGCAACTGAATGGTTATCGCCGGTAATGATGGCTCGGAAGGCGAATGGGGAAGCTAGACTTTACGTGGACTTGAGGGAGTTAAATAAGACTGTGATAGTAGATCGCTATCCACTACCAAATATCACAGAAATGCTATTTTTTCTTAGTGGATCCAAATACTTTACTTCGTTAGATCTGACCTCGGCGTACCACCAGATATCATGACATCCACAGTCACAAGCACTAACCTCATTCTTCACACCTTTTGATCCTTACAAATATTTATGAATGCCTTTTGGTTTGAGTTCTGCCTCTGCCGTTTTTCAGAGAGCTATGGAGCATGTACTGGAGGGTGTTGTTGGCGTGAAGATATATCAAGATGATGTGTTGGTGCATGGAACGACTCAGGAGAAGCAAGATTTGATGGTATGTGAAGTTTTGAAAAGACTGCGTGAGAGGGGGCTGACTTTAAAGCATGAACAGTGCAAATTTTGAGTGTCAGAGATTGAGTATCTTGGACACTAATTACAGCAGAGGGAATTCAGCCTAAGGAGGACTTGGTAAATACCATCAAAGAGATGCTAAGTCCTACTTCTAAGGATGAGCTGGTGAAGTTTTTAGGAACTGCAGAACTCTATAGCAGATTTGTTCCTGGCTTTGATGAGGGATGTAGTAACATAAGGGAGTTGTTAAAAAATAGTGTGGAGTTCACATGGTCATAAATGTTTGAAAGGGAATTTGTGGAAGTGAAGAATAATCAGTGTAAGCCTTCTAATTTGTGTAGCTTCAAACCGTCTTGAGAATGGATGCCAGCACAAAAGGGCTAGGGGCAGTGTTGGAGCAGGTGTATGATCAGAAAGTCAACACAATTTTATTCATGTCTAAAGCATTACGTGGAGCTGAGTCTAATTATTCAGTCATACAGAAGGAGGCTTTGGCTGTTTATTGGGCGGTAAGGAGGCTAAAGAAAATCCTTGTGGGGAAGTCTTTTTGAGGTAAACACAGATCATAAGCCGTTGAAGGAGGTTTTTTTGTAAAAAGGGAATTGATGCACTATCCAGTAGGATTCGGAGGTGGGTAGTAAAGCTGCAAGAGTTTGATTTCATGGTTTCTTATGTACCTGGTGTTATGAACATCATTGCAGACTGTTGCTCAAGGTTATGTGTGGCTAAGGCAAATGGTAAGGAAGGTGAGGTGTTGGAAGACTAATTCTGTGATAGGAGCGTGATGGTCTGTATGATTTTGGGGGGCATAATTCAAGAGGATGAGTGGAGGAAGGAACAGGAAAATGATACACAATTGCAGGAGGTAATATGCAAGTTGAAGGAGGGATGGTCTGAAAGAGATAAAGTATGTAGTGAAGTCAAAGGATTTTGGCAGGTGAGAGATTAACTTTCACTGGAAGATGATTTGCTGATGAGAGAGAGCAAATTGATTCTGCCTGAAAAGGTGAGGTTGAGATTTATTGGTAGTGTCCATTAAAGCCATCCAGGCATATCAAAAACCAAAGAAAGAGTGAGAATATATTACTGGTGGCCGTGCATGGATCTTCTGATCGAAAGAGTGGTACATGATTGTATGGAATGTGGTAAAAGTGATAAAATTCTGAATTGTAGAACGCAACCTATGGTGATTAGAGAAACCATACCTGGCTCTTGGATTGATGTAGTATTAGATACTGTGGGTCCGATTAGGGTATTGAGTGGTGATAAGTTCATCCCATGCATGGATGTTTTTCCGGCGGCCTGAGTTGAAAGTGGTGAATGTAGTGGAAATACGTGATGTTATCTTGTTCTTGGAAGAAATATTCGGAAGAGAAGGGTTTCCTTTCTCTCTACTGACAGACAATGGTGTGCAGCTAACGTCTAAGATGATTGGGGAGTTCTTGAACGAAAGGGGCCTTAAGCATATCATCCAGCAGCCAATGGAATGATTGAGTGCTTTAATGAAGTGGTCAAGGAGTGTATACAGCACGCGATTGCCAATGGTTTGAGTTGGATGGAGGAACTTAAGAAGAAAGTCTGTATGTACAGGTTAACCCCTCACTTCTCAACAGGGGGTCTCCATTTCTGTTATTTAAGAAGAGATCCCCTAATGACATGGTAGGCCCGCATGGGTAAACAAAATGAAATTGCTGGGAACTAAACAAGTGCTGGGGAATGAGGAATTGAGAATGGAGAGAGAATTGCGGACCGAGTGAGAAAGGGAGATTTTGAGGAAGAGAAAGGAAAATTTCGGCAAGCGGATGGCTGTGAAGAGTACGAGAGTAAATGTTGGGGATTGGGTAAAAATAATGAACCTGAGAAAAGGAGGGTTGATGTACAAATTTGGTCAACCCATAAAGTTGTTTAAAAATACGATTAAAACAGAGGATCGTCGAATTTGGGTAGAGTTGTGCTATGGAAGCGTTCTGCACAATATGGACTAGTCACAAATGGTAGACAAGAACATGATGACTCTGTGATTGAGGGCAGGCAAAGTTCTGAGGAACCCTAAACTGGGAGATATCTTGATGGTGAGAAAGAGCAGACTATGAGAAGGAAAAGTCTGCGTTTGAGCAGGAGACCAGCCCGCCTTGCAGATTTTGTGTAAACTTGTATTGCATTTTGACATTAGATTTAATTTAGAAAAATTTTATGCGGAATGTAACATGTTTTGTTTTGAATTGCGGGGGAGGTATGTGGTATGTTGTTCTTGGTTCAGGAATGGTTATGGGTTAAGTGCTCCAGATGAGAATGTAATGATTTGAACTGTGGGAGTTGGAGCTGGTTGCTGGAGTAGCTCTGATCTCTGATGGATGGGGTCTAATGTACTGGACTTGATATCTAGAATAAAAGGAAGAAACTTATTGAGTCCTGTGGAAATTGTTGGCTTTTTACGCCCTTAAGACGTTTGGCTGTGAGGCAGCCATCCAATTCTGGATATAAAGGCTGTGGTTTTCTTTATAAAAGAAGGAAAGTTGAAAACGATCCAGATTGCCCAGCTATATGGTACCCAGCATTAGGAGAATAATCTACCTGAGGCCTATAAATGAATGTGCTACTTGGCACACCCAATTTGTCTCACACACAGTCAAAGAGAACAATAATCTGAGATCCCCTTTACCAGGTTTGACCCCTACACATGGAACTCATGCCTAATAATAATGACAAAGGTAATAGTGGCAGTGGTGAGGAGGAGGAGGTGGTGCACCTCTAATAGTTCAAAGGGATGCATGTTTATCCTTACCTGACTGATCAGTGAATAATGTAAGTGCCAGGTAGCCCATTTCCTTTATCTGAGTCTGATTGTGTTGTCTGACATACATCATTCCATATCTTTTTAGCTCCTTCAGATCATAGGGGTCTGCCTGGTTACATGTCTGTTTCAAACATTGTATTTGTTCCAAATTAATACTACAAGAAGTGCTCCACAAGGGGCCAAGATCAAGTCTCAAAGTTTCAAAGTCTCTGTTCCAATTAGCACCAGTTCAGTTTTTACTTTTTTGATAAAGTGAGGTGGGGTGGATCAGTGGGTAAGCTGCTGACTGAAGCTTAGACATGGCTTCCCCAACTGACCGTAGTCAGTTCTTGAGCAGTTACTTTGTCCCCCTGTCCTCTGTTCCCTTATCTGCCAAATTTGTGAGCACTTAGATATAGGTTAATCACCTAAATTGAAAGCTAGATATGCATTTTCATTGTGTCATGCTTTTTCTTGTATGATAATAACATCAGAGCTCATCCCGATTGTAGTGGTTGGCTACATTGCCTCTCTTTTATATTTCTGTCAGTCAGTAGAGGTCCAGCTTGGCCAACTTGTGCATACTCTGCATACAGTACATAAAGAGCTTTATTCCATAACTTTTCTCAAAGGTTTCGCAGGTACTGTTACTCAAGCCAGTAAATCCAAAATGGGGATTGAAGGGTAATCTTTATCAAGAGACCAACTAACATTGCTGTAGCGTAGGGAACTTTTTCATTCTCAAAGACCGGCTTATAGGAAAGAGACCCGAACTGTAAACGAGGAGTTTGTTGTCACAAAATGGCCATCTGTATTGACCCGTTTGGTGGTGCTCACTAGATCACATAAAATCATTTGTTTTCATCAGGTAGTGGAACATCAAAGAAGAAGACAATGGCGGAGACTCCATCAGCAGATGTATTCATTCAGTATAAAAAGGTAAAATCATCATACACAAAATGCCTTCACAATGGAGAAATGTAGCTGCTGGTTGTTTTGCTTCTTAATATGACAAGGGTTTATCTAACCCAATGTCTTCTGCCATTGTCATAAACACTTCTAGAGTTCACCATTTCCTCTACCCTAAATGTTCACCTCTAAGACTACCTTAAAGAAGCTGCATAAAGACCATCTTCTTGTAGGTCTTTGGCGTGGTTACCTCTTTAAGTCCAGATTAAGGTCATGATACAGCGCCTTAGCCACTGCAGTAACAAACGAGGTCTACATTGCTGAACTCTTTACTAACGATTGTGTGAAGATTCTGAGTGCACTGGCAGTCCAGCACTCAACAGGGAAGCAGTCCTCCCTTGGACGCATAGCTGCATAATTCAAAATGGTATTCACTACAGTGAGTCCCCAGTATACTGCATTTAGCCGTGGGCCTTCCAGTTGTTGGGAAAGTTACCAATATAAGAGGCTAGCTTTAGATCTGTTTGAAAGGGTGAGGCCTGAGACGCACGTTATGGCACCGAAGAGAATTGGGTGTGATTATCAGATGCAAAGTTTAGAGAGACAGAGCTGATGCTTGTTGTAAGCCTACTGGCAACAGTGAGCACTTATGAGCTGTGCAAGGTTGTTAACCAAAGCCATGTTTGGTAGACACCTCTTACTCGAGAAGTGAGCATTGTGAGAGTGGAGCGCTCATTTCAGTGGCCCACAAAACTTTCTTAGTAATGCCTCCTAAAAATAGGTCAAAAGAAAAAAGTGATTACTTCTCCTTAAGATCCCTTTGGTCAGAAGTGGGGGAGAATAGTTCTGAGAGCTAGGCGATCCACCTACCAGTGCTATCACACAGGGGAAGAGGGTCCTCTCTGAGATCCTGCAGAAAACGTCACATTCTAGTTATAGAAAGTTACAGTAGTTGAGGTCAGTGAAGTACAGATGCTAAAAGCAAATATGATTTCCACTGATTCCCATATTCGAAACCAGAAGGGTGCTTTTTAGCAACTGTAGGACTTTAGGGACACTGACATACTTTCTATGATTTTTTGTGAGAATAAATTTGAGTTTTTCAATAATGCTGAAAGGTTTGAGTGTTAGACCTTTTCCTTATTCCAGAGAGAAAAAATATAGGAGACATTCTGGGGAAATGCTTTGCTATAGAGATTTCTGGTGGTGCTTCCCACATTCCAGTAGATGGACATCGAATGGTGAAAATTCCCACCAGAGGTTGTGGCAAAGATGTGATTGACATTCACTATCATTGTCAACTTGGGATCACCTAAACAGATGGAGGAGCTTAAAAGGGCAGTCACTAGTAAAAAGAAGTTGACTATGAGAGAAAATAATATATATTTTTTCAACCACAACCTCTACGTTCCCATTAGCTCAGTTGCAAAAACTTGAGCAAGTGAAGAAAATCTCCTCATATCTGCAGGAACGGGAGCCACAAAGGGTTGTTCACAATGGAGTCATAAGCATATTCACCGAAGCAGACAGAAAATGTATGTTTTCAACCGGAACAGAGCACAACCTTAATGCTAGCAGCTCTTATTCTAGAAAGGTTTGATGGTTCCTCACCACTAATGTTTGTTGAAGGCTAGCACGCTGCTGAACAATGATACCTCTTCCCAAAAAGGATTTGTTATAACTTATTACACGTGTGTAATTAGATAACTGTTGTGATTGTTCTAAGCTATTGTTTGACTACTTTTTTCTATTCATGCACCCTTCTGCCACTTAAAAAACACCCTCAACTTATGCTGAGGTGGGCGACAGAGTGTATTGATATTACTATAAAAATTGTGTAAATCTCCTACTCTTCTGACATCTAATTCTTTTTATTCATATGTGGTATTAGTCAGTGCTATATTAGAGTGTATTTGTTCAGTAAAAATGATTGAAAACTAAAAACTGCCTCTAAATTAAATCTTAGGAAACCAGAATAAATATTACACAGACGTAGTATTAGAAAACAGTATGGTATAACAGTGGCAAAAAATTTATGGGTAAACATATCCTGGAAGTGTTGTACATTCTATTCTGATTAAACCATCAATGGGTAAGAGCTGATTTTTCAACAAACAGTATATGCTTTGAAACCATTGTTCCTCTGATAATTCTTATGATGATACAAGACTTCACGAAGAAGGCAGACGAACTACACGAGGAAATAGCTTGCGTTAAAGCTGAGTTATCCAGATTACGAAAGAAAATTTTACAAAAGCAATAGAAGAAATAGATGGAGTGAATAAAAGACTACCATAGGAAATAGAAAACGTTTGTTGCATACATTGAACACACACTCTTTTGACTTAAAGAATGATCAAGTGAACAAATAGATGTAATTTGCACTTTAAAAAGTTCAAAGTTTAAACCATTTATCAACGGTAGATGCATGAAACTAAAAATATTTGCCTGTCCTCAAAAGCCTAGATGAAACTATTGAAAAATGCCTTGTCAAAAGGATTAAGCTTTGTTCCTAGAAATAATTAAAACACATTTGAAAAGGAGATCCAAATATTGAAATTCACTTAGAAATTTTAAATAAGGGTACATTTTGAGTGGAGAGAAGAACTAGAAACTATGCAAAGGATGAGGAAAAGAAAACATTTAAATCGCCTGGTATATTCCAGGTTACATAATGAATTGAAAAATATTAACAATTGTTCAAAATCATTAAAAGATAGTATTACTAAATAAGAAAGGAGTGCCTTGAATGAATTGTATGGATATACTTCTAGAACATACAAACCAGCTTACAAGAGTGGCACCATAGTCTTAATGGATATTTATTGGTATGCAACAAAAGTCATTGCTTCAGGAATGAAGTCATTTAAAATTATACCATGATGCAATGAGTGAAATAAAGACTTTAATCAAGCACATTACTACAAAAGCAGTTGATGAAGGCACAACCTAAGAATTGTCTGGAGAGTATTTGCGAGTCTAATGAGCACCTAGAAATGACTAGAAACATTTATGCAGTAAACAAGTCTAGCAAGCAATCTATGGAGCATACCTACACTGACTTATCTTCTGAAATAAAGGCCATCTTTGTTACACCACTGGTGTCCCAGTTGGTATATTTCTCAGATAATGTGCTGTGTGCAACAGGGCATATATTAGGGATGTGGCTTTAAGGCCAGGGCTGCTAACTTTGGAACTAATCAACCAGGCCCAAGTCTCGGCACCGGCTCAACATCATTTAATTCTGGGTACATCACTTATTCTCCCTTTGCCTCAAAATTGAATGGTACATTGTGTAATGTAACTGGTGTTAATCAAAATCGCTCCCATGCTCTGGGGCTATATAAAAAAACCTGCAAAATATTAACATTAGTTGCTTTGGCATCCTTATGACTTTGTTCCTGCTAGCTCGAATTATTGTGAGAACTGGAATGCAACCTATGATATTGCTGAACTGTTGTTAATAGATTGCTGTTGGTCAATAGTCACTTTCTTATGTAAATGCTTTCCCGGAAAGAAACGGGTGAGCAGCCCATCGTCCTTGATTGACTGCAGGCATGTCCAATGCTGGTAAATCAGGTCACTCCATTTTAGACTTTCAGACTAAGCAGTGGTTTTGTAAATTATTTCTACTGGATCACTTATTTGGAAAATAAAGTCCTGTGGCTATCTTCTGAATTCACATTGGCCATGGCCTTCATGAATAGTTGTTGCCCACCCTTAAATTATCTCTAGCCCCTCAATGCCAGCAATCCTTTCATCACACCGTGTCTAGCCTCAGTCTGCTTCAAAAACTGCATTGTTATGGTTGGGTCTCCCCAACCAGAGCTCAAAGTGCTAGCTCTCAGCAGCAGGCATGAGCCAAACTTGGTTTAACAGTGAAGGGATGGAATCAAGGAGACACTGATGATAAATTCCAGTCACTTTTTCTTAATGACAAACAAATCTACATATAATGCCTACTAAAATTCATTCTATGTGCCATATACATCTATAGATATAGATATATAGATCTATATCTATAGATCTATATCTATAGATAGATATATATATATATATATATATATATATATATATATATATATATATATATATATATATATTATGAGAAATACGAAAGAGTTGACTGGATTACACTCTACTATGCCCCCCATTACAGGTTTCTAATTGGGCCAGTAGCATGAATTTCCTGCAGCATCAGAATTGCAAATTTCACCGGGGACTCTGCTTACTAAAAGCAGCTGAAAACTCCTGATGAGACATGGAGGGGTTGGAGATATTTCTAGCGGAATTGGTTTCAGTAGACCTTATTGCCACCTTCACCCCCACAAAACAAAATCCTAATTTCTAGTTGAAACACAGGGCCACTCATAATCCCTGGTAACTGCACATTCCCAGAGTTGCCACTGTAACCCTGGTATTGTAAACTTCTGTGGCAGGGGGAATTTGTTACAAATTGGAAGCATTCATAATGGGATCCCTCGTAGTGAGTCATTGGCCTTACTGTGCCACATGCCAAGAGAAATGTGCTATCTTTTATTTTCTTGGTGAATTTCCTTAGTGCTTCCCTTCCATTGAGGCACTCACTGTAGAAACCGTTTTGGAAACCTGATTGTTCATCAAACAGCACTGTTGTCGTCCAAACGCTTATATGCTCAGTACATCCAAAACAATTATTTTTTTTAGATCTGACCTAGAAACAGCTTGAGCTGTTTGTGTAGCCTTATGTCTGAAAATAAAACCGGATAAAAAATAAATTCCTACATATACCTCTACATCCATTCGTCTTTACAACTCTCATTCATATTTAGCTTTAATCCACCACAGTATACAGAATGGGCCAACGAGCAAGCCTACCTCCGCTATTGGATCTCCTGGGCTGTGAGTGACCGCATTTTGCCTGCTCACATGTGCAAATCCGCCTTAGAGGAAGTACATTTCGTACCAAGGCTGGTGGGCCAACACTTTACTTTGCAAATACTTTTTCTTTCCATTCTTTTAACCTTTTTATTTTTAGTAATCCTTGTGTGTTTTATGTTTTCAGATTACAGTAATTAGAAATTCAAAGCCAATAGTACCTTTTCTTTGCGCCAATAAGAATCATATTTTCTATGATGTTCATTAACTATAAAAATGGTTTCTATACGTGTTCCCCTACTGCCCTATTAAATGGATTGTTAACTTATTTTTAAATTTACTTTTTTATTTTAGGCATATGGCTGTCACTTTTAGGTGGTGGCATAGTTTCTTTATTTTCTACTTCTTTTCGTGGTGTGCAATAACATATAAAAAATGGAGTGTTGCGCAATCTTACCTGAATCATACTTATAGGCTTGTCAAAGCTTGTTTATTACTGTTGCCAGTATGAAATAGCATAATCAACTATTTTTTTCAGGCTTTGCTAAGCAATAGAGAGAAGGAAGTTAAGCTCTTCCTGCGCTCTTCAGGACTGGTTATGAAAGCGATACCGTCAAATGAAACAGAGGGTAGGTAAACCGCTATTACACATTCCATTATGTTGTTGTCGTTTAATATTGTAATCCTTCTACCAGGGGAGATTGGGTAGTTTCAATTGCTTTTAAGTCAAAGTGCTGAAAGAAATGACTGGAGCCATTTTGGCTAGTCGGGCATCATCTCTTTGCAGTTTTACCTGAATTCAACTGAGGCAAAGATTAACCCAACTGGGCCAGCATTCCTGATGATTTCCAGCCAAAGTATGTCCCAACCGTCAAGATTGAGACATACTCCAGAGGAACCAATGGTCAGGTCTTATATGCCAGGGGTGGTGGGGCTCTCAGCAGGGAATGGGGCAGGTAGGGGGCCCTTTCTTTAAACAATGTACTTTGTAAAAGCTGTAAAGTTCAGTTTAACAAGATGTGTGCAAAGCTGTGATTTGCCCAACCTTACAACTTCACACACCCATCGCTAATACACACTACTACATGCCTATAGGTAATTTCAGAAATATATTTTCTAGCAAAGCATGAAGTCTCATTGCATGTTGGGCTGTACTACAAGCTAAAAGTAGCCCCTTGATGTATTGCGGAAGCAAAAACAGAAAGCAAGTTTCACTGTTCTAGCATCCTGGTAGTACCCAAGAGTATTATTTCTCTACAGATGTAGATCATGTGTGCATATGAATATGTGGCCAATTTAGAGGGGGGTAATAGGAAAACTGGCAAAAATGTGGATTTAACATTGATCCCTCCAGCGACTAAACTGCCCTATTTACATTCTGACTAGAAGTCAAATCCTGCTGTTGTAACTCCACCAACACTGCCATCCAGATGACAGTGGATTGGATCAAACTCTGCCACACATCATGAGAGTTGGTTTGGGTGCAAGGAAAGGGCATCCTCTATTGGGGAAAAACAATCAAAAGAGAATTTGCTTTTGCACAATCGGCTGCCTTTCCCAGTGTGCAGGAGTATACACTATCTACAAATCTACCATGGAGGAGAGAGGCAACTTTAAAAAAGCCACATGACCAGTGCACTAGTAAGCCTAGAAACTTGTGTCCGGTGTGACTTTTCAGGCATACTGCTACACCCGTTTTGTGAAAAAGTGTAAAAGTACGTTCGGCAGAGTCATAGAACTCTGCCCATAATTGTACACTTTTCTCTGAGTCGGGCTTACAGAGTTGCACTGAGGAGAAAACCTGCATAGATGCACACACTTCTGGGTCAAACGCTATGGTGTTCCTTAAAAACGATAGGATTGTGACCCTCCTGGGAAAGTGGTATCTCTTGATATATTGTTCTTGATCTATAGTTAATCACAATCCTTAGAAAAATAAGTCACACAAAACGAGGATTGCAGTTGGTGGAAAAAGATAGCAAGATTCAAACTTAGTAAAATCCATTTTCTCAGTATTTGCAGTAAAGAGTCATTTACCAGGGAAACCTGCTTTGTCTCCAGATTTAGGGTAAGGGTTGAAGAGAACCTTGAAGTTGGATATGTCACAGTAAATGTTGCTAGCGATATACAGCAGTAGTGTGCACTCAGTTTGTTTTACATTATATATCACTTCTTTGACTGTCCAAAATTGAAGCACAAAGATGCAGGATTTCTTGCCCATTATTTCATTTTTCATTGTAAAAAATGTCATACCAGCTTCTGGACTCATTCTTCCATCATAGAGTACATTCCATGAGCCGTGTTGTTCCATAAGGAACGTCTTCAAGCTGTGAATAACATAGGTATATAACAATTCTGTTGAAATTTTTTATTGAATTTTACATTGAAAATACATCAAGAGAATAAGGATAAGGAGGCAGTAATAAATTGTGAAGGAATAAGTGAGAAATTCTATAAGGATAAAAAGTAACAATAAATACATGACATTTGTTGATGAATAAATGCATATAAATATGGAATATATAAATAGATATATTGTGAATAAATAATTACAAAAATAAATAGAGAAATCGTGAAAAAGCAGAGAAGAAGAGATAAGTAAGGGGAGAGAAGGAGAATGCAAGTAGGATAATAAATATGTAAATGGCATAAATAAGAAAGTGAAATAGCATATATTAATTGATTAAATATAAATAGAGCAAATATAAATGAGTCAATGACTGTATATGAGATCATCATAATAATCATAGAGACATATGTTACCATAGGGGGGGGTGGGGGGGAAACACCTCACTTTGCAAAAAGTTTAAGACAAAGTAGATTTGGGAGAGGATAGTAAGATAGTGTAAATAAGAGAAAAGCATAAAATATGAAGGATAATGTGGAGGATTGGAGCCAGGGTATAGAGAGGTGGGAGAGAAAAATAGGAGGAGATGGAAGGTAATAATAAAAAGAATATAGGAAAAGTGGAAGAAACAGAGCAATGAATAATAGGAAAGACATAGTAAACAAAAATGTAGAACAATGAGTTAGTCTCCTTGGTTGGGTGCAGTGAGAGGATCAGAAGAATTGGTCGTATCATCAGCTTTCGCTTTTAGGAAAGGTGACCAGGTTTGGAGAAATATGTCAGTTTGATCCTGAAGGTTATAGATCGTTCGTTCATATGAAGCCGTTTGTATCATGGCTACTAACCATGCCTCTTGCGAGGGTGGAGAGGATGATTTCCAATGACGTAGAATACATATTTTAGCTGTAGCCAATGCAGTGTGGAAAAGCCGGTGTTGTGGTTTAGAGAGCTTTGGGGAATGATGTAAATCATGTAAAAGAATATTGGCAGGTGTAAGTGGCAAATGTAAGGGCATTGTGGAATGTAAAATGTTACCAACATAGTTCCAAAAAGGTTGTATACTTGGGCATTCACAGATAATGTGAGTTGTGTCACAGCCAGAATTGGAGCATCTCCAACAATTACTATGCAAAAGTAGGCCAGCTTTATGCAATTTGACTGGCGACCAATGCCAATCGTGGAGTATTTTAAATAAACAAAATTTAAGCCTTGCTTCACGGGTTCCTTTTGCAAATTCTCCAATAGCTGTTCCCACTCCTTATCTGTATAAGAGTTTGATAAACGGGATTGCCATTTAAGGCGAAGATTATGAGAGAGGGATTGTGAAAAAAGGTGAAACGTAAAGGTTTTATAAAGGCCAGAAGTCACTCCTTTATGTTTCCCCCATGTATTTAAATAGGATAATATTGGTGAGATTTGAAACGACCAAGGGGGCAATCCCAAATGTTTCTTCAAGCACTGTTGGAGTTGAAGGTATTTGAAAGAATGTTCTGCGGGGAGATTAAATTCCTCCCTTAATTGCGAGAATGATTTGAAATCACCATTATGAAGAAGCTGGTCTGGGGAGTTAATGCCTGCTGTTTGCCACAAAGGCCAAAATAGAGTTCGACCGTTAATACGTATACCTGAATTATTCCATAAGGGAGCCTTATTGTGGATACGCGGGTTTGAATCTAGTAAACGATGTCCCCTTTGCCAGGATTTATGCATAGCAGATAAAATCTGATTGTTGGGATCAGAACGACTATTGCCGCTTCCATATAAAAGAGAAAGACCTGAATCTGTGGATAAAAGATGGCGTTCTATATGAACCCATTGTGGAGCATCTTTGATTCCTGGTAACAAATAAGATATTTGAGAGATGTGTAATGCGTGGGCATAATGTTCAATCGATGGGAGGCCTATTCCTCCATATAGTTGGTGAGCTTTCAATTTTGGCACGGCAAGACGAGGCTTAGCCGAACCCCATATAAAGGTTTTAATCTTGGAGTCTATTGATCGAAGCGTGGATAAAGGGATCTGGAGGGGAAGCATGCCCAAGATGTAGATGAAACGCGGAAGTGTGACCATTTTAATAGCTTGGACTCTACCCCAAAGAGAAAGGCCTAAAGCCTTCCATTTGTCAAAATCACGCTGCATTTGAGAAATTAGAGGAGTTAAGTTGTCTATGACCATGCCTTCCAAACCTTTATTGACTAGAACTCCTAGGTATTTAAGGCGTGAAGATTTCCAATGAAAAGGGAAGCCGTATATAGCTGCTTTTGTAGTTCCATCAGAGATGGGTAATGCCTCACTCTTGTCCCAATTAATTTTATAACTTGAAAAGGAAGAGAAGTCATTGATGATTTGAAGGAGAGACGGAATAGATCGGGGGAGGTTTGTAAGGGTGAGTAGGATATCATCTGCGTATAAGTAAATTTTAGAGTGCCCGATTGAGAGGGGAATACCTGTGATATCATCAGTTTGACGAATTGTAGCAGCTAATGGTTCCATAGCTAAGAGGAAAAGGAGGGGGGATAGAGGGCATCCTTGGCGTGTTCCTCTCCGAATCGGAAAAGTGTCGGATAGAAAACCACCACAATTCACTTGAGCAGATGGGTTGTCATATAATAAGCGTACCTTGGTTATAAATTGATCACCCAACCCAAATCGTTCCATTACTGTAAAAAGGTAGTCCCATTCAATGCGATCAAACGCTTTTTCTGCGTCAAGTGAAAGAGCTAATGCATCATCTGGAAGGTGTTTAGCAGACCACAGGGTATGGGTTAACGTACGAAGATGATTCCGAGAGGAACGCCCTGGGACAAAGCCTACTTGAGTGTGATGTATCAGGTAAGGTAATACTTTACGAAGGCGGGACGCTAGGATACTGGCCAATATTTTAATATCACAATTTAATAACGAAATGGGACGATAACTACTGCATAGCAGGGGATCTTTACCAGGTTTGGGTTTCACAGCGATGAGTGCTTTGTTAGAAAGAGGCCCCAATGAAGATCTATTATCTGCTTCTTGGAATGCAGCATGTAGTGTATCAATAACATTGTGTCCTGCCCATCGATGGAATTCAGCAGGGAATCCATCTTCCCCAGGAGCTTTGTGGTAAGGTAGATTAGCAATGGCTCGGGAAATCTCATCTCTGGTAATTTCACCTTCAAGCAGAGCTCTACCATCATCAGAGAGAAGGGGAAGATCCACCTTTGTAAGAAACGTAGACATCTTATTCAGATCTATCTGAGCACCTGGAGTATAGAGAGATTGGTAGAAAGAGGCGAATTCATTGACAATATCTTGAGGTCTCGTAAGTATGTCACCTTGTGCTGTTCGAATAGCCGGAATAGCCATAGCTGCCTCTCTTTGGCGCAATTGTGCAGCTAACAATCTCCCTGCCTTTTCCCCCTGCTCGTAATGTCGCCCCTTCATTCTCTGCAAAGCATATTCAGCTTTAGATGTAAAAAGGCTATTTAATGCCATGCGTGCTTGCTCTAGTGATTTACGATTCTGCAAGGTTGGGGTTAGTGTGTACAGGCGAGAGTAAGATTGAATGTCGTGTTCTAGTTCTATTTGGCGCGCAGCATTCTGTTTATTAATAAGTGCTGCATCACGCATTATCTGACCCCTGATAGTGACTTTAGCTGCAGCCCAAATAGTCCTGTTGGAGGTTACAGAACCCTGATTAGTTGGAGATGTGATTGTAATTGAGATTTACCCTTTGGAGTCCTATGCCGTTGAATGTTCATGCGCCAGGGTTTACGCCCTGGCCTAAAGAGTCCTAGTTCTAGGGATAAGAGGACAGGGGAGTGGTCAGATAAAGCTGTTTCCAGGATGCGAGATTCCGTGACCAATTGAACCACTTTTTGTGATGTCAGAAAATAGTCCAGGCGAGAAAATGTGCCATGGGTGGGAGAGAAGAAGGCGTATTCTGTGTCTGTTGGATGACTAAGACGCCAGTGGTCAACTAATCCATTATCCGATATTACATCATCTAATAGAGCTCTATCTGCAGCATTCCCCTTGTCAAATGGGCCTGTTTTGTCGAGAATTGGGTCTCGAGCCAGATTCCAATCCCCGCCAATGAGGTACTGTGAGGCATCGATTTCTGTTAATAGACGGTTCAACTGGAGGAAGAATGATTTTTTGGTCCCTGTCGGAGCGTAGACTGATCCCACACAAATGGTAGCATCTCCAATACGCAATTTAGCAAACGCATAACGTCCATCAGAATCCGACCATGTTTTGGAGACCGTGACTGGGAGTGATTTGCGAATAAGGATTGCAACTCCACATTTGCGAATAGGGCCAGTGTCTGTGGATTCACCCTTTCGAATACTACTATGAATGACCTTCCCCACCCAGTCTCTGCATAGTTTATCAGATTCTAGCGTATCTAGATGGGTTTCTTGTAGCAAGGCCACATCTACGTGCTTGGATTGGAGATAAGAAAGCATTTTTTTCCTTTTAATGTAATGGGTAAGACCATGGACATTCCATGTAATGGTACATAAAGGATGGGTGTTCGTCATGCTAAAGCAATGTCAATAGGAAAAAGAATAATACAGTACACAATATCCTTGCCGAGGTTAGGAGAATAGGAGATTAGAAAGAATATAAGGAGGAAAGGATAGATAGAAAAGAGGTACCCTGGCAAAGACAACAAAGTGTGGTTATGCAGGAACAATCAAGAATGAGGAGAAATAAAATTAAAAAAATTAAAAAAAGACCAGAAATGAGAAGAATAAGAGAGAATAAATATAAAAGAAGAAAAGGAGATTAATGTAGTGTACTGTGTAGAATTAACACAGTGTCAACAAAATGGATCTTTTAGCTGCGAGTCTAGACTTGTGGGCTACTCGCGCCTGGGGAACCCCATCCGATGGGACCATCAATGGTAAGGGAGACATCTACGACATATTATAAATCGCATTCCAACATATGTTTGGAAATTAGAGGTCGAAATGAAGAAAGAAAAGGAAACCAGTATCATGAGAATACAGTATAGGAGAAAATAAGATATAAGACATATGAATGACATAATAAGGTAAACCAGACAAAATATAACAGTATTATAGAATATTCACTGAAGAGATTAACTCATTTAGTCAAAAACAGATCAGAATTATCTTATCTTATATGTAAACAGTGTAGGAAATAGGTAGATGAATCAATAATAAGGTAACTTGCTTGTGACAAAAAAGAAAGAAAGGTAGTCAGATATCAACATAGCAATAATCCTATTATCTATAATGAAGAATATGAGAAAAAATATATATAATAATCAAGTATTACTATGTCAAGGAACCAGCATATCATAAATATTCAAAAATTTATCGTAAATGAATAACAGAACAATTGAATATTAAGCATTGAAACAATTAATTAACAAAGTATAGAAGAAATTAGAAGAGAAAAAACATACAAATAATAATTATAATTCATAACAGGAGAAAAGACTAAGAAGATTTAAAAGGTTTAAATAGAAAATAGTAGTGAAATTTGAGAAGAAAAAGTAGAAAGACAAATAATAAAATCAAAAAGGAAAAGTAAGGAAAGATAGGGTCATCAAATACACTAACCATTTAATACATCCAGAGAATATTAGATAGATAGGAAGATGGAGAGTCAATGAATAAGAGAATAGAAGAAAAGAGATGTGAAGAGAAGAAAACATCAGAATTAAATATCCTATAGTGATGTAATTCATAATATTCGTACTATATGCGAAATAAGAAAAAGAAGAAGAAAAGGGAGAGACGTAGAGATAAGAGAACTGTAGTCCTTAAATGTGTAGGAGATATATGTCAGCAGAGTTATATACAGTAAAGGAAAAAGGAAAGAATTGTTGCTTTAAAATTAAATAGTTATACTTACTGATATTTGTTTAAGAGAGAAGGGAAGAGTTTGAAGTTTAGGATTTAATACTTATAAATACTAACTCTAAATTCATAATATTTCTAATTGGTTTCCATATTGGGAAATTATAAATAGATTCTTATCACAACTTTAAGATTAAATAATGAAACAGAAAATCAAAATTCAGGGTACACCCTCCTCAGAAGGTAAAGGAGATTTTAGAGGAGAACGTGACTTGTCTCTATCGCTATCCTGTGTAAGAGCTGACACTGCTTGAAGAACTTGTGATCGATCTCCGATGGAACGCACAAGTCGATCTGTGTCCCTTCCTCTACTATTGGAGTGACCTGGATTGCGTTGAGTTCCACCAGAAGACATCTTGGAGATTAATGAAGGAGGTTGGGATTTAAGCTCTGGTAGAGACACAGCACAATCCATGTTTTGAGGAACAAAGTTCTCTAAGAATTGTCGAAGATCATCCGGGTTGAAGAATTCTTTTGAAACGCCATCTTTGGTGATTCGTAGACGTGCCGGTTCAAAAAGGCCATATTTAATGTCTAATTGACGTAGTTGAGGTCGAAAAGAGAGAAAGGCTTTACTGCGATCATTCGTTTCCTTTGAAAAGTCTGCTTCTACACGGATTTCATGACCTTCAAATATATATGGTCCATGGATACGGACGGGCGTCCGTGATCAGTTGACGAGCCTGTTCATGTCGTAAAAAACAAACGAGTGTGCGAGGTCGTATATTGTTCCCTCCTTGAAGTGGGCCAATGCGGTGAGCCCTCTGCATCTCCAATGGTGGATCAAAGTGAAGGCCTGTGATTTTTGGAAGAATTGTTTTGAGAAAGGTTTTAGCGTCTGAACCTTCTATTCTTTCAGGGAAACCAAAGAAACGTACATTGTCTCGGCGGCTTCTGTCTTCCAAATCTATAACTTTGCTTCGAAGGAAAAGAAGTTCTTGATCCCGATCCGGTATATTGTTAAGACTGTTCTCTACAATGACAACTCGTTCAGTTAGACCATCAAGACGATTTTGAAATCCAGTAATATCCACACGTATGGATTTAGTATCAGTAGCTAGGGCAGATATGGACGTTTCCAAGCCTTCTAGGCGCCGCCCTACTGCTGATATTTCCAGAAGTATGCGGTCCATAATTGGGTCTGGAGCGGTTGCCATACTGGAAGTGGGTAGTTTTTGAGCTGAAGGGAATATGTTTGAGGCGGAAAGGCCCTGATTTAGAGCTTCAGAGTACAGGGGCTGTTTGATGAATTTATTGTTCGCTTTGCCAGACGGCATCTCTTATTGTTCTGTCATTTATTTTTGCCACACCATACAGGTAATTAAATTCATTAATTCCCTCAGCGCTTGGTCATATGTTGCCTAATGAGAAGGAAAAGGACGTTGTGACTTGTTAAGAACACCAATAGTTCAGACACCCTTGCTGACGTAGTGGAATAAATATTTCAAAGGAGTATGAGAGCAAGGTATAGTTGCTGAGGAGAAGTACTGATAGGCGTACTAGGAGCAGGTCCTCTCAGTTGGAAGTGAATTATCTCAATACAATTCAGACAGTACTGAATGATTTATTGCAGTATTAAATCAATACTCTTCTTGTTATAGAACAGGTAACAGATAATAGTACAAAGTCACCACAGGTACTTCAAATGTATGGTAGCAGTACAGTGGACACAAAAGCAGTTAAAATTCAATTAGTTCCTCTTAAACCATACAACGTTGGCTAAGCCTTGTAGTTCCCCAGTCAGCCAGGGAGACGTCACGAAGCAAGGAATAAACAAGAGAATAAAAACTGAACTTACTACATGGGTATATCTTTGCACTAGAAAGAGCCAGCCATTTTAGTAAGAAAATCTCCTCAGGTGTACGTTGATAAATCTCATTACTTGAAAGAACCAACCACTTGTGCAAGAAAATCGCCTCAGACTTTTTAGCAGGCAGGAAGAGTACACAACATACATATCAGGGAAAAAAAGGAGCCTATTGCAGAGCATAAAAAGCTGTGGCTGTATTTATAATTGCCGTATATTCTCCGCATTAATTATTAAGTAGGTGGCGTGGACCATGCAGACATAGTATATCAAAGACAGTCAAAGAATTTCTGTCAATATACCAGTTTTCTTACTGCACATAGATTCAAGAACAGGCTTTTGGATATAATGTTGTAGACTGTTACTATTTTCCACAGAATTTCCTCAGAGGCAGGCAGAACATTTCTTCAGTTAAATTGTGTGCTAAGCGACACTACAGTTAAGTTCCATAGGACAGTCTTACACATAAATTTCATAATTCTTTATTGTAGTGAAGCTTAAACTCTAGAGGGCTTTATAGGGCATTTTTCAAACAGCACATTAATTTGTCCAGCTTCAGTTACATCCCATCTGGGACTGCGCGCCTTAATGAAATACACACCATCTCTCTCTTTCACTATGGAATTCCTGTCGACATACCAGGCTCCTCACGGCAGAAAAGAACAAGCCCTGGTATACAATGTTGAAGACTGCGCATTAATTACTTAAATTTTCCTCATGAAAGGTTAAAGCATTTGTTCAGCTTGAGTGCGTAGCCCAACACAGCAGAACAGCCATATGGAATCTTTCAAAGAAGATGCAGACTTCACAGTAGTGATTACAGCTGGAGGTAATTATTGAAAACAGTACGTGAACTCTATCTGAACTCTACAGACCTTGGTTGTAGCTGGAGACATGCGCCACAATGAAAGAAAAAAAAAAAAACACCATCGTCTTTCCTTCAGTCTCTTCATTAGGTAACGCTGCCCCCGTAGTCTGTGAGGCAATTTCTATATGGTAGTCATCGCTCCTTGCATTTTTGTGGTGAAGTCTCTGTAAACGTCTGTTGCACTTGGAAGCCTCTCACCGCATTCCTGAGAGGTGCGAACTCCCGTCAGCTATGCTCTGGAAGAATGCGCGCGTCACAGCTCATAACAAACACGGCCTCGTAGTTCATGAAGGAGCCATCCCAGAGCCTCAAACTTCACAGCAGGAAGTCCGACTATTCAGACATCGCTATTTCCATGAACCAGGTGTGAATAATGACCCGAAGGGTAATTCACCATCGTCCAGGGCTCCCCTCAGCACGGAGCCTCAGCATCAAGCGGCCATCTTCATCGTGGCCAGACCACGCCCCCCGGTATATAACAATTCTAGCCTTTGTTTTCCTAAAAAAACAAGTTATTTTCTTAAATTAACCCATATTATACAACTTTACTTATCCTTTTATTTTATTTCATTCAGGTAAAATTTTACATATTCACAGCACTACTACCGTTTGTATAAAATCACTCATCTAAAAAAATTGAGTCATTTTTACATATTACTGGTTCAAAATAATGACCGAATCATCTAATGATAAAGAGAAGATTGTGCCAATGTATTGTTATTAACACACGATCAGTTACTCATCTTCAATTCACAAATACATATTTCATTACAACTGTATAATAGACAGAACTCATTAGTGGGCAAATGAGACATTGTTTACTTGTTACGTTTCATTTGTACATGAAACATCATTTTTTTTTTTTTTAAACAAACTTTATTAAGCCTTTTCTTCTAGATTATCACCATATTGATTATGACATTTAAGCATTTCACTTTCGCTGGTTCCGATTGGATCACATCATGTTAGAACCCATGGAGTTATTGCAACATACATAGACCTGTCTAAAAAGCTTTGTTATAACAATGTAAAGGAAATTATCACATTAACTATCCGCTGCGTTTAGCTAGCTTTGGTAATACCAAACAAATCTATAATAGGCTAACTTTAATATCCCAACTAGTCCCCACGCCTCCCATCCCTCCCCTGGTCTGTTACTTCCATGTCCTGTGGGTGCCTAGTAGGGTTAGCGCCATGGTATTTCGTGTGTTGCTCCGTCTGTAAGTGGGGTTATGCGGGCTAGGGTCCGTGTGGGTCTGGCCTCATTCCTGCTGGGGCGCTATATTGTCTATTGTGTCGGGGTAAGCTGTGTCGGTCTTAGGTCAAGGTGTGTAAAATCTTCGAGCATAGTATCCCATTCTATCGAGATGGGTAATTTCCGTAACCCCTTCACCTCTTCCCCGCGTATCGCCATGCTCTCTGCTCCACCCCATCGTATCATTTCGCCTTGCCAACTGGTCAGTGTCGGACATCGAGGGGATTTCCATCTCATAGTGAGGCCTCTAATGGCAAGTATCAGGGCTAAGTCAGTGAAACGTCGCTGTACTTTTTGTGTTTTATTATATTTCCGCAGCCCCGTGAGGCATTCTAAAGCGTTATCCCGGACGGGCATGAGTGTGACTTCACCGAGGCAGTGTCTAACCCCGTTCCAGTATTCTAGTAACCGAGGGCAGCTCCATAGCATGTGTATAAAATCCGCCTCATCACCTTTGCAGCGGGGGCAGCAATGTTGGGCTTCTGGGAACATCCGGTGTATCCTCTGTGGGGTGAGGTAGGATCTATGCAGGACCATTGTTTGAATAAATTTCAATTTAGCATTGCGGGGGACTTTTTTGGGGTATTCAATCATATTCTCCCAGTCTCTATCGGTAATTTCCAGGCCCGTGTCCGCGGTCCATCGTTCCCTGAGATTGGTAAGCGAGACGCCTACATGCGCCCTAACTCCGATGTAAAGCCATTTGATGAGGTGTCCCCCAGTCCCCATGTAGTGTAGCAGGTGTATCAGGTTGTGTTGTGGTGGTTCTATCCGTTGGGGTGCCCAGGTGGTCTTGATGTAGCGTGTTATAGTGGCATGCAATAAATAGAGGCGCTCCGAGGCTCCAGTGGTTTGTACAAACGTGCCGTGGTCCATAAGAGTCCCTTCGCTAAATAGAGCTCCGACTGTCTCCACCCTAGACTCCGCCCATGTGCGTAACTTGCCTTTTGTGAGCCTGCCTCCGGGGGTAGGAATCCCTATTAATGGAATGTTAGCCGAGTATGGGACCGCATCTTGGGTATACAGTAATGCCTTCTTCCAGCATTGAAGTGCCGTTTTCAGCAAGGGGGGTCCCTCTGGGGGGATTTTAGCTTTGGGCAGAATCAGGGAGTGTAGCCTGCCTCTGTCGATGTCCCTGTTTGTGAACCCTATTTCTTCCAGATGTCTCCCTGCAGCCCAATAGGCCAGCCATTGAATTTGGCAAGCATAGTAGTATGCCCTGAAGTCGGGGGCCCCCAGACCTCCGTGTTGGTTGTCCAATTGTAGTTTCTGTAGGCTTATTCTACGGCGGCCCGCGCCCCATATAAGCTCCACCAGCAGTGTGTTTAGTGTGTTGAATATAGATTGGGGGACCACGATGGGCAAATTCGCAAAAAAGTATAATAGCCGGGGGAGTACTACCATCTTAGAAATAGATATCCGTCCCATCACCGAGAGGGGAAGGGTCGACCAGAATGCCACACTAGAGCGTAGCGATGCAATGGCTTTCCCTAGATTTCCCCCTAAGAGGTCTGTCTGTGATCTATATACCTGTATCCCCAGGTACCGAAATGTAGAGTGTGCCACTGGTAGAGTGTATGCACCAAAGTGTACCTCGTCCTGTCGGGGCCCGTCTCTAAAGAAAAAAGCATTTGATTTCCCCAAGTTAATGATTAATCCCGACAGTTGCCCAAATTTGTGAAAAATAGCGGGAAGGGGGGTAGTCGCGGCAGTCAAGTCCCGAAGATAGAGGAGGATATCATCTGCATATATGGAGGTAAGGTGAAAGGAGCCTATGATGGGAATGCCCAGCTGGTCCGCCGACCGTCTGAGGGCAATCGCTAGGGGTTCGAGCGCCAGTACAAACAGGAGGGGGGACAGCGGGCATCCCTGCCTAGTGCCCCTGTGGATCGTATACTCCCTAGAAATGTACTGTCCAGTGCGGGCTCGCCGTGGGTGAGGTGTATATAATAGGCGTACCCACCTAAGGTAGTCTGCTGGGAGACCGAAGCGTTGAAGGGCGGCGAACATGTAGTCCCAGGCTATGGAATCAAAAGCCTGACGTAGATCTAGTGCCAGGCAACCCGCATCGGGATAGGCATCTGGGGTAGCAGTCATAATATAGTGGAGCCGTCTAGTATTAAGGGACGTACTACGGTTCGGCAGAAACCCGCATTGGTCGCTATGTATGAGAGTATTAAGGTAGGGTTGGATGCGGTTCGCGAGAGCTTTACTCAGGATTTTGAATTCTGTAGCTAAGAGGGAGAGAGGCCTATAGTTAGTAATATCTGTGCTATCCCGACCTGGCTTAAGTGGTGAGATGACCAGGGCCTGCATGGTGGAAGGGGGCAGGTGGCCAATTTCCAGTGCCACTTTGTAGACTTCCTCAAGTTTGGGAACAAGTAGGTCTGAGTAAGTATGGTAAAACTCGATTGCCAACCAGTCGGCGCCTGGCGCTTTGTTCCGATTGAGTCCCTTGATTGCGACTCGTATCTCGTGTTGAGTGATAGGACCCGTTATTTCCTTCTGTATGTCTACAGGTAGGGAGGGTATGGGCAGGTCATTCAGGAAAGTATCTATGGAGTCTTTAGTGTCTCGTACGGGATTGGCATACAGCTTACTAAGGTAAGTACAGAAGGTTTCGTTGATCTCCTGTTGTGTGTGTGCCGATCCGCCATTCGGTATATTCACCTGGGTAATAATGGTGGGTTCAGGCCTATCTCGTACTATGCGGGCTAATAACGTCCCTGCTCTATCCGCTTCCGAATGTTTCCGTTGTGTAAAGGTTCTGTGGTCAATAACCCTCAGTGTTTCTAGTGTTTCCGCATGGCTGATGCGGGCAGTCTGTAGGGCCTCTTTTTTACTAGGGTCTGATATTGCTTCCTGTTCCAGGGTATTCAGTAGATTCTCCACTCTCACCAGACGCTGGTGTATTTCCTGTCTAGCCCCCACTACTTGACCGATTGCAGCTCCCCTCACCACCACCTTGAGTGTGTCCCATTCTATCAGGTTAGAGGAAGCGGTGTTCCAATTTTCAGCCAGGTAGTTGGTGATGGTGTTAGAGATGGTAGAGCGGAACGGAGCGTCGTCCAGCAACTGTGGTCGCAGACTCCAAGTGGGTACTGGGGTCGGTACTCTACCCCATTCGAGTGTTATCTCCAGGGGGTTATGGTCGGAGAGGGTTTTCGCTAAGTAGGTGGATTGTCTGATCTGGGTAGCTATGGTGTTGGAACAGAGGAACCGATCTATCCGAGTATGGAGCTGGTGCACTGGTGAATAGAAAGAATATTCCCTATGTGTGGGGTGTAAACGGCGCCATACGTCCGACAGTGCCCAACCCTTCAACCAGGTATTCAGTGTCTCCGCTAGTTTACAAGCGTTAACGCCGTGGAGTGGGGGGTGTGATCTGTCTAGAGCTACATCTAGGACCGCATTGCAGTCTCCCCCCAAAACCCATGGGATTGTGTCCCAGCCCACCAATGCCGTGCCCAGTTTCTGTAAAAAAAATTCCTGATCGAAGTTCGGGGCATATATACTCCCCAGGACTACCGGTATTCCATCCAAGGTGCCTTTTAAAAGGGTGTATCTCCCTTGGTCGTCTATGCGACGGTCTAGTTCCCTGAACGGAACTCCGTGTCGTATCCAGATGGCTGCCCCCCTTGCAAATGCCGAGTAATTGGTTGAGTAAACTTGACCACGCCATTTCTTGCGGGTCTTCTGGGCTTCTGTGTCAGTCAGGTGCGATTCCTGTAAAAAGACTATATGAGCTTTGCGTCTCAGAAGGTAGGCATGGGCCCGGTGTCGCTTTTGAATTGCACCCAGCCCACGCACATTCCATGTTATTAGATTATAGGAGCCTACAGTGGTGCATTCTCTAGGCATAGAGTCACATAATAGTTAGCGTTCCGTGTTGTACAGCGCAGGTGCTGTACGGCAGACCAGGGGTACCCCATTAACTGAATATGAACAATACTTGTCTCAACTTCCAAACTGTGCTGGGCCCAACATTCAAAATCAACATACAATTCAAACATAACGGTGCATACGCTTTGTGGGGGGTGTGCTGATGCCCTCCGCTTCGTGCTGTCGTGTGTGCTGAGTCCCGGGGGCTCTACGGGGCCCCGGGGGGGGAGGAAACCAGGTGGAGCATCCTAATATATTCATTCCTGAGCTAATATCTTGATTGCCTACTTAGGACTCAATTGGGGGAGAACAGGTTCGGTCCCCAGAGGACCAGCCCGCCCGGCCTGCTGCCCATGAATAGTGAAGCTCTTAAGTACATAACAGATAAAATTCACTTTTTCCCATACATCGAACCCATTATACAGTCTTATGACAGCAAAGGATACTGCTGAGTTCAGCAGGTCAATGCCCAGTTCTGTGACAGGAAGCCCCATGTCTCCACGGGTCGGTCTTACAGGTGCAGCCGTTATGATACTGGTACTGAGTGTCAGTTGTCCACTAGGTCATCAATAGACTGTGGCGTAACGGAGGGAAACAGGGTGATACTGTGCTCGGAGTCCGAGTGGAGTGTGCTGTCGTCGGTGTCCGTGAGGATCTTACTACTGTTCTCTCTGAGGGATCCTGCCAGTGATACCGCTTTCGCCATGTCCATTTGCCGTTGCTCCCGTGACGGGCCAGCGCCCCACCCTCCCCGTTTCGTCGGCCGGGGTCGACCGAGTTCTTGCCTCTTTGATCTGATGCGACCCTGGGAACGTGCTCCCGGTTGACCGCTCTGGCTCTGTCCTAGGTCCATCACCTCCATCCATTCCTCTGCGTCGTTCGGACTGTCAAAGAAGTAGGTCTTTTTATCATGTATAACCTTCAACCTGGCAGGGAACAGTAAGGCATATTTAAGTTGGGCCTCCTGTAGCTTCTTCTTCACAGCTTGATAAGAGGAGCGCTGGCGCTGCACTAGGATGGTGTAGTCTGGGTACAGGGAGATACGGTGATTTTCATATAGTATCTGTGTTTTGTCTCTCGCTTTTTGAAGGAGGACATCACGGTCTCTGTAATTAAGGACTTTGACAATTAGTGGGCGCGGGGGCGCACCTGTCTTCGGCGCGCCGGTCGGTATCCGATGTGCCCTTTCTATACAAAAGTAGGGCGAGAGACCATCCTGGGCCACATGTTCCCTGAACCAAGTTTCCATGAAGTCTGCCGCCCTGGGGCCTTCGCAGCGTTCCGGTAAACCAATGATGCGTATATTATTGCGCCTATTTCTGCCCTCCGCTTCCTCCACTCGATCCTGGAGACCAGACATTTGTTGTTGTAGGCGTTGTATTTGCATTTCGTTGGTTGTGACCCGGGGTTCCAGGTCTGTCAGAGTTCTTTCCTGATCCTTGACCGTGTCCGCCAGTTTACCATGGTCGGCTTTGAGCAGCATAAGACTAGAGGTGAGGGACCCTATTTGTTGCTCGAGCGCCGATCTAGAGTCTCGGATCTCCTGAAGTATCAGGTCTAGCTTGTCGGGCACACTCCCCGCTGCCTCCGCCGAGCTCGCTCCTGGCGATGAGGGTCTGCTGCAGATCTCGGGTATGGTGGAGTTGCCACCCGCCTGCAGGTGACCATCAAGTTGTTTCCCCTTGAGCCTGCCCATGTTGTCCGCCAGCTACAGTTGTAGGTGGTGTTCGTTCTATATTATGTCCGGGGGGGGACCAGAAAGGTCGTCGGTCCGAGCTGCCCTCGTATCGCGCCCCCCGGGTCTCAAACAGGGGTCGCCGTAAGAAGCACTTCCAGTCAGACGGCTTGCACTGGTAGTTCGACGGGTAGGTAGAGCTCCTCCTATGTGACCAGCAGTATTGCAACCATACACATATTGCGGTGTGTTACCGCACTCGCCATGTATCCCCCAGCTGGTAGGCCTCGTGTCTCCTTCCCTTGGCTCCCCGGGTCTTGCCGCAGTTTTACCGCCTCCACTCTCCTCCTTCCGGCCAGTGAGCGTGACAAGCCAGGACAGCTGCTGTTGTGCTCATGGGCGGGCGCCCTATCTACGATGCCGGTACATATCTGGGCCCCACCTGGCCCCCACTAGCCACCACAGTGTCTGGGCCCACGCAGGGGGCGGCAGAGCAGTGCTCAAGCGCCGATGCGCCTCCAGAAACGCCGGCGGCTCTCACCCGGCGTGTGAAGCGGGCCGCTCTGTGCTACTGCAGTATGAGGGGAAAGGACGGGCAGGCCCACAGTCCCGGGCCGGGCCGCCCCTGTCCAGCGCGCCGCACTCACCGCCAGAATCCGCAGCAGAATGTCTTCCGGCCGGTCCGGGCTGCTGATCAACACCCCCACAGGGGCGGACCTCATGTGGCCCCCTCCTTGGGCAGCGTGCAGTCGCAACGGCCCCCGGTCTCCGAGTCTCCTCAGGGACTCCAGGTGCGTCGCCACTCACGCGGTGTGCAGATAAATCGAGCCCCGGTCTTGGCTCCTCCTCCCGGGCAGGCCGCACACGTCGCCGCGGTCCGCGGGCGCTCCCCGCTCTCACCGCCGTCCCCGAAGGCCGCCTGTCTCAGGGATCTCAGCGGAGGCCACCATGGGCAGTTGCCGGGGGTCAGGGACGGTATAAACCTGCAGGAATTGCTTAAATCAGGGTTTCCGTCCCCCGAGAGCCCGGAGCCCTACCAGGACACGTCCATCTTGTTAGGCGGTCAGCCACGCCCCCCACATGAAACATCATAGTCCCATACAACCCAATCAAGATAACCAACCTGACCTATAAGGTACCTTTCTTTTATCAATAATGTATTTCTATCAAATCTCCTAATATGTTTAATCTAATATTGTATTGTATTAACCACAAGGGAGGTACATCTAAAGCCATAGAAACAATAATATCATTGATAAGTATTGTTTGTGATAAATATTTACTCATGTCATGTGTAAGAACCAGGACCTATTGGCCGAGAAGTAAATAACAAAACTCATAAGTCGATTATATTGCATGACCATTGCCAATCACAGTATTATTGTATTTTCCTCAGTACCGATTAGGTCATTCATAGTTGCAAGCCACCAAGGGAATATGTAATCTGGTAAGACATTACATGTGCAATAAGATAGGTAATAGTTTTAGGTGGGAATACTTTTTATATTCCAAAATCTGTTGGCATGTTAAACTAATGTAATCCCCATATATAGGTATATAGCTGCCATACGAAGAGATCCTAATGAACTCTTCTTTTTTAGAGGGCTTGACCTTATTTACTTCTCAAAGTGCATTTTCGCAACAATAGGTAACCACAATCTAATAAAATATATTCTGGGACTCGATACATGGACGCCTAGATGAATGGTTAAAATTGACTATCTTGGAAGTATTATGATGACATTTGAAAGTCAAAGGTGTATTGGAATTATTTAATACTTTTCTCTTAAGAAATAACATGCTGTATAAAGTAAAGAAGGTTATATATGTGCCATCTTGGAGCGTTAGTGGCATCATTCACAGCTCACAAGCAAACAGAGATTGACTCAAGTGTTTAGTATGGGATATATACTATTGTAACATACAGGCATATAGTTTCAGCCCTATTTATATAGCAACGGTCTGGCATAGTGCTGCCACACGCGCAACGTCTTTGAATATCATAGAAGCATGTTCGATACCAGTTTATTCTTTCAATTTCAAAGGGTACGATGGATTGCAGATATGCACATTCAGTATTAAAAACATATAAGAAGATTACAATGTGAAATGCTAAGAATAAATAGGAATCCTGGATCTTGTAAAAGGAATGAGCACTTACCAAATTATACACAAGGTGTACTCCATGTGATATATCTGTGGTGTTCAAAATAGATGCCATCCTTAAAACCTTTATATAGGACCTATTGATATTCATGGGTTCCTAAAAGGCTTGCCAGGGCCGTCTTTGCCCAGCGCCATCTTTTACTAATAACCTATCTAAAACATCTCAGACCCATTTCAAATCAACGGGTCATTTGGCAGAATGAGAAGTTGGAATATTGTTATAATTGTAGTATTCAAGGCACAACAAATAAAACAACAGATATTCATTTGTCTACTACCCTGCCAAAACCTTATGCATACATATGTTATATAATCAACATGTATCTTTTACAATTGTGCCAATATAATCGCTGTATTGTAATATGTGAAACATATATGTGAGCCCTATTTGAGATCATTCAGTATTGTTTGTTTACTTTACACTACATGCCTGCAGAGTTATCATGTATGTCTGATGCAACCTAGAGTTATTAAATGAATCCACGTTCTAGTTGAATATCCATCTCCAACACTCAATGAGAGTAATATAGCAAATATGCTATGATTCCAACTCTACTTGTCATATAGGATCCTAATCATTTTTGCATGACATATCCCTAAGATACATATTTAATACATGTAATAAAACATTGATTACCAATTTTTTTTATCTTGTCCTAATTTACACAAACAGGTGGATCCTATATGTGCCCAGTATTATAAACAGTGCTGTCATATAGGATTGTAGGCATACCTTCCTATAACAGAAACGTTTTTGAACTCATTAGATCTTCATACATGCATGTTATATATGTATATAGTGCACTGATATCTGCTTATTTTGGAAAATTCACTGGGAAATATTTTGGAGGCTTGAATCTAGCACAGTAAGTTATAAGTATACACAGATCTACAGCTGGAAAGAAAATAATGTAGTTTGTTGTCTGCATTTAACCTCCATGTGACCGACCTCAATTTGCTGATCCATTTAGCTTTGTCATTTCAAGTCCACTTCCCTGTTGCCTCCCCTCTGGTTTTGCTTAATATGATCTATTCCATAGCACCGCATTTCTGTTTTATCATTATGCAATTCCTTGTAATGTGTGGCTAATGGGTATCTAAAATTCTCTATTTTTAATTACCTGAACAGGTTCCTCAATACTTCCCACATATGTTATTACATGGGTAGCCAACTACATTGTTGTATTGCAATTGAAGAAGCTTTTTATTTCATGTTTTCTGTTTGAATTATACATAAAGCCATATTTATAGATATGATTAACATTATATACAAAGAATCCCTGTGTTTTTTCGGGTAACTAGGGCATAGCAGCTCTATTTGGATCTTGGATCTTCGATATGTAACTCTAAGCCTAGTACTTGGTTCTTCCTTCAAATCAGTTGAATTTACTAATGTAGGCTGGTGTTTTTTAGGATCCCAAAAAAACCAGTCACTATAACCAGTAAATTCAGTAATAAATGTGAATGTTCCCCATTCCTTGACTGTTTTATTGGTTGTCAGTTTTATTGGTTGTATTAGACCTCTTTACCTTCTAAACTTTTCTTTCGGCATGAGCTAGATACACCTACGCATATCCCCCTGCTCAAAACCTATATTTGATTTCCTTAATTATTTCACCAAGCCACATTTTTGCAACAATTTTGTCTCGCTCACCATTTCACCATATGGGAGGCTTTTAATAGTAGAGGTGGAATGACAACTCTTAGCGTGCAAAAGGCTAATGCCTGCTGTTTCCTTTTTAAGCATTGTACATTCAGTACTGCCATTCCTTATGCGTAGTTCGAAATCCAAAAACTTGATTCTTTTCCTTGTGATATTTCATCATCAAAGTAACGCTGAATGCATTACAGTTCTAGAATTCACAGTATTTTGTAAGTTCAATAGTGCCTGTCCAAATTACTATAATGTTGTCCATACAACGACCCAAATCAGAACATATTCCATCAAAGCAGCAGAAGATGTGCCCCAGGCATGCTCCCTCTCATAGCAGCCTATAAAGATGATGGCATAAAAGGGAGTAAACCTAGAACCCATCGCGGTCCCCTTCAATTGACTGTACCATGCTTCATAATAAAGGAACAAATTATTAGAATTATATCTACCATATCCAGTAGCTTCTCTGTATGTTTAAAGAAATTTGCTCATCTTTGAAAGGATCAAAACCATCATACTAAATTCTTTGATGATACATGTATATAAATTAGTTACATCCCATATGACAAAGATCATAATATTCTGTAGCCATTGTATATTCTCAAATTTATTCAAAATGTCCTTGCTATCTGTAATGTATGCTGGTAATTTCATGGCTGCAAAATTCCATTCACATATGCTAGCCACACCTGTTCAGTTGGTCCATTTGCACGGTGGATAGATATGAGTACTGGAGGAGGACAGACTGCCGTTTTGTGAAACCAAATCAGAATAGCAAAAGGCACCATAGCTTGCAGAGGTTGGCGAGGTGAGATACTTCCATGAAAACATTTGAAAATCTCATGTAGTAAAACACCTGTCCCCAAAATGTAGCTCACCTGATAGGCATTAATGAAGGTATTTTTGACTGTAAATATACATTTATGACCAAAAATGCCTTTGTGAATTAGCCTGATTTCATTAAAATAAAAATCCGCATTAGATACATAGAATGAAAGAAGAGTTGGCAAACAGAGAATAGGGTTATTTGCATTTTGTTCTTCTGTACTGCTTTCACAATGCCCAGAGACAACTAAGTTGTAACCGGTGTTTTCATATGCAGCAGTGTTTTACTCTTTACCCACCATTGACATTGTAAAATGTTTTTCAAATTATACCAAGTTGATATCAATGTTGCTGGCTCCATATACCAGAAAATGCACATTTCCAACTAACTATGCAACTGTTTTCTTAAGGGAGAAGTTGTGATCTTCTTTTTTTTAAATAAGTTTTATTTTAATTGGGCAGAAAAAACAGACATAATTATGGTACAAGAGAAAAGAAAAACATTTCATAATAACAATCTCATAATTCATTAGACAATAAACAGCATAAATTCATATTACATTTTACATAGTACATAACCAGCATTGCCTATATCAAAACATGAATTACCTACAATGAAGATAAACAAGGGCATAAAATATTACTATAAACTGGCAGCAGCATAATGGTATCAGGTTAAAAAAAAAAATACATAATAAAAAAAACTTGTTCTTCATTACACAGAAGCTAACCTACATCTCATGTTTTTAATTTGCATGAGTAACCAAAACATAGCCCTCCCAAGTAGCCCTAAATATACGAAGCGCCCCTGCCCTTTTTGTGTAGGCCTCTTCAAATAGATAGGTCCAGTCCAACTTGGGAAGCCACTGGCCCATTGTAGGTACCCTCAGTGATCTCCAATTTTGCAACATCAGGGATCTAGCTACCGCTATTGCTATGAAAACAAAATATTGTCGATATTTTGGCAGCTGACTACCTGTAAGAGAAAACCCAAATAAGGCCAGCGACGTTGAGGGTAGGATATCCAAGGACATGCAACGACTAATGAACCTAAACACCTCCTCCCAAAAGTGCTGCAGTCTAGGAAATGTAGAAAATATATGTATCCAGTCTCCTGCCCCAGCCATACTGCATCTAAAACATTGATTAGGAATTGATGGGAACCATTTGTGCAGTCTAAGGGGAGTGTAACAGACCAACCATCTAGACAAAAAGAACATTCTTTTAAAGTTGCCCACCCTCAAGTTGTGATCTTCCTCATAAATTGGTAATTAGATAATATACAGTTATGAACTATGTTCCTGGCTTACTGTTCTTAAAAATGCCAATTTGCATCTAATTTTCCAAAGACTTTCTTGGAGGATAAAACCCAAATTGCCTGTAACCTGCCATTCAACTCTAATTATGATTTGATCACTTTTATTGGCCAGACTTGCAAAAGAAACGACCAATTGCACAGAACTTTTCCAAACTTTCCTTCAGGTGAACTTTTAAGCGCTGAGTAATGTTTTATCCAAAGCCTAAAAATGTTGGTCCAGTGTTACTTTGTTCATGTGATTTACAATTGCACTACTGTCAGCTATATTTCCCAAATATTTATTGGGGAGAACCCCCATGCCCCCCATGTAAGGTGGCCTATAAATAATATCAAGTTATCAATGCTCCTGATCGCATGTTCTTAAAATGCACCTTTTTTTTTTTTTACTAAATACAAACCCTTTGGGGATGAGATACTTAAATCCTAAGAATGCTACACTTTTCTAACCAGGCACTTATAGAACTTTTAATGACTCCTCTGCAACAGAGGAGAAAAGCACCCAAACCCCCTTGAATTAAAAATTCACCTGGACTAGATATCCAATTATTGGTAAGTACTGTAAGTTGCCATATTGTACTGTAAAACTCATTTTATTTACATCATAATGTGTACCACACTATTTCTGCCAGCCCTGAATGGTCGTGTGTACCATTGAGGTTTTAATGTTGATCATCATTTCATATCATATGCAAATGTTGCTCATTATTCTCAGTAAGAGGGGATAGGTGAAGTAAAAGATGAAAGAAACGTCGTTTCCGGTGTTGGAAGAAATACATTAGATCACTGTTTCTTTTGGAGATTTATATTGCAGTTCACTGATTCTATAACATGGTGAAAGAGTAATTGGTAATACCCGTTGTGGGTATTTGTCTTAATTGTACTCTTCTGATGCCTGTTAAGTTAGAAAAAATATTACAAATTATTTCATACGTAATAATTTTGATTAGTTTTTTATACGATAACTCAAAGGTAAGCAGATGCACAGAGTAGTATAAATATTTTCTAATACATATGCAATAGAGTTTTTGTCTTACAAGGTAGGATGGGCTACTGGTATATTAAACTGTATTGTTTCATATTTGGTAGAACCAGACACAGTAAAATCTCTTACTCTGAAATGGATTCAACCCCACAATACAAGAGTCTGTGTCCAGTTTAGATTTAAGATAGGGGAAATTAGGTTTCTGTCTGGACCTTCTCTGCTTAAAAGATAGAGGAGTAGAGGGACTCCTTATCATGAGAGAGGTAACTGTTCTACCAGTCCATATATTCATTAGCATGTCTACTAATGCATAGGCCATTTGATTTCCAGGATGTGCAGAAATGGTTGAGTTGTTTTTGTGATAATGGCTGTACTAATAAACACAGCATCATATGAAACCTACCAACGCCCCAGCCAAGAGTCCCTAATTCATTCCAGATATTTACGGGGAACAGTCACGAACAGAGGTTGGGTTCCAAACTGTATACCAAGGACTCCAGGTCTTGTAACCCTGTGCCAATATGTGTGGAACTACTGCAGTCCCGTATGCAAGAATAAACTTATAATATTATTCATAGAGTTGCTAAACTTCAATTTTTAGTCCAATACGTCGCCTGCACCTTATAACAAAACACCCTTCTATGATTAGAAATCATAAGCACATCCTTATTAAAGATCTATACATGGGCTGGACCACTACACCTCTTAGGAGCCACGGCCAGCTATATTTAGTCTTATCAGAAAATCTCTTGTCTGGTAATGCTGTTCATGGGATAGTAACTTTACCTTATTGCTGGAACTACTGGAAAGTTGGGTTAAGTATAGGTTTCTTTACCTGTAGTCCACCTTCGCTATATCATGCTGGTGGGTTGAGTCTGCACCACTCGAATTAAGAAGGTCCTCGTTTGTGCTTTCTGTTGCAGACCTGGTATGCTTGCACGTAAATATCATTGAAGTCACAAAAAGCACCAATATCTCCGGAAGATCATTTTCGGTAAGTACTAAAGCCCTTTAGCCTTTTTGAGTTGGGTTTAATACAATATCAGCACTGGGCCAGTCACACTTAAGGAATATCTGAGAGCAGCACTGTGCTATTGCCAGGGCCCTTGTTTGCCCGCGCATGATGCATTAAACTGTTGGTACTTCATAGGACGTAGTGTAGTGCATGAATATGCATTAGACAGTTTGATTAAAACAAAGTCAGACATTATTCTCTAAATTATGGCTGTCTAGTCCCATAATCCATAGAGACTCATTTGACAAATTGGAGGTGAAAGTTGTATGTCAAAATATTGAGTTCAAACAACACACAAAACATCAACTGAAGAATACGGACTACTTTTATATCGTAAAGTAAGGTATAAATTTACATTCATTAACTCCACATACCACAAAGATAAAGATGTCATTAAGGTAAATAGATGTGAAGTTAAAGAAGTTAATCTGTCCATACCTGGATTTACATACTTTGTTGATATAGTGGTAATCGATATTCAGTAGTAAATATTTGTGTGGGTCAATATTAAAACTTGATATTCTGTTGGGACACTGCCATGGATTGCTTTCATTTTGTGAATGGTGGATGTAAAGCATTGATACGTTGTCTATCAATTTGCACAGTTGTAAACTTCTTTTTTTCACACCACGTTAGACAAAGCAATGTGCCTTTTGAGACCAACATTGCTCTGTGTTCATTGTGATTTGGTATTTCACTGACACAGAGCAAAGCGGTTTGCTCAGTGATTGATTTAAAGCAATAAAGTGCCTTTCTACATCTAGTCCTGCATTTCTAAGCAGTGTTTGACCTCTGTTTTCCAGTGGCGGCCTGCATAGGTAAGAGTGGTGAGGCGGAGGCGGGGTGGAGGTTAGGGAAGTCAACAGACAACAGGATAAGTAAAATTAAATGTTAAAAATAAATAAAACCACTTACCTTTGCGCTCGCCGCATCGCCGAGTCGGCAATGCTGCGAGCGCAAGGCAAGTGGTTTAATAGATTTTTTTATTTCGTTTTAGTTATCCCATTGTCTGTCGACTTCCCCCGCCACTCCACCGCTCTTACCTGTCCCGGCTGCCACTGCTGCTATCCTATGTTTACTTGATTGTGCATACCAATGCAGTCCTTTTTTCCGTCTTTGTTCCAGTTTTTCCATTTATTTTCTCTTCATACTTCCATACCTTCCAATATCTCCCTTTTATTTATCTTTCCCTTACTCCACACTCTGGCTACACCCATTCGCCTCTTATAATGCTTGAATGAATTAATGACTACATTTTATAGTGTGCACACATGCCCATGGACAGCGTGTCCTAGCGCTGCAGGGTGTTCTAGCGCTGAACGCGGACTAGTACAAAATAATTATCAATTGTGCCTAAGAGAAAAGATAAGTTGTAAGTGATTTGTAAAATTCAGGAAGGCTAGCTCCTCTAGGCAGGGGGTGAGAGTGTTCAGTTTTAGCCATCACCACAGAGAATGATTGACACCAGTCCTAGTGCGTCGAAAGCAAGGGACAACAAAGTTGTTCTTCTCAAAGAGTATACTTCTAATGGATATTTACGGAGAAAAAAAGTCTAGCCAAATAGGAACAAGATAATACATAGCGTTGTGGCACAAACAGAGCCTTGAGGCGACATCTTTTGCACCTGGCAACTAAAGTGAGGAGATCAGATGATATGGGTGTGCCTACTCAGCCCTAGCACAAGACGAGCAGCTGTGTTTTGTATATGCTGTAGCCTAGACACCAAGTAGGTAGTGAAGATTTAGATGTAAGGAGTTGCAGCATTCCAGGTGAAAAAAGATTAGAACCTGGACCACTTTCTTAAGAAAATCATAAAGAAGAACGACAAGTTTCCTAAGAACCCTGTGCAGAAAAAACTGGTAGAAGTGAGTTTCTCAGAAAGAGATTGAGGTAGCCAGTGCAGAAGGGGTCCGCAATGAGACAGCCACCAGTTGTAGTTCCAGCTGATGCCTTACCAAATAAGTAAAGTTCTGTTTTACCAGAATTAAGATGCAAAGAGTAGGAAATAGGTTTGAAAGGAGAACGGAAAAGAGCAGTAGACACCGCTTGAGAAGAATTACTAAAATACGAAACAAGCCAGTCAAGAACTGTATTACATATCCCAATGGATACAAGTCGTTCTAGTTAGATGTCATGTGAGACGGTATCGAAGGCTACGGAGAGCTCCAGAAATGCCATGGCAGTCTCTACATCAAGAATGATGCAGATGTTGATCGCAGCAGAAATGAATACTGTCTCAGTGCTGTGAAATGAATAAAATCACGACCGATGAGGGTTCAAAATATTGTCTGTATCCAGGATAGATTACTGATAGCTGGGTATTAACTGTGCCTTTAAGTAGCTTGGTAGGGAAAGGGAGATGAGAAATTGGTCTTTTAATGAGCCAAAATACTCGGATCTGCCATAGGTTTATTTAGTAATGGAATGTTTAGGGCCTTTTTCCAACAACTAGGAACCTGACCTATTAAAAAGGAGAATGACAAAGTTTGGTCTAGTCCGAGCTATCACTGAAGCCAATTACTTGGCTACCCTCATGGGGCATGGTTCCAGCGCAGAACCTGAGGAGATGCGTTTTAATTTTTACCTTGATGCGTTCTTCAGATACAGTCCCAAAGGATAGTAATAGCAGTGTACACAGCTTGTCTACACTAGAAGAGCAATGACCGAGACCCATTGTCTCATTACTGTTGTATTAAAAAGATGGATATTTTCAGTTTTACTGTGAAAAAAAATTCTGTAACCCTAGACAGAGATGGGAAGATAGATTGATGGATGATGCGCAGGCATTGGGATTAAAGGTATCATTAAAAATAAAACAATACAAACTTCTTTGATGCCTCCTCAATGCAGGAAGAAAGTACACAGCACAGGATTTCTAAACAAGATTCTTGTAGTGACTTAGTTAAGCTGGATATCTTGCTTAGTCCTGACAATGCACAGATGATATGCTGTAGTCATTCTTACTTTTCACATTCACTTTATCTTCTATTACTTCACTCAAAAACCATGTGGCCAAGGAATTTTTCCTAGGATGGTTGAGAGATCTATAAGGAATGGTGGTACCCACAGTGGTAGTAATCCAATCATTAAAATTTAATTTAATCACAATTAAAATTTGTAGAGCACGTTTCCACGTCTCCAGAAAAGGTAAGAGCCCAGGCCTGAAGTAAAGAGGGTGCACGTGTGCTAAGTAATTTAGATGAGGTCCGGTCAGCCAGTAAAGCAGTCAGGGTGGAATTGAATTGCTACCACTTTGGTGGTGTAGGGTTGGAGAACAGAAAATACAGCTCTCTGACCTGTCCAACCGAATTGTAAAAGAGAAGTAACAGTTATCAGTTTAGGTCTAGAAAAATGAGATTGAGTGCGTGCTCTCTCCTTCTCCATATGGGCGGGGCATAAAACTATCTGGCTTAAATTAAGTGCAATGCAGAAATCAATTAAATTCTGGGGCTCCAGAGCTGTAAGTGAGGTCAGCAACCCAAGCATTAAAATAATCGAACGCTTCATGGCACAGTTCCTTCTCTTTTTTCTAACCTTTATTGTTTGCCTGATTTCCTTCGACTGGTCGAGGATTCTTATGTGCTGCTCCTTCATATACACAGTTTGTTGGGCATATTCGAATCTTAAGCTGATCATCAGTATGCTGTAGGTGATGAATTCACAGGCATGCCTCTCACTAAGCAAGCCCTTATAAATAGATACTTTGCAGAGCCGCCTCAGTTCTCCCTACATTTGAAGGAGCTGGTGCTGGTGGCCAAACCTTGAGATGGTCTAGCTAGCAGCTATTTTTCTTTAAGTGGAAAACAATAGTTATAACTTAATTTTTTCTCGTATGCCATTTCTTCACCTACCAAATTTGATGTGAACCAGGCCTGCAGTTACCTTCAAATGTGCAGAACTAATCTGCGATCTGCAAGATAATTTCACAGCATTGAGACAATTTTTACCTAACCAAAGGTGGAAAACATATGCAGATGTAGAAGTTTACTTATTTTGATATAAATTGGAGCATCTTTCTCTACAAATGGGGGAAACCATAAATCTTTGCAAGGCAAAGAGTAACCTCAGCTTTTCTTGTTTAAATCTGTATAAAGTGCACATGGGTCACTCAACGTTTTACCCATTACGATAATATTGGGGCATATACAGAAGTAAGAAGTTAAAACTTAGCAAGTTGTCGAGGCGCCTTGTCATTCTTTGCCAACAGAATAAGTAAAGACCTTTTGTACATGTCAAAGGAACAGCCTCCTACCCCAGCCGGGTCTCCTTTCCAAACACTTCCCAGTTTGCTGGATGCCTCCTGTGAGAGGGATTCAAAAGGTTGTATGTGTAATCAGGGAGGCCTTGCCAGTCCGTGTCAGTGCCCACGTATGAATGTCTTTGGTAGCACAAGACTCTTTAGTGGAAATGGAACTGAGCAGTTTTTCATGTTGCAGTGTGATACCAGCACAGTACGAACTTCCAGCATTACAGCCCGGAGTCCCAGCAGCAATGCATCCTTCACCCTGTGTATGGACAAAGACGCCAGGAGAACATACGACAAGGTGGAGAGGTAAGGCGGCACATCTTCTTCTGCTCTAGGAAAGTTCTAATGGAACATGTTTCCATGTGTGATCCAGCAGTATAAAGTACAGGTCTTACTACTTTCCAGCAGAACTCACCATATCACCCTTGAAAGGATGAAAGCCGAATAAGCACAGTTAAGATTCAAAATTGTGACTTTCAGGTTGACTGTAGAGCGTTGCCACAGAGGCATTACCCAACTCTACTATTTTATCAGCCTGCCTGTAGAGAATATCATAATCCTCTTTTAATTTATAACTATGCAGCACTTTGACAAAATGTGTTTTGTCGCTGATTTTACGTTGTTACTCAAATTGAATGTGTTGAAATACAAAAGGGAAGGAGGAAATGGAATTTGTAAAATACAACAAAAAATAGAAAGTAGGATAAAGATTGAAAGATGCGGATGTGCTCTTAATAAACCCAAAGCAGAATATGAGTCAGCTAAGCTCAGTTTCCGAAAATGGTATGTAACTATTTTTGAACGGTATTAAAGATTGGATGAGATAAGTTTGGGAAGCAGTATATAAGGAGACAATGAAAGGGAGAGAGACAAAGTACACAAGAGAAGGAACGACTAACGGGAAGGTTTTAGAACATGAAAACATTATGGAAAACATGATTTGGACAAAAAGGTAAACAAGGGGTGGGCTAGTTTGCTTTTGAGCATCGCACCACGAATCACCATTAGAATGATTCCAAGATAGTTGTTTTTTATCATGTTCTTTGTCAACATCCCAACTAGATAGATGTGCATGACTTATTTTGTGTTGCAAGTGCTGCTGTTCATTTAGCGACAAAACTCATTAAGATCTGAATGTCTGGTGAAGTCTGACTACTGTGAGATGTGCCTGATACAGCGTGCGTAGCTTCCACTGGTGCAGCAGGAGCAGTGGTACCAGGCCAGAAGCCCAAGGGACCCACTGAACCTTGATTATTCCTGTATTTCACAGTTCAAACAGGAGCCGGGGATAGGGGGGTGGGTCTATTTCCTTCCTTGCACTAAGGCCCATGACATACTGGCCACGCCCCTGAGGGTGCGCATGTCATTTGATCATAGTCTCCTTTGAATGAGGCATTTTCCTCACCTAAAATTATTTGTCCTGGCTAATTCAGGCAGCCATCTTCTATTTATAACCACATACGTATTGGCGAAATAGAAATAAAATGTATGTGCACAAATCATGTGTTTTCTTAAATAAGTGGGAATCATGTATGCAAATATTCACTTTACATTATATTTTACTTTCTTATCAACAGTAGGTAAGCTCTCCTGACATGTTTGTGTACAAAATGGTAAAGAGTTAGGGGCAGGGGGCTGTGCCATTGTAATGCATATTATCTCACATTTAATGCATAGTTGTTTACATGAAACACTGAGTATATTACAGTAGACGTCATTGGTACTACCAACAGGCTGTTTTCAACACACCTGCCTTACTCACGTTCTCACTCGGCGACCTTCTGTTGCTGACCCGATTGACAATCTGTCAAGTTTAGGACAACTTTGTAGCTCTGTGAAAGGCTTGACCATCTTTCAATTGTGACTTATCCTGCCCTTGCCATTGCCCTGGAATGTGTATCCCAGCAGTTTACTACTCCATGCGCCTTCCATTTCCTTTTAGATGCAATATCCCATTAATTTAATCCATTCACATACTATTCATAAACCTTCACAAACTCAGGCCTTTCAAAAATATGTAGAGAGATGAGAGTAGAACAGTGCCTGCTCCAAATGCAGTCACATTATTTTAACATTAGAAACTTAAGCCCAGCAATGCTGGTCTTTGACATTTTAAGACAGGAACTACACGCTTTCCCATCACGAGTTCTCCATGATTGAAATATGTGGGAGCCCTTTTCGAGTCTAACTAGGGATCACTGCTATTCCATGTGTATCCCTAAATGATATCTCCGAGTATGAACGGATATTTTTCAGCATCTGAGCTATCATCACAGAAGGTTAGCAAGAGCAGAGAAAGGTTTTCACAAAGGGCAGTGACATCTACTATTCAGGAATGGGTTTCGTTACATACAGAACAGTTTTAAATGATGCTACTTGCCTCCTCTGCTCCTACATTCCTTACCAGCCAACCAAGCGCCCAAGTTAAGTTCCCTACAATGCACTGCATAATGCAAAGCAGTATGGGCGTTTAGGGGCATTTTTTTCTATTCACAAGGCCCTTTCCCTCATTCCTTCGCACTCGTTCCCTTCTTTCATCTATTCCCTCCCTTCACTTTGAGGCAGCCTCAGGGCTGCATTTGGCACTTTACAAGCAACCAACATAATCTAATGTAGCGCAACACAGCATAACACATTTACTATGTATCGGGCAGCAGCTCAGCTGTACCCTCAGCAGTACGTTCACCTCACAAGTTCTTGTTCTGTGTTGGTTGACTCATCTTCTGAGGTTGATGGTTGGACAGCTTGTTGAAAAAACTAAATGATAATTCTATAACTAACAATCTGTCGAGTGATTTGCTCAAAGCAACATAAAAAGTAATAGTTTGTTTATTTGGCCTGTTAAGAGCAATTCAACCTTTTGGAGAATGCACTTCTACATCTGTAGGAATAGCCGAGTGTGTACTCTCCCAAACCCTCACTGGATTTTCTTTTGTTCCAGGTTTGAAGTGTCGCCTTGTCTGGAGCCTATATATGCCTTGCAGAGGATGAAAGGAGTGCGATTGTGCGGGAGCGAAAAGGAGGATATTGGTTTGGCCAAATACATGTCCAAGTCATTGATGCTACCAATCAACACCTTTGCTGCGGTCATCTAGCACTATCAGATGTACATACAGCTAAATGGAAAAAAATTCGGGTTTTGCATTTCAGATGCCCAGAAGAGCACACTAAGGATTATTTCCGGGGATCTTGCACGTAGTAAGAGTTTGTGGCCTGGTACCATTGTTTGGTAATTGTGCACAATCCATGATTATTGTGCACAATCCATGATCTTAACTGATTTATTTCATTCAATTTGTGGCAAAGCAACAATGCAATCAAGCCCACTCCCACAACCAGGCCTACACATGAACAGAAGCCGCTGTTGAAGACAAACTCTTCAGTTTCCGGGGAATGTGTCAAGTTTACGTTTCTTTGGCATTGAACATATAGAATTATCAAGACTTCTTCACTCCGGAAGTAACATAATAGTTAAATGCCTGTGTCGAGCTAAGCATCCACTGACGTTGGGAACACCTCACAAGCTTAATGGTTCCTTTTCTGAGATACCTAAACCTCACTTTCTGGTGCTTCTGTGTTCAAAGATCTGATTGGTCCTCTGGTGCTGTTTAGTCGTTGGCATTTCTTTTCAGCTACTGGACGAGGTCTAAATTATTGTTTTTCTCTGGAGTTTAATCGCTCTGCGGGCAACTGATAGTTCAAGCACAAACGACGATCATGGAATCTATTGTGCTCTGTTGCTGCATTCTACCGAGCACAACAAAAATCAGCAGCAGGCTAACAGCCTGAGTCAAAAGAAACTGTGAATTCACACACCACTTGAGTATTTGAACCTAATCCAAGTGTTAAGGTCTCCGAACAAAATGTTTCACATTATTTTCAAAAGACTTGCATTCATGAGAACCTGTTTAACAAAAAAGCTCATTCTATTGTGCCCTACCTCACTACTTTATATATAGCAAGAGTGATCTTGGATTCAGAAAGCCCATTAGAACAAGCTGTGTTAAATTCAAATTCTGCCGGTGCAGCTGTACCTAGTGCAAGGTTTAAAGTTGTAAATATTGCCCACTTTCCCTGCAGGCAAAATTTCCTGCACACAAGATTTTTGTAGGAGATTTCCTGGCAAACCTTTTATTGTGGGCGATTTATCCTTCCAAAAATAATTTCCACAAGTTTTTTTTTTCTACTGCAAAACCAATATTTGTGTACTTTTTCACCAGCTTTTTTAAACTTTGGTAAATTGGAGGAGTTTTTAAAGCTAAAAAAAAATCCAGAGATTGGCAGGAGTGAAGTTCCACCACCCCTAACCCTGCTGCTAAGCTGCTGGTCCCGGTTCCACCCTGTTACAATGTAGCCCAGAAGAGTAAGCACCCAAACTAATGCAGATCTGCATGTACACTAAAATAGAAATCTAATAATAATAATGTTGGCACCTATTAAATGTTAATTAACACATTCATTATAGATAGTGTTTGGGCACATTTGTGTGTGTGAAGAGAAATATATATGGTACTAGAAACAGATTTGATTAAAAAAACGAAATCAAAAATGGTGTTAATGAAAGTTCGAAATTTATGAAAAGATGGTCTGGACAAATAATAAGATCACACTCCGTGTACATGATGAGACAATGGAACTTGGGTATAGGATAGAGGAGTGGTGCAACTCTTGAGGGGAGTAGGAAAAGAGGAACACGTTATTTTTACATTGTATCAGTTGGAATAAAGATAGTATGCAGGTATCCTCGGGAAAGGCAACAGTAACATTTGACTTCTTGTAAAGCAAACTAGTGTTCTCGATTTGCCTGAAGCTGCAGAAAAATCATTAATTAAATACGTTAGTGAACAGATAAGCTCATGCGAACCGCCAAACAGTTTATACCTGTTCACGTGGTAGGCTTCTTCAGTTGCTCGGGTTTCGGAAATAAGATGTGGTAACATGTCAGTTAATCTGCCTGAATATTATTCAAAATAAATGTATCTCTCAAAGCGATCAAGTGCATATTTCACATCCAATTGAGCCGAATAGTACACTTTCAGGGCTGCTGATAAATATTGTAACAAATTTTCAAATTAGTATTGCACTTTCAGGTAGTTGGTGCACAGTTGTAAAATGCAGAGGCCCGGGACCAAAGGGAGCATTGTCCATGTGCACATTAGTCCGCAGAAAACACCGGACAGTGACAATTCACACTTAAAATAAAACAAGCATCGGCAAAGTCTATAAGTCTGGGTTTAATGTTCAGCATTAATAAATTAGACGAGACACATGAGAGGGAGTCAGAAGGAACAGACACAGATAGCTACATTTGTAAAGTAGTCCCTCATTCAGTACAATGCAAGCACTCAAATGGAGGCGGAAGGACGCACTCAAACACCCGATAGCATTAGGCGAGAGATGAATACACCACTGGGTAGGGACAAGATGACTGACCGTTTCAAGCCAATGGCTTAAAGAGGCTAGTCAAAGAAATCCAGTTGTTAAAAGGACCAGGTTCTGTATATTGTTAACCATAGATCTGTTTCTCAGTTCCACTGTCATAACCCAGACCTAAAAAGGAACAGGTATGTTGGTGTGTCTGTTCAACCTATTCTAAATTTATGGCTTCTATTTTGACCAATCGAGTTGTGAGATTTTTGTCCCATAGTCTCATGGCAGACATTTTACGTTTCCAATGATCTCTTATATGTGACATATATACACTGTAACGCACTTCACAGGCAGAAGTAACATTGCAAACAAATGTGGTAGCGTCAGGACATTTTTTTTATGCGTCTTCTCACAGGCCTTTTTATGGGCTGTGAAATGGCAATTTCAAAAGTGTCTTCCCTTAATATTGGTGCTAGAATGTCATTTTTGTGATATTAATGATATAATTTGCACTTTGTGGTAGGAGGATTACAAGTTTGACTGAACTCTATCACAGATGTTTGAAAGAATGAACCAGTCCTACATCACTTTTCTTAATACAAGCTGCTGTCCGCTTTAAAATATCTATCTATGAAGCATTTGTGTTCTTAAGCATAAATGAAAGTAGACTCTCATGGGGTGGGATTTAGGTCTTTATGCATCTGTACAGTATAGTTTATCACAACATTTCAAAGACTTTGTTTCCGGTTGTGATAAAATATGTGGGTTTTATCCATTGTGGAACCCGAACGATAACGTTTTACAGAACAATATGTTTAGGAATTAAATTGCACACATTATGGGCGATCAGTTGTGTTTACATCATTGTATATAATATAAATATGTTGCATATTTCTTGTACAGGTTGTATATATATAGGGCATATTAAAAAAACAATGCAGTCCCTTTTACAGTAGTTATGTCTGTTGTGCAAAATAGGTCTTTAACAGTGAATTGGGGATGGGGCTTAAATGTATGTGTTTTCATAACTTGCCACATTTTCTAGGTGTTATAAAAATGTGTGATCACTTTTGTTCAGCATAGATTGTACAAGGCATTGTCTGGGACAGGACCGGATTGGTCGTGTCGGCCACCGGATGCTTTCCCAGTGGGCTGGCAGAGTGGGAGCTTGTTTTGTTGTTGTGGGCCGGGTCAGTAGCATTTCTTGCATGGAGCGCTTCTGCCCTATCCAAACAAACAGTGCAAAGCAAATGGTTTTAAAGTGTGCCAGTCAAAGCAAACTCACTTCAAAACCATTTGTTCTCCTTCGGGGGATCTCCATTGATATGCATCAGCACTGAACAGTCACACCCATGTGCAGGTTCCAGAGCACTTCTCCAAAATATATCTTCTTAAGTGTACATCTTCACTTTAATTCAGGAAAGCCAAGTTTTAAGATAGAACTTAAACATTTTTGCAGCCTATAAAAATGCTATATTAGTCGATTCCTTTAATTTACTTTTAAAAAGGTCAAACTAATTATAAATAATAGGAAAAATTACTAGAAAGAAGATAATCTTTTCTAAATATCTTATTCACAAACCTTCAAAGGAAATGGGGATGAAGGAATAGGGTAATATAGACACATAGGTTGCAGTTATGCTAGCTTGACAATTGATTCTACACCTCTAAGGGCTCATAGCCCTCCAGTAGCCCATCATGCCCAGCAGATGGCAGTTACCTCAGTTCTCTTTTGTGGCTCCTGGTGGAAGGTTCGTGGAGCACTGAGCTCAACCCTTTTTGGCTTTTTTTTCACCAAAAGTCTCTACAAGTTATAGTTTAACTAGCTTCACTCAATGTCTTTGGATGCCTAGAGTGTTTTTCTATCATTGTTTGACAGGATAATGTGGGTTTTAAAGTAAATAAAATGCCATCTTTATTTGTCAAGTGTCACAGAAAAAGGCAAAATCAGATCCCCATGATATGTGCATACTTTGCTTTGCTGACAGTCACTGTCCAGTCAGATGTCAACACTGTCAGACCTTTTCCAAGCATACCCTAAGGGACAGAGAGATGATTCATCTTCATGGAAGAGAGGAACTGCGCAGACAGTAAGAGGTGCCATCTGAAGGTGGGAATTACCATGAGTGAGGAGAGGATCAATCCATTATCAGGGCTTTGCCTGTACCCTTTAAGGACTCCATGAGAGGGAGATCCAAAAAGAGGAGAAATCAAGAGAAAAGACAACGTTCTCATTCAGCATCAAGGACTTCGACATTGAGGCAAAGTACAGTGACAACCTGCTCACCATCGAGGACTGAGTCGACGCCGAAGAGAAGGTGACATTCGACATCAAGACACAGTAACTTTGAGAGAAACCATGATGTCGAGACATAGGAGACATCCCACGCCAAGACACAGAATGTGCATTTTCCATCCCTGAATCTAATGAGGCCAGAAAAATGAAGATGAGACAACTTCCGACAACTTTCGATTCTGAATACAAAAGAGCTTATTATCCATTATCGACAGTAGTCATTCCAGATTCTCCTGGACACCATACTTATTGACAACCTTCACTGTCTCAACATCCAGTTCCTCCAGCAACTTTTCCACTTGCCTCAACACCTCTACCTCCTCAGACTCTGGTGCCTTCAGGGGCTCACTCTCCAGCAAGCCCATTTGTAAGGAAAAGGAGATCTAAGTCTCCACTACAAAGGTCCAGATTTCGTTGCAGATTAAGATCAAGACACAGGTCCAGGACAGATTCCTACTTCACGAAGTCATCTGAAGTAAGGATATTTTCCCCTCCTTGGAATAACTCTCATCCAACAAGAGTCTTACTGATCAGTGACATCAACACATTTCAAGTAGCACTCTTCCGGGGAGCTGTTAAACCGAACATTCTGTTACCAGCTCCCACAACAACGACGTAAGATTTTTAAAACTGTTCACCAATGTTCATCTTCAAGTCTGCTCCTGCCACCAGTTCAGGGCCTATTAGAACCGGATACAGAACTATTTCTTAAGCCTGCTTCAGTAAAAGCTGCACCCTCCATGCTACAGAAAAAATACAGATCTCCTGCACAACACCTGTTATTCCTACTTTCAAATCCTCCTGATTCTGTGGTGGTCTTAGCTGCACCAAAATCTAATCCTTCATCTACAGCGCCACCAGAGTAGGAGAGTAGGAAACTTGGCTCTGTGGGGCCTAAAGTATGTGGAGCAGCAGCTACAAATATAAAATCTGCAAGTTTGACTGTCCGACTAGGCAGGTACGACTGATCTTTATGGGTCTTGCTCCAACAATTCATGGACGATTTTCCAAGAGGTCGCAGAGAAGATTTTATTGAAATCCGGAAAGGAGGCCATGACCAACCAAGTGATCAGTGCTGCTGCCGACTCATCTTTATTAGCAGGACATGGTTATTTCCACGGATTGGCCTTAAGAAGTCACTCTGCTTCGATTGACGGCTCTCACACAGGATTCTCAGCAGAGAATTATCAATCTACCTTTCTCTGGTACAACTGAGATGGAAACCCTAAAAGCTGTTGGTCTGGAGAAACGTAAGGAGCAAAAAAAACATTCTTTCTGACCTTATCAATGCTGTTATTATCCTCACAGGGTTCAACCCCTTCAGTGACCCCAAAGTCACTAACAGCACCAGAAAAGACCTTTCCAACAAAATCAAAGGTGACAATGGAAAGGGAGAGGTGGTCATAACTCAGCTCCAGTAGGAAAACCTCCTGCAGGAACAAAACAATGAGCATCTACTTCCCTTTTTCTGTTATCCACTCCAGTGAGGAGAAACATTTCCAATTACCTGGAAGAGTGGAGTTCCATCACTAATAAGTACTGACTATTGTATGGAATGGTTACTATCTCAGATTCATCTATCCCCCACCAGCTATGCCACCAAAAACATCCAATCAACATCTAGAAATGCTTCAACGAAAAGTACATTTTCTCCTGCAGAAACAACCACTAAAGCAACTGCTGAAGCCTGTACTTGTTTCCCAAAAAGGAATGGGAATTTATTGCCATTATTTATTTGGTTAAAATGAAGGGCCCAAAGATCTTATTCAGACACATCCTAGATCAGAAAGTCACAAACAAATGGATATGGAAAGAAAATTCAAGATGGTAGTGTTACACCAAATCTACACTCTGATCTATCGAGGCTACTGGCTATGCTCCATAGATCTTCTGGATGTGTACTTTCATATACCAATAGCCAGAAAGCACCGCAAGTTCCTGAGATTCTTGCTCGAAAACGACCCCTACCAGTACAAAGTACTTCCTTTCGGCCACAAATCAGCCACAAGAACTTTTTCAAAGTGCACGGCTGTGGTTGCTGTACATCTCAGGAAAATCTTCATCTATCCATATCTAGATGACTGGCTCATCGAGGTGGCAACACACCATCAACATTATCAAATAACTGCCTCTACTTTCAATCGCTTAGAAGTGCATGTCAGTCATAAAAAATCAACATAATCTCTGGTGCAGTCTCTTCATTATCTAGGAGCAATTCTCAATACCATAAAGCAAAACTGTATCGTTCGGAGGAGAGACTGTTATCTTTATGTCTGAACTGTCAATCTCTAAGGAAAGCCTCCCATCCAATAGCGAAACATATGTCTTCTCTACTGAGCTCAATGGCGTTCTGCATCTTTCTGACCCAGTATGCCTGCCTCCACATGACACCGCTACAAAGATGTCTGAAAGACCAGTGGAGAGAATATTCGGATGATTGGGAAGACAAGATCACCATTTCCCTTGATATAATGCAATCTCTCAAATGGTGGTGTCAATTGAAAAATCTCCACCTTGAAATGGTCTTTTATCAGACACTCTCATCACTGACCATAGTGGCCGATGCCTCCCTTTCCGGTTGGAGTTCACACATGGATCACCTTCAGATACGAGGAACGTGGTCCACAAAAGAAATGATACACCACATCAACCTACTGGAACTAAGAGTTGTTATCCAGTATTGGATCTTTCATAGATTCACATGCTTGAATCATCCCCGCTGTCCAGGTGGAAGTCTCACAGTAATTTTTATAATAGCAGTAAGTCATTTTACCGTAGGCCATTGAGCAGTCATTGCACTAGCCCATCCATATCTTTTTGTAAAAAGAACCAAAGTTAAAACACAAGCAATCAGACATCAGCACCCTGTAGAACACTCCACAGAGAGGCAAGTCCCTCAGATTTTCTACTGCACGTCGTTGTGACAGGGAGTCTTCCTGAGCTCTGCTCAGTTTTTCTCTTCATCTTGGATATTTGGCTTTCAATATGTTGGATTCTTCAAACAAAGGGCTCTTCAGACCATGTGGGTCATGAGGTAAGAAAAGGCTGCATGCTGAAGATCTTCACAATGATTGTATCTACTGCTTATACCCTCTTCATAAGGTCAAAGACTTCAGGATTTGCAGAACTTTCTCTACTAAGACTTTAAAAGAGAGAGAGAGGGCAGGCTGCTTATTTGGTTGGAAAGAATTAAATCTAAATCTTCTGTGTTCGCTGATTTCCTTTTCAGGCAGTTTCAGTTCTCAGACATCCTTTGAACTTTCTAAAAAGAGGGATAGATCTCTGGAATCTCCTGGGGGACATAAAGTGCCAAAAAGACCCATCATGAGTCTGCGCATACTGCCTCAAAAAAAGAGATACGACCATTCCCATCTGAGGCAAAATCTGCCCCAAAAACTGCTTCTACGCATATAAAAACTCAGAAGAGGCTTTGAAGTCATCGTCGTTGAAAAAGACCTCGTCGACGCTTAAAGTGTCATTGTAATTCATTTCCCATCAGTAGTCGACGACGCTTCCATTGTCAACGGAGGCTTCATTGACTAAGAATAAGCCATGTAATCCACCGTTGGTACTAATCTCTTCGTTGGCGCCTACACACCATCATCGACATCTTCACCGTCGTCGACGACGCCTACTTCGTCAACAACAACTTCTTCATCGACGGTGACAGCTGCGTCGATTGCACCGACGATGACAACACCGTTGCTGATCACCATCTTCTCTACGTCGATGGTACCTGCATCGCCGTCGGCGAAGGCTTCGTTGACGCCTCAATTAAAGAGACCTTCCACCTTGCAAACAACACGTTTTATCGTCGACTAGAGGTTTTTGTATGATCTGTCTCATGTTTCACCTTTGCTGCCTAGTCAGTTTATAGAAGAATCTGATGATGAGGGGATGTTCAGTTCGGCTCACACTCCTTCACAACTCCATGTCAAGTTTCAGGAGGAGGAGGATGAATATTATGGGCCCAATACCACCAATCTATGGAAAAATCACAATTTATGATGCTGCGCCAAGAACCAATGATACAGCTGCCTGTTGCATCGGTACAAGATTTGACAGCTATGTTGCATGACTATCATACCCGTTTCCCTATAGCAGCGGGATCAGTGCAAGTAAATAAATCTCCACCTCTTGCTACGGATTCTCGACCATTGCTAACGCCTCCTCCGGAATCACAGGCTTCTATACCTGCGCAACAAGACCCAGTGCTTCCGGATGATGAGGTAGAAGAAGGTGAAATTTAAAATGCTCCACCAGTTATTGATGAATGGGAAGATTATTTAATCCCTACGTCTTCTCCTTCAGCCCCTCAGGCAATTGACTCTCCACCTGAGGATATTGGCGGCTTCCATGCCTTGATGGAAAGAGCAGCAAAGCGTTTTCATCTGCCTGTCAAACTATCTGACTGTTTTTTATATGATTTTAAAGGTCAGTCCAAGAAAACAGTACATGCAATTCCCATTATTGATCACATTTGGGAGGAAGGAATTAAAATTATGAAAGCACCATATTCAGTTCCAGCAGTCCTTCCCAGGATTGATAAAAAATATAACGCTCCTGATGATGCACCAGCCTGCTTAGTGGGACATCCGAGGCCAGATTCGGTAATTGCTCAGGCTGCACAACGTAGGTCATGAAACCCTTCAGTGCCTATTACTGCTCCTTCTGATCAAGATGGGCGACTCCTGGACAATATTGGAAAAAGGTTTACCACCATTGCAGGTGTGTCGGTGCGTGCTGCCGATTCCCTAGCAATTTTAGCATAATATGACCGCCAGATGTGGTCAGATCTAGCATCATATCTTGAATATTTATCAGACAATAAGAAGCGAGAGGCACGAAAGATTCTTCTTGAAGGTGAAAGATCAGCCTCTGAGATTATTGATGATGTATCCATGGACATGACTTCTCTTGCTTTTAGACAGTTGGCTGGAGCGGCAGTTCTCTGTCATCAGGGTTGGCTAAAATCTACCACTTTCCCCACTCTGAGGTGCAGAGCAAGATTCTTGACAAGCCGTTTGATGGCGATGCGCTTTTTGGGAAGCACATTGATGAGGCCTTACAGGCTATTAAAGCGGATACACATACCGATAAATCTTTAGGGACGCTCCTATATATAGAAAAACACCCTTTCGCGGAGCACGTTGAAATTACCAGAAATACCAACCACAATCCTATCAATCTTACCGCTATGGGTACCAGCAGCAACAGTTATATCGAGCACCACCGTCTGCTGCATATTCCAGACAACAGCCCAGGAGAAAACAAGCTACCCAATCTAGAGACAATACTAGGAAACAGTGACAACACCGTGGCACCTGCTATGACTCCATCCATGACAAAAATCAATCCAGCGCTTGTTTCTCTGCATTTCGATCAGTGGAGTCAAATTACAATGGACAAATGGGTCCTAGACATTATAAAGTATGGCCATACTCTAGAGTTTGTGACAGTTCCACCTTCTCATCCACCTCTAAAATTGCTTCCATCTCCTCTCCAGTTGTTAAGGAAGGAAACATGCGTTATGATTCAAAAATGGGCCAAAGAAAAAGTTCCTCGTTCTCAGAGGGGAAAGGGTTTCTATTCCCGCTTCTTTCTAATAAAGAAAAAGTCGGGGGAATGGAGGCCCAGTCTGGATCTCAGAAATCTAAACAAGTATCTGCAGAAAAAGTCATTCCGCATGGCCACTCTTCTGGAGATACTACCGCTTCTCAATCACGCGGATTTCATGACAACTCTAGATTTACAAGATGCATATTTCCATTTCCCGATACATCCCAGGCATCAAAAATTACTTCGTTTCACTCTAGCAGGTGCTCATTATCAATTCAAAGTCCTACCGTTTGGTCTCCGCTCAGCCCCACGAGTGTTCACTAAGTGACTAGCTCCAGTTGCTGCTCGTCTCAAACTTCAAGGTCTTCAACTGTTCCCTTATCTCGACGAATGGCTAGTAAAGGCACCGTCTTATCAGCTGGCCTCAAAGACAACTTGGATCTGCTTATGGATGTTTCGCTCCCTGGGGCTGACACTCAATTATCAAAAGTCTGTTCTGCAACCGTCTCAAAAGATTACTTTTCTCGGACCAACTCTAGATACCATGCAAGACGAGGCATTTTTGTCTGCAGAAAGACAAGCAAATCTCATCTCTTTAGCGACCACTCTAGCCGGAAGAGTGTTTGCTTCTTTGTAGGTCTAATGAAATCTCTGCTCGGCATGATGTTTTCGGCAATTTTGATGGTACCTCACGCACGTCTCAAAATGAGACCCTTACAAGAGCAGCTACACTAGCAATGGGTCCAAGTAAACGGATCGTTTGACCTAGTTTGGCTAACTTTCCGTTCCCTGCTACCAGATTTCATCTTTACCACAGACTGCTCTCTAGAGGGTTGGGGGGGCCCATCTTCAGGATCCTCGAATAAGAGGCAAATGGTCCAAATCGCTTGCCAAGATGCACATCAGCTTTCTGGAGCTGCGGGCCATTTTCCTAGCCCTACAGGCTTTCCTCCCAAGGATACAGGGCTCTTCAGTTCTTATACGAACAGACAATACTACATGCATGCATTACCTCAAAGAACAGGGAGGTACACATTCCCACATTCTATCTCTAGAAGTGCAGGAAATTTGGAAATGGATTCTTTCGCACCACATCTCCATCAAAGTGGAACATCTCCCAATGGCCGTGGTAGATTATACAGCAAGGTAGGTGTACCGGTTAAAGAGATTGATGTTAAATTGACTCTGGATATGGGAAGGGCAGGTTATGCTATAGCCCAGAATACTGGGTAAATGCGAGATAAGAAATATGGGTAAGCCATTCAAATGCTTTTAGAGACTTCACGTATGCACTTTTTGAAATTTTGTACTGTAATATCCAGGCTGCTAATATGGTTTACATGTATGCACATGCACTTTATGTTGGTATAGGCCTTGTATGGAGTGGTCAGGAGGTCAAGATCTGAATGCCAAGCTGATAATTCGAAGGTGTTGTGGCAAAAAGCACTTGAAGCCAACTGTACTAGGAAAAAACTGTGCTGTCTTGTTTAAAAATGTTGATATGGGAAACATACATTATCCTATATGTTAGAATACTATGTACCTTTTGATATGACGCACTCTATTTATCAGGCTGCTAACATAGTTAATAATGTATGCACATGCACTTTTTCTGGCTGGTTTAGATAGGCCAGGTATGCACTTTTCTTCTTTGGCACTTTAGTAGAACGATGGGGAAGTCGTGGAAAATGATATGCATATGCACTTTATGGAGGGGCTCGGACTGTGATGGGATAACTCAAATTTGGTGGTAAGAAAATGTTTAAAGGGAACCAGGAAACAAAAACCATCTGTATAAGATGTGGTATTGGATAAGGGAATTTTATTTGACCTAGGAAATCTGCTTTGATCTAGTAGGAATAAGACACTTAAAAATGTAATAAAAAGAACCCACTTGGAATTTGGTAGGATTGGGGGTAGGGAGGGGGAGGGATGAGCACGGGGAGATATTTAAAAAGTGTGGGAGAGAGCTAGAAGATGATTGTATTGTTTATTTCCCTGTTCTCTCACTCAATAAAAATATTTTAATAAAACAAAGTGGAACATCTCCCAGGTGTGAGCAACAGTCTAGCAGATACTCTAAGCAGAACCTCCAACTCCTACCACGAGTGGGAACTGAACCAGGCAATTCTCAACTTCATCTTTCAGAAGTGGGAAAAACCCAACTTAGATCTCTTCGCCTCAAGAATAAACCGGAAATGCCAGTTCTTCGCCAGCTGGGAACCAGAAAGAGGGTCATGGGGAAATGCGTTTCTAATAAGATGGTCAGGGATCTTCGGGTATGCTTTTCCCCTATACCCTCTAATAGCGAGACTCCTAATGAAAATGAAGGGAGCCATGCCATCTAAATCTCATTGCCCCGCGCTGGCCTTGCCAACATTGATTCACGGAACTTCTCCTGCTCTCAGAATGCAGACCTTATCGCCTTCCAATAACGTCAACGTGCTGCCAATAAGCAAAGATCAGATTCTCCATCCATGTCCCGCATCTCTTCAACTGCATGCATGGCTCCTGAATTTAATGAATTCAAGGATCTAGATCTGCCTCAGTATTGCAAGGACATTCTGTCTAGAGCAAGAGCAGTGTCTACTATTAAGACCTACAGTTTAAAATGGAAACGCTTCTGTTCATGGTGCCTTCAGAATAATATACATCCGTTTGATTCTCCTCCAGAGAGTCCTTCCTTCTTTCCCTGGCTAAATCAGGACTCATGTATACCTCTATTAAGGTCCATCTTGCTGCCATTACCAGTTAGACGTTCCTCCAGTGGTCCTGCGGTTTGTTCATTTCGACTGGTGAAACAATTCATGAAATGACTGTTTAGGGTTTTTCCTCCTATTCAAGCTCCTCTTCCTGAATGGAGCCTTAATATTGTTCTTGCGCACCTTATGAAGTCACCTTTTGAGCCTATAAACGGCTGAGCTCAAGTTTATTTCCTGGAAAGTAGCATTACTATTGGCTCTTACATACGCCAGGAGGGTCAGCGAAATACATTAAGGAACCCTATCTTCGTTTCACTAATGACTATGTCCTTCTTAGAACAAACCCAACATTTATTCCTAAGGTGCCTTCTTCTTTCCACCTTAATGAACCAGTTACTCTTAGAACATTTTTTCCAAACCCAACTTTTCCAGCTGAAAAAGCTCTTCATACTTTAGATATCAAGAGATGTCTTAAGTTTTTATTTGCAACTTACCAAGCAAATTTGAAAATCTGATTAGCTTTTCGTCTCCTATAGTTTACAAAGATCAGGTGCATCTGATGGATACACCTGCCTGTGGATTCCTCACCTTTTGAATTACCTCTTGCGCAGCATTCCACGGAAAAAATTTTCGTAGCTCTCCCACGTCGACGAGGAAGTCACAGTGGAACGGCTCCGCTCGCAACTCTACGTGGTGTCATCAGAGCCATAAGAAGAACTCTTTGGCGTGCTGATGTCAGTTCCCTTTTTTCTGCGCCGTCGACGCAATGGTTTTTCTAGGACTCTCCATTTCTTAGTACTTTAACATTGTTAGTCTGTAATTGTAGCAGTGCGATGACTGCTCAAACAAAGTCTGGGTTTACACCTTGTAGGGAATGCGGGGGTCATATGTCCATCCTGGACCCCCACGATGATAGTCTTTGGTGCCTGTCATCTGACCACGACGTCGAGGGATGTTCTTCGTGTCCCGAACGCCCTCAAGGAGAGGGAAGCAAAACTGTTCATGGCCAGGGCGAAGAGGCAGAAGAGGGGCCGGAGAAGGACATGGTCAAAGTCCAAGTTGCTGATGCCGCACACCTCGAAGTCATGGAGGAATCAGAAAGACGAAGCGGTGTCATGGCTCCAGATGTCGCTCTTCTAAGGACAAGTCGCCGAAGTCGGGGTCCCCAGCATTACGGCGTCACAGGAAGGATGAAGTCTCGCCTTCCCCTTCACCTCAGGTGACTCCGGCTCATTCTGTGACTCCGAGGGGATCGCCGACGCCCAGGGAAGCGACGCCTTTGCCTCCGACCACTTCGCCCCCGGCTCTGGTGCCTCTGGCGCCACAGCCAGATCCAGCCTTATGACCTCTGGCTGTTCCTGAGCAGGCGGTACCGGATCCCTACCCCCCTTTTCCGACTCCAGGTACAGATCCTTCGCATTTCTGCTCATTAATGCGATGTATGGCATGTTTGCCAGGGCGACTAACCCTTCCAGTGCTCCTGTTGACCGCTGTCATTCAACATGGGCTTACCTCCTCATTATGCCCAGGCACCTTTTATACCGATGACCCCGAATTGGCCTCCCCCGATGCCGAGGTTCTCGACGCCGATACCATCCCAGGAGGGAAGGATGGAGTACTCTCCGGTGCCGGTCCGGTGCTGTCTCGACTTTGTGCGGCGTCTCTGGCCGTCCCTAAAGGGCCTCCATCAACGCCGGCTCTGAAATACCGGCGCCGCGTTTGGCACCGCAGACGCCGATACCCAAGATAAGGTCAAGAAGGGAGGCACAGAGGCTTCTGGAAGAGGAAGAATTCCAGGAGCAACAGGAAGAGGCTGAGGAAGGTGAAATAGTGGATCCCATGCATGAATTTGAAGGGCTTCAGGAAGCTAGTGTGCTGGATACGTCACCAGAGTGGGAACTCTCTTCTCCTAAGACTCTTCCTTCACAGGAGGTCTCTTCCTACCAGTCATCAGGAAGGTGGCTGATCTTCTGGACTTGCAGTTGCCCACTACAGAGGTCAAATCGAACATCCTTACCGAGGTCCTTCACTCTCCTTCATCTGTGATAGAGCCTCTGCTCCCATTTAATGAGGCTTTGACGGAACTCATTCTGGAAGTATGGCAAAAGCCTATGTCTGCCCCAGCTGTGTCCAGATCAGTGGCAAGGCGATACAAAGTTGCGCCTGGGGATCCAGCTTTTTTATCAACGCACCCTTCTCCTGAGAGCTTGGTAGTTCAGGTGTCATGCTCTTCGAAGCAATCTTCAGGCTCTTTTCCGTCCACACCTGGGGATAGGGATTCAAAAAAGATGGAGCAGTCGGCGAAAAAGGTATTTTCATCAGCCAGTATTGCTTTAAAGCCGAGAAATGCAACGTGCCTGCTGGGACGTTACATCCATGCGTTGATGGATTTGGGTAAGGAAGTGATTCCTAAACTCCCAGAGGATGTCCAGGGCCACTTTGCGGAGGTGCTGTCGGACAATAAAGCTGCGGCCCATCAGGTTATTCAATCTGGGCTTGACACGGCTGATCTGTTGCTAGGGTGATGGGTTCCTCAGTGGCAACTAGGAGAAACGCCTGGCTGAGAGGGTCAGGCTTCTCTCCGGATGTTCAGGCCGCACTTTTGGATTTACCTTTTGTTGGCTCTAGACTTTTAAGGACCAAGGCGGACTCAGCGCTTTAAAGACAGTAGAGCCACTGCTAGATCACTAGGTCTGCAATCTCAACCTAGGGGCTTTGTGTACCGAAGGTTTAAAATAATCATATTATAAAACCATTAAAAAGTTAAAATACAATATTTCATAAAAATCATGTAAAAAACAGACAATAGCAGCACCAGAAGAGAATATATAAAATACATGATTCCATTCCCAGAAACTATATTGATATGCATTAACCAGTCATATTTCCAAGAACACTTTTAAACAGTTTTGACCTTCTCCACCATGCATGCAGCAAGAATCTCGTTATTGCAAAAACGAGCCATCTTGTGGTGTCAGATCTAAAAATACGTAATGCTTCACTGGGGCATGTAAACGACAGTAGACGACAGACTGGAGTTATCCAGATTTTCCTGTAGTCAACGTAGGTGGGACAGCAAAAAAGAAAATGATCGAGGGTCTCTGATCGAATATGACATGTAGGGCAAAATGATGTTACAGCTGCATTTCCCCATGCACTTCTTGAGTTTAGAGGTAGAGCCCCAAGTCTAAATTGAATGTACAGAGCTTTTGCCTGTGGGGGTTCGATGTCATCCATGAATGGTTCAAAACCATACCCTCCTTAAAAATGTAAGAAGCTAGTGGTTAAAGTGCCATGTGCAATGCCTTCTACACTTTGGTATTCCATATTCTCCCAGAACCTTTTTTTAATAAGAGGAACCATCGATTTAGATATAGACCCCGGATCCTCCCAGATGCACCCCAGCCCTAGTTCTAGAAACCATTCCTTAATTTTATTAAACCATTTGATGCTGCCTGATTGTTTGTGCAAAACGATCAATTCTTCCAGAGCCACCTTCAGCGTCCCGCTTCCAAATTCTGATCCAAAACAGGAGTGCCCTAAGAATAGCAAAATGGTCTATAGGTTTTAAGCCAAGATCAAGTCTTAGCGACAGTAGGGGGGTGCTCACAGGTAGGTTCAGGATCGCCCTGATGAATTTGTTTTCGGCTAGGGTTAAGTCTTTTAGATTTTCCAGCCCCCATAGCTCTGCTCCATAGAGGGCTGCTCCTAGACCTTTAGCCCTATAGAGTTCCAAAATGGGCGACACCGGGCGGTATGGGGACGCCCTGGCCCTCCTCACTATTTCCCCTATCTGGACGACTGGCTGCTCAAAGAAAAGTCGCCAGAGATGGTGCTGCATCATCTGCAAGTGACAAACGCGGCTGTTGTTCGACTTGGGTTTTCTAAAAATGTACCCAAATCTCACCTGGTGCCCTCAATTCATAGGGGCAATACTGGACACTACTGTGAGTCCTGCTTTCCCCTCACCTCAGAGGATTCTAGACATCCAGGCTATGATTCCAATGTTTCAAGATGGAGCGGCTGTTCCAGTACTGAAGGTTCTACGCTTGCTCAGTCGGTTTGCTTCCTGCATACTGTTGGTCAACCATGCACGCTGGCACATGAGGGCAGTCCAGTGGTGCCTCCACAGGCAGTGGTTTCAACACATCAGAGATCTCAGGGAAGTGGTCAGAACCTCCAGAGACACTGCGGCGGAGCGTTCCAAGCAACCTGTCTCAAGGGAAGCCATTTCAACCTCCTTCTCCGGTGGCCACAGTGATAACGGATGCCTCCACTTTGGGGTGGTGAGCTCATCTGGGGGATCTGGAGGTCAAGGTCCTTTGTTCTCCAGAGGAAAGATTGTTTCACATCAATCTTCTAGAATTGTGTGCTATACGTTTGGCTCTCAAGGCCTTTCTTCCCTCCCTTCGCGGTCAGTCAGTTCAGGTCCTGACGGACAACACTACCGCGATGTGGTACATCAACAAACAGGGAGAAGTCTGGTCGTATCGTTTCTGCAGAGAGGCTCTGCGACTCTGGTCCTGGGCTCAGGACCCTCGGATTTGTGTAATTGCAAATCATCTGGCCGGGGTTCTGAATGTGCGTGCGGACAGTTTCCGTCGGCAATCCTTGGCCGATCACGAGTGGCGTCTTCATCCGGAGGTGGTCCATCACATTTTCAGGATGTGGGGGTTTCCTCGGTTGGACCTGTTTGCCACTCATGGGACCGTGCACTGCCCGTCGTCCTGCAGTCTCCAGTTTCCGATGTGGGGAACGTTGGGGGATGCGTTTCAGTTGATTTAGGGCTCTCCGCTTCTCTACGCGCTCCCTCCCATACCCTTGATTCCTAGGGTTCTGAGGAAGGTTTGCCAAGACCGGGCACATGTCATATTGATCGCCCTGGATTGACCAAGAAGGGTGTGGTACACAGACCTTCTTCACCTCTCATCACACCCTCCGTTCCGTCTCCCTTTTAGGGCAGACCTCCTCTCGCAGTCGCAGGGGTGGTTCTACACCCCACCTCCAGAGCCTGCACCTTCATACCTGGAGATTGAACAGGGCAACCTGAGTTCTTTCTATCTCCCACCGAATGTGGTGGATGTTATATTATCGCCAGGAGACACTCCACTAAATCTATTTATTCTGGTCGGTGGAACCGGTTCGTTAAATGGTGTGGAGCGAGATCAATTGATCCTTTGCAGGTCCATTTATCTGATATTCTGAGTTTCGCTCTTTCTTTGGCTCAACAGGGTTGTGCAGTAGCAACTGTTAAAGGCTACTTGTCTGCCTTGCCGGCATTTCTTTGCTTACCAGACCAACCCTCTCTGTTTAAGTCCCCCATAGTCATGAGGTTCATTAAGGGTCTCACTAACAGGTTTCCTCCCATTCCATTTATCATGAATCAGTGGGATTTAAATGTAGTTCTTACTTTCCTGATGGGGTCCCCCTTTGAGCCACTGCATAGTTGTCCGTTGAGACTTCTAGCATTCAAGACAGTTTTACTGATTGCGATTACTTCTGCCAGGAGAGTGAGTGAGCTACAGGCTCTTAGTTCTAAGCCTCCTTTTACCTCAATTCATGCGGATAAGATGGTTTTTAGGGCCAGAGCTGCTTTCCTGCCTAAGGTGGTCACACCCTTCCACCTAGGACAATCTATCACTTTGCCCACTTTCTATCCTCCCCCTCACCCTTCTAAGGAGAAGAGACTTCATCGCCTGGACCCTAAGAGGGCGGTCAGCTTCTACCTGGACCGGTCTAAAGACTTCAGGCTGGACGACCAACTCTTCGTTGGTTATGTGGGGAAAATGAAGGGCAAGGCTGTCCACAAGAGAACGCTGTCCAGGTGGATCATCCTCTGCATCAAGATTTGCTACGCCTTGGCCAAGAAGGAGCCTCCTGAAGGTATTCGAGCTCATTCCACCAGAGCTAAGTCTTATTCGACTTTGGCTAGAGGTGTCCCTGTTGTAGAGATCTGCAAGGCGGCAACTTGGGCCTCCCTCCACACTTTTGCGAAGCATTACTGCTTAGACTCAGAGGTGCGGAGGGATGGCCACTTTGCACGTTCTGTGTTGCAGGATTTTTTGGTATAGGTAGGCGGGCACCCTCCTCCGGGAGCGGGACTGCTTGGGGATTCAATTCAAAAGGTGAGAAATCCACAGCAGATGTATCCATCAGAAGAACAAGTTACTTACCACAGGCAGATACTGTATCCACCAGAAAAAGCGTTACCGAAGGTAGGTAACTTGTCCCTCAGTGACCAAAGCAACTATTGCCAGGTGGATTGCGGCCGCCATTCATTTCTGCCATACTAAAGCAGGCAAACCTCTTACTATCAAGCCTAAAGCTCATTCCACTAGGGCAGTATTATGAAATGAAATGACACAGCATTTATTAAGCGCATAGCTACCCAGGGGCATCCCAGCGCTGAGGCAGTAAACCGAGAAGACATCCTAGCAACACTTAGGGGAGGAGCCAAGTTTTTAACAGTTTTCGAAAGGCCAGATGGCTGGGTTCCCTCCGTAGGCGGAGAGGGAGGGTGTTCCACAGCCTCGCGGCATTATAAGAGAATAGACGACCGCCACTTCTGGCTTTCTTGATCCTGGGTATGATGGCCAGATGCAAATCGTCTGAGCGCAGCCGTCTGTTCGCCAGGTAAGGCTGGACAATGGAATGGTTGATCGCTGGTCCATTCCCTGCTAACATCTTGTGGGCAATGCAAATAGCCTTAAAGTTGACTCTCTTGTGGACAGGGAGCCAGTGGAGGGACTTCAAGGCGGGTTTTGCAGATTACCAGGTCGAGGCCCCCACGAGAATCCTCGCTGCACAGTTTTGCACCATTTGCAGTTTTGCGAAGGTCGAGCCAGGGGCTCCAAGGTAAAGGGCGTTCCCGTAGTCCAAGCGGGAGAGAATGAGTGCCTGTACCATAAGCTTTCTTGCCTGAAAGGGGAGAAGTGGAAGCACTTTGTGGAGCATCCTTAGGATGCCATAGCAGGAAGCCGCAACCTTCCGTGCCTGGACCATAAAGCTGAGATCTTGATCAAGCCAGATGCCCAGACTCTTCATCTGTGTCTTGGGGGCAGGGACGGGTCCCATACAGGCTGGCCACATTACATCCGCTTTAAAGAGAGAAGGGTTGCCAAGGAGCATCAACTCGGTCTTGTCACCATTGAGTTTTAGATAAGAGTGATTCATCCACTTGACTACCTCTTCTAGACAGGAACAAAGGCCGATGGAGGCATTATCAGAGTGATTCAGTGCTACGACCAGTTGGGTGTCATCAGCGTAGGTCACTATGTGAACCCCAAACTGGAGCACAATCTCCGCAAGCGGAGTCATATAAACATTAAAAAGGGAAGGACTCTGGGACGATCCCTGAGGGACTCCACAGTGGAGAGGCATGGATTTTGAAATGACCTCAACAGCTTTGTTTGCAGGAGTGCCATTGGACAAAATATGCCGCGCAGCAACATGGAGGAGTGTGCATACATTTACACGACATTACTGCTTGGATTTGGCTACACATACGGATGCAGCAGTAGGAAAAGCAGTCTTACGCAACCTTTTTAAATAAGGTAAGCCTCTATTTTGGAGGTGTTTGCTGTAATTCATTTAATTCGCATTATGTTGACATGTTATTGCTATGCTTTGCAAATTTCTTTTATAAATTTGGTACAGGCATATATACTCTATATGAGTGCCCACCATCCTCAAAGTTTATATTTGAATAAGTTGTTCTTTGGTAACTGCTTGCTATTCTGATTCAAGCATGTGAATCTATGAAAGATCCAATACTGGATAAGAAAATGAGTTACTTACCTGCAACTTCCGTTATCCAGTATAGGTATATTTCATAGATTCACCCTCCTCCCCGGAGAGGCTTCCCTCATTTATTTCTAATACTCGTCACTTGTGCTAGAATATCTGAGGGACTTGCCTCTCTATGGAGTGTTCTAGAGGGTGCTGATGTCTGATTGGTTGTGTTTTAACTTTTGTTCATTTTACAAAAGGATATGGATGGGCTAATGCAGCGACTGCTCAATGCATGACAGCTATGGTAAAATTACTTACTGCTAATATAAAAATTACCGTGAGACTTCGACCTCGACAGCGGGGATGATTCAAGCATGTGAATCTATGAAAGGTACCAATACTGGATAACTGAAGTTACAGGTAAGTAACTTGTTTTCTTCACTTAGCTCTAAAGTCTTTCCAACCCTCAACAAGACCGACTCACTCCTAGTTCAGACTGACAACGCAGCAACGTCATACTATCTGAACAAACAAGGAAGAAAGTGCTCCAGAGCCTTATCGCTAGAAGCCCAATCCATCTGGAATTGGTTGCTGGACGGTAACCTGAGGATCACTGCAGACCATCTCCCAAGAGTCCAGACATTCAAATGGACTCCCTTAGTAAATCTACTAAAAAAAACATGAGTAGGTCCTTAACGACTCCCTCATCCACAACGTCTTGTGCACCAAGGGTTTTCCTCATGCAGATGTCTTTGCTACTGCAGAGCGCAAAAACTGCCCTGATGTCGCCTCAAGGTTCTACCAACCAGCGACAAAGGAGAATGCCCTATAGATTGACTGGCATGGCAATTTTCTCTACGCCTTTTCAATGATACCAGATTCCAGCAATGATCATAATGCTCTCCTACTCAATCCAGAATGATTTTAATAGCTCTGGAGTGGCCACAACAGTGGTGGTTCACAGACCTACTGTACATGTCGGAATGAATACACATGAAGTTGCTGTGCAGACCCGACCTTCTCATCAAGTTCAGAGGCAAGATGTTTCAGCTCAACCTCCCATCTTTGACTTTGGCAGCTTGACTCCGGAACTCGTCCAGTATGTAGATGTGAGACTTGCACAAGATTGTCTGGACAGCCTAAGAGATGCTAAATCATCCATCTAAAGTAATAGGAGGGTCTTGTACATGGAAGAGATTTTGTATCTGGTGTTCTGACAGGAACTTTGATCTGACCACCTGCTTTACTACCATATTTGCTTCATTTGGCCAAATCTAGTTTACAATTCTCTTCTATTAAGGTCCAGTTGTCAGCTATTACTGCCTACAGAAAGTGTTCTTCACAAACCTCTTTTTTCAAGATCCTGGTTGTTAAGGAATCATTAGATGTCATTAAAAAGATATTTCCCCAATACGTAGACCATCTCCCTCCTGGGAGCTAAACATTGGGCTTTCACGTCTCATGGGTTCTTCATTCGAACCTATCCATATAGCCTCCTTCCAGCACCTTTCCTGAAAAGCTGATTTCCTTGTGGCTATCACATCAGCATGCAGGGTTAGCGAAATTAAAGCTTTATGCTCCCATAAACCATATAAAGTATTTCATAGCAATAAAGTTGCCATGAGACCTGAGAACTCATCTGAAATATTTACCCAAAGTAGTTTTGGATTTTCACAATAGCCAAACCATTAAATTAACTTATCAACCATTGACTTACCAACTTGTTTTTCAGAACCCTACTACTCCAGCAGAAAGATCTCTCCACACATTCAAATTCTAGCTTGACAAATCTAAAGATATTTGTAAGTCCAAACAATTGTTTGTAAATTATTGCCCGTTACATACTGGTTTAGCTACATCTAAACAATCTCTATCAAGATGGATAGTTTCTTGCATACTTTTATGCTATCAGAAAGCAACAAAACCTTAGCTGGTAAACCAACAGTTGATTCTACCAGAGGTAAGTCTGCAATGGCTGCTTCATTCGAAATATTCCCATTTTGGAAATCTGCAAGGCAGCCACATGGAGATCTGTTCACACCTTTACGAGACACTATTTGCTCAATTTAGATGCTAGAACAGATGCTAAAGTAGGACAAACTTCCTTAAGAAATCTCTTTGCTTAGTTACTTCTGTTGGTCATCTTTCTCCTCTTTCACTGCCTTTTTTAGGGATGGGATTGCTAGTCTTTTCTGTGCTTATGATTATGTATGATTCTGAAATGGAAGGAAAGGAGTGAGGTAACTGCCTTTTGCTGGGCGTGAAGGGATACTGGAGGGTTATGAGCCCTTAAAGGTGCAGTGCCTTGTTTAGAACAGATTTGGCAAAAAGATTGCAGTTAGTCTTTATCGAGCCCTGGAAGCTAATTACAAGAATCTGGGAACTTCAAGAAAGTTAAACAAGATGGCAGTGTTTCTTCGTTCAGCTATGCGAGCTATGTGGCTGACTGCATACTTTCCCAAAGTCCATAACTTCGTGGTAAGAGTGCTTTTGGGTTCTGGCAGTGGGAGACATTGAAGAGAGAAGCTAAAGATAGCGAGGCTTGTAGACGTCAGAGAATTAAAACCAGGCCTGCAGAGATGGGAATTTCAAGTGGATGTAGAAATAAAATTCAAACAAATACTGTGACAGAGGCTTTAAGTTGTTCAAGGTAACCTGAAGAGTGGAGAGAGCTGGAAGCGGAAGGAGGTGGGCAGAACTCAGTCAGGATGGTTGGGGACGCTGCTCAGCCACTCAGTGCGAGGCCCCGGTAGAGCGAAGCGGAATGGGAGAACAGAGCGCAGAGACCGCAGTGGAGTACAGAGGAGAGGCAGCCATTTTGGACTTTGTGCCACCACCTTCGTATCTGCTGTATGATCAGTGGGGGGGGTTAGAAAATCCAAGCTCAGCCGCATAGGGCACAGTCCAGTGTCTCGCGGCCCTTGGTCCTCTGCCCCTCATCCTCCCTCAGATCTGTGTCGGGTCTTGCCGTCCTCTGTGGCTGCCCCCCAGGAGGGCCTTGGAGAGACCTCCGAGAGGGCTTCGCAGAGATTGGCAAGGTCAGTGGCCATAGCAACCATTGGGGGTGCCCAAAGGAGTGCAGGACGCCGGACCAGGGGGTGAGTGCACTTTTGAAAAGATTATTGTAAGACAATTTTGATTGATGATGGCTGATGTCTGAAAACATTTGCCTGGTGTGCGAAGACGGCCAGCACAGTGCCAGTGTGGCTTGTGCCTGGCGAAGTGTGTTAGTCCCCCCACATGGACTTTGAGGCCCTGTAGCAGCTGTCTTCAGTGGTATTGAAATCGAAGCCCAGACCTGAGGTGTCTACTTATTGCATCATCAAAACACTGTACTATACTTTGATACTTTGAGGACCGAACCTTGTAAGTTGAGTGCTTCAGGCAATGGGCAGAGCACTTGTGGTGCACGGAGTCAGTGCAGCTTGTGCCCATGTGGCTGTGTAGCCTCCCCACTATTGCCAGGAGAAGCGCTTTCTGCACATGTGGTCCTGCTGGAGCTTATTAACGTAAATGGACTACAGGCGATATATTCAACTGGGCCCGGTGGAGGTCTAGATCTAGAGGTCTAGATAAGATGTGCACAGGATCCATTTAAGGTCACGGAGGTCGAGATTACTTGGCTCCTGGTTTGTTCATCAACACCTTACCAATGTGAGTTAATTTATTGGCCATTACTGGCAGAGTTTCTCTTGTAGTTGAAAATGACTGTCAGAAAACTGAGATCTAGAAAGGTAATCTCCATCAGGTCATGCCAAAAAACTAGATCAGATCTGTTATGGACCAAATTGAATCATATTGGTGCATTAAAAATTGCCTCTCCACTATCCCTGCCTATTTTCTTAAATCGGCTGTAGCTATAACAGCAGGTGGGGATAGGTTAACCCATCAAGGACCCCATAGCCTAGCGGACCATCATTACGACAGGAGTTATGTCTCTGAGGGAGTTCCCGAGAGGATTATCACTGGTTCCGACTCCTGTAGTTTGCTTAAGATGGATTATAGGTTGCTGGATATTACTTCAATTAAATCACCTTCCAACATTGCTAGTACAATTAATGATTCTCCGTCTCTGGTAGCCCAGACTTCCTCAATTGAGAAAATTCTTATGTTTTTTATCTTGTAGCTCTGCAAGCAATCTCTCAACCTCTGCCACTGCCTCACGTATGGTGAAGTCCCCTGTTCTCAACGTGAACAGTTCATTTCATTTTCCTGGGGAATATGTTCAATTTTCTGAATCACTTCATTGTTTAGAATGAATATTTTCTTCAATCTTGAATCTACTTGATAAAACAAGTCTTAATTTTGATCACATGCTAGATATTCTGACTATGATTCTTAAAGAACATCCAATAGAGGCTGAGGCAGTGTTGGATCAAAATAAGAGCAAGGCTTGCCTAAAAAAGAAAGGGGTGGATGTTGGTACAAAGGTTGGTTGCCCTTGTTTGAAAGCAGGCTGCTCCACTACCAATGAGAATGTGAAAGAAACTACGGAAGGCTCTTTTTTCTTGAATGGAATGAGCTTTAAAATCCCCGATGTATTGTCGCAGAGCATCAAGGAAAATGATCTCCAAAATGAGGTAAAGGGCGAACCGTTTCCATTATTTAATAAAAGGAAAAAGAAAGTTAATATGCAATCTAATTCTGCTAATTCACAGAGAGTTTCAAAAAAAGGGGAGAAGGATTTAATTTCTGATAATTTGCCATCTGACGTGAGGGAGTATGACCCTCAAAATAAACAGTTTTGCCAATTAATGTAAATCCTCCACCTCTTATTTTAGACTGAATGGTACAAGATTTTATCTCTCAGCAATTTTGAGGTCTCGCCTAGCGTTGCTGCGCACATGCGCAGCTCGCTCGGCGAGATTTATTGCAGATGAGGACTTTGAGAAAAGGGCTTGAAGCCCCGCCCCTTATTTCCATTGGCTTGCGTCACCGTTTATGGTAAACGGTGGCCTGCCATTGGAAATAAGCTTTCTATGTTGCCTCCTTTTCGCTTTTTTGTCCGGCCCACCCAGACTGGCTCGTCTGCTTTCCTTCTGTCGTGAAGGTATTTCTTATCTTTGTGGGAACCATATGTTTTCACTCAGCCCCGTAAACACGGGTCTGAGTGAAAACAGATGGCGAGCGCTTGTTCCTCTAGTCCCTGTGCGCGTTCCCGATGTAGCACTCGCTCTCTCCCGATCTCCGTGACGCCTACGGCATACTCCTTTATCATAGATGGGGCACTCTATGGTTTCTGTACAGTCTCTCTAGAAGTGTTCCTGCGTCGTCTCTCCTTCTTGCCATCTTCCCTTGCCTACCCGGTTCCTTAGGCGGTTCTCTCTTGTCTTCAGGTTGCTGATCTGTCTCTCGCCACTGGCCCTCTTCTCTGTCTCTCCTGCAATATGGGGCTATAGATTTCTAGTAACGGTAAACTATCTCACGTGAACGCGTGTTTAAGCTCTCGTTTCACTCGACTCTCCAGTGGTCCCTTTGCGATATGCGGGTGCCCCTCTGTACCCTCTTCCCCGAAGCCCCCTCCCGAGAAGAGCCCTAATTGGTCCTGGTGCGCGAGCTGCTCTGCTGGAGCTCGGAGCTGTGCACACATCCTGCACACATCCTGCACTGACTGATGGTCCGTCTCAAACCTGCAGAGATGACAGAAGAGCTGACTTTGTTTTGCGGCAGTAAGTGGCGGCGTGTGGGCGCTTTTTTATCCATTTATGATGACAGATGTACTTCAGGCGCGGCACGCGCGGCTAAACCCACTTAAAATCTTCTTATAAGCCAACAGGGCTCGAGCGACTCAACAGTTTCCATGGACCCTGGGATGAGGGGGGGGGGGAATGCGGTAATTACCCCCCCCTAGACCACCTACCACAAGAGTGTGAGAAGCACAGTTCTACAGTTCCGAGGGGGCGGCTCACAAGCAGAATGATCTCAGATAAACACCCCAAGCACGAGCGGGTCCCGAGGTCCGTGGCTGAAGGACCAGAGGGCCCACGAACGCTCGAATAGGGAGTCCCGGAGAGGGAGTACAGAGATGTTATGTCGCACCCATTAACATAAGAGAGGGGAATCCGGGCCATGCAGCGTCCCTGCCTAAATAGGAGCAGCGTGGGGCCCTTGTGAGTACGGGTCGGGGGTGGGGTGCATCCCCCGTTGATAGGGTCAGGGGCTAGAGCGGGGCTGGGGCATTAGGGGGTGCGTCCCAGAGCTATATCTGCAGTTAGACATCGGATGCGCACACCATGCTAGCCACCAGCCTTCACGTCCCTCCTCTCCCATTAGCGCTGTCCCGTTTCTTGTGGGACTTAACTCCCCAGACGGGGTTCAGATACGCCCGTGGACACCCCGGCTCTGCACCCGCACCCTAGTCCCTACACTCAGCCCGCCCGGGACAGCGGCGGGGATTGTCACAAACAACGGCCGCCATGTTGGGAAGAGCCCTCGTCAGAACTTGTCTGGGTTGGATTTTCAGCCATCCGTTCAGCCCTCCCCGGACCAGCGACACTTTCTGCGTTCTAGCGTCCGACCGCACAGCAAGAAGGCGAGGAAGGAACCCGCCGGAGTAAACGGCGCCAGAGGCAGAGGTAAGGGAGTTTCATTAAACCCGCACACATCCACCCTAAAAACCCTGTGCACCTTTGAAATACAGCAGTCCAAAAGTTCAGCATCCACCTGCGTTCGCAAGTCGCTATTCCTAATCGTGTTCCCTGACACATACAAACTTCTTTACTTGCCTGCATACGCCCAGGCCTGTGTAAACTATACACATACCTGTACCCTTTTGCATCCCAACTCCACAGAGAGGTACCCAAGCCCTTGCTTCCTTGCACCCTAACAGGTCTGTGGCCAAATAGTCACATCCAAACTGACCACACACCCCATACATACATCCCAGTAAAGTTGTTCTAACAGCACTGTTAGTGTTATTATTGCATTGGAACCTGAGTGGCAATTGTACACCTGATATGATTAAATACCGGGGTGGCCTTTGCCAATGGAATCTATTTTTTTCATTGCCATTATTTTGTGTTCCAATATACCCATTTAGAGAATCGTTACAAATGTATATTTATGTGGCAAGTGTAGTAACAGGTATTATTCAAAGCGAACTAGGTTTGCTGTTTAAGGTTAATGTAAGAAACATCGCATGATTTTCATGTCACCTTGTTCTGTTTATCAGTTTTTTGCATTGAAATATCTTAGGGCAACGGTAAAGACGAACCGTAATTCAGATAGTTTCACCCTTTTGAGCTACACACTTTATTCCCATAATATACAAAATAAGACACTGAAGTGGAGGTCTTAGCTTTCAATGCATTGTTATGTTTTTTGTTAAATCTTAAATTGTGTTAATGTGGAGCGCGTACTGCTTCCTTTTTAGCAGGTGCACATCATTGCATACGTAATTTGTCCGTTTTCAGCTGGTATTTCTTTACCATATTTCAAAAGAGCCTTTCGTTCTCTGGGCAGTTTTCATGATTTCCTGCCCTATATTATTTAATTAGTGGTTTATTAATAGACGCTGGTTAAAGATTCGTAGGTATCTTCCTTCCTCCTAGCGATTTCAATGCCACCTATCATAAGTTAATCAGTCTGATTTCATCACCGACCCTGGTATTTTTGTGCTTTACAACACTCCCTGAGGAAAACGAGGAATAAATACATTACATATTTTTTTAATAACAAAAAAAAGCCTTGGAACAATGTGCACTATATAAAGGGTGTTAGGCAGCCAAACGCCCCAGATTGAGACTATCTATCTCTATACATGGGAAAGCTTGTTATGGAGGATCACCAACAATGGGGATGTCCACCAGTTTGAGGAAGCTAATGGCATTTAATGACCTATTATTGCTCATGAAAAACGCACTGGCAGCTTATTTGATCAAGTATAGCTCATTTATAGGGTAATTGTAAACGTCACATTAGTCAGTTTACCAGTAATTTTCACTGGAACATTACAGATATTTCATGAACATGTAATAGTAGTACAGTACAACACACATTAATTTACGGAAATATCTCCCGTAGCTTTTTGTCACTGTATTTTTGTAATCTTGATCTAAGGAACCAGTGTTTCCTCCAGTTATCCAAAATCTCTGGATATATTTAAAATACTCCAGGAACTGACAAATATCTGAACTGCTATTTCCATAATTATTTCACGTACGTTTTATGTCTTGGCTCTAAACATCTAGACCTCCCTTCTGTGACCCACCAAAAGTTGCAGAATACAGGAGATATTGTTCTGTTACATTCTATTCATTTAGTCATCACCGTAACACAGCTGAATGATTGTTTTCGTGTGTATGGTTTGCAATAATTAGAGTTTGGATCATGGAACCCTTTTGGTCTGAGAGTTTGGATTCAAATCCATTATTGCTTATGAGCTTCGTTTTCAAGGTGACTTAATGGGTAAGTCTATGTGTAGTTTTGAATAATCAGATAAACTTGTGTTTTGTTATGATTCATCATTGATTAGTTGAGTTTATTTAGTTGCATTCTGTAGTCCTAATAAGTAGTTCGATTAAGAGGCTGACAACTACAAGCAGAGTGATAATTTTTTGAGGGTGGGTGGTGGTGAGGCGTTTTTAACGAGAAGGTATGGCAAATATACTTAATGAAGAAGAGTCGAGAATTCTGCTGTATGTATTAGATTCGTGCAAAATTGGTTATGGTAATATTACAACATTCCAAGAAGCACTGTATAATTACTGTGTAAAGGCATAAGCATAGGTAGTGACTAGCAGTCCTTTACCTTTCATCGTGAACGCAGTTAAACAACGTATGCAAACCATCTCTTTTTACTAACTGTTAACTTTACTACTTCCTTTTGTGCGCTATTTGTATATCCCTTTTAATTTTACAATACACCTACCATACTGTGTAGTCTAGTTAAATTCATTTATTTTCATTAGTATTCAAGCACTCTGATGCTCCCTAATTAAGAACATCTTCAGTTTGCACTGCAGCAATAGGGACTAATTGTGGCATCCCTCCTATGTTGTACCCTGTTGTATTTTTTCCATCTGTAGTTTCTTTTGCGTCTGGATTGCAATCATTACACAATATTGTTGTAGTATAAACTTTTAAATTGACTGGGTGTGGTGGCAACATTAGATTTGACAACCAACGCACCACAGGAATTGGACTTGAACCAGGGGGATAGGGAAGAGGTATTACCTGCCTCCACCCTTAATAGCAGCGGGTTTGACTATGAGGCAAAAGGGCATGTAATTCCGGAAAGCAGGAATATTCCTTTTAGAATCGTGTCATGGAACATAGCGGGTATCTGTACAAAGTTGGCCAACGAGGACTGTGAGTTGCGTGTCAGGTTATGATGTAATTTGTTTACAAGAAACATTGGGTCTCTGATTTGTTTTTATGTTCATATCAAACATTTTTATTACTCTTGTGCAATATACAGCACTGTGCTAGTCCTATGTTTAAAGACTTTGCTGTAGAAATGGCAAAAGACTTTGTCCCTTTCTATCTCAGCATGGATGGCACTGTGCTAATCCTATGCTTAAAGACTTTGATAGAAAAGCAGACATTTGAGGTGAGCAGATCTAGAGTGTCGCTGGTGTTCAGAGTGCTCTATACAGGAGCTGCTTTCCACCTAAACTTGAGAACTACCCAGAGTTCTTTACTTCTTTTTACTTCCGCATATATATATATATAGGGCAGGACTTCATCGTATTTAGTGGTGCCAGAAGCTGTGTGTGTGTGTGTGTGTGTGTGTGTGTGTGTGTGTGTGTGTGTGTGTGTGTGTGTGTGTGTGTGTGTGTGTGTGTGTGTGTGTGTGTGTGTGCGTGCGTGCGTGTGTGTGTGTTCGTGTGTGTGTGTGTGTGTTCGTGTGTGTGTGTGTGTGTGTGTGTTCGTGTGTGTGTGTGTGTGTGTTCGTTCGTGTGTGTGTGTGTTCGTGTGTGTGTGTGTGTGTGTTCGTTCGTGTGTGTGTTCGTTCGTGTGTGTGTGTGTGCGTTCGTGTGTGTGTGTGTGTGTGTGTGTGTGTGTGTGTGTGTGTGTGTGTGTGTCGTGTGTGTGTGTGTGTTCGTTCGTTCGTGTGTGTGTGTGTGTGTGTGCGTGTGTGCGTGTGTGCGTGTGTGCGTGTGTGCGTGTGTGCGTGCGTGCGTATGTGCGTGTGTGTGTGTGTGTGTGTTCGTTCGTGTGTGTGTGTGTGTGTTCGTTCGTGTGTGTGTGTGTGTGTGTGTGTGTGTGTGTGTTCGTGTGTGTGTGTGTGTGTTCGTGTGTGTGTGTGTGTGTGTGTGTTCGTGTGTGTGTGTGTGTGTGTTCGTGTGTGTGTGTGTGTGTGTGTGTGTTCGTGTGTGTGTGTGTGTGTGTGTGTTCGTTCGTGTGTGTGTGTGTGTGTGTTCGTTCGTGTGTGTGTGTGTGTGTTCGTTCGTGTGTGTGTGTGTGTGTGTTCGTTCGTGTGTGTGTTCGTTCGTGTGTGTGTGTGTGTGTTCGTTCGTGTGTGTGTTCGTTCGTGTGTGTGTGTGTGTGTGTGTGTGTTCGTGTGTGTGTGTGTGTGTGTGTGTGTGTGTTCGTTCGTGTGTGTGTGTGTGTGTGTGTGTTCGTTCGTGTGTGTGTGTGTGTGTGTGTTCGTTCGTTAGTGTGTGTGTGTGTGTGTGTGTGTGTGTGTTCGTTCGTTCGTGTGTGTGTGTGTGTGTGTGTGCGTGTGTGCGTGTGTGCGTGTGTGCGTGTGTGTGCGTGTGTGCGTGTGTGTGTGTGTGTTCGTGTGTGTGTGTGTGTTCGTGTGTGTGTGTGTGTTCGTGTGTGTGTGTGTGTTCGTGTGTGTGTGTGTGTTCGTGTGTGTGTGTGTTCGTGTGTGTGTGTGTTCGTGTGTGTGTGTGTGTTCGTGTGTGTGTGTTCGTGTGTGTGTGTTCGTGTGTGTGTGTTCGTGTGTGTTCGTGTGTGTTCGTGTGTTCTCCAAAATATGAAAACAGCTTACTTTTGTAGTTATGCCATACAACTTCTTGAGTACTGCACTCTGTCTAGTCTACTGAGTCACTTAAACAAAGTGAGAGGGACCCTTAAGCACCCAAAAGACTAGGGTTCAAGCAAAACGAGCATTAAAAATGCAATAGGTCTCGCCTTTCATTAAGTTAAAGCCATTTGCTTTGCTATAGAATACCATTAGCAAAGCAAATGGCTTTAACTTAATCAAAGGCGAGACCTATTGCATTTTCAATGCTTGTTTAGTTCTTGAATGAGAATTTTCCTCCATGTCCAAAGCATCCCGATTTGGAAAGAAATGACATACCTTTGACTCTTTATGTTATTGTGCTGTTTGATGAAGATATTGTTTATTTAAATCACTCTTTTGTATTGAATTATCTGTCAGAAATAGAGGCATTAAGGTTAGTAAGGGGGAAAGACATTTCTTTATTGCAATTATTATATACCACCACTGAGAAGAGATCAAGAGTAACCTTTAATTTGAGGGTAATTGTCAATTTAATACTGGATAATTGTGATTTCTTCTTTAGTAGAGGTATTGATGTTCTCCCCTACTTTCCAGTACAGAACCCCTCCTTTTTAGATACACGTGGGTGAAAATGTAGGGTCACGTCCTGCAGATTGCAGTGTATCTTCAGAAGAGTTGGTAAATTGTGCAAAATTGATAGTAATTTCAGTAGGATCGAAAGGTACGTCTCTCACTTACTTAGGCCACAACCATAATTGTGCACGGCCAGGTGACGATGACGAATTAACTAAATGGAATTTGTTGGCTGGAATTCTCAATTTTAAACACTCAAGTTCTCATAAGACCTTACAGTCTATTTAATAGTCTTAAGACCCTTTTCTGGAATTTGGTTGGGTGTTCCTTTAAATCTCAAAAATGTAATTCCCTGAATGCAGATATTATCTGTTTACAGGAGACATGGTGTTCGGGGATTTTAGAGTGCAATAATTATTATGTAATTCGTTGGCCAGCCAAAAAATCTAGGAAAGGCCATGCAAGTAGAGGGATTGCAATACTGCTAACCACGTATTATTCCTGGTCCAATACATCATTTACTCATCCATTGTATTTAGCACAGTGTTTGGCAGTTAGTTGAAATAGGAATTCAGCACAGGGGCTTGAAACCCTTCTTCTCACCAATTTATATGTGCTCCCACGACTGAAAAACAATGTCCTTATCAAATCACTGTCAGAAAAGTGATTATTGTTGGGGATCATAACGCTAAAGTTTCTAATTATGCATTAAGTCAGTTCTCAGATATAAAGAGGGAGCAGGCCTGGCCGAAGTATATCTCTACCCTTTATGCCGCTAACTCGCCTGAGATTGAGAATAATTTTTCAATAGATTCTCAGTTATTAGAGCAAGTGGACTTCTACTGGCCATCAAAATCACAGATTATGGACTTTATTAATGGGAAAGTCCCCAGTATTTGGAGGGGTAGTATCTTTTTCCCTTTACATAAGAAAGGTCCCATGAACTCACCGAGTAATTCTAGTTAGATCACGTTGCTGGACTCTATTGGAAAAATATTTGCCAAGAGTGTCTTAATTCATTTACAAAGTTGGGTGGATGATAAAAATACATTGCCTTTGGAGCAAGCTGGTTTTAAACCAAGCAGTTCCTCCTTGGACAATATGACAGCATTGCATATGATTGTACAGAAATATGTACTTACTCAGAGTATGCTTGTCTACCTGGCCTATATTGATTTTTCGACAGCGTTTGACTGCGTGAACAGGCCTACACTGTGGTGAAACTTGCGTGCCCTAAAAATACCAGAACCCTTCCTTAAAATACTAATTGCGCTTTACTCATCCACTTGGTGTCACGTACTTTTAGGAAGTGATCGAGGGCTTTCCCTGAAAAGCATTACAGAAAATTGTTTAAAACAAGGTTGTTTGCTTGCTCCCCATGTATTCTCCCTATATATGATCTACCCACTGCATTGAATGAACTGGGAGGGGATGCCCCGAAGTTATGTCATTGAAATTTGTCAATGTTGCTTTTCGCCGATGATCTTGTACTTATGGACCTGACCCCTAAAGGCTTACAAAAATGATTGGATTGCTTGCAAAAATATGCCGCTACCCATCACTTGAAAATTAATATTAATAAAAGTAAAGTGATGTTGTTTCGAGGTAAGAGCAACAAAAAGATGAAGATATATAAATGGGGAGTGAGGTGCTGGAAATAGTCGATACTTATCTTTATTCAGGAAAATCTTTTACAGCCAACCTCTTAGACAAAGAGCATATTTTGCATCTCTCAAGCAAAGAACTGTCCTATGTAAATGCACTTTTATGTTTATATAAGGCTGCTGGTCCAGGGAACTTTCAATACTTGTTATCAGTATACTGGACTAAAGTCCCCCCTACTTTGTTATATGCTATAGAAGTTGTTCACACAAAACAGTGGTATTTCTTGCATAAAAAGGAGGGTAAAATTCTCAGGAGAATCTGCACTTTAAACACGCTAGCCCCGAATAACGCTATTCATCTTGAAATGGGTTTACCGAGTAGCTATAGATTAAGGTTGGCGGCAAACCTCTGTTAGAGACACCTGCTCTTACATAGTACAGAAAATTCTTTAAGATGCCTTTTACATACAGAACGTATTGGGCAGAACATGAGGATTTTTACTCTTTTTAAAAAAATCAAAAAAAAGTAACAAGGCACTTTGGCACTGTAAAGTGAATATGTTGGATATTGAGGAAAAGTCTTGTTTACAATTGAAAACTCATTGGAATAATAACATTAGGAGAAGTTCAATGTCTAATGATCTGTCACTGTGCTTGGGGAATAAGAAGTTGGATTTTGTTGTTTCTGCTTGTATTGAAGCACAACAGCAACCATATCTAACTTGGATCATGGAGTCCACAGTTTTGTATTCTTGCTGATGATGAATAGTCTACCGTTAAACATAGTCCTTGGTGAAAGGAAAGGTTTAAAGCGGGAGGACAAATTGTGAGCTTTGTATGGCCTCACCCCAAGACCTTGCCCATGTCTTATATGTCTGTTCTCAGTTGCATTTTAATAATCGCCATTTTTTTTTATTTTTATTTTTTTAAATCATGGTTTTTGAAATATGGGGTTTGCTTGGTAAATGATGTATTGCACTTTATTGCAAACCCAATGAATTAAATGATTTGTTTTAAAGTTTTAAAATTATTTTAGCTTTTTTTAAAGTTGTATTCATCATGTAGTTATGTTATTAATAATGTGAATCTTATGTTAGATCTAAAACTTAATAAAATTGAATTGTGCAGTGCCAGTTTTCATACGCATAGCTACAGCCTATGTGTCTACATGGCCCTATTCATTCATCCCCATTTCCTTTGAAAAAGGTTTGTGAATGAGATTTTTAGGAAAGAATGCCTTGCTTTTCGGAATTTTTTCTGTTTTTATTATTATTTTGGCCTTTTTTGTAGTAAATTGAAGGAATTGGTGAATTTAGCCTTTTTTATAGGCAGCAAATAATGTTAGTTATATCTTTAAAACTTGGGTTTCCTGAAGTAAAGCAAAGATCTACACTTAAGAAGATATATTTTGGAGGAGTGCTCCAGGATCCCTACATGTCGGCGGGACTATTCAGTGCTTAATGATTTCAATGGAGATTCCACTGAAGGAGAATGAGGATTACATAAGAAGCCTTTTGTTTTTGCATTTTGTTGGTTCCTGTTTCCTGCAGGGCTGGCACGAGCAGCGCTGACCTTTAGGGCTTTAGTGGGATAATGGTGAGGGGTCAGCTGTTGCTTAGCTCAGAGAGTCCAGTGCATATACAATAAGGACTCTTCAAAATAGTGTATTTATATATAATGTGACAGTTGCAATGGATTTCAGTTTAGTATATTAAATTACACCATTGCATTGAGTGATATTTGTTAAGAGTGATTCTAATCATGAACTTAAACATTAATGCCTCTCAGCTACAACCCTGAGGAAGATGAAATTCATTTTGTCATTTGCCCCTTATATGTGGCTTAGGGTGTTACCAGGCCCGTAGCCAGGAGTACACTTTTAGGGAGGCATTGCCCTCAGCTATGACCAAACATTGAAGCTGTGCACTATATGTCCATTCTTTCCAAAATACTTGCAGGGAATAAGGTGCAGTGTTCAAGGTAATAAAGGACACAATGCTTTTTGCTGTTTTTTGTTTGCTTTACTATTGTGTGATTGTCTATACACCTACATCTAAACATCAACCCCCAGAATATCCTGGTATAAGAATATTGAGGACAGAATATCTAAAAGTAAGTGCACATAAGGTATAAATTTACTATTCCTAACTCCACATCTACATACCTTAAACATATATACATTGCTTAAGTATATATATATGTGTGGAGCAAAGTATAGAAGATATGTACTTACCTGTCAATATTTTTGATTTAATATTCTGTCCTTAATATTCCGTGCCATCAAAATTCTGGTTTTAATGTTCAGGGTGCACACCGTGCGGTTCTGTGTGAAGGAGTTTGTAGATTTTTTTTTAAGGTACATATTAAAGCACACTCAAACTTCCCACAATCTAACTTTGCATCCTATCAAAAAAGTTGTAAAGTCACTTGACTTGCAACTTTGTATATTTTCTAAACTGTTCAAGATTTGTGAAATGCAAAACTTATGAAGCTCTTTAAAAAAAAAAAAAAAGCTGTCTTCAGCTCCGAGCCTCCCTCTCACACCTCTTACCTGAGGTGGTGGATGTCTAGCCTTCACACCTACCTGCAAGACTGGAAGGGATAAAGGTTAGGAAACTTAAAATCTGCATCGTAGAGTATGGAGTTTCCTAATTCCAGCCATCTTCATAAGTGAAGATTTAATTTAACTCACGACTAATTTAAAATAATTTTAAAGAAAGCTTGGAGCATATCCATAAAGGACATTTTGAGAAATTAGTGGAGTACGGTGTGTTTTAAACATTTTAGGGCTGCAACAATGGTGAAAACTAAATAGAATTTAAATGTCATTTTACAGAGGAAGTTGGGAAAGTTCCATACTGCATTCCATTATTAGGTTGTAACAAAAATGGATAGTTTCAAAATATTTGATCAAAAGCACCAGGCAAAACTGCATGGTCTTGAAGTAAGCACTGGCATTGGCATACCCCCATCATAGTTATAGGCAGTTTGTGCAAAGGTGTTGTACGAAAGGTGACCTTCATCAGACATCGACCAGCAAGACAGGCAGGCATTATAAAGGATAGGTGATTGTGTGAGACTGGGAGCCAAATCACCTCCAATAATAGAACTTAGGCTTCTAAGCAAGTGGGTTGTACTTTCCAGCAACTATATCAGCAAATGTAGACATGGCTGATATGTATTAAAAGGGAAGGTGTCACCAAGAGCATGCTCTCACCAACAGTATGTAGTAACAAATAAGGAGGGGGTGCCATTGTTAAATAAGTTGTAAAAAGCAATATGGGTCAAGTAACAATGGTTAGACCGTAATAGGACATCAAAGGCCACTATTCAAGGTGATTTTTGGGTCTTACACTAAGATCCTTTTTTAGAAATAATCATTAGCAAAGCCAATAGGTCTGTTCGCCAGCCTTTTGGAAATTCTTGTTTTGTCTTGGTTTTTGCAAAACTTTATTGTACTGGAAACTGTCGGGAGTTGGTCAATCTAAAAAACAAAACCTTGAATAAAGGCAAAAATGTTTTTGGCATAAAAAAAAGGCAGACATTACCATAGTACTCCCTAGCACTGAATGAACTATTTTGTGTGTGGATGTGCTCATTGTGAAAGGGCAGCATGCCATAGCTCACAGTGAAGTCAGCCAATGGCTGAAGTGGGCTGACATATTGCCCCTTGATGTGTGCGTGAGTGGGCTGGAGAACAATCTGAATGATAACCACAGACAAATGCATGACGTGTGCCTGAAAACTTCTATAAGTAACAAACCAATACACATAATTTTAGTAAAAGCAAAAGGTCTTGCCTAACACACACCTAAAAAAGCTAATTGTTCTGCCATTGGCTACAAGCCTCTTGCCTTTGAGAAACAAAGAAGGAAGGGAGGGATAAAAGGAAAGAAAGAAATAATGTAAGAAATTATGAAAAGACTGAAGGAAGGAAGGAAGGAAGATAAGACAAAAAGAGGGAAAGGAAGAAAAAAAGAAATAAACAAACGAAGGAAGAAGGGAATAACTAAAAAAAAGTGTTACAAGTGCTGCCAATTAAACACGATAAAGGCTTATTTTCTTCCTGGGCAAAGTTTATTAAAGAACCATTAGTGAATTGAGTCCAGAATAAGTGTGTTCTGAAGAATTGTCTGCTTATGAATTCACATGTATAATATTGAAGCTTTCAGTTTTTAACTATATGCACAGTAAAAAGAAAATAATTTAATACTGAGCAGTTTTAAATGGATGCAATCTATTATGCTGTGAAATACCAGCAGTCAGATAAAGGACAGTTCAAAAGGGAATTTACAACAGCATTGATGGGAGAATGGACTTATAAAGCATGGAATGTGGTTTGTGCTCAAATCTAGCAGAAAGTTCCAGCTTTGACTTCAGGCTCTAAACCCTAAACCAACCCTAAGGTACTTATGAAGTAAAAACAAAAACACTGGCACTGAAGGGAATTACCTTGTATGCAGATGTGTTCATTGTGAAAGAGCAAAATGGAGTCACTCAACGTGAAGTTAAACAGCAGCTGAAGTAGACTGACCCATTGTCCCATGCTGTAGTGGCCGGAAGCAAAATGTGAATGACACAACAACAGACTAATGGATGAAGAGAGGTGACGGAAAGCTCCATTAAGTAAGTATATTATACATACATATAATTTAGCAAAATCAAAAGGTCTTGGCTGACGCCAGGCCTAAAAAAGTGCAAAAGTTTGCATTGAATTCACATTGGGTCAGCTGTGTTAGTATAACACAGTATGCTTTAAATTCCACCTAAAATCTCCAACCATCTTTTTTCCACATGTATCTAGGTCCCATTTTGCTTGTTGAGGTTCTACTTTACTTACTCTCTTCTCTCCTCATATGCTAATCTCTGTCGATACTGCCTCTCACCCTTTTTGCCACCCCCCTTTTCTGTTTGCCACTGCAACTGTCTGTCTTCCCCTTCCTGTCTCTCCTGCTCTCTTGCTTTTTCTATTTACTCTCCTTTCTTTCTCTCCTTCTCCTCTCCTTTTCTAGAACCTCTCCTCTATATCGTCTCTGTACTTCTCAATGTGTTTAATTCTCCGCCTAGCCATCTTCTCCATAGACCTGTATGGTAACTGAAACACTTTTTATTGGCTATGCATGACCATGAGCAGCAACTGCCATCTTTCTTTGGCCACTGTGCTTTTCACTGTTCCCGGAAGCCTACTATCCTGGGGGCCTTCTGGAACTGGAGAACAAAGAAGTTAAGTACAATGTGGCCATCATATCCCAGCAGCTTGTTGGACAGGACATCAGACTGCATAGCTTTTGTGGGTTTTAACTGCGTTAGGGCAGAGGAAAACCCGTTAATTCCCACTGCACTACATTAACAGTGCAGTGGACTTCAACGGACCGTCCACAGTACTGGAAAAGAAAATGTTTCTGGTAAAAAACACCAGAAACATTTTCTTTATCAAAATCAAAGTCAGGGCGCATGAGATATGCTTTCCTCATGTCCCAAGTTTGATTTTTTTTGTTTTGTTTGGCTGTATTGTGCTAAATGCTGTGCATGCTGATGTCACATCAAAACAAAAATGAAAGCAGACCATGCTGATGAAGTCTACGTAGATCTACAAATGCCCCATCACACAGCGTTCCTACACTTCTCTCAGTAACAATAATGTCCCACTTATGTGGCTGTGCTATTACCCTTGAAAGGAAAGGCCTCAAATCGCATAAAAGAAACATCAACATTTTACCTTGCAAATTGACCCATTTTGGCCATGTGGGTAGCTACAGTAATTAGGCCAGGGCTCTGATGGCACCCAGGGAATCCTACCAGGCCCAGACATTTCTGAAAACAAGGTGTCTCAGATAGGTGTGACTTGTGTGGATCCCAATGTGTTTTCTTATTTTCTTATCCAGAATGCCTTGCAACTAACAAACATTGTCTAAGTCACAGATTTTCCTCATAGTTCTGTGAAGGAAAATTCAGGAATCTGAGGATCCATAAAATTTCTACCACCAAGGGTTCCCACACCTCTCCCAATAAAAACAGTACCCAGATGTTCACCAAGTATTATGCATTTAGAATATTATTTGCACAGAACCCCATAAAAGCAGTTTATTTGCTATGACCATCAATTAGATGAAGATAAAGCAGAATTTCACAGGAGTCAATACATTTCAAAAAGCTACAGATCTGAGATTACAATATATATTAAAATCAGAAAATATTAGTGAATGTTGTGCGAAGATGTCTAGGGAGGTCAAATGTAATACAAATGCTTTCAGCCTTAGATGCACTGATTATGGATTCCACAATATTTGTTTCAAGGAGTTGAATCCTCTGCCTTTTCTCCCTAGCAGGGTTAACCAGATTTTAAAACATTTTTTAAAGGTAGTGTGTTATAGCAGCATTTTGTGACATGGCAGGCTATATTGTCATTGCAGATTCACACTACTGCTTGCTAGGGCATTTGCAGCCTTCTGCAGGAGGCACATTAACCTAACAAACTACCTGGAATCTGGAGATTTCCTGATTGTACATTGCTTCTGAATGGCTGGTAGGTTTAGGTAGTGTCAACCACTTATGTATTAGGAAAATTCATGAAAGTTGCTGGCTTAAGAACAGCATGATTCAATGTCCTGCACAGCTGTGCAATCTTTTCACATTGTTTGACATACCATATGTGAAAGGTCAGACGGGAGTTCAGCCAATACCCATTTAATTTTTGGCCTCCCAGCTGTGACTGTGAACTAGTGTTGATACTACCTTCCTCATCAGCTGTTCACTCACAACAGTGTGGCGTTCCTCAAGGGTCCATCGTATCACCTCTATTATTCATCATCTTCCTAACTTGCTTACACCAAACCTGATTAAATCATTCTACCGCACCTGTTACAACTATGCAGGTGACACCCAAATCATTTTAAAAATGGAGGTTCCGGAAGACCTGTACAATTTAAAACTTGATGACTGCCATCGGGCCATAAAAAGCTGGATGATGAATAACCATCTAAAGTTCAATACCGCAAAGACCGAGATTATGACCTGTGCACAATGGCAAAAATACCAGCCTACCATCTATAGCCTAAAGGAAATCATGGATTCAGAACTAAACTTGATATCGCTTCTCGACAATGTCACACAGAGGGCCTTCTACACAATGAAAATGCTATGCCACATCTTCCCATAGCTTGGATACCAACAGAAAATGCAAGCCATCCTCCCACTCATAATCACCAAGCTTGATTCTGTCAACAGCCTATACCTTGGCTCACCCACATTCATCATACGCAAAATACAACTCATCCAAAATGCTGCCACAAGACTTCTTCTCCGCCTTCACCCAAGTCTTGCAATCACTCCACTGGCTACCTATAGCAATGTTCTAGGCACTTTGCTTTGTCCACAGAGATTCCCAAGGAAAAGAACTGCTATACCTACAAGTTAAATTCAAGCAATACAAACAAAACAGGACACTGTGCTCCAGGCTTGCACCACTTATCATTCCATCTTACCATAAGAAATCCATAAGAGGCATTGCTTTCTCAGTACAAGCTGCCAAGCTCTGCCACTCTCTAACAACAAGCATTCGAAGCATCCAGGAACATATATACACTTCAAAAGAGAGTTAAAAACAGCCATTTGGCTATTTCGAAGACCAATACATCATCCCACATCACAACAACAGACCTGGAATCTCAGACACATCCTCAACCTTCAGTTTACAATCCACTGATTGGAAATAACCCAAACAGTAAACTACTTTCGATAGGCAAGTAAGTTAAGGAGGGCTGACATATGGTTCACTTGGGTATTCTACAGTTAGGTAATTTCATATATAGCATTTCTGGCCCACAGTAATACTGACACCATAGCATTCGGCAGCCAACTGTAACTTACTCCTCTTACATTAACATAAGACGTATCTACAACAAGGGTTGTCCTTCACCAGTACTATGCTGCCAATAAACCAGCCATCACCAAATGAGCGGGCATAGAATAACTGAAGAGATCTGTCACACACTGCTGGTCAGTTGGAGAACTTTTATCTAGTCCACCACTGTAGGTATCTATACACTATGACTGCTTCTTTATTTCTCACAATGTTACTCAGATATGTAATGATAGTAACACTGCCCATCCCAGCAGATCTTTCCACTTCCTCTCTCCCCAAAGATACTAGCTCAGATCCAAAACTACACACAACATTTCTGATTGGAGAACCCAGTGCAGTAACCAGCTAGCCAGACTATAATCATAAGAAATACCATAAAGGGAGCTGCAGAGCTGTTCAAATCCGCCACCTTACTGCAAAACCATATAATGCATGTCTGTGTGTCTCACAACTCACCATTCACTACACTTCTAAGTGCTGCATTCAATAACAAGATAACCACACCTTGGTAATTATCACCAATGGCCTGGAAACACTTCACACACAGGATCACAAAACAAAAGCACCATCCTTCCAACCACACACCTTATATATGGCGTAGCTTACTGTCCCAAAGAGGGGAATTAAGCGCTATACAAATACTGCTGTACAATACAATAATTATCATTTGTGCATCACAAAGATTTGCTTTTATCCTATTAAAATCTTTGTTACCACCACACTCCAAAATTCCAAAACAAAATGTGCTTCATTTGTGTTTTCATAACTGCTTAGCTAGTTTGAAACTTTGTACAGTTCATTTACAAGTATTTACAATTTGTTGTGCATTAGAAAAGTCTTTCTTTTCGCACTGTTCTTCAGTGACATTGTCACATATTTCACTTTACAAAATTGTCTCACTTTGCAGTTAGAAAAAGAGAAGGAAACATCTCGATGTTAAAAGAATAAGCAGCAATTTCTTAGAAGATCTAGTCTGACATTTGACCTTTGTCTTTAAATGCACAGCCAATTTGATAAGATAAAAATGTAAAGTGATTTTTATTGTTCATTCACCTTCTGAACTCCTGCATGGTTATTTTGGGGGAGCTGTAGCACCCCGGCCCCTGTATTTCGATTAATTGTATGCATTCAAACGTGAATGCAGTTTTTTTTTTTACCCAGCTAAACAGTGTTTCAAATACATGCTGTGCCAGCTGCCTGAGTCATTTTGGGAGACAGGAGGGGGGCACTGAATAAAATGGGCTGGTGCAGCCTGCAAATGCTTTCCCTGTGGCTACGGGAATAACATTAAGGGTCTTATTACAAGTTCAGCGGTCCGACCGCTGAAGGACTGCGGCCAAAACCACAACAAGACTGCAGCGCTGGCAGTCTTCCGATCGCCGTATTAAGAGTTGACCGCTGGGGGGGCGGAGCTAGCGCACAGTGAAGATGGCCGCCTAGGCGAGTAGCTCCGAGCGACCGTTACTCTATCCGGCAGCTGAAACGAGCTGCGGGCTCTACTGGCGATGTTTTAGGAGCCGGGAGAGCTCAGGCATACGAAGACCTGACTCCGACATCGGCTGCTGCTTTGACGGGGAAGACGGGAGCCTTGATCGGTGCGGAGCGGACCCAGGCCGAGATCACCGGACTTGCGTAAGGCACCGAGGCGACCCGGAGATGACCTGCGCCCGACTCCTGCCTGGAAGGCCTGCGATCGCGCTGGAGGTGACGCGCAGATGGTCGGAGTGCCCGCAACAGGAATCTGGCTGACAACGGCGGTGGTGCGGAGCACGGGACAGTAGACCAGCACCCTGCCTGATCTGGATCGCGAGGAGGCAGCGATCGATGTTCGGGCAGTAGCGACGCACTGCCTGGAGGCTAGGGCGGGCTCCGGCACTAAAAACAATGACACTGATGGGAACGCCTGGGGGCACTTGGACACTCAGCAGTGCTTGGGAGCGGGCTTGTCGGTGAGGGGAGGGGGGGGCCCCCCCCTTTTTTGGCCTGCATCGCCGGGACGATTGAGGTGGCAACGACACCCGCCGTTTCCGGGGGTGTGGGTGGAGGTAGCAGGTGGGAAGCCCTGGCCGCTACTGTTGCTGCAACTGGAATACGCATGGCGGCCGCCTGCTGATGTCTGAGGGCCTCTGGTGATGAGTGACATACTTTGGGACATCTCAGATCTTCTGAGCGGTGCTCTACAATGCGGTTGGCGGAGCTTCACCACGCTGACCAAGGAGAGAAGTAGAGCGTGATACTGTGGCTCTTGGGACGTGCGCTGGTGGCTGCTGCGCGCCTCACCCCCACCTCCCCTGTGGGATTTACTGCGTGGGGCCGGCTGCTGAGACTTTGGCGGAGTACTCGGACTGAGTTGGACCCGTGACCAACCTAGAGGGGATTTGAGCGACGACTGTGTTGAAGGTTAGTCGACAAGCCCGGGGGGCAACGCTAATATTGCTGAGACTTTGGCGGAGTACTCGGACTGAGTTGGACCCGTGACCAACCTAGAGGGGATTTGAGCGACGACTGTGTTGAAGGTTAGTCGACAAGCCCGGGGGGCAACGCTAATATTTCAACGCTCCTCTGGCACATACTGAGGGGGACGGGTTGGCCGCTACAAGCCGACAGAAGTCTTGCTCTCCTGCACTACTGACCCGGACCTAACCCGATTGCTATCTTGCCCCCCGGGAGACATTGCGCCACCGCCTGCGGGGTGCTGGTGACCGGCTTACTCCGCTACTTCTGAATGCCCCTGCAGAGCTGTGTGGGGATAGGGGCGGCAGTTACGCACACCTGAGTTCCGTTCTGAACCCTGCTAGGGGCAGTGACATCCCTTCCACAACAATGGGCAAAGTGGATAAATCGCAACCGAAGCTGACGTTTGACCAGCGTAAATCCAAGGGGCGCGATGCAGCTGCTACTGAGGAGGACGCCACACAGGACCCACCCCAGGACGAAGTAGATGGCGATATCCGAACTATGCTCGCTGCGATGGAAAGGGGTCTACAGAGCAGCCTTTCGGTCCTGGGCACCAAGATAGACTCTCTGTCCTACCGCATGGATAGAATGTCCGAACGGCTGGACAAGCATGCGGAACGCCTAGATATGTCGGAGCGACGTGTTACTGAAGTCGAGGAGGCCCAAACAACGCTGGACACTGAGCACAAACAACTGGGGAAAGTGCTGCAAGTTCTCCAAGATAAGACCGAGGACTTGGAGGCAAGGTCTCGGCGCAGTAATCTCAGAATCACTGGCCTGCCGGAATCAACCCAGACCGGCAACATGGAGAAGTTTGTCGAGAAGCTGCTGGTTACACTACTCGGTGACGACACTTTCTCACCCATGTTTGTTGTCGAGCGGGCACACCGGTCTCTGGGCCCCCGCCCTGCCCCTGGCGGTGCTCCGAGGCCGGTCATAGCGAAACTGCTTAACTATAGGGACAGGGATGCAGCGCTGAGGGTCGCTAGAGTCAAGCAACCGCTCCAATACGAGGGCTCCATTATTTCCCTGTTGCCGGACTTTACGCTTAAAGTACAAGATGCACACGCCGGCAGTTTGCTCCCTTGAAGAAGCAGCTCCGTGAGCAAAACCTGGACTATGCTATGTTGTACCCGGCCAGTCTCCGGGTCAACCGACAGGGACAGTCACGCATCTTTGTAGACCCTAAGGCCTTGCAGAAGGCCCTAAAAGACTGGGCTAAGGAAAAGAGATACAGCCCGGAGAGAGACTCCTGTGAGGGGGCTACAGGCGGCGTCCTTGACGAGCAGGACTGAACTTCTACACTCCATTTCAACGGTTACGCAAGCTGCTCAGGAGGACAGATCTGGGCGGTCACATAGTGATGTTCACGGGGATAGTAATTTGTGGTGATTTCAATGTTCCTTGTCGCATTACAACCACAGTTTAGTGTTTATAAGGGGGCCAACGGCCAGAGCGAAGTTAGTTATGACAATCATAATGTTAGACGACCACAGTTGGGGTCTGCTATGTTAGCACTAACGAGATCGGAGAACTTTATATGCATAGGAGTACATACAGTTAGGCGTATGTCTATGATTGGGTTTCTTTATTCTCTTTTTTTTAATCTTTTCAAAACGTTTCATTATAACTAACGGTGCGAGGAGCTGAGACCTGATTGGGGTTATGTTCCCACGAGTCTCCTATATCTTTCTTCTGATTTTACTAAGCGAGCTACCTCTGCCCGCGTGTGTTATCCACACTTGGGGAATTGTGTTTGGGGGGGTTGGGAAGGGGCGGTTTCTCTTGTCTGATCCTATAATGTGTTTTTTAGTTTCTTATCTACTAAGAGAGTATGGGGGGATCTTTGTCATTTTGCCGTCTGGGCAAGGTTGGGGTCTGCCTGGCGTGGGAGTGGGGGGAGTTGCAATGGGTGGGGCATGGTTTGTTGTGGGTGTTGGGAGGGGGGGTACTGAGACTCATATTGATGGTCTCTGCAATCTGCAGACATGACGTACTGGCGTTTTATACGCATTTTGTGCAATCGACACATATGCAACAACACTTGAATGTTGATCACTCCCATGACAGGAGAGGTATATTGTAATAAAGCTGCTGGACCTGACACTGTTAGAGCATTAACTTGGAACGTACGTGGCCTTAACGACCACAGAAAGGTACGTAAGGTGCTAAGATACCTGGATAGGCATGACGTAGATATTGCACTTTTGCAGGAAACACACCTCCCGCTTAATAGCCCTATTTTGCGCGCCAGAGGTCTGCTGGGCAATATTCATGCGTCAGGGTTCACTACACACGCAAGAGGCGTTTTGACATGGGTAAATCCCAAAAAAGCGTTTAAGTTGGAGCCTTTGCTATCAGACTCGGAGGGAAGGTTCACAATTACTAGATGTAGAGGGAGGGGACTGGAGCTACTGCTGATCAATGTCTATGGCCCAAATTATGATGCCCCGGATTTTTATAAACATCTCGCTGATATGGTGGGTCCGCAAGTAGGTGGACTGATTTTATATGGAGGTGATTTTAACTTTGTCCGGGACCCCAGGTTGGATAGGTCTGCGGGTCCGGAGAGACGCACCTCGGCATTAACTATGGAAAGCGTATTACTACGCTTTGACTTGTATGATGTTTGGCGACAACGACACCCGACACAAGGGGGATACACACACTACTCTGCATACCATGATATACATACTAGAATTGACTACTGGTTTGCAACTCGACAGCTTTACACAAAGATTAGTGCTTGTGAGATTCTCCCCCACACTTTTTCGGACCATTCCCCACTTCTCTTACGTTTAGAAGCCCCGAGAACACATATACCACCCTTCATTTGGAGATTCCCGCCCTACTCCTTACTAGACACCTTATTTAAGGAAGAAATGACTGACGCTATAGAAGTATTCTTTGAGAAGAACGTGGGCTCTGTAGATTCCATCCAGACGGTCTGGGACGCATTTAAAGTATATATCCGAGGCATAGCTATCTCTAAACACGCGGGAGTCCTTAAATCGATACGGACACGACTTGCATCTCTAGAACACAAATTGGCAACACTGGAACAGGCTATGCTAGCACGGCCCTCTGATGAGGTCACACAAGAAATTAAACAAACACTGGAAGAGTATTACACTGAGGCAGACTTGGAGATTAAACACTTGGGGAAATACGCTACTGCTCGGGTTTACGGGGAGGCGGAACGGCCTGGGATGAGGCTTGCACAATTACTTCATCAGCGCAGAGATAGATCTGCTGTCCCGGAACTCACGTCTACGGACGGTGATCCTTTGATTAATGAGTCGGAAGTTGCGGAGCAATTCCGACGGTATTACTCAGAGTTGTATGCCACACGGGGTGGTTGCGGAGAGGAGCAAATACTGAATTATCTGTCCCATATCAACTTACCGTGGTTAACCGACACCCACCGTGAATTCTTGATGCGACCGATTGAGCGGGATGAAATATTGCTGCCGCTATCTAATATGGGCACAGGGCGGGCACCGGGCGGGGATGGCCTTACAGTAGCCTTTTATAAGGCGTTCATTGAGTTACTGTTACCGCAATTACTCCTGCTATATGAGGATATGTGTGTTACTGGTACAATGCCACCCTCGATGAGAGAAGCAATTATAGTTGTTATCCTCAAACCGGGGAAACCCCCAGATAACTGTGCATCATATCGTCCCCTTTCTTTGATGAATGTCGACACGAAGATTTTTGCGAAAATCCTTGCAAATAGACTAGTGCCTACCTTGGTTGCGCCAGAACAAGCTGGCTTTGTCCCGGGCCGGAACTTGACATATAACTTACGGATGGTATTCGCTGCCTTGCAACATACTAGACCTGAGATCCCGGCCATAGCGATTTTTTTGGACATGGAGAAGGCTTTCGACTCCGTTGAGTGGCTTTTTCTGAGACAAGTTCTTACTAGAATGGGTGTTGGGAGCATTTTCCTACAACTCCTCGGGGTATTGTATTACTCCCCTACAGCTCGTATCAAAATAGGGGACTTAGTCACAAATCCTATCCCGATTTCTAGGGGAACTAGACAGGGTTGCCCCCTGTCCCCCATTCTGTATGCCCTGGCAGCCGAACCCCTAGCCTGTGCGCTTCGTGAGTACCATTCCCATAGGGGCGTACAATTCCCTGGTCATGGGCTAATAGTCTCTACCTATGCTGACGATACTTTACTTTATATCCGCCATCCGAATGATAACCTTTCTCCCGTACTGCGTGAGGTTATACTCTTTGGTTCTATGTCGGGCATAAATGTTAACTGGACTAAATCTATTATGTTCCCCCTAACCCCGGCCACTCCTCCTTTGGAACCTGATTACCCACTGCAATGGTCTACTGAAGCGGTAAGGTATTTAGGAGTTAAGATACATACAGATTCCGAAGTAGTGTTTAGAGAGAATTACGGCGTGGCGGTTCACAAACTAGAGGATGATATCACCAGATGGGTTCGGCTCCCATTGTCACTATTGGGCAGAGTGTCCATTATGAAAATGGTAGTGTTGCCACGCTTTCTTTTTCACGAATATCCCCATGGTGTTACCACAGGTCTTCTTTCGTAAACTCAGGTCCCTCCTGATCTGTCTTGCATGGGCGGGGAAACAAGCCCGCGTCAGCTGGTGGACACTTACTCTCCCGTACTCCATGGGGGGGCTGGGCGCTCCTGATATGGAGTTATATTACAGAGCAGCACAGAGCGCACAGGCGTATCAATGGATCCACGGTCCAGCTGACACGCCACATATCCGTTTCGAAACTGTGGTAGCTGCCCCAAAACCCCTACCAGCTTGGTTATTTTCGCCACCGGATAGGCGCACTGGTATCCTAGACTCCCTGAACTCGGTGAGACATGCTTGGTACTCCTTACTACAAATGCAGGCTGGTGCGATTCTATACTCCCCGGTCGCCAAACTGGACTGGTGTGAGTGGCTCCCGCCATGTATGGATACAGGAGTAGTGAGAGCACTTAGAATGATCGGAGTACAACACATTGGTGACCTGTTTGCAGATGGAGTGACCAAGAGATGGGGGGATATGGTGGTGCAGGATACACCGCCCACCCCGCTTACACAATTCCAGTTCCACAGAGTCAGACATGCACTGGCTGAGCTACTGGGGGATGATATGGCTGAACCCCTCGAGCTGACAGCTTTGACAGCCCTTATCCAATCCCAGACACCTCGGAAAATGATAACCAAAATTTACCACAGTTCGATGTCACATCGACAGCATAGTTACTCCAAAGCGAGATTGGCCTGGCAACGGGACTTACACCGCGACATTACTGATGAAATCTGGACATATTGTTGTATGAACACTAAACGTGTTTCACTTAATGGGAGACATAGATTAATACATTTCAAGTTCCTGAATAGGGTTTATTACACCCCGGCACGATTACACATATATGGTTTGAGTGAGGACTCCGACTGTGCCAGGTGCGGTGCCCTCGCTGCTGACTTCTTTCATTTAGCCTGGACGTGCCCTGGGATAGCCAATTTTTGGGCACGGGTCTTTGAGGAACTGAACCAAGTCACGGAATCGTCACTAACTCCGAATCCCCTGCTTGCCCTACTTGGGTACTCTAAGACTCTTCCCAAAATGTCCCGGAGGCTGATGGATATGGGCCTGCTGTTATCTAAAAGATGTGTGGCCATATGTTGGTCACGAGGACCCCTCCCTACAATATTGCAATGGTCACGAGAGATGTTGTTTTGTAGCACACAGACTGAATACTATAGCGAGTTATTACCCCCACGAAATCGACCGAAAAACTTTTGGGCGCTGTATAAAACATTTGTTGAGACCAGAGGTACGAATGGGGTGAGAAACGGAATGGGGGTGTTGGAGCCTGTTGAAGCCACAGAATAATACTGCAGATATGCTATTAGTAGATTAGAATGTATACACGTCATGCTGCAATGCTTACGGTGATTTGATTCCAGAGAGCTACGGAAAATTGATACCTATATTGTAAATGTCTAGGGAATGGTACAGATATCTTATCGCCATATGTTAGACAGTGTATTGATGGACGTTGCACTTATGTATACAAAGTCGTATTGTATGAGTCTTGCGATATGTTTTGAAAATTTCAATAAAAAGATTAACAAAAAAGAAAAAAAAGAGTTGACCGCTGGGCCCGTGGTGGGGCTGTTACGGTCTTGCAGCGGTGGGCAATGGTTTTCCCTATCGATGCATGTGTTGACATTTCGACTGCATATGTGTTGAATGCACACATATGCATGATACATATGGAAAAATACCACCTACCCATTGCCGAAGTCCGACCCATATGTGGCCAGTCCCTGCAATGGGATTATGGTACAAAAATGCTCCTGTGTAGGGGGATCTGGAGAAAGGGATCCACATCGAAATGTGTGGGGAAGAAAAGGAAAGGGGTGAGTATGCACCCCAAATCCTTTGTTTCTGACGACCTTTAGACGGCGGTCCAACCGCCACGGTCGGCTCGTGGAATAGCCAACTCTTAATACGGACGGCAGTGTTGCTCCTCTGTACCACCCTAAGGAGGCTGCCTTCACCGACTGCCGTCCTGGGGTCAGTGGTGTGCTTGCGGTGCTGGCGGTCCAGCTGCGGTTTTTGCACAGACGATACTCCCAACTCATAATACAGTGGATGGACCACAGAGCTTGCGGTGGTCGGACCGCGGGTACAGCGGTCCACGGACTGCTGAACATGTAAAAGTCTTTTGTTTTTATGCAGCGCACTCCCCGAAATGATGTATTTAAAGGTACTCTTATGTAATGATGAAGGAAAAAGTAATTGCCTAGGCTCACACATTGTGGTCAAGTGGAAACTAGGATTGCGTAATTCAACCACTACATGGTTATTTTTTTCTCTCTCCCATTTTAGATGAAGGATTAATGCTTTGTGTATAATTCTTTGAGGCACTAAATAAACGCACTGTTTTAAATACATTTGGGCTTTGCATGTTTCACAAGGATTGTTGGTGCTGGTGTTTGAGAAGGGTGATGTTTTGTTGCAGAAGCTAAAATGAAAACCAGAGCACCCTTGCTGGGTCAGTGTGTTAAGGCCATTTTCTAGACGTAGCTTAACGTCTTTATTCATCCAGTCTTGAATTAATTCATCCACCCACTCCTCGCCCATCCAACTATTCATTCATTGAGCCATGCAGTCATTCATTCAATGATTGAACAAAGTTCTGTAATGAAACATATATTGTAAAAAACATGTTTGCAATTTCTTTCAAACATTTCTTGGGGGGGAAGAGTCCCACCAAACCCCCCTGGTGGTAGTCAGGCTCACATGCTATGCTCACTACATACAGTATAAGGGCTGATCTGACAAAATTTGCCAGTACTGCTTTTGGTTCCCAGTACTGCCCTGCTTGCATGTTGCTGCCCAGCTGGTAGCCTGTTTTGATTTGTGGCAGAGATAATGGAAGAGGGGTGAAAGGGGTACTTCACCCCACCTGGCTTGCTTTATTGTTCCTGTGGCACCCTCTACCTGGCTTTGGGTAACTTCAGGAGATAACTGTCTGCATTTTACACAAGTAAAATGAATTTTTTTTAATTTGCAATCAAAGCCACTCAAGTCTTGACAAGTCAAACAGAGTGATTGTAATTTTGCAAATGATTTCTAGCATTTCAAATGTGAAATGCGTTACTATTCACATTGTTTGGTTTACCTGCAAGGGGCATGTGTTCAAGATCAACCACAAGAAGGGCATGCTGTTTTCATCTCTCAGACTACGCTTCTCATTTTCACTCTTGTATTAAACAAGGCTGCCCTGAACTATTTTAGTCCTGCACCACAAATGTACCCTGCAGTTACCAGTAGTGCTTTCAGCTGCTTCATCTTTCAGGGAATTTGGTATATGATATCGTAAATGGAAGCAATTTCTTGGTAACTAACCATTTCAGTTTGCATTACAATGCAATATATAGCAAAGAGTTTCTTCTGACTTCCTATGATGAGGATGGTGGTACATTACAGGCTATTAAAGCATATCCAAGTGAGGTTTTTGGACAGCATCCATCTTGAACCGAATAACTTGAAAGTGCTCTTAAATGTCACTATGAAGTAAATTAGACACATGAAGTAACATGATTTTACTTAGATCTCACAATTTAGTAATGCGGGGAAGCCAAGATTTGAACCCAGGTTTCCTGGTCACACATAGTACAATTAAGCCACTGACTAGATTAATTTCTTTTTCTCAATCCCCTTTAAAAGCAGAGGACAGTGTTTTTGTACAATTCAGACTGGTGAATAGTGCACTGTTTTAAGTAAATGCAGATCACAGGTTAATTTGACACAATATCTAAAAAAAAAAAAAAAAGGTGCATAGTGAAGGTGAGGCACAACAGTATACCATATGCTAATATCATTGGCTTTCTAAGACTTTACATAGCTATCCAACGCAGCGGTCAAAGTTCATTACAAAAAAGGTATTGATACTGTGATCCTGAGTGCAATGGAGATGTTAGTGAGCGTGGAGGCGGAATCAAAGGCGTGGTTCAAAAGAACAAAATATTCTGTAACTATTTTGTTGCTCTTTCACCATCAGGTACCTGTATATAAAATAACGCACACCTTAAATGGAAAATAAAGGACAGTTAAACTCACTATTATTTGTTATGAAACCTCTGTTGGTTAATGTGATCACTGCAGATATATGTGTGTGCAACCAGAGGCACATAGAATTGAATCCTGTTTGGTGCAGCAGGGAATACTGATGTGTATATTTAGTCCGAGTAGGTCCCTAAATATCACAAAAAGCACTGTGAATGTGTAAGTCCTTGTTTTAAACTTACATTACACATAGTATAAGATACACTGTCTCAGACTGTGAAAACAAAAAGGCAAAAAAGTGTTTCCAAAGTGTAGATTTTAGTAATATGCAGATTATACCGAGTGCAAACATTTTTTATAACTATCCATAAAAAGCTCACCTTGGAACACCCTTACAATATCTATGAAAAACAATAAATATATGTCATCAGGAAGCTGGAAGAGACCCCATCAACTGATGCCTATACGGAATCCAAGCAGCCGCTACATTTACAGATCAACCCTTTGAACACATTTACTTTTCATTCAAGCACCAGGCACCGTGGCAAGAAGGCTTGTTTTAGTTTAGCTGTCTGCCCTTCCCTCAGATCACAGCAGAGGAGACTGCCTACCTTCCACTTCAGCTGGGGAATCTCAACTGTTGGAATTAACATTTTCTTTTAGCACAAAGGCTAAAATTACAGACAGACGCTGTTAATGGAAACCTCCATCACAGATAATGGACATTAGAGTTAATTTACGGACGGTCTGTATAAATACGGATGGATGGTCACCCTATTCATTGGCTTATGATACAAAAACAGTCTGTTTTTGAGGCATTATGCTTCAACCATTGAGATAGGGTTACCACCTTTAACAAAGAAAAATACCGGCTATTTGTTCACATTTTAAGATTCCGCAAAGTTCCAGACATGAAACGTCAATAGAACTTTCTATAAAATCATCAGTAATCGTTCTTTAACATGGCTTTTCTGTCTGTTACTTTTTCAGTCAGGGATCATTAAGGCAGAAGTAGAACACAATTTAAAGTGATTTCTTCTTATGTTTTTTCTTTAAAGTATGTATATATAAGGGGAAATAATACCGACTTTTGGTAATTTCCCTAATTTTTGTTGCGGCCGGAACGTAAATATACTGGCAATGCCGGGAAGAAGGTATTCAGGTGCCAACTCTACATCAAGCTCTCAATATTTTTTTTGCACTTTTATAAAGTACGAACTAGACCCGTAGCGCTTTACATGAGCACCAGTTACATTACACAAGGACAAATTCATTAGGTCTCGACTAGACAGCAAATGCGCTGTCTCTTCGAGAAATGTTGTTTACAATCAGTGGGCTACAGCCCGCCCATAGGCCTACCATTTGTTTGCTTCAACTTCACTCTCGTATCCTTTGTTCCTGTTTGTCAATGGAATGCGTGCTTCATGCCTCTTCTTGTGTTTGCCCCCACTCCCCCAGAGCATGGACCAAGTACTTATGTCCATCCACTGCACCCGTTTTAGGGGCTACTTTATTTGTGTTACATCACTCCATAGGAGTGCTTGTGTTTTCACTCGCTCTGTCCCTCCATTCATGTTGCTTCTTTCCCCCAGCTACCCACCCGCCCCATCCCTTTTGCTTCTTCCCCCAACCATCTCTGTTGCTTTTGTCCCCCTTGATGCTTTCCACCTAACATGTTTTGATAACTTTCTGTGTTATTCTGTTTATTTTTGTGGCTTTTTGAAGTTGCTTGATGTCGGTCAATACGCGGACTTGATGAGCTTCCTTCATATTGTAGTCACTTACACAGGTAGAGGAGCCTTGTAAATAAAAGATGAGTGAATACTTGGCATAGATCATCAGTGATGACTTTTCCATCTGAACTCGGATGATGTCAGAACCATATATATATTTTTTTTGTTAACGTATCTACTTTCCGTGTTTTTCAGTGAGAACACACTATTTCACATGCTGCAATGTAACCATAACAACGTTCTTCTTCATTTGTTTCTTGTGGTTAATCTCCTGAAAATTCAGCACATTGACAAGGTAGAAACATGAGGATTGCCACAGTGACAGACAATATCATCCTGTCGATCTTTTACCTGTGCATGTACAGTCTCATTTGTGTGAATTGCCGAAACGATTTCTCAAAGGTCTGCTTGCTCCTCATCCATATTATCATTGTTGCAGCAACATGGTGTTTTTTTAATTTTATTTCAAATGCAGTCTGTAATGTTCCTTTTGGTGATCGATAAAACTTTCTCTGCTTTCTTAACTTCTGAGGTCTACTGAAACAAATACAATAACAGTTGCTACCAAGTCAAAAAGGAAGATCATCCTGAAGTCATTCTGAAGTCATCTGATGATCCCCAGTCAGCCTACACCAAGTACCTACAGTCCTCAATGAAGCTTACGAACGTGACAGGTCTCTGGCAATGGAACTTACCGTTTCCGTCATTTCGACAAACATTGAACAAAGCGGCAAAAAGGCACTCGCTAATTGAAGACAAAATCACACTAAGCAAACATGCCCATGCATGGATGGTCTTGCTATCGTATTCTGTATTACAACCTGCAACATACCTGGGAATGACATACTCCCCATATTTAAAAAGAAAGCTATTAGCAATACGTCTTGGATCACTACAGTCCAATGCTGACCAACCAACTTGGAAATATAACAGACCAATGACATGTAGCCTATGTGGTGCGTCAAAGCAGGACTTCATCCATCTAATATGCATATGCCCAGTATTAATATCAAACCGGCTTTTATTGCTAAAAAAACCTTTTTAACATTAGGGGCATCCGCACCTGCAGATCTGCTATACTAAAGTGTCTTGAACCGAGCGACCCACAGCTTAATTGTAAACTGGTAAAAAGGTTACTTCTGTATGAGAAATTAATTAGAAACAATATGGTAGGAAAAGCACAATAGCACTTTATGAAGAAAAAAAAACAGCACATGTGGCTATGTATTATTTCCTCTTCCAATGTATTAATGGTAAATCAAATGTTTAAGATGTATACTATACTTGTTGTAACGTATCTAGTTTTATTGGTATATTGTTATGGTTTTAATTATCTTAAACAATAAAGAGAACTACTTGACTCCAGTATGCCTATTACTGAAATTATTTGGTGAAGTCATCCAAAACCATCCTGAAGTATGTGTATAGTGAAAAATATTTAAATGAGATGACTCAAGAGTAATCACAATAACTACTCCATTATGATCTTGTGGTTACTTCAGTGGAAAAAATGTGATGACAATTTACTACTGCAGGATGAGCCCATGATGACTTCAGGGTGAGGCTGTATTACTCTATGATGATTCCATGACAACTTCGGGGTGAGGCTGTATTACTCCATGATGATTCCATCAGGATGAGGCTGTATTACTCCATGATGATTCCATGACAGCTTCAGGATGAGTATATACTAATCCAGGATGATCCCACAATGACTTCTGGCTGAAGCTTTTTTTTTACTCCATGATGATTTTAGGATGGGGATGTATTACTCCAGGGGCATGATCCCACAAGGATTTAGGAATGCAGTTGTATTGCCCCAGGATGAGCTCTTAGGTAGAAATGGTTAACGTTTTTTGAGAAAATTAAGAAATAAGCCTTTTTTCTTCTATTTTGCCTATTGAACAGATCATGGCTTCATATACCAACAATAACTGTTATATAGGTGATCCATAAAAAAAGGCTGGATTCTTTGTTCAAACACATGAAAACTGCTCGCAAAACGATCCTGGGAGGCATGGGCTGCCCACTGGTTTTGTGAATGGTTTTTCAGTATTCAGACACAAGTGGCTAACCACAGAGACCCATTCTGATTGGTTGACGGCAGGCAATCAGTGGTTATACCCATCTTTTTGGCTTTTTGGAAGCCATTCACTCTAGTTCTGTTCCCTGCACATCCAGTCATATAATGTATGTGACTATATGGATGGGCAGTTAATCTCTTAGCAGTTCATGGATCACGGAAGGACACTGTTGCCTGTTCAATTTATCTGTTTGTGGTAAACTGAACTGGGTCCAGTAAAATACAGATTAACATGAGCAGTCATTTCTCTTTAACAGAGAAAAGTTACCTAGCCTATCCCATAAGCACATCAGGATGATACTCTAGGATGATTTCATGATTACTACTTCAGGTGTTCCTAAGTTTGACACATTTGATGTTACAATTTCATAGCACTGGCGAGTTATCCAGAGCGGAGAACTAACAAGTCATCAATACCATTATTGCACTCTTTTTAATCCTGAGCCTCCTCTAATCTCTCATTTTGGTGTTGGTCATTCCTATCAAACAGGTTTGTTGAGGGTAGATGTAAATGAGTGACTTGTAGTATTGATGTATTTACCAAGTACATGGTTTGTCTTGGAGCCATTGCGTGAGTGTGAGACTGTAGAAGAGGTATGTTGTGATGAGCTGTTGTCTGGTGTCTGAGCGAGCATTTAAGGACTGCATAACAAGTAGCCAATAAACTCCGATGGGGCAAGTAACAACTGTAATCAGCTCCATCAGAATTATATATTCTTTTCTTTTACACTGAGGTTTTAACTGCTTAAAATAGGTGAAATATATATGTGTACATCTGTGGGAAGATGTGGAATTACCCATATGGTTCAACTCAATGAGTATGAAACTCCCTCTCCGCCCCCTCCCCCCCCCCATGGTTGCTGGTACAGGTAACTCTAAGGATGACAAAATCTGACCCATTTTTCGGGCCACAGGAGTCTTCAGAGTGGCAGACTACTGTGCTGCAATTAATATGTGGTGTGATTGAGAAATTCTGTAGAAGCCAATAGCAAGTGATGAGTTATCGGTCTAGTGGCTGTGAGCTGAAAAGTATCTCACAGAGAGCGGTTTGATCAAATATGTTGTGAGTGGCCTTTTAACTTGTGAGTGGAGAAAAGTGTTTTGTGTTGGTTAGAGTTATTTGGCCTGTTTATGAAAAACAGGGAGGAATATGTGCCTGTAGCTGAGTGATAGAGAAAATTACATGAGTGAAAAGTGAGTGAGCTTAAAAATAATTTTAATGAATGTTACCGCATGAAGTGGTGGATGTGCTGTGAGTGAATGATGATTTGCAGATTTATTGGCTGAGTACGATTACGTGGTTTATGTGGGAGAAGGAAAGTAGATTTTAGTTGCGAGTAATTTTGTGGGCGACTGCATGAGCTAGTTAATAGCATAACTAGACATCGTTGTGAATGTGGGTCAACAGTGCAGTGGATCAGTGTGGGTGGCAGTAAGTGACAAAAGTAGCATTGTGAGACTAGAGAGGATACTGGATGTGCTGTGAATTATTTCAGTAAAGTTGTGATCAATAGTTCAACTGGCAGTGAGGAACATTACTGGTGGGAGCGAATATTGGGGACTGGCACTGCTGAGTGACTTAGTTGGCGTTGTAAAGTACTGGGGATAAGCAGTCTGAGTTGTTGCGAAGGACTAAGTCATAAGTGGTGTGAGCTGCAGTTGGCGGCAAAGCTGTGATTGGGTGGTGCAAGTGACTGAAGTGAGTAATGTGACTGTAGGTTTGGCATATGAGAAATGGAATTGTGAGTGGCTGGGTCCTGTTGTAGGAGGCCGAATGGGATTGTTGATGGATGTGGATGAGACTTGTAACAGAATGTCAGTGACTGGTTACATCGATGAGCAGTGTTAATAATAGCTGAGGGTGATGAATTATGTGAGCAACTGGGTTTGTGTGGATTGCTGGTGTGATGAGGACAGTGAGGTTGAATGATGTTGATGAACAGTTATGGTTGAATGTTACAAGTAGTTAAAGGCAAGTGGATTCATTAAAATATTTGAAAGGCTGCACCAAGTAAGTAAGTAAGCAAGGGATAAGAGTTGTTGTGGAGAGTGGTGTAGAAATTGAGAATAAACTGACATAAGGGAGTTGCTGCTGATGAAGTGTGTAGTAAAAGAGGTTCTGTGAAAGGCCAATTAATACAAGTGAAAGAGTAACTGGGAGAGTGAAGAAGTTAGTGATGGTGATATAATCAGTGTTCATGCGCTGTTGTGCTTGTGAAATAGTGTGAAAGAACAGTGCTGAAAGTGCTATTTCAACAGTCTGAAGGCAAGTGAATGGGGCAAGCAGTAGGTGCTGCAAGTGTGTTCTCACGCAGTGGACGGGTGGTGTTGCATGCAACTGAATGTGTGTTATGTTTCTGAGTGGTTGTGAGTAAATGAGCTATGGCGAGGTGAATGATACTACATGTGTTATGTTTGTTTAGTGTAATGAGTGGCGTCACATGATGATGGAGAGTCAATGGTAGTTTTTTGTGTGGTCTCAGTTTGTGGTGATGTTACTGTGTAGTGTAAATGGATTTTTCTGTAAGGATAGGATAGGATTAAAGTTTATAGAGCGCTCGAATGCCGAGGCGTCTTGGCGCTAAGTGAGAAAAGAGAGGGAATGCAAACAGCTGTACCGTTTTATGCCATGGGGAACAGCCACGTTTTTATCAACTTCCTGAACATTAGCCTGTTGAGGCTGAGCTGTTTTCCATGAGGCTCAGTGTGTAGAGTGGTGTGGGGAATGGCCTAAGGTGAACAGGTGATTGTGTGGGTGTGTCATAATGTTAGGTAAGAGAGTGGTGTCCCAAAGGAGGAATCTTCTAAAACATTGATGGCAAGCAAATAATGTAAGAAACTGGTTTTGTAAGGGGTAAATGCTGATGTGTGTGTGTCGTTAAGTGGCGTTGCTGTGCTGTGTAGATGAGTTGTGATTTGAGTGGCTGTGAGTGAAGAGGTGGGCCGGCAAGTAAGAGGTGAATACAAATCAAAAGAGGAGAGTGGAATTATGAGTGGATGATAACTCTATGTAGGAGGCATAGTGGTATGACTATGTGGTGAGAGTGAGCAGTGTCATAAGTAAACAAATAATGAGGTGGTGAGTATGATGTTGAGTGTCTTTCATGATGTGAGATGTGGGTTGAATTAGGTGGTTGGTGAGGTAAGGTCTGGGTGACTAGTGTGTTAAAGGGGTGGCACTAATTGGATTTATTAATAGTTTTAAAATTAGTGAATGATTAGTGAGTAAGTGGTTCAGTGGTATGCGTCAGTGGCTGTAACAGAGTAATAACAAGTAAAGTAGTAAGTGGTGTAACTGCCTGAAGGTGAGTTCTTGAGTCACTTCCCAAACTTATGTTAAGCGGCTTCAGAAGAACAGGGGTGCTATCTAAAATTGTGGGAATATAATGAGTGTATATTGGTGCAAGTGGTGTAAAAACTCAACTGAAAAGCATTATATGGTGCGAAAGTGGAAAGTACGAATGTATGTTGAGTTGGTAGTGTGAGAGTAAAGGGTGATGTTACTTTTGTGAATATCTGTAGCTGGTTGGTATAACAGGTAAGAGGCTATGAATGATATGAGTGGTATTATACAATTCTGTTGCAAGTAACAAGGGGAAGGGTAATGAGCCAGTGGCGTTGTGCACGAGTGATGTGAGCAAGAGATATTATAACTGGCTGTGGAGCATGATGATGGTGGGCAGGAACTGTGTGGGGGGGGGGGGGATACATCGCTTCCAGTAATAGACTTTAATTTAGAAATCTGCCATTTTCGGAATAGTCTTGGTTTGGTTAAATTGAAAAAGTTGGACATGCACACCTAAACACAATGATTTGAAAAAGAAAAGCCTAGACACTGACCACACAATAAAACTCTTGGCCTCATGGATGTGTTCCAAAAAACATAAACAATGCTTGGGTGCCGTTAAATTGTACTGGTTTGCACTTCAATTAGCTGCACCTATGAGAAATGAATAATCAAATATGGTGCCTGCTTGAAACTGTTGTTTACAAAAATGTCTAGTTTGGTAAAATTGCAAGTCTACCCATCTCGCAATTGTCCCCATTTTAAATTACTCCCATTTTCAGTTTGCAAAACATCCAGACCAGCAGATGGAAGTCATGTTCAATAAAATATACTGTTTCTATTCTACGCATGTTTGTTCTAACATATGCATTCCAGTGCCGACATGAAGATAGCAGATAAAATAAAATTCTGGTACTGGCAAATTCAAGAGTTGAATAAAATTCTTTAATAGAACTCTGCAGTGGTCACCATGTATTTTTACACTAAAGCATTCTGCTGGTATCCTGTCAGTGAAGCAAGTGAGAGAAAGAACTATTGAACCTTGGTTGTCTCCTGGTGCAGTGTTGAGTGCAGGCATCAGTGTTTCAGCAGTGGATGGTAGAGGGCAGTAAATTTCAACAATGTATAATTAATTTTGTTACACTTGCAGTCAACTACTTTCTTTTAGCAAAGCTCAATGCTACCCCCTGTACCATGCTTGGCAACTCTAAAGATTTCGGTGGTAGGCTACCCATTTTTCTGCAGCGCTACTGCTTTCATATTTTATCCTTAAACCCTTTTTATGAGGCTAGGACATGCCTTAGCAATTCCTGCCTTGGGGCAGGAAAAAAAAAGTATTGGCTAAGCCAATATATCTCGCTTTTGAGACCTATTCTATTGGCTTTGCCAATGGTTTTGGCCATGTGCACAGCATCCCTAAGCATGGCTAGTAAACAGGAATTAAAAGCGTAGATGGCCAGCTGCATCATTTTGTAGGCTCACGCATCCAGTATGGTCCAAAATGGATCGATAAACAAAATGGGAAGCAATATGAAAGGTGTAAGTAACACAGAGGGCATGCGGAAAAGCAATGCAGAGGCTGCTGGGAAGGAAGCAAAGCAGAGACCAAGCCATGGAGGGCATGGAAGTGAACAAACAAGAAAATGCAACAAGGAGTTAAAACGTACAGGAAAGTGGCTCGAAGGGCGGTAGTTGTATAAAAAAGAAGGCTTATGTAAGAGCTGCTCGAAGAACAAAGTTGTGGGAAATTATATTTTTATAATGAAAAGAAATGTACTAGGAAAAGTTAGAAAAAAACAAAATGGGAAAAAATACAGGCACTCTCACTCTTTTTTTCTTTTTGCAAAAAGAAAAAAAAAGGTTCTCAAAAAGCAGACACTTGCAAGAGAATCAAGCAAACCATCAAAAATGCCAGTGAAATGGCCTACTTTGATCCTAAGCTTCATACAGAGGTTGGAGTTGATGCTAGCCCTGTCAGGTTAGGGACAATTCTTGCACAGCACAATGGACAGCCAAATGCCCGAAGGCATATCATGACTTATGCTAGCAAAAGCTTGTCACAAAGTGTACAAGCTTATTCACAACCTGAGAAAGAAAGCTTGGCAGTGGTATGGGCTTATGAATTTTTCCATGTGTTCGTATATGGAAAGCCTTTCCAAGTAGTGACCGATCATCAAGCACTATTGACGATATTTGGCAATCTTTAAGCGAAAATGCCTCCTCGTAATGAACGTTGTAATCTGAGATTACAAGAATACAACTACACAATTGTTCACCATCCAGGAAAAGATAAAAATCCTGCTGATTATTTTTGAGTGCCATTATAATGCCCTGGTACCCGATCTAAGAGGGCTGAAGCCTACATACATTTCATTGTAAAATCGAGCACACCAGATTCCATGTCCGAACAAATTGTCACTGCTACAAGCCAACATAGTGACATGCTGACATTAAAAGACATTATTGCTCACCAACCTTTGAACCAGCACTCTTTTTAAAAAAAATCTTAATTTTCATTTTGCATGTTAACAAACAATGCAGTAGTAGCGTAATTACAGTCTTAGCACAGAGCAATTGTACCACATAAATATAGCGACAGCATAGTATAATGTATCCTGCACAAGCTTAATGACTAAATACTGAAAGGCAGTGAAAGGAATAACCAGTCAAGCTCTACGATAAAACGGGTACCTGACCTGAAACGGTGTCAATGAAAGACAATAATACAGTTATAGTGTTCAAGAAACCCACGTACTCCCTCCCCGCTGTGTGCATAATCGACAAGGACCAATACAAATAACCGGCATATCCCATCAACTGGTGTGCCACCCCAGGTCAACAATATCTTTACAGGACATCATCCTAAGTTTCGCCTCCTTCAGCAGTCACACTCACACGTATCAAATACTCTTGATATGGTCCCCATATATTTTTGGGGCAGTTACAGACAGGCAACAATGCATGGTAATTATCAGACAGGATATTACAGTATGTCATGTCTGTTTGCCATTCCAGGATAGTGGGTAGGGGGTCTTTCATCCATGGAACCAGCCCTCTTGACCGCTCACTAGTGACAGTGAGTACTTAAAATTCAGAAATGTCAGAGATGAACTGTCGTAACTCAGGAAGGCCTATCTTGCGAAGTGCATGGATTGTCATTCGGGAGAGTCTACGACAACAAGTATTTGAAGTGGCCCGTGAAGGACACCGAGGAATAGTTGCCACAAAGAGAGCTCCTCAAGACAGAGTGTGGTTTCCTCATCTCGACGAAAGGGTTGAAAGAGAGTTAAAGGCCTGCCACTTATGCAACTGTCTCATCACACATAACTCCGCACCCTTTAAATATGTCAGATTTGCCTAACCATCTTTGGGCGAGAATGGCTGTTGATTTCTTTGGTCCTCTTGAGAATGGACATCATCTAATGGTCATTGTTGATGAATACTCCTGTTTCTCTATTGGCAGATCTTTCATCCATCACTCATGAAAAGGTTATTGAAAGATTAGATGGCATCTTTGCAACATGGGGTGTCCCAGTGATCTTGAAATCTGACAACGGCCTGACCTTCAATAGTCGAGACTTCAGAGACTTTCTCAGCCATCCGCATGTAACGTAACAGAAAAGCACTCCTCTTTGGCCCCAGGCCAATGGCCTCGTGGAACTATTCATGAGTATTCTAAAGAAAGCTGTGCATTGTGCTGCATTAGAGAAGCTAGACCTCAAGGTTGTTTTGAATACCACTCTTCGAGTGTACCGATCGACCCATTGCTCCACTACAGGGGAAAGCCCTGCAACCTTAATGTTTGGAAGAGCCATGATGACCAAGTTACCTCAATGGACCAACCTCAGATCAAAGACTGAGAAAGACATTTGCACAGAAGATTCTGGTCACAAACGAAAAATTAAAATCTATGCTGACAAGCAAAATCATGTGAAAGATATCACTTTCAAGAGAGAAGATTGAGTACTAGTTTGACAATCCAGAAAGTGAAAATCTGATGCTCCTTTTGAGACTGAGCCCTTTACTGTCACAACCACCGAAGGACACATGGTGACTGCCCAACGTTCTGGGAAGTCCATTACAAAAGATTCTTATCACTTCTGACATGTGGCTCATCACTCACCAAACATTGATGTCACCGTAGAGACTGGGTCTAGACAGACAATTGATGATCCTACAACTGCTGTTGCTTCCACCTCACCTATGCAGATCACTGACACGTGACTGCCAGCGACTGGTTTCTGATGACGCGATCAGGACTTGTGATCCAAATGCTACAAAGGCTCATTGAAGAGTTTTAAGTGCATATGTATTTGTAATTATTTATTTATTGTAAAAGGTTGTAACTTTTTATTTAACAAAGGGGGAGATATAGTATATTGTAAATAAAGAATGACGTAGCTCATTTGGTTCCTGATGGACTCCATAGACCTGTGACGTAAGCGCTGGAGGGTAATGAAGTGAATGCAGGTTTAGAACGTTGTGTTCTTGCTTACAAGCTGAAGAATAAAGACATGTATGTATAGCTACTCTCCGTGTGTGGCATAGTCATTGGCGAGTGCCCAGGCTTGGTAGGACACTACACATTAGATCTTACATCACTCTCTCTTTAGGGAAAAAAATCAAGTCCTAGATGTTCCAAAACCGAACTGTCTGAAAAAATGGAGCGTTTACGCCGGGATGCCTTTGCTGATTATAAATCTCATTCATTTCATTCGATGTGTCTATTTTACTACAGTGTTGATACTTAAAAAGACAATGTGCGCCCTTCTCACTGATGTCATTTAACACTTCATATGCGGTCACTTTCAGTGACGCCTTTTGTTTTGCAGGTCACGTGATGTCAATTCATGACATCAAAGTATTTTCCGCTAATTTCCTATAGGTATAGTTGATCGTTGAGAGATTTGAACAATCTACAGCAGTATGGCTTCCAATAATGGGCCATTCGGATGCAATAACCTGACACTCTAGCTCACTTCTTGGTCTCCGTAGTCCACCTGCGTCGCTCTAGCCCCTCTTCGATCTCTATAGTCTGCTGGCCTCTGTATGCCTTCCTCTATGGCGCGGGCCAGTCTCCCTGGTGACGGCACAGCGCTCCCTGCTGGTCGCGTAATGCGGCGTTCTAAGGCCTGGGGTAAGGGAGCGGGGGTGGGGTAGGAAGAAGGCGGGGGCTCTGTCTGAGAGGGTGACGTGTCTGTGCCGCCCTGCTCCGGGCAGGTGCACGGTACGCGAGGAACAGGTGAATCAAACTGGAGCGACTCCCACCTTCGTGACAGGGCACCTCCGGGATCTGTGACAGAACAGCCCCGCCCCCCTGCCCCTACTGTACTCCAACTCCATTGTTCACCCCCTGATTTTGCGGCATCCTTCGAACCCTGGGCGACTCAGGTAATGGATCTTAATTTATGTCCCCTGTATTCTGACGAGGGAGAGAGAAGGAGTAGGTGGTGGACATGCGTGTGCATTTGATGCTACAATACAGGACAAGATCATATTTTGTCGGGCTTCGACGGAGGATGGGGCTGTTTGACACAGGGGTGATGTAGCGAGAACGGTATCTCAGAGCCGACCGGCGACCCTTTGCCTTAGGTGACCCCTTTAGTCAGCCCATGGATGTTTTTTTTTCCGTGACGTTGCGTTCTGGGATTTGTAGTCTCACGGTTAAACATTGTGTGTAGGGGCTTTAAATTCATAGCATGCAAAGTGTTGGTAAAAAGTCAGGACTGGCTCAAGGTGTCACAAATGATATGAGACTACTTGATAGCCCGTTGCCATGGTTTAATCAGTAGTCCCCCTCCCCCCCGCCACCACCACCCCACCACCACTTCCCCTTCGCACAGTAGAAGGCAAAATGCTGGAGGCCATGGCAATGATGGGCTTTACGAGATTGGGCAGAAAACTGATCGAGGTTATTTGAGATGTGTCTAATAGGTATAAGGTAACACCGACGTAAAGTATGAAGGAAGGGACAGAGGATTGGAGAGCCGCAAGGTCCTCCCATATATCTGTGATTTTCTGACCCCCAGTTCAACTATGCAGGAACGTGTCAGCATCATAGGTAATGAACATGGACGCACACAGGTGCCTATTGAGTGGCGTCTCCATTACTTTTAATGCACCTGATCACACACTGGGTTCTTGTAGTTAACCAACACCCCCGTCTGAGACAATCTAGAAAAGTCTCCCGTTTGCTGCGGATGTGCCTTTATTGTACTGGTATTTGTGTAGGGCGTTGCTGCCTCTGGTGTGGCTCTGTAGCACAGAGTAGTACATGTCCGAATTAGGTACAGACTGTAGACAGCGAGAGGGGTTTCCTTGCATTGTATAGTGCAAGCTGGGCTTTTGTGCCAGGATGCCTTGATGACTTTGGGGTAATCCGGAGATTGCATGTGCAGTTGTTCGATTTTGTGCAAGCCAGGACTTTACTTGCATAGCTGCCAAGGTTTCAGATTGCTATGTGTGACATTTTCTTAATTTCAGTATAATTATGAGTGACATTTCAACGACTATGAGTGACACTATCTCGCTGTCTTAATCTAGCAATGAAGACAAGAGAAACATATACATTTCATAAATTACACCCATTTGAGCAACAAGGAACTCTAAGACGAGTCACATCATAATCCACAAGCTGTATTACTGAGCAGTGCGCCCTGGTCCTGCATGCCACCCACTACCTGCCAAACCCTGCTGGTAGCACCATCACCCCACTCGCAGTATGTCACACAGAGCTACACTACAGGCTCTGCTGACTCAGTGATGCTTGGCGCACTGAGAAGTTACGTTGGCAAGCACCACAGTGGCTCTCACAATCACCTGACCCAGGTGCGAGCGACTACTAACACAGTTTACAGTCAGTGAGAAGACAGACTGCTATGTGATGTACAGTCAGTTCTCAGCTGTAACAGGGCAGACAGGTGGCAGCTCAGAAGAAAATCATGGCTGTTGCACAAGAAAAAAAATTAACTATCAGGGGCATAAGAAAAATAAAGATGCGTAGCTAAATTCGGCCCAAAGCTGAAACTTGCACTCCATGAAAACTTCTCAGAAAACGAGCTGCTCAACGAGCCCCTATGACGCCTCTGCAACACGTTATGAGATAACTTGCAATTCTAACATAACGTGATGTGAATACAGAGCCCGCAAGCTGCCCAGATGAACAGAGAGGCCCCTACACACATTTGTTTTCAGAAGTATAATGGGACCGTCTGGTTCTCCTTTGTCTTCATGAAGGGCAGGTACGAACCATTTATCAGTGCTGCACCCTCTCACATCAGTTATGTTTGGGTTTTATTTACACCTGTGCTTAGTCCCTTTAAAACAGATTACATGGTTTAAACAGAAACAAATCTCCATTCCAAAAATTCCACCATTCACTGAACTTCAGGAAGTGTACATTCCTTTCATCCGATCATCGGTATATTCAATACCTTCTCTGCTGCGGTCTGACTTCAGCAACCCCTGCTCAATGCAGACCTTCTTGCACCCCCTCCTGCTGCATTCTGGAGGCAGAGGGCGAACGGTCACTCTTCCAGTGCCGCTCCTACTCGGCAATTGATCAAGTTTAAACCGGAGACCTGCTCTATTGCTGCATGCAGTTATCCAAGCTCCATCATTATAGTAAAAGCATGTAGTCGACCGGCAGCACGGCGGCACGCCGTTAATAAAACAATTTGCAGCATAGAGAGATACATCACGAGGCACTACTTACTAACTTTGCGACACGATTCTTCATACGGGCCACACCTTGCCTAACGAATCCCGCCGCAGCAAACACCGGCCTGGGCATGATGGTGTGGCTCAGTAACTCCAATGACTGCCCCGGTCTGTGCTGGGGTCTTAGCTGAGCCGCTGGTCGGTCCGTTGCCGGTTTGATAAAATAACCATTGCACAACTTTGTCATGCTGCGAGCAGCGCTGCCATGGCATGCCGCCTGCCACAAGTTTAATTGAACTTTAGCCGCCCGCACTTCTTGGTTTGCGCCCACGGCGATCATCACCACGGACGACGTTGATGGCGCCTCTGATGATGCACGGCGGCCATGAAAGACTCAAGTCAAGTGAGTGACTAGTCAAGTCACTCGATGCTGGCCGCCTCCCGCCGGTCCAACGTGGGTTTTATTGGGCAGACAGCAGCGAACCACTACCAGGACTCGCCGACTCTTGAATCCCCCGCCGTTTCTCTGACCTGCCAACCACCTTACCTCACTTCCGCTTGGCTCCTCCAGGACGTGACGAGGCACAAGGTCACATCCAATCCCGGGGCCCCCCACTGTGCCACAGCTGCCAGTAGCAACCTGAGGGCAGGCCCCGGCCGCCCCCGGGTCTCATGAGAGTGCGAGTCAGTGGCGTCTGAAAGTCGCGCCGCGGCAGGAAATTAAATGCAGCCAGATCTTTAACTATTAACTTACTGAGGCAGAGCGCTTCTGGCAACGCAAGTCTGTGGGAAGCAGGAGAGCCGGGGCACAGAATAATCTACAGGCGCCGGTGGCGCGCTCTAGCATCGTCGCGTAGTTAGTTTCAGACTGGCATGATTAAAAATGCGTGACAATGCATTTCAGTGCGGTGATGCGGAACACCACACTGAAATGCGTTAGTGTCACACCCGATGCGTGATACTTGGCAGGCATGTACTTGAAGGGTTGCCTTGACTCCGCATTGGTGCAAAGTGGTTGGTAGAGTTCTTAGTTGTAAGCATGGTCTATGTTGGAACCGACATTATTGTGAATGTGGTCTTGCCAGGTGATCTGAGGTTTGCGTTGATACCTGATTCTGCAAACATGCATACTTCGATTATGAGGAGGATAGAGTGGTACGTTATAGGTTGAACACATACCATAACTGTATTGTGTTGAACCCTTCCAATTTGCTGCTAGCGTGTGCGCTTGGTTGTTTTGTTTGATTACGTGCAAGCTAGACCTTTTATGGATGGTTGCCTAAACTTATTTGGTGTTAGCAGGCCTTGGGTGCTCAGGTGTGTTTTGCGTATGGTAAGGCAGGTGTGTATGGTCTTAGTTCAGACAGATCTTGGGACCTAGGTGCACAGTCCACGCAATAAATGATCAATATAACGACAGTGTAGAGTAAGGCCTGTTAAGGCATGGATGCACAAGGCAAGAGAACAATTCAATAACTACTGGAGTATAGTGATTGCATTTGGGGTTCAAACCGATATTGGGAACAGTCAGCACTTTATTGCTTTCCAGAGTGCAGGATGTTATTTAAGTATTCAGGAGAGGAGTTGGCCTAACGGCTAGGGCGGTCGACCTCAAATCTGGGAAACCGGGTTCGAGTCTCGGGAAGGATGCGCAACATCCTGTGATTCTGGGCAAATCACTTAATCTAATGTGTCCTCATGTAACGCAACTGGTGCTCGTGTAAAGCGCTCTGATACCCGATACCTTCGGGTCAAGTTCGCGCTATATAAAAGCTGTAAAATAAAATTAAAATTCAGTATCCTCATTTGCGTAGGTAGGTTTGCTTCAAAGTTTAACTGCCTGAATAGAGGAAGCTGCTCCACCCATGTAGTGTTTCCTAAACCTGGAGATGACAAACATTACGGCCAGATAGATCTGAGGTTACGCCACGGTTGGTGGGCTTGGAGCTTTTGTTCCGGGATGAGAGTGGACTACGACCAGGGCACAAGTCCTAAAAAAAGAAGTGGGGGGACGCTCCAAGTTAGGTGGTGTCACCGGAAGTGACGTCACGAAAGGTGATGGGGGCAGGCATCACATGTTTCGCTCAGCAATCTATGCCTCGACCTTCCTCGGGGCCTTTATGTGCTTCTGAGCCTGAATGTAATGATAGAGAAATATCACGTTGTAGTGTCTTAGCAAACGGGACGCCGCACATCACCATTGGATATGTGTTTTTATTGTATGCTGGCCTGAAAGCGAGGACGCACAGTTTTCTACAATGTAGGGGGGCAAGTAAGCCTAGCTGCTAGTAATTGAAGACACGAGGGTTATGCTGCGTTTGATGTTAATTGGTCTTGGATCATGTCGGACAATAGTACACGCAGATTTGCCAGAATGGGTTACAGAGTCCTTGACTTCCAGAGGATAAAAAAGTTTACTTTATGTTAAAGAGTAGCTGGAAGCACAATGAACCCGGCTGCCTGGGGCCGCTTTGGGACGTGGAAGGGGGTGTCCGGGGGAGGGGGGCTTCGCTGGCATCATTTCCCGATTCTTGTTCATGCCAATTGAAGCCCTCAATGCGGCCAGCTTTTGGGCAGGGGGGATGGCGTCCACCGGGAAAATAAGTGGGGGGACGCCGTCCACCCGCGTGGTACCCCGACTCGAGCCCTGACTACGACACACAAAGTGCAGCACAGTTCGTCTTAAATAAAATTAATCTGAGTACTGAGAACCCTTGCAGAGGTTGTAAGGCAAGAGAGATGATCAAGGATGGAGGTGGAGAACTAGAATGGCTTATAATTGATGGGAATGCTAAGGTCTTAATTGAGATGTTCTTTAGAAACCTGCAGGAATCTGAAAGATGTTGGAAAAATTGCCTTACCCACAACTTGTGGCATGATTCATCATAGGCAATTCTCCACATCTCTTTAGGTAAATACCCCCTCTGTGGACTCGGCCATTGCTGCGAGTTCTTACATAAATAGAGACTGGATTATAGCAGAAACCCAGATAAATCATAAAAATACCTTGAGCTATAACCAAAGGGTTATCCTTTATTGTGGGTAGCCCAGATATGATTAAAAACCACCTATAACTGATATCTGATGAGATGCAATGACTCGTCTACCCGAATACTCGTGGCAACCTATTTCGTCTGTTTTTAAACCCCTTATGGACGTTCTCTGGATCCCTGCTATAATCCTGTCTCTATTTATGTTAGATCTCCCAGCAATGGTTGAGTCCACCGAGGTGGTATTTACTTACAGAGGTGTGGAGAGTCACGTTTAATAAAGCATTGCATGGTAAGTTGTGGGTGAGGTGATTTTTTCAAAATCTTTACGATTCCTGAAGGTTTCAACAGAACTTCTCAATTAGGACCATGGCATTTTTGTGTGATTGTTAATTTAGGGAGGGTATGCCCAGGTTTAATGCCTTTTTTTCCTCTTCATGTGTGGATTCATGCTATATTATCAGACACGTTTTAAGGAATGGGCAAAGTGAACTCTGGCCCAGGGCCCCAGCCTTTCAGGGGGTCCCCTAATAGAGCCTGCTCTGTTCTGCTGGGAGTCTTTCCCTGATGACCTTGAATAATTCTTAAACAGATTTTTTAAAATACTGTTTTCCTTTAATTTATTTTTAATGTGGGTAATGTGTGAGAGTCTATTTCAGATATTTTGCAGAGAAATGTTTTTCATGTAACATTCATAAAAACGTTTTTTTAGATCAAAACAGGACCTCACATATGAGAAATGGAAGGGTGTCACAGTGATTATTTGCAGTAATGTTAGTGAGCTGCTGTTGTGTTAGCAATATTAAAAACACGTCACTATCCCTGAATATTCGACGTTAACACTTTTAGAATTTGGACGAGTGTGACTGTGCACTGTCAGTGACCTGGCCGAAGAGGGCATGAAAGAGCTGAAATTAGATCATAAATTCAGAGCTGTTGTGAACGAGGGACCCCCAAATACGTTTGGCTGAGTGCCCCCAAATTCCTTAAGATGTCCCTATGTGTTATTTGACCTGGGGAAAAGAGGCAGTATCCCACAGGTAGATGCCGTTTGTGTAGTATAGGCGAGAAAGTAACGCAATGATGGTTTGGTTTGAATTGATTATCTGATTTGCTTGAGAGATCAGCAAAAGGCATTGTCCACGTTAATATGAAGGTGCACTTTCTTCTTGAAACATGACTGCAACATATTGCCCCCTTTTACCTACACCGCAAGACATCAAGATGTAAATAGTGCAGTATTATACCTGATAGCCTTATGTTGGTTCTCCCCCAAACTTTTTGCCTTCCTCCTCCGTTTTGCTGATCTTGGTTTTGTTGGCCTTAGGACTCTGCAAACTTTACCACTGCTAACCAGTGCTAAAGTGCATGTGCTCACTCCTTAAAACATGATAACATTGGCTTGTACCCAATTGGCATATTTAATTTACTTGTAAGTCCTTAGTGAAGTGGTACTACATGTGCCCAAGGGCTGTAAATTAAATGCTACTAGTGGACTTGCAGCACTGTTTGTGCCCCCATTTAAGTAGCCCTTCAAACATGTCTCAGGGTTGCCATTGCAGTCTGTGTATACAGTTTTTAAACTGCCATTTCGACCTGGCAAAATAAACCTTTTACCAGGCCCAAGCCTTCCCTTTTAACACATATAAGTCACCCCTAGGGTAGGCCCTGGGCAGCCCAGAGGGTAGGGTGCAGTGTATTTAGAAAGTTGGGCATTTACTTTTAAATTTTACATGTAGTGAAACATTCTAAAATGCATTTTTCCCTGCTGCAAGACCTACCTCTCCCATACATTGACATTGGAGTTACATTTAATGAGCTGCAACTTATGGTTAAGTCCGGTTTTTAATTACAATTTTGAAATTGCCACTTTTAGAAAGTTGGCATTTTCATGCCATAGCCATTTAGGGGCCGATTACGATGTCGGGCGGAAAGCCTCCTCCCGACAGTCGGAATCTCCTCGACGGGGTCGGAACCCTTCCGACCGACTCGGTCGGTTTACAATCCGCCCGACCGATTACGATGTTTGCGGTCAGATTGTAAACCACACGGTCATTCCGAATCAGTTCCGACTGGCTCTCGGAGAATTTGTGTCGGTCGGAACCGCATCGTACACCTATATGGACAGCGTTTCCGACCTTGCGATTACGATGCCGATTTCCGACAGCTTTTCCGAGACAGCCTGTCCGACACGGAGAGGCTGTCGGAAGGTGACTTTGGGGGGCCCTAGCAGGACCCCTTCATCCTGAGGCCTCCGGTCGGGGGCCGAGGGTGTACCCAAGGGACCCTCCTGTATAACCCTGTACTGTGTGGCAGGCACCGTGGGGGGCCCGCGACAGGGTGCAGGGTTTTACACACACACACCCCATTTCACCATAGGAGCCTGTGTTGTCGGGCGGAACACAAGCTCCCATAGGAAAAAATGGGACTCCGACGAACAGTGTTCGATCGTAATCGGTTTGGCGGAACCGCCGAGCGAGTGTCGGTTGGTCCTGATTCCGAAGCGGTGTCGGACGGAAAGTTTCCGCCCGACATCGTAATCGGCCCTTTAGTGTCTGTACCTAGGTCACATGACTGGGTGTAGCTGGCAGTTGAGGATTGTGTATTCCTCCTAGACAGCCACACACAATAGGGGAGCTTAGGTGTTCCTGGATGGGCCATCACTGGGAGGGAGGAGCTGGGCACAGCCCCACTTACACCCGAATAGGATGTGTCCTACTTCCACCCAAATGGCTGCATTCTCCCGTAGTTAGTCTAGAGCCAGGACAGGGAAGACAGGATGCCTGAGGACTTCAACGAGAAACCTTTAGAAGCTTTTCCCCCACTTCAAAGGCACAACCGGGCATAAATACTGGATCTCAGACACCAACTCTTCTGTACACTTCTGAACCTGTGGATACTTTACCAGGAAGAACTGCTGTGTTGCTGAAGGACTGCCACTGTTCTGGACTGTTGCCTTGCTGGACTACTGCCTTGCTGGACTACTGTCTTGCTGTGCTGCTGCCTTGTTGTGCTAACCTGCTGCCCTTTTCCCTGAGGAGAAGGACTGAACCGGCATCTCTTGAGCCCAGAACCTCAGAGTGACTCCAAGGGCTAGTTGGCTGGCCTCCTGACTTGAGCCTCAGGAACAGAAGGCTCCAACAACCTTGACTGAGCACCTGGACTCTGCCACCTGTTAGTCTCCTCTGCTGCACAACCCCAGCAGAACAGACGCATCACCGCCAATGCATTGTTCGGAACTGCAGCAAAGACCCATACCGCATCACAGCTCGTCACCACACCTGAACCGCTGCTGCGTGACGCATCTCTCATTGACGGCAGGCTCGACGCTGGACTCTACATCGCAGCCTTGCAGCTCCATGGAAACCGACGCATCGCCCCGACTGTGCAGCGCATCCTGGACTCCGGACTTCGCATCGCAAGCCCTGGTCGACGGGATCCTCGGTGACTTAGGACCTTTCACCGCAGCCTCGCACCATCTCGGAACTGGCTCATCGCTTCGGCTGCTCGACACATCTTTGACTGGATCCTTGCAATACTCTGTAAACCAGGATTTAAGGTACTTTTGTGTCTGCGGGCCTAACTGTGTCCCTGTAGCCGGCCTGCGCTCCATCGCGGTTGGCCTGAACTTGTGACTTTGTTCCTGGTCTGGCGCGACCAGATATACACAGTTGGCGCTTTACGCCTTATGGCGCTTTTTTCACTAAAATCTTTAAAATTGAATATCTCTGGTTCTACTGATTGGATTTTTGTAATTTTAGGCTTGCTTTATTTATTAAAAATGACTCTATTCTTCTAACTTTGTTGTGTGATCCTTTTGTGGTGTGTTGTCAATGTGTTACTGTTTGAAGTGTTGCACAAATACTTTACACATTGCCTCTGAGTTAAGCCTGACTGCTCTGTGCCAAGGTACCCGAGGGTTGAGCACAGGTTAATTTAGAGTTGCTTTTGACTCTACCCTAAGAAGAATTGTGGTTGCTGCTTGAGAAGGATTTCACCCCCCTCAGCCAGTAACCCAGTTTCTTACAGAAGCTTCCAGACTGTACTGGATGGAGTAGGGGCCCCAAATCCCTTGGGCTTTGAGCACATGACTTTAAGGTTGACCAGTCTCTGCATGCAGAAATATCAGTTTTTGATGCTTTTAGATTGAGGTGCATCCATCGTTTGACTGCTTGCAGCAAGGGCTCGATGGCACAATTATTTTAGTCCGCTAATTTCTTTAGCTTTGGCAGCCTACCAATTAGATCTGAAAGTACACCTAGCAACACATGTCAAGGGTCACCTGCTTGATCCTATTTTCTCAAGTTTAGCTGAATTAAAAGGGAACGACCCCATCCCCCTTCCTTGGTCAGACCACTTTCTTGTCCCTTTCTCTTGGTACCCACCCTTCCCGGGTTCACAATTGCTAGTTTCACGCACCCAAATTTGCCCCTGGTCCAAACTGATCGTTGAGGACTGGACCCGCGAATTGGAACTAACTAAACCCACCCATGACCCCGATCCCTCAGTGGCCAATAGAAAGTTCTCGTCATGGATTGAGAACTCACTCGACAGAGCTCTCCCCAGGAAAATTATATTTAAAAAAACGGGACCCAATAAATCCCCCTGGCTCACTCCCGAACTTCGCAAACTGAAGCAACAGTGCAAAAGACTGGAAAGAGCATGGAGGAAAGACTTCTCAAGCGGAAAAAAATTACAATACAGGCTATCCATCAGCCATTATAAATCAGCATTAAAAGCAGTCCAGGGTGCCTACTATGAGGAAAAAATCCGCTCCTCCTCTATTCCTCCAGAGAAATATTTCAGATTGCAAAAAAACTCATGAAAATTCCCGATCCTCCTACAGCCCCCCACCCGTCCGGCCGCCGATGCGAGGAATTAGCTGGTTTTTTCTCCACCAAAATTCAAAACATCCTCAATTCCCTTCCACACACTGACAATGAGCATCTATCCAAGCTATACGACTCAGAACCTCCAAATAACCTTCACCGCCTAGACTCACTCACTCCACTTACCGAGGAACTACTCCTATCCATTCTTGATTCGGTCAAAAGCGGGTCCCCGTTGGACCCTGCCCCACCTAACATTTTGAAGCTGGTTGCACCCACAGTCTCCCCTTCTATTACTAGTCTAATCAATGCCTCATTAGTTTTGGGCACAGTCCCCCAAGACTGGAAACATGCAATAGTGAAGGCGATATTAAAAAAACCTCATCTAGACCCCATTGAGTTGGGCAACTACCGCCCTATCTCGTTACTCCCCGGAATTAGTAAGATTGCAGAAAAACACGTCAACTGTATACTTTCTGCACACCTGGAAACTTTTAAATTACTTCATTCTTCCCAGACCGGCTTCCGCCCTGGCCAGGGCACAGAGACTGCACTGATAGCGGTAGTGGAGGAGTCAAGAAAGATTCTTGACTCCGGAGGATCCTCCGCTATCATCCTCCTGGACCTAAGTGCAGCCTTTGACACGGTGGACCACAGCACATTGATCCACCGTCTAAAAAAAAGTGGGAGTGTCAGGTACGGCCCTATCATGGCTGATATTTCTGGAGGAAAGGTTCTTCCAGGTATTCGAAGGAAATTCCCGCTCCCTGCCAGTCCCGCTGCAGTGTGGCGTGCCGCAGGGCTCGTCTCTGAGCCCACACTTTTTAATGTTTACATGGCCCCCTTGGCAGAGATCGTAGCCCCTTTTGGCATCCATATAGTCACCTACGCTGACGATACCCAGCTAATTGTGGCACTGAACCAGGCGGAACAACCCTCTACGAATCTGTGTTACTGCCTCAAGGAAGTCGCTAGCTGGATGAGCTCATCTCATCTGAAGCTCACTGGCGACAAAACGGAGCTCATGCTACTGGGTAACCAAGCAAACTTTAATACAATCTCCATGTGGCCGAATTGCATGGGCCCAGTCCCAACGCCAAAAGAGATAAAAAGCTTGGGCGTCTGGCTCGACCATGATCTCACTTTTAGAGTCCAAGCAAGGAAAACGGCCGCCGCCTGCTTTGCTCTGCTCAGAACCGCCCGGAAAATACTCCCTTTTCTTCCAAGCCACTCAAGAAAGCTCCTGATCCAGGCGCTTATCCTTTCCAGGTTGGACTACGGCAATGCCCTTTATTTGGGCGCTCCCAACTCAGTTATTGCCAAACTGCAAGTGGTTCAAAACTCGGCAGCCAGACTTCTTACAGGCACAAAAAATCGCTGCTCAGCAAAGCCGGCTCTCCGCTCTCTTCACTGGCTTCCGGTACAGGAGAGAATCCATTTTAAGGCACTCTGCATTGCGCATAAAGGCCTGCAAGGCAGAGGCCCTCCCATCACCAAAAATCTGGTTAAACAATACAAGGCTACACGAAGTCTCCGCTCGGACGACCTTCACCTGGCGGAGGTCCCCAGAATTAAGAGGGCCAGAACAGGCGGTCGCCTTTTCTCCTACAATGCGTCTAAGCTCTGGAACTCCCTTCCTCTTTCTATCCGAAAGGAAGCCAACCACTCATCATTTCGAAAGCATCTGAAAACTTGGCTATTCCCGTAAATTCACATATCTCCCTAGCCATCTCCGCAGCGCTGGCATGCCTCCAGGTAGCCATGCGCTATATAAAAGCCTTTTCCATTCCATTTCCATATATCTGTTGATGGCATAACTGAAGCAGCAGAGGCATGCATTCTCGATTTCCATGGGGTGGGCAGAGGTAAGTGTTGAAGAGGAGGGTATGCAGTAGAGGAGCCTGGTGGAACCATTATTTAATCTTCAGTGGTATTGATTCATAGGAAAGCAGGATGATCTGTAGTTTCTTCTGAGGAATGACCCAAAGCAGACTAGTGTTTGCTGGGTTTCCGAGTTTATTTAGTATTTACAGTAAGGTGGGGGGGGATGGAGTGTATTGAATGTCAAAGCGAGGCAGTGTATTGAGTGTCAAAGAGAGGTTGATCAGCAAGGGACATGCCACCACATTTGGGTAGATGATGTCTTCCGACATGCTACTAACTGACTCCCGGACCGGCTGAGTGAGGGGTAGGAGCACTTCCGATCCGCTTCACACGGAACAGACACTACATTCTAGTGTCCTTGCCAGCCGGTACTGATGCCGTGCGTCCTCGACCCAATTTGGGTTGTTTTTAGATCTACAGGTATCACTTTTGAGGGTGCTGTATGAGTGGTTATTACCTCACTTAATGTAGTTATTGACCACCACCGAAAAGTGTAGGTAGATCCTATTTTGGTCCTGAGGAATTGCCATCTACTAGGAATAAAGGCAAGAAACATGTTGACCTATGTCATAAGAGTATAATCTCACAACTTTAGAGTGAAGATACGCGTTTTCTCTTTTCAATTTTTAATTAGGGTGATGGCCACATTTCATTAAAATTGTTTTGAGTGGACCACCACTTCCTATTTTAAATTACACTTATTCACACATCATTATCACCTACACTGTTTTTAGGGCCCTCACACGCACTACACCCTACGGCATAAGGAATAAAGATCTCCGCCAAGAAGGCCCCATCTCGGGCGCCGATCGGGTATTGCAGCGCCAACCCGATAAGGAGCAGACCCGATGATGAAGCAAGACACCTAGCTGGCTGGGTGTGTGAGGGTCTTTTTCCTACAGGAGGAGACTCTCCTCCTAAGTTTCGCTCTACACCATCGTGTGGAGCCCTTGATTGATTACAACCACCTGCTGTTAATATTAGGAACTGCATACTTTAATTGTAGAGACGTCTGTGCAAAAAGTCACTTTGTGAGTCAGATAGGGTGCCCTTGCGTTTGAGTATCGTGGTAGTTGTTTAAAAGTTACTCTCTTGTTCAGTTTACACCATAATGTATCTATGGAAGGAGTGAGTCTGTAGTTGGCCAAGTTGGTTCTAGAGCTTGCCACTGCCAAGAACTCACCTACTTAGGCAGCCTGCTGGCAAGTTCCCCACAGTGAAGTTTTCACCCATTTTTTAAATATTTTTTTGTTTTATTTCAAAAGCTACCCACCCTTCCCCTTGTGTATCTTTATCTTTCACAATGATGTTCCTCGGGTGAAGAGCAGCCAGTGTTTCTGGCAGGATATTTGACACCGGCCACTAGCCGAAAGGAGAACCTTCGTTGTGTCCTCTTCTTTTTAAATTTTTTTTTTTTTTTAATGTGGAATTACCCATACACCCCCTTTTTTGGGGTCGAGCCTGCGAGAGCAAGCACTAGCGCATGCATCTCACTTGCGAGACACTATTGTATCCAGAAAGGGCTTGGATCCAGCTCTTTACTTACCATTTGTTGGCTTCAGTGTCACTCTGTTTTTGGAGCCTCCTTAATTGGCCAGCACAGGCAAACGTTACTTCTGTTCTTTTCTGTGGAGCAGAGACCAAGCACAGATTGATTTATCTTAATCGGTGTCAGTCCGCTGCTCCCGACATGATTGAGGTACTTTTTCTTCCACCCTCCTACTACTCCAGCTTGCTGCACCCTCCTCATAGTTGCTGGTTTCTTCTAATTTACCCCGGCGCCGCTTCCCCCTTATTGTTGCTTGAACTGCCCATCTCCCGTCGGTGTTTGACCTCCTGTCCCTCCGTGTTAGTTGCTTCCATGCATACTCTTGCTCATCGGCAAATCTCTGACCGCTTCCCTCTGTGCTTGACTCAACACCCCTCTCCCAACAAAAAGAGTTATGACGCGTAGCCCCCGTCATAGCATGCCTTTTTTTTTTTCATGCCCAGTCGTTGCTTGTTTACGGTTTTGCGCTTTTTTATTTTTTATTTTGCTTGCCCAGCCGATGCCTGTTTTTTGGGTTTTTTTTTAATTACTGTCCCAGCACCTCTCAGGGCACATCTGGAAATCCTCACACCGTATTCCTCGCTTACTGAATCCAGATGTAGCACCACACCCTCTCCTGCTAGGTGCTGGAACAAAAGCGTCTCGGCGGATTCCAAGGTGTGTGGCTGTGCTATTTGAACAGACTCTGCATCCAAGCAGCTCAGGAACATTCCCCACCAAAAGCATGATAGGAAGGCCCGCCCTCTTGTCCCTAGTCCTAGAGCACGGTCATAAGCACATCTGCTAATGACTGAAATACTTTTTGTGGTGACAGTCACCACACAAAGTGTTTCATAAAATCAGCTATCTGCGCATTTAAGCGAGCTGGGGCACAAAACACATACATTACATAATGACAAACCAGTCGGAGAGTGTCAGATTCCTGGCACCTGGAGCACTTTTGATGTCACGCATTCACAATATCTTTAGGTAGCTTACTGGTCAAAAAAGCGCGCCTAAAGGACTGCAAGAAAGACAGGAGGCGCATTATAATTACAGACGTTCAAAAAAGCTTAAAATGCAAATCCAGACTCACAGAATTCTTAGTCCTGGAAATGCTATTTCCAAACAAATACCATCCACTACTGTGATAAATTTTCCACAGTTGAAAAATTAGAATTAGAGTGGAAGCAAAGGTATTGCCAAACCATGGGCAAGGGGGCTTATCAGTGTGATGGAAGTGGGCAGCAAGAAAGTCGTAACTTGTGGGTTTCACAAACTTTCCATATTTTCATTACACCCATTTCATTATTATTTTATTTTGAGGAGTCCTAAATGGAGTGACTAAAAATACAGAAAAGTAAAGAGTATAATTAAAAATCAGATGTTATACAACAATATCAAAGAGAAGTGAAAATAAAAAGATATATAATTAATTAAAAATTCAGCTTCTTAATTAGATTTCAGCCCCCAATTTTGTTCTTACCCCATTCAGTTTCCGGCAGTAGCTGATTCTTTAATTTAAACATTCTGTCTCAGCCATTACAATCAAATCTGCCAACCCTTGTTATTATCTAGGCCCTAACTCCACTCTTTTTGCATCTTGGTCAATAGGCCCTTTTTAACACCCATTTTACACACATACTGCTGTTGCCATTAAAGGTCGCTCCGGATGCACTGTTGCTGCAAGGTGTATTGATGATGATGAAAAAAATGCTTTATTCGATTTCATTTAAAATCATAAAAGCACAATACAAGCAACCAAAGAAATACTTAAAACCATTAGACATTAGTGCTAGTTTAAATATAAGGTTACAATAATCTGGTTAAAATACGGTCTAAAATAATAATAGAACGATTTTCCTATGACTTCTTATAAACATAGGGCTTCCAGTCCTGCAATAAAAGGGTAAGACATCTGATGTATTTGAGTTAGTCCAACCGCAGACTGTCCAACCTAGTGTCACCAGTAAAGATCAGCGGATGATACCCGGACATAAGTAATGTGTAAGGGGCTACTGCAATAATCACCTAGACTGTCAGTATTTGACCAAAAGTAAACAAGGTGCCTATGAGATGGTATCGTATATGCCTGTATGTGTTCTCTGATTTCGCATTGATATATATATATATATATATATATAGATATATATATATATATATCTCGTTTGGCAGTACTCTGGGAGGCATCCAAACACTATGGGGCAACTACAAGATTGAGCAAGTGTGACAGCCCGAACAACAACACGCACCTGGACAGGACTGTGGGCAGTATGGTAACATCACCACAAGTCTGTAACATCGAGTAATATAAATGTATTGTGTACTGGGGGCTGAGAAAGCTATTTGAGTCATATTTGAGATCTACCACAGTACGCACTAACTTGCCAGGTGCATTCTGGGAGCAGTAGTTCACACTGTCACATGACGAACTGGACTAATTAAAGTGTAACCTTTGCCCATAGTGATGTGCCTCACCTGTGATCAAGGCCACACCTAACGGCCGAAACGCGTCAGCAACGATGTACTGCCTACCTGATATGCAATAAAGCCTGTGTGATCTTCAGTTGGGCTTCGCTTTTCTTGTTGTAATGTGGTTACATGATGGGGTTCTCCAGACCCGTTGTTGCGAAGCCGCCCTGCAGGGATGGGGGCTCCCTTTATTTGGAGAACGTTTTGCTGGATTAAATTAGGGAGCATGTCCCGCACGCCGTGGTGCCACAAAAAGGATTTTCCGCGGGATTTGGCATTGCGTGGTGTAAGGGAGTACAGGAGGAAGGATGTTTCCTCTTGCCAACTTGAAACTCACCGAAAGCGGAGTTGTAAAGGACAGTAAACTACTCGTTTGGCAGTACTCTGAGAGGCATCCAAACACTATGGGGCAACTACAAGATCGAGCAAGTGTGACAGCCCGAACAACAACACGCACCTGGACAGGACTGTGGGCAAGACGCCATGGGGCAGTATGGTAACATCACCACAAGTCTGTAACATCGAGTAATATAAATGTATTGTGTACTTGGGGCTGAGAAAGCTATTTGAGTCATATTTGAGATCTACCACAGTACGCACTAACTTGCCAGGTGCATTCTGGGAGCAGTAGTTTACACTGTCACATGACGAACTGGACTAATTAAAGTGTAACCTTTGCCCATAGTGATGTGCCTCACCTGTGATCAAGGCCACACCCAATGGCTGAAACGTGTCAGCAACGATGTACTGCCTACCTGATATGCAATAAAGCCTGTGTGATCTTCAGTTGGGCTTCGCTTTTCTTGTTGTAATGTGGTTACATGATGGGGTTCTCCAGGCCCGTTGTTACGAAGCCGCCCTGCAGGGATGGGAGAAAGTTTTGCTGGATGGAGATATATATATATTCACTGAAAAAACCATAGGTTTCAGACACGTTATAGTTAGAAATTAGCATTTAAAAAACCTTTGAAATTCACTGAAAAAACCATAGGTTTTAGGGACAGTTATAGTTAGTTGGACATTTCACTCGTACAAAACCATAGAAATTCCCCCGTTATAGTTAGTTCAGCTAACTATAACTCGCGCCCCCGCAATGCACTGCTGATGACGTCACATATTACATCACTCATGACATGGTCAGTGACATCACTGATGACATCTCAAATGACATCACTGATGACATCATCCAGTGACTGTGTGTTTCTGTAAAGTTTAAATATGTTTAATATATATAGGGAAAGGCATATTGAAGAATGAGTGGGTGTATAAGTGTCTGAATGGATGATTTAGTACGTGAGTGACTGACTCTACAAGTGAGTGATTAAATGTATCTTACTGAATGCATGGGTTAGTGACTAAACTGTGTGAATGTCTGTATCCGTCTGTCTGTTGGTTTGTAAGCGGCTGCATGGCTTTCTGAATAGCTACATGAGTGTCTACATGGGTTATTGATTGATTGTCTGAGTATCTGTATGGGTGCCTGAGTGTTTGTGTGGGTGGGGTGTGTGTGACTCTGTGCATAGATGTGTGAGTTGGTGATTCACTGGGTGCATGGTTTCAAGAGTGCATCTGTGATGGACTGTATGGGTGGGTGAGTCTGTGTATGGGTGTGTTAGTGATTGAATGTATATCTCAGTGGTACATGTGTGAGTAACTACATATGTGAAAGGCAGTATATATGTGTGTTGGAGTATACAAATGGCTATAAGTGAGAGTGTGTGATTGTGAGAGTGGCTGTATGGATGAGTGTGTACTTGTATCAGTGATTGTATAAGAGCGTAAGAATGTGCTAGTATTTGTATGAGTAAGTGAGCTGGTGTGTGTATAACTGTATAGGTGAGTAAATGGGTGTGTGATTAAGTTTTTTGCATGACTGACTAGGTGTGTGAGTACCTCTATGGATGAGTGGCGGTGTGTGAGTGTTTATATAGGTGTATGAGTGCATATGATAGTCCTGTACTGAGTGACTAAGTATGAGTGACTGTACGGGTGAGTAGGTGGATGTGTGTGTAGACCTAAGAATCAGTGAGTGGGTATGTAGTTTTTGGTGTTGGAGTGTCTATGGTTTTGAGAATGGCAGTCTGTAATTTAGAGTGGGTTTATCAAAAAGTTATATTAGGGGCGTGAGAAGATGCATGAAATTATCACATGGATGATGTCATCAGTGATGTCATTTGAGATGTCATCAGTGATGTCATCAGTGATGTCACTGACCATGTCATGAGTGGTGTAATATGTGACGTCATCAGCAGTGCATTGCGGGCGCGAGTTATAGTTAGCTGAACTAACTATAACGGGGGAATTTCTATGGTTTTGTACGAGTGAAATGTCCAACTAACTATAACTGTCCCTAAAACCTATGGTTTTTTCAGTGAATTTCAAAGGTTTTTTTAAATGCTAATTTCTAACTATAACGTGTCTGAAACCTATGGTTTTTTCAGTGAATTTCAAAGGTTTTTTAAATGCTAATTTCTAACTATAACGTGCCTGAAACCTATGATTTTTTAAGTGAATTTCAAAGGTTTTTTTAAATGCTAGTTTCTAACTATGCCTACAGAGGTAGGACATGTGAAGAAAGAAGAAAAAATGCACAGAAAGAAGCAAAAGATGTGCAGAAAGAACCAACAGAGGAGCAGAAAGAGGCCTTGTTGCAAAATCATCCTGTGCCCACAACTTTTTCAGACGGGTACTGGTGGTAACTGACTCTGACTAACCAGAGCCAGTGCTATGCTAAAAGACACTTAGAATACAGTGAAAACACCTACATACACTAGGGAACACTATGCGTTGGGGTACCCCTGTGATTAGCATGACCTCCTCTGCAAGTCCCTAGTACATAATAGGGCAGGGGATTAAAACTACCTCTTAAAACGCGCTACAGGGCGCGTTTGCACAGTGGTGAAGGGAGGGGGGCCTGAGGTGACATGTGTGCAAACGCACCCCGTGGCGCGTTTTAAGTTGCGGGATTAAGTCCCCTTGAATTCTGAGGGTCCCTGGGGCCCAACTAGCCCCCAGGTACCTACAGTTAGGACCACAGAGCTGAGTTGCAGAGAGGCGTTCCGAGGCCACGCACCTTTTTTCACCTCTCTGCAACGCAACTCTGTTGTGCTTACTGAAGGTACCTGGTGGGCTAGTTGGCCCCCAGGGTCCCTCAGGATTCAAAGGGAATTAATTCCCCAACTTAAAACGCACCACAGGGCGTGTTTGCGCACATGTCACCTGAGGCCCCGCCCCCTCCCTTCACCACTGTGCAAACGCGCCCCGTGGTGTGTTTTAAGTTGGGAGATTAGGTCACCTTGAATCCTGAGCGTCCCTGGGGCCCAACTAGCCCACTAGGTACTTCCAGTAAGCACCACAGGCCTGCGTTGCAACGCCTGTAACAAATTGTGCAGTTGTGTTTAGGTAGTGAAGAGGGTCGTGCTGGGGGTAGTGTTTTAGGGTTTAGGGTAGTGCAGTGGTGTTTGTGTAGTGTAGGGGGTCATGCTGGGGGTAGATTTAGGGTTTAGGGTAGTGCAGTGGTGTTTGGGTAGTGTAGGGAGTCATGCTGGGGGAGTGTATTAGGGTTTAGGGTAGTGCAGTGGTGTTTGGGTAGTGTAGGGGGTCGTGCTGGGGGTAGTGTTTTCGGGTTTAGGGTAGTGCAGTGGTGTTTGGGTAGTGTAGGGGGTCATGCTGGGGGTAGTGATTTAGGGTAGTGCAGTGGTGTTTGGGTAGTGTAGGGGGTCATGCTGGGGGTAGAGTTTTAGGGTTTAGGTTAGTGCAGTGGTGTTTGGGTAGTGTAGGGGTACTGCTGGGGGTAGTGTTTTAGGGTTTAGGGTAGTGCAGTGGTGTTTGTGTAGTGTAGGGGGTAGTGTTTTAGGGTTTAGGGTAGTGCAGTGGTGTTTGTGTAGTGTAGGAGGTCGTGTTTTAGGGTTTAGGGTAGTGCAGTGGTCTTTGGGTAGTGTAGGGAGTCGTGCGGGGGTAGTGTTTTAGGGTTTAGGGTAGTGTAGGGGGTCATGCGGGGGTAGTGTTTTAGGGATTAGGGTAGTGCATTGGTGTTTGGGTAGTGTAGGGGTCATGCGGGGGGTAGTGTTTTAGGGTTTAGGGCAGTGCAGTGGTGTTTGGGTAGTGTAGGGGGTCGTGCTGGGGGAGTGTTTTAGGGTTTAGGGCAGTGCAGTGGTGTTTGGGTAGTGTAGGGGTCGTGCTGGGGGAGTGTTTTAGGGTTTAGGGCAGTGCAGTGGTGTTCGGGTAGTGTAGGGGGTCGTGCTGGGGGAGTGTTTGAGGGTTTAGGGCAGTGCAGTCGTGTTCGGGCAGTGTAGGGGGTTGTGCTGGGGGTAGTATTTTAGGGTTTAGGGTAGTGCAGTGGTGTTCGGGTAGTGTAGGGGGTCGTGCTGGGGGTAGTGTTCTAGGGTTTAGGGCAGTGCAGTGGTGTTTGGGCAGTGTAGGGGTAATGCTGGGTGTGGTGTTTTAGGGTTTAGGGCAGTGCAGTGGTGTTCGGGCAGTGTAGGGGGTCGTGCTGGGGGTGGTGTTTCAGGGTTTAGGGCAGTGCAGTGGTGTTCGGGCAGTGTAGGGGGTGGTGTTTCAGGGTTTAGGGCAGTGCAGTGGTGTTCGGGCAGTGTAGGGGGTCGTGCAGGGGGTGGTGTTTCAGGGTTTAGGGCAGTGGTGTTCGGGCAGTGTAGGGGATCGTGCTGGGGGTGGTGTTTCAGGGTTGGGGGCAGTGCAGTGGTGTTCGGAGCAGTAAAGGGGTCGTGCTGGGGGTGGTGTTTCAGGGTTTAGGGCAGTGCAGTGGTGTTCGGGCAGTGTAGGGGGCGGTGCAGGGGGTGGTGTTTCAGGGTTTAGGGCAGTGCAGTGGTGTTCGGGCAGTGTAGGGGGTGCTGCAGGGGGTGGTGTTTCAGGGTTTAGGGCAGTGCAGTGGTGTTCGGGCAGTGTAGGGGGTCATGCAGGGGGTGGTGTTTCAGGGTTTAGGGCAGTGCAGTGGTGTTCGGGCAGTGTAGGGGGTCGTGCTGGGGCTGGTGTTTCAGGGTTTAGGGCAGTACAGTGGTGTTCGGGCAGTGTAGGGGGTCGTGCTGGGGCTGGTGTTTCAGGGTTTAGGGCAGTGCAGTGGTGTTCGGGCAGTGTAGGGGGTCTTGCTGGGGCTGGTGTTTCAGAGTCTAGGGCAGTGCAGTGGTGTTCGCGCAGTGTAGGGGTGGTGTTTCAGGGTTTAGGGCAGTGGTGTTCAGGCAGTGTAGGGGGTCTTGCTGGGGTTGATGTTTCAGGGTTTAGGGCAGTGCAGTGGTGTTCGGGCAGTGTAGGGTGTCGTGCTGAGGGGTGGTGTTTCAGGGTTTAGGGCAGTGCAGTGGTGTTCGGGCAGTGTAGGGGGTCGTGCAGGGGGTGGTGTTTCAGGGTTTAGGGCAGTGCAGTGGTGTTTGGGCAGTGTAGGGGGTCGTGCAGGGGTGGTGTTTCAGGGTTTAGGGCAGTGCAGTGGTGTTCGGCCAGTGTAGGTGGTCTTGCTGGGGGTGGTGTTTCAGGCTTTAGTGCAGTGGTGTTCGGGCAGTGTAGGGGGTCTTGCTGGGGGTGGTGTTTCAGGGTTTAGGGCAGTGCAGTGGTGTTCGGGCAGTGTAGGGGGTCTTGCTGGGGCTGGTGTTTCAGGGTTTAGGGTAGTGCAATGGTGTTCGGGCAGTGTAGGGGTCGTGCTGGGGCTGGTGTTTCAGGGTTTAGGGCAGTGCAGTGGTTTTCGGGCAGTGTAGGCGGTCGTGCTGGGGCTGGTGTTTCAGGGTTTAGGGCAGTACAGTGGTGTTCGGGCAGTGTAGGGGGTCGTGCTGGGGGTGGTGTTTCAGGGTTTAGGGCAGTGCAGTGGTGTTCGGTCAGTGTAGGGGGTCGTGCTGGGGGTGGTGTTTCAGGGTTTAGGGCAGTGCAGTGGTGTTCGGGCAGTGTAGGGGGTCGTGCTGGGGGTGGTGTTTCAGGGTTTAGGGCAGTGCAGTGGTGTTCGGGCAGTGTAGGGGGTCATGCTGGGGGTGGTGTTTCAGGGTTTAGGGCAGTGCAGTGGTGTACGGGCAGTGTAGGGGGTCTTGCTGGGGGTGGTGTTTCAGGGTTTAGGGCAGTGGTGTTCGGGCAGTGTAGGGGGTCTTGCTGGGGGTAGTGTTTCGGGGTTTAGGGCAGTGCAGTGGTGTTCGTGCAGTGTAGGGGGTCGTGCTGGGGGGGTGTTTCAGGGTTTAGGGCAGTGCAGTAGTGTTCGGGCAGTGTAGGGGATCGTGCAGGGGGTGGTGTTTCAGGGTTTAGGGCAGTGCAGTGGTGTTCGGGCAGTGTAGGGGGTCGTGCTGGGGGTGGTGTTTCAGGGTTTAGGGCAGTGCAGTGGTGTTCGGGCAGTGTAGGGGTCGTGCAGGGGGTGGTGTTTCAGGGTTTAGGGCAGTGCAGTGGTGTTCGGGCAGTGTAGGGGTCGTGCAGGGGGTGGTGTTTCAAGGTTTAGGGCAGTGCAGTGGTGTTTGGGCAGTGTAGGGGGTCTTGCTGGGGGTGGTGTTTCAGGGTTTAGGGCAGTGGTGTTCGGGCAGTGTAGGGGGTCTTGCTGGGGGTGGTGTTTCAGGGTTTAGGGCAGTGCAGTGGTGTTCGGGCAGTGTAGGGGGTCTTGCTGGGGGTAGTGTTTCAGGGTTTAGGGCAGTGCAGTGGTGTTCGTGCAGTGTAGGGGGTCGTGCTGGGGATGGTGTTTCAGGGTTTAGGGCAGTGCAGTAGTGTTCGGGCAGTGTAGGGTCGTGCAGGGGTGGTGTTTCAGGGTTTAGGGCAGTGCAGTGGTGTTCGGGCAGTGTAGGGGGTCGTGCTGGGGGTGGTGTTTCAGGGTTTAGGGCAGTGCAGTGGTGTTCGGGCAGTGTAGGGGGTCGTGCTGGGGGTGGTGTTTCAGGGTTTAGGGCAGTGGTGTTCGGGCAGTGTAGGGGGTCTTGCTGGGTGTGATGTTTCAGGGTTTAGGTTAGTGCAGTGGTGTTCGGGCAGTGTAGGAGGGTCTTGCTGGGGGTAGTGTTTCAGGGTTTAGGGCAGTGCAGTGGTGTTCGGGCAGTGTAGGGGTCATGCTGGGGGTGGTTTTCAGGGTTTAGGGCAGTGCAGTGGTGTTCGGGCAGTGTAGGGGGTCATGCTTGGGGTGGTGTTTCAGGGTTTAGGGCAGTGCAGTGGTGTTCGGGCAGTGTAGGGGGTCGTGCTAGGGTATGTGTTTCAGGGTTTAGGGCAGTGCAGTGGTGTTCGGGCAGTGTAGGGGGTCGTGCAGGGGCTGGTGTTTCAGGGTTTAGGGCAGTGCAGTGGTGTTCGGGCAGTGTAGGGGTCGTGCTGGGGGTAGTGTTTTAGGGTTTAGGGTAGTGCAGTGGTGCTTGTGTAGTGTAGGGGGTCGTGCTGGGGGTAGTGTTTTAGGGTTTAGGGTAGTGCAGTGGTGTTTGGGTAGTGTAGGGGGTCGTGCTGGGGGTAGTGTTTTAGGATTTAGGTTAGTGCAGTGGTGTTTGGGTAGTGTAGGGGTCGTGCTGGGGGTAGTGTTTTAGGGTTTAAGGTAGTGCAGTGGTGTTTGTGTAGTGTAGGGGTCGTGCTTGGGGTAGTGTTTTAGGGTTTAGGGTAGTGCAGTGGTGCTTGTGTAGTGTAGGGAGTCGTGCTGGGGGTAGTGTTTTAGGGTTTAGGGTAGTGCAGTGGTGTTTGTGTAGTGTAGGGGTAATGTTTTAGGGTAGTGCAGTGGTGTTTGGGTAGTGTAGGGGGTCGTGCTGGGGGTAGTGTTTTAGGATTTAGGTTAGTGCAGTGGTGTTGGGGTAGTGTTTTAGGGTTTAGGGTAGTGCAGTGGTGTTTGTGTAGTGTAGGGGGTCATGCTGGGGGTAGTGTTTTAGGGTTTAGGATAGTGCAGTGGTGCTTGTGTAGTGTAGGGGGTCGTGCTGGGGTAGTGTTTTAGGGTTTAGGGTAGTGCAGTGGTGTTTTTGTAGTGTCGGGGGTCATGTTTTAAGATGCAACGCTCCAATACCTGACCAGTCTGCACTACATAAAACTGCAAAAAAACTAAAAATAAAAAGTGTTTTGCACACTTTTGTCATTGGGCTATATGTGGGCTACATCTGGGTAATATTTGTGCTACATTTGGGCTCTTTTTTCACTGGTGGCCATCTTGGAAGACTTCTTTGTTATGAAGTTTCCTAATTTCCTCATTTACTGCAGTCTCCTCAGTAGGAAATGCTTTCAGTTTTTTACTTTGATTCTATCAAGAAGGCATTCAGGTGTGTCACACATTTGCCATAAATTCAGAATGTTATTACTCTAGTTGTTCATTAGATCACTGTAGTAAAGCTACTGCTCACCAAGGAGTTAACTGGAAGTCTACTGCTGGTATTGAAAGTGATTGTTTCAGTCTGCATGTCAGAATTTTCTAATGAAATAGAAGAGGATTTGAGATCTCACTTAAAACATGCACTAAATTTTCTTTTTGCAGCACTAACCATAATTTCTATGGCAAAATGAACCCCCTCATTTTGTTCCTTTTTAAATTAAATGTTTTAAGTGTTACCAGTTTATTCCAATCAAGATGGCTTCAGGTGTGCCATACTTTTGTCATAAGTAAGGCTGTTAGCACTCTAGTTGTTCTTTAGAACACTCTGGGAAGCTGCAGTAGAACACAAAGGCATCAACTGACAGGCTGCTCCTGTTGAAATATAACAGGAAGATATTTGAGATCTCACTTAAAACATGTCCTAATTTTTCTTTCTACAGCACTAACCATAATTTCTATGGCAAAATGAACCCCCTCATTTTGTTCCTTTTTAAATTAAATGTTTTAAGTGTTACCAGTTTATTCCAATCAAGATGGCTTCAGGTGTGCCATACTTTTGTTATAAGTAAGGCTGTTAGCACTCTAGTTGTTCTTTAGAACACTCTGGGAAGCTGCAGTAGAACACAAAGGAATCAACTGACAGTCTCTGCCCTTGTTGGATGTACATGTTTTACTGAGAATGTCAGACTTCATTCTCACATGACTGAGAAAGATAATGTGAATTTACAGAAAATATGCTCTCATTTTAGCTTCTGGGGCACCTTCCAAAACTGTATGGGACAAGCATGTGAAAATAGTTTTCTCTCAAACATGATTCATGATATCCCAGCAGAAGGTTTTTCACAGGGTAAAATCACCTTAGAACACACCACAATTCCTGAAATTAGTATGGTACCATCAACAAATGAATTCTAATGTAACTAAAGTCTGTTATCACCCTTTATAGTTCTCCTTTTGGTAACCCTCAAAATCTTCGATTCACTACAATGCATTTCAAAGGGGTACTATCATTTATATTGGTCCCAAGATGGCTGCCAGCAATTCCAGGATGAAGTGCTGACAGCCAATCAGATCTCACGATGACATGTGTGGTTAGGCTCCGCCCAGATATATATGTGTTTTTACTTTTGATTTTCTCAGCAACTACTGAACGGATTTACACCATTTAACAAAAAGGGTTCTTTTTGAACCAAGAACTACCTCTTTGCCAAATTTGGTGTAATTCCGTTCAGCAGTTCGAGATGTAGCCTTGCATAAAGTTTCCTATGGGAAATTGATTTTTGACTCTTATTTTTTAATTTCTCCGCAACTACTGAACGGATTTACACCATTTAACAAAAAGGGTTCTTTCTGAACCAAGAACTACCTCTTTGCCAAATTTGGTGTAATTCCGTTCAGCAGTTCGGAGCTGTAACCGTGTCTAAAGTTTCCTATGGGAAAATGAATGGGGAAAACACGTTTTGGGACCCCCTTTTTTCTCGGCCCCCGCTTGACGAATCACCCTGAGACTTTCAGGGTAGGAGCGGACCGGAGCGGGCCATAAAGTTTGAAAATTTCGCGAAGATTCGTCAACCGACGCAAGAGTTATTTCAAATAGAATGTCGCGGATTTCCTATGGAAAATAGGTCCTAACTATAACTATCTACTGGCGACCGCCAGTAGATAATATATATATATATATATATATATATATATATATATATATATATATATATATATATATATTTTGGCTTAAATTGGCTTGTTAAGGTAAAAACGCCACTTTACAGGCCTTGGTGCTGAACCTTGCTTTAATTTAAAATAAACATAGGAGGCAAAGAATCCCAATAGACATGCTTTATTCATCGATCTCTCTTTTCTAGTTCCTTTGCCGCTGAGCTCAGAAACGTTATCGCCTTACTTGCCAGTTGGACTGTCGAACCTCCTAATGATGTTATGACGGCAGATCTGCATGTAGAGTTTTCCGGAGAGGTAGTAATGCCCGGCAGGTGCATAATAGATGGAGTAGTGATTCATTACCATAACCGCCAAGGCGACATTCCAAAGTAGGCCAATACCATTTCCATTTTGGTGTAAGGTCTTTAGATAAACTCCGAGCCTCAGTAACATCAAGTTCCGCTTTTTTAACTTAAAAAGTGTTCCAGAAGATACGATTGAGGTTTTAAGGTTTTATATGTTGGCATCACCACCCACGTGTGGGTTTTGTGCGCAAGGTTGCTTTATCTATTAGCTGTGATTGCAGCCTAATGGCTTTATTGGTTGTTTGTTTGAACTCGGAGGTAGGCAGGTATTGTAAGCCAAGCCTCGTCCAACTTTAAAGATGAAAGTGCTTGCCCTAAAACAGAGTATATTGAATTCTTCAATCTGGATTGTTTTTCAACCTCCAGCCAGCAATGATGGGCTAGGGAGTTTGCCTTTGCTGCCCTCATTCTCCAGTAAAAGTTAATGAGGGTGCCTTGTCTTGCCGGGATCTGTTTTTTTTAATCCAAACTCCAGCCTGATGTGCGCTTGAGATATGTAACGTGGAATTGAAAACAATTTCTTAGAGACTACATTGTGCAGTGTTCAGACCTGATGCATAGTTCGTTTTAAGCAGTTCCGATCCGTACGAGATTGAGGGCAAGAATATTGCTTCTACGACCTTTAACAGATGATTCGTTGAGCAGTCGCGATTTTTTATTTTTTTTGCAGGATTTTGAATGCAAATAGCAGCTGGTTTGCTTTTGCTTGCCTTACTGCTAGGTATTGCTTGTAGTTGAGGTGCCGATCTAGTAGTACCCCCAGATATTTATAAGTAGCAACCTGATCCAGGATGTTACTATATGACATCCAGGTAAATCTGGGTTGTCTTTTATGGGAACTTGAAAAGCATATAACTTTTGATTTTTGGTAATTAAGGTCTAGTTGAGCGGTGGATATATATCCTACTGACTGAGTAATCAGCCGTTGTAAACCTCAAGGCGTTTTGCTGAGCAGGACGATGTCATCAGCGTATTGCAAGCTTGCTATTGGAGCATTGCCCAATTTCGGTGGGTCTCCTTGTAATTGGCATAAATGGGTCTCTAGGTCCGCTGTGTAAATGTTAAACAGACAGGGGGCCAAAACGCACCCCTGTTTTAAGCCGCTGGTTGTTGAGATTTTGTGAGTGTAAACACAATTGAGAGAAGACAAGGGTAAGGCACCATACCTCCCCACATAAACAATAAACACAACAAATCGGTACAGTGTCGGTGATACACCAGAAAAGAAGGGTGTATCTGAAATATCAGAGCATGGGCTCTGGTACAAATATGCCCGCTTTGGAGCTAAGACCTCAGATGCCTAACTCATGGGGAAGTCATCCTTAATGGAAGAGGAAACCTCACACACTTATTAGTGTCCTGCTTCATCATAGGAATCCTCTCCCCACCCTGGTAAGACAATGCCACCTGGGCGGACTCAACCTCCTCGAAGACTGACTAGTTAGGAGGGAGTTCTTACATAAATCTTACTGGACAACTCTATCGAACTGGGGATCCAGATGAAAACACTTAAAAATACCTTAGAGTTCCCAGGGGAATACTACCTTTATTCATGAAACCCTAGGTAAGATTAAAAACGAAAAAACATTTGGGTCTTGGAGTAGTATGTCTCACCCCCAAAATATTGCCAACATGTTTCTGCCCACTATCATTAGCCTAAACGGTCTGGGGCATTCGTCAGGGCGATGGATCCCTATAAGAAAACTACCTATACTAGGTTGAAATTAGTGCTAATTAAATGAAGGTATGGTGGATTCCTAATTAAGTCCTACCATAATTACCTGAACAGAAATAAAAGGTGCATTAGTTAATCAAATAAACTAAACCATACATCTAGTAGTTTAGTATCTGGTTAGGCTCAGGACATCTAAGGTCCTTGTGGTGCCTGTGATCACTGTCACTAGACGAACACGTGTGAACTCTGTCAAACGTGGTCTCAAAAAGGTGGATTCACGTTTGGCAATTTAGACTCGATAGTCATATGTAAGAACTCCCTCCTAACTAGTCCGTCTTCGAGGAGGTTGAGTCCGCCCAGGTGGCATTGTCTTACCAGGGTGGGGAGAGGATTCCTATGATGAAGCATGACACTAATAAGTGTGTGAGGTTTCCTCTTCCATTAAGGATGACTTCCCCATGAGTTAGGCATCTGAGGTCTTAGCTCCAAAGCGGGCATACTTGTACCAGAGCCCATGCTCTGATATTTCAGATACACCCTTCTTTTCTGGTGTATCACTGACACTGTACCGATTTGTTGTGTTTATTGAGATTTTGTGAGCAACACTTCAGCCATGTCCTAATTTTATTTGGACCCATGTTCTTGAATAGAGGTATATTGTTTACTGTAAGGTGTTTTGAGCCTGCCTGTTGCTTACCGTTTGATGGCTTTGAGGTGACTCTTATCTACTGCCTTCTAAATGGCCAGTGCTTCTCGATGTCACTGTTCAACCGTTTGGAGCAGTGACCAAATACTGATTTATTTACTTTTATTAGTGTTCTTCCGCAGTCCAACCGCTGCTCGCTGAGCTTCAGGTACTATTTTATTTATTCTTCCCCCATTGCTTCTTCCCCTCCAACTCCTCCGTGCTATTTAACCTCCCACTCCCCACCCATTGTTTGGTTCTTCCACTCCCACGCCACACCCTTGTTCGTGTTGCTTCATCCCTTCCATCCGCACCCTCCCGTTGTCTGTATTGTCTCCCCGCCATAACACAAAAAGCGATGTGACATGGCCAGTGCTGGCCGCATTCTAGCTCTTTTTTTAATTACCGTCTTGTTCTCTCCCTCCATCCAGGCCTCCCTCACGTTGTCCTTCTTGCTCACCCCCAGAAGAAAAAAAGTGCTATGATGCGGGCAGTGCTGGATGCATCTAGCACTTTTTTTCTAACTTTACTTTTAGCCATGCTGCACAGCCACGCTGCTGTACAACATGGCTAAAGGACATTGGCAAAGCCAGTAGCGCTCACATAGGCGAATCTTATTGGCTTTGCAAATGCTTGTTAAGTTGACGGTTTCTGCCCTGTACCACTCTCTCATGTGCTTCCAATTTTACTCCTCTGAGAGGTGCATGCTGGCAAGGGGTTGAGAAGCAGTGAAAGACCCGCAACGGCTTGGGCAGCTTCAAGCTCCCAGTGGTGAAAGTCCACTTAGCAGACATGCCTCAACGGTGAAGTCTAGCTTCTTTAGGAGTCGTTCAACCTAAGGATGATTTATGGAAATGCTATCCTGGTATAGACAGACACTGTCATGAGGAAGGCTAATAATGTGTCAGATGGGTGAATGTCTTGCTCTGTAGCTTTATCAGTACTGCGGTAGCTGTATTTCAGTGGGTGGATCTTTTTCTACTCTCAGTGATCCACATCAGGAGAGTAGACAGTGAAAGGGCAGATTAATTAGGCCGAACATTTCCATCCTCACAGGAGAAGTGTATTTCAGGAAGTATTCATAAGTATTTGCTCACAAGGAAGTGGGGATATCTTTTTGCAAGCAAGAATATTATTTCCTTAATGCCTCCATTCTAGTTTTCAGGATAGGCCATGATTGATAAAGACACTATTATGCATAATACCTTCATGAATAGTTTAAACATCTCCACCAATTCTCCTTATTCTTATAATAACCGTGCTGAGGAGACAGAGAATGGTCATGGGTATACCCTCTTAACCCCCTCAGCTGGTTTCCTCTCCTTTGGAATCTCATGGACAGACCAAATACCTTCTGCCACTGTCTCCTACCCCTCTCTGACTTTCAGACCTTTCCATTTCGGCACTCCATCACTTGTTCTAATTCCGTCAGAGGTAGGCTTTTAAATGCGGTTATTGCCTTGGGTGTTAGCCATAGCCAAACAAGTAGTTGACATTGCAGTTCTATTCATCTCACTGACCCTCATTTCATAGGTGGGGCTCGTAATGGAACTTAGGCCCTCATTACGATGGCGGTTGGTCGGACAGCCGACCATCATCGTATTGGGCAGGTGACCGTTCGATAATGAGTCGGTGGTCCCACCTGCCCTATTAGGATAAGACCTCCACTTTATGTGCCCCCCCAGGGCCACTGAACAGTGGCCGACAGGGGCCCTGCTTGGGGCCCCCAAAGTTCCTTTCCGTCTGCTTTTTCATGGCGGTGGGACCGTCATGAAAAGGCAGTCGGAAAGGGTCATCCTAATCCCTATGGCAGTGCCTGCACAAGCACCGCCTCCATTGTAGGGATAGGAGTCCGACCGCCGTCCTGACGTGTTCTTGGATCCTGTCGGAGGCGGTCCTACCCCCGACCTCTGCGCTCCGACCGCCAACATTGCAATCCGGTGGCCGGACCGATACCCAGGATGTCGGGCAGACGTTGCGGTCCGCCCGTCATCATAATGACCCCCTTAGATCCAATACCAGGTGTAGAAGTACGCCTCCTCCAATTTTTGTGAGTTGCGTTCATTTTGGGATCAGCAGTGTAAATGTAGTATTTGCAGTGGATTATTTTTACATTTTGTGGTAAACTTTGGAGGAATTTGATAGCAGCTTGCAATTTTGTCTTCTGAGTTGCAATCAAACATCTGTTCTGCAGAAAGCCACCTTTTTGCCCTTGTCCGACATACAGAAATTTCCTTACAGCAAAAATCTTTTTTTGTAGCAGTAAATGCTACTAGGAAATTAGGGAATTGGGTCCCCTTCCTGTAAGGTTCTTTTTCTCCAGGTGTTCCACAACAAGGTGGTGTTAAGAATAAGTATGTTTTTTGTGCCAAAAAAGCTTCTGCATTGCAAGTAGGGTAGGTGATTGTAGTGCCTGAGACTGTCTAGATTTTTGTACTTTGGAGGAAGTTTTCTTACATTCTCTTGATGGTCGCTGGGCAGTTTCAACACACTTTACTAGAATAGATTGAATTGTCATATAGGCTGTTCATTAAATTTGGGGTAGCCTCAGAGAATTGAAACAGTTCTCACCGACCTTGTCACTGAATTAAGAGAACTATTTTGTGGGGATAGAAGCCAGCTCTGGTACGCCTTCCAGTTGGTGTTCAAGCTCACTTTATCAGAGACTAGCTGGATTTTTGTTTGAGGAGGGGTGAAGGTCATGAAGCTTCCCTGTAAGAAATCTGCAGAGCAGCCACATGGATTTACCTTATCAACATTTGTGGAGCGCTATGATGTGAAGGATGGGAGCAAGCGACTTTAAGTCATAGCACTTTGTCAATGGAAACATATCTAATTGGCTAACTCCCAACATGTAATACTTTGTTACCTCACTGGTAATTATTATTCTGAGTTCATTGTTCCTCATGGCAATCATCATTGGTTTGAGTTGAGTCCACCTTCTCACATTTTTACTTTCATCTTGTATGAAGATTTTTCTCCCAAACCTCTCTGATACCACGTGCTAGCCATATGAGGCCACCTACTCAGAAGGCTTCCTGTTAGGTCACTAATACTCCATTGTGTTAGGTCACTAATACTCCATTGGAGGACCAGGAGGACTCACCTCAAACCTGTGACAATTGTTATGAGGTAGTATGTAGGAGTAATGATTACCAGTAAAGCAATCAAAATAGTACATTTTGTGAGCTAGCCAAGTAGAAGCATTTCCATTGACCATGTGCAGTTCTTTGAACATTACATTGGAGGAGAAACCATAAGTTTTAAAAAACTGCCCTCCCTAGCTTCAGTGGCATTACTGTGATAATGTGAAAACAGTGTAAAAGATGAAGACTACGTAGAATCTACAGCAGTTTTCTCCATTGAGTAGCTCGTGAGCTACTGGTAGCTCCTGCTACCTACTAGTAGATCTCCTGTGCCCACCCCAGTGTACTAAATTAGAAGCTTTTGCTTGGCTGAATTAATTTATTTACACCAAAATTCAGACTATGTTTCCGAGGCTATGTGTGCATTTTCAGAACTCGTAAACCAGTGGTCAAAAGCTGATATTTGAGTGACAAATCATGTGACGTTTGGGAGAGTCATTACTTATATTATTACCTTGGTGCCCAGGGCATTACAACTGTGGTGGTTATGTATTACCCATGCAGAGGCATTCCAAATTGACAAAGCTTGATTTACGTTACTACTGGCAACCCCGCCTGAGGTGATCATGGTTTGCATATAGTGGCTGCTACTGTAATCTTGTCTGATATGGTTGCTGTTACAACACCAATACCAGTGCTTGAAATGGAAAAATAGAACTGCAGGTACTCTGTAACAGAGTGCCTGCTTGTTTATGCGAAGTGCCGGTACTCTCCAATGAAAAGTCATACGTTTTTCTTGAGAAGTGCAGGTACTCTCCCTCTCAAAATAAAAAATTGCTGGTACTCCGTACCGGACAGTACTGGCCCATTTAAAGCACTGACTAATACTCTTAGTAGCGTGGTGTGGTTTTCATTGAACCGTAGTGGCTCCTATTGAAGAAAAAGTTTGAGACCCATGGTGTACAGCACTATTGTAGATAAGGGGAGGAAAAGGGATACTTGGCGGGTGGGTGTTTGTCAGTTTGTTTGTTTGTAACTCTTGCTGCTGATGGTACTTTACATTGGGTGGGTGAGGGGCAAAATATACTAATAAAATGTGACAAAATGTACCCATTTTATCGTGTGCGTGAATGCGGCGACATTAAGCCCTGTTCACAGCACTGCAAGATTGGCAGCAGGTACTAAACCGAGTGGTGTATGTTGGTCTTCGGGTTTTTGTGTTGCTGTGCACGATTCTCCTTATTATCAGCCCTACCTCAATATTAAAGAATGCCTTTCAATCCTGGTAAGTGTTAGGTACCTTTACTGGGTTTTCAAACGAGAATTTCCACTCTTGTCCAGGAGGGTGATTTTTTTTTTTTTTTTTTAAGCCAGTTTTTCTTTCAGGAAGTGGCTTCTTAGAATTCGAGTCAAATGTAATTTTTCAGTCTTTGCTTTCGAGTACACGATAACCTTTTTGCTTGCATCTGGACTGCAGTTACCTGCCTAGAATGACTTTGCCGGCCTTGGCAACCTGATTAAGCATTTTGACCTAAAAAGTCGGTTCCTTTTTCAAAACTGGGGAAGAATCTTTCATCTGACCAGATCCTCGACCTGTGATTTCTAGAAACGGCACTTGCATTCAAAAGGCATATCAGATATGCATTGTAGAAACAACTCTGCAGAGTTCTTAAAACGCGGACTGTGGGGAAAAAAAGTTCTGCCTTACAACTGGATTTTGAAAACATGTACTGTAGTAGAACCTCTACTTGGCTCTAGAAACGCAATACATACATAGGTCTGTGAAAATCATGTAATAGGCAGTCTCTCTGTCGCTTTCAAAAATATACTGCATTAGCTCTAAATGATGTATGATGCATGAAGGGAGAGGAAGTGGAGTAACGGCCTGAGCTGCCGACTTCGGAGCCGGTGGGAACCAGGTTCGAGTCTCGGCGTCAACATCCTGTGGTTCTGGGCAAATCACTTATGCTACAATTCAGCGCCATGAGATCCTCACGGGTGATTTTCCGCGCTTTACAAAACCTGGGTTCATTTATTTGTTTATTTATGTGATGCAGAGAAGACGTGGTGGAGCTCTGAAAACGTACTGTCCAAAAAACACGTACAAGAAACTCTACGTGGCCCTGGAAGTATACTGTAGAAGAAAGTCTGCATGGCTTTGAAAATGCAGACTGTAGAAGTATTTATGCCTGGCTCTAGAATGTAAAGGCACATTGTAGCAGAAACTCAGCATGGCTTTGAAAATGCAGACGGTATAAGTATTTATGCCTGGCTCTGGAATTTAAAGACGCATACTGTAGAAGAAAGTCTGCATGGCTTTGAAAATGCAGACTGTAGAAGTATTTATGCCTGGCTCTGGAATGTAAAGACACATACTGTAGCAGAAACTCTGCCTATTTCTCGAAAGGCACGGTAGAAGTTCAATGTAGCTCTGGAAGCCTGCTGTAGGAGGAACAGGCCCTCGCTTTCAAAACATACCTCTCTCATAATACAGAGCTCTTTCAATGTATACTGCAGGTGAACAGGTATAGGTCTGAAATGTATTCTGCAAGAAACCGGAAACACATTGCAAAGAAGCTGTGCTTGGCTCTGGAAATGTTGGAGTCCCGCATAGCTCTGAAATAAAACTTAATGTAGAGCAAGCTCTGCCAGTGCACACAGTTGAAGAAGCCAGGCCTAGATCTGAAACCTGCTAAAGAAGCTGTGCTGAACTTACTCTCTGAAAACGTGCTATAGAAAATCTCAATGCATACTGTAGAAGCAGCTCTGAAACATATTGCATAAGACGTTCTGCGAGCTCTGACATTCAAACCTATGCAGAGATTCTTCTGCATTTTACACTAAGTACTATATACATGGAAAAAACACATTCTTGTGGAAGAATCTCATCGCTGTAGTTGTGTCGAATCAATTTCTTCCACGATGTGACTGCTACTAGTTTTGCAATGCATGTCGAGCATACGAGGGGACCCACCTCACTTACAGGACACCAGCATAAATCATGAAGGAATGTCGGAGAACCTGATTAATGAGCCCTAGACTGTAAAGAAGTGGAGTTAGGTCAGTAGATAAAGCACTCGGCTAATGTTCGAGTGCTATTGGTGTGTCATTGGCAGTTCAAGACAGGGTTTTGTTGTAGGTGGATAGAAGCTTAATATTGTTTGAACACATTATCGATAAGTAAAATAATGCTAAGAAGGAGGCTATCCAAATGTTCACTTATCAACATAGATCACCTTCACCAGATATGCTGCAGCCATATTTCTGCTTCCTTAATGAGATGTTATCAACAAGTTTTTTTCAGTGTCCTAAAGCTATTTCTACTTGAACACTTTCATCACGTTGTTATTTACCTAAAAGGTCATTAGCTTTCCTATTTTTTGGTGCTACTGCTGTGTTCATTGTGAAATTAAATCCCCTTTGAATTAAGTTTTGCGTCTGTTGTTTGGATTTATTTATTTGAGAGTTAGGCTCGAAGGTATCAGAGCGCTTTACAACAGTAAATGCTCATTTCAAAGATAAGTCTATACAGAGCATCTGAGTCAGAGCGCTTTACAACAGTAAATGTGTATAGGTCTGTGTGCAGAAATACACAACAGTAAATTTCACCTCTGCTTAGTGTGTGTGTGTGTGTGTGTTTGTTTGTTTGTGTGTTTGTTTGTGTTTGATTTGACTTTTGTGATATACCTCCCAGTAACACACAATTTTGTTTCTTCTTCTATAGGACACTTTCTGGATTCTAAAATTCAACATCGAGCCATGAATGAGAACAAGCAGTTGGATGTTAGCCGAGCGCTTGCAATTGCCGGGATCTTCCACTTTCTGCATTGTGCGGCAAACTCTTGTGTAATGCCTTTTTTGACTATCTATTTTCGGCACCTGGGACTCACCCCACCACTGGTGGGCATCATCATGGGAATGAAGCACTTGACGTCTGTTGTGTGGGCACCTTTATGTTCCTACTTTGCTAAGAGTCATCAAAGACGGAAAATACTCATGTGTGGATCTCTGCTCTCGACAGTGGGGGCAGGGTTGCTGCTCACTCTCATCCCTCCTTTACATAAGGAAATTGTGTACAGATTGTGTAACGTCAGCCAACAGTCGGGTAACAGATTGCTTGCAACAGGGATTTGGAGCTTGAAGGATAGCACTAACATTAACACTAGCCAACTTTTGGATGTGACCGTCAGCCCAGAATTAGCACCCAATAATCCTTCTTCTGGACTAAGTTCATTGACTTCCAGCAAGAAAGAAGCTGCAGGTAAGACTAGCCCGGCATTGCCAGTGATGATGAAGGGCATCACTGACAATAATGGAGCAAGAACAAGAAAAAATGACAGTGAACCCCTATATATTGGACCTAAATCTTTTCTGGAAACAAAAGGCAAAAGGATACAGGAACATTCTCAAATGCAAAATGTGAAGCCCATATTTCTAGAAAATACAGACTTCCATGACCTTCAAACAGAAAATATTACCTTCCAATCTGCGTTAAATAACTCTGAGCAAGATATTTTTAGTGGGAATGATGATGAAATCCTGGTACCTGTAGATAGTCCCAGATCCGTAGAAAGTCCACTTAACATTTCAAAGCACTGGAAAACTGCAAGGGATATAAACTTTGAAGTCTTGAAAGAAAATAATTTTTTAAATCCTGAACATACCACGTTTTTGATGATTTTAGGTGCCATTGTCCTGTGTGAGTTGCTTGCAGCTCCGCTAGAGTGGATAGCCGATGAAAGCCTCTATGAGTATCTAGATTTTGTGGATGCCACAGATCGACATGGCAGGCTCTGGATCTGGGGCTACTTAGGCACTGTAGTAGGGGCCTGCAGCATTTCTGCCCTAGTGGATCATCTGAACTGCTACCTGAGTCCAAACATCCCTCGCATGGTTGTACATTTCTATGGCTACGTCCTTGTCATAACTGCTTCTTTGCTTGTGAGTGTCTTCTATCCCATTCACGTCTCCAAAAAAACAGAACACACAAACAAAACAGTGAAGGCCTTGGGCTTGATTGGCAGCGATGGAAGGATGCTGCTGATGGCAGTCACTGTCTTCCTTACTGGCGCAGTAGTATCTACAGCTAACAATTTCCTCTTCTGGCAAATGCAGGACATTGGCAGCTCCGAGTTGTACATGGGATTCTCAATTGCTGTGGCCCTGCTATCTGAAATATTATTGTTTGTCTTCAAGAACCGGTTATTTAAGGTCTTCTCCAGCAGCTTCATCGTAGCACTAAGTTTAAGTTGCCTGGCCATTCAACTTCTATACTACTCTTTCCTGTGGACATCATGGGCAGTGCTGCCCATTCAGATTCTGAGTGCCTTCAGCAATGGTGCTTTGTGGTGGGTAGCGTATTCCCTGGCAGATGAAGTTGCAACTCCTGGGACTGAAAGGTCACTGCAGATGGTCCTACACGGCCTCTCCTATGGGTGTGGGGCCAGCTTGGGCAGTTTTTCAAGTGGTTTCATTGTGAGCAGCTTCAGCTTAGCCATCCTGTACCGGGCCTCCTCGATCACTTTGATATGTTGGTTGGTATTGTTCGTCATTGTCCAATCCAAACTGCCCCGTCACCGGAAAATCAACTATTCCAGACTGCTAGCTGCTGACACCAGTGATCTCAGTGACTCAGATGAAGATCAGGAGAGAGACTGGCTGGTGAAAGCGATGAAGGACGAGAACGCGTTTAAAAAACGGTAGCAAAATGCCCAACCGAAGCATCGGAACAAATTGGAATTCATTTAATGCACAGCAACTTGAAAGGTGGAAGAAAATGACATTATGGATGCAAACACTATTGCAATGAATGCTAAATGTTTGAATAGAGCCTGTGTGTGTGCGTGTGTGCATACAGTATTGCCTAAAAACTATGAAGTCAAAATTTATATTACGTTTTTCTTTTGGTTATTTTATTGTAAATACGTTTTGCAGTACACATTTGCCAAAAGACTTTATTTATAGAACTGATCAAAGAGTTTTAAGAAGATATTTTTCATATATGTGATTCATATGCAGTCTCTTATTGGAGGAGTCATAAAAACACATATTATCTTTCCTTCGCTTCCATGAAACATCATAGAGCTACTAGTGCTCTGGGGGGAGAAAATCTGGGGGACAGGTATGTTCTTGAATTTGCGATTAGATTATGTCGAGATGCTCACCGCATGAATTGACCAGTGGAAACAAAATGTATGGCGTATTGCTTACTGCGTCTGTGTTGTATAAACACAGATGTTTTGTGATGTAAAATACCTTAAAAAAGAAAGTCTTTTTTTTAATTCTGTGAATCTTTAACCTTTTGTTGTGTAGTGTCTGAATTCAGCATCACACAAAAATAGTTCTGGCCTGTTTTCTGTGCACAGCATGTAACCTGCCTTAAGAAAGGAGTCATTATTTTAGAGAAATCGGGTGTTCAAGTTCAAACAGAGCAGAAAACATAGTGGGTTAGAAATGAAAACAAATGTACTGGATTCCTAATTGTGCAAGCACTTAATTTCATCCCACTCTATTCGAGTTGCTCTCCTGGCCACTTATTGCTCCGTCAATCAGATAGGTGTCGTCTGAGTTTCCTACACATATTGAGGTTCTGGATTTTAAAAAGTAGTTGTTTGATAATATACAGTTGTCATGGACTATTGGGAGGGCAGGAGGGTGTAGCTCATCAACACATTTTGGATGGGGACATTCAAATGTATTTGACATTGAGCTTGCGAGTAAGGGTGGGAGCTCAAGTTCACATATAACCTTGTCTTTAAGACCATGTGCTGGATTCTCAACAGTGAAACAAGGAGACCGGAGTTCTAATCTTACCTTTTCCGGATGACCAAACTATGTGATTCTGAGCATATCACTTTATCTCCATGTACATAGGTTCCCTTCTATTTCCTATTTGCAAGTCTAAAAAAAAAAAGCCCATCCGTGGTATTAAGTGCTGTTTAAAGGAAAACATTTGCCAAAGCCTAATTTACTTTCCACAGGACTCAGAATTCAAATAAATGCTACAGCTGTTTGGTCCTCTGCAGTAGCCCAAGCAGCAGATGTATGGCCTCCTGGAGAAGAGACCTTTACTTTTCAGTCATGCTAAGTACGCTTTCTGCCTCAAATGCCAGCTGAGTGAGGCAGTGCAGCAGCTCAATCCTAACCCAGCATCATAAAAGCCTTTGTGTGCCAAGGCCTGTGCATTCATGCAATATGTGCAATGCAAAATATATAATAAAAACAACCTTTAAAGCCTCCTGTTTAGTAATAGCCCAGCAAAAATATATCTGTTGCAGTGCTTTTACAGACAAGCTTAGATGGGTACAGAGCAACACTGAGCATGGTTGCAGGTATTTTGGGGTGGAACAGCGCATGAGGGATGGAGCAAAAATAAACACATGCAGTCTCATGGTGTGCTGAATGAAAAAGAAAAAAGGGGTTCCCTGAATGTCAGCAGCAGAAGAGTACAAGTTATAAATGATGGTAAACCAGCTATGCTTCACATGATGGACAAACTGAAGAAGTGGACTGAAAGCCGTCAAATATGAAGCAAGAGTGGCTCAAACGCCAACCAATGGTAAGTAATGAACTGGCACAAAGCCCACTGTAAGGTTTTGGCATTGTCTACTAGAAGTTTTTCAGCAATGGACATCTAAAAACTGCCTGTAGGTAAAACCTAAAAACGATCTTTGCTTTTAAAACTCTTTTTAGGTCTCACCTAAAGACCTTTGGGTAAGAGCTTATGTCATCATACAAAATACATACGCATAAAAAATACTGAAAAGGCTGTAGACCGCTCGTTACAGCCTTTGACTTGCAGGTCTGTCCATTAGGTGGTTTTGCCATTGGCTAACAGGGATATCCATCATCACTGGAATTGGATCACAGCTTTGCCGGTTTGAGTATGTTTAAAAAGTAGTTCATACATGTTGGGTTTCATTTTTTTCATTGTTTTTATTTTTTATTTCTTTTTTATCAGCCCTTATCTTTAGCATTGTGCAATGATAGCTATATAAATACAATAAAATACAAATATCAGCCCGTCTACAGGAACAAATGATGTTGAGCTATGTTAGTATTTCTGCTATATGATAGAAAGTTTTAGGAGGACAAGACTCTCTTCAATCCATATGTGTTCTGTTTGTGATATCCAGTAGTAAATCCCTATGTTATCCAGTTGCTTAGTAAGCACAGTCAGTACTGAAATTCAGAAAGTTCATGGTGGATCAAAGATCAAGGCGGGATGGGGAGAACAGTAAAATTCTGTAGGCTCACTTCCTGAAGTTTTGGTACAAGCGTGAGTTCTCCTGTTATAGTGCCACTAAATCCAGAACTTTGTGTATTGTTGGTTTGTCACTAAAAACGTCTCAGAGATATGTACCCAAACACCATTACAACACAGCACTCCAACTTCCCGAAATAGCAGGCAATGCAAACACAGGGCTAAACATCTAAAGTTTGATGCACACATCAGAAAAATCACAAAGTGGAGCAGACAACAGCTCAACCTCTTGCACCATTAGACTTTTCATTCCCAAACAATATTTTAGAAACGTCGTGTGGGCAATGATGATAACCTTAGGGAATATGGGAATGCTCTTCTGACTGTATACCTAAATCTTACCTTGTTCTTGTGAAAGCTATACTCCACTTTTCAACCAGACTGATCTCTGAAACAAAAAATATTGACTAAATCACTCCAGCACTGAACCTTCAAAACTGCTTGTGTCCCCTCTGAGGGTGCGCACCTCAGTCCCCCCTTAAGTCTTACAAAAGCAGCCTTTATCAAGGAAAAATAGGACCTTAAGAAGTAAATAATACTCCACGGTTCAAAAAGGCCGTCCCCATGACCTACTTTTCTAAGGGAATATCCCTTGCCCTTCCCAGTGCGATAACGTGTCACCCTACACTGTGAATATTCAAATTCAAGAACAAAGATAATTTCTAAGCAATACGTAGTGACTGTTCTTGATTTAACCTTTCTTTCAGATGCCCATTTCCCCTTCCTTCATACTGAGTCGCTGTGTATCACTCACATACTTTACATAGATGAACTCTGTACTATTAAATAAAATGGGGCTTATTTATAGCCCCTTGAGCCGCCGGTGTGCCTCTTTTTTGTGACGCAGCGGCGACGCAACCTGCTGCCCCAAATTGACAAGGACCCGTAAAGCCACCCTGCGTGGCTTTTCGTGTCCTTGTAAATATGGCCCCTTTACACGCAACACTTTGCGTGAAAGGGGCGTGCCATGTGTGTTGCTGTGGTTGTTCCCACGCAACACCCACAGCTTCTGCTGCATCTCCAGATTTACGAGAAATTGTAAACCTGGAAATGCGTCAGAATGCCACTCCTCCCCAGGGGAGGCGTAGGGAGGCGCAACGAGAAATGTCTTCATTCCTCCTAGTTTTTTTCCTCTTTCTATGCATGCTACATTCTGCAGCACACATAGAACGAGGAAATGACCTCTTGTGATTGTTTATGTGCAGGAAGGTGTCCCATCCTGCACATAAACAATCATTAAAAAAAATGACGTTTTGCAATTTCAATGCATGCATATAAGTTTCAAAACGCCATTTCAGATTGTTTATGTGCAGGAAGGGATACCTTCCTGCGCGTAAACAATCATTCCCCTCAACACAGGCACCCTTGCACTACGGTGCAAGGGTGCCTGCATCGGTGCATGGCAGCAAATTGTGCGCCAGCGCAGGGGAGAGCAAAGGGGTCCGCCATATTGTTGTAGATATGACGCATCCCTGTGCTTCTGAATTAACGCAGCACGGCGTAGCCAAATGGCTTGTGGCACCACATTGCGTTAATTCCTTGTAAATAAGGCCCAATGTGTCTCAACTCTTGCCCTGATGCATATGCCTTTTTTGTGAGAATCTACTCATATTGTTGTATAACACACGCAAATTTACTTTAAATTTGTTTCTCTCAGTAGCCAATCTTGAATATTGCACAGAATAATATTTATCTGTGACAGTTGTATTTACATTCTACAGTGTTAGGTCGCCCTCGTGGGGTTAGTAGCGCTATATTAAAAACTACTAAATAGAAAAGTAAATAAAATAGGCTCAGCTATAAAGTGTCATCCCTGTTTTGAGCTACAGCTTAGCCTTGAACCTAACCGAGGTCAAGGAGAATTATTATTGCATTGCTTCAAACTACTTACAGATATAGCTCCACAAAAAACTCCCCCAAATAAGTCCCACTCCTACCTCACATCTATCCCTTTCGATAGATCCTCAAGGTTCTGAGGTGAGGCAAATTTTAACAAAGCCACCAGATATCTCAATTAATCTCAAATAACTCGGGTATCCGAATAACCCAGCAGAGAATGTCCACATAATTTCAAGAAATAATACAAACCCCTATAAAAGTATCCTGCTAAAGAGAAAGATTTGCCAACAGAATACTCAGCAGCTGCAATGCTAGCCGATTAAAAAATAAAACAATCTGTGGGCTATAAGGTATTATCGATCAAGCTACTTCTGGGCAGCTTCTTTGATTGTGCATGTTTTAGGCATTTATTGTTCAGCCACAAATCTCCTTTGTGGATGGACCCGATTGTCCTAGGCCTTCTGTGATATTTACCTGCATCGCTTGTGGATCAGATTTGATGTCCTAGCTTGTTTAATTTTTATGTGGATGTTGCTTCTGTATGCAGTGTCGCAGGGCAATCTTCCAGTATGCCAGCCCTGCAAATTAATATATCTTCTCATTACCAATTTGTGCATCGTTCTTCTCGCAGCCCTATTGAAGCGAGTCGTCAGCTGGCAGGTAGCTGACATATTTGAGACGTTTTTTCTTTTATAATGAAAAATAATTTTCCCAGAATCCTAAAAATATCATTAAACCTTTTCTGTTTTTTCACATTGTTAACTGGCTTCCACATCTTTTTGGGGGCCTCACGAACAACTGTCAGAAATAATTTATAATGCTTTACCATCATTCAAGTTGCATATTTCCGATATTACCGATAAGAGAGCACGTATAGGACCAGATGAGCTAAAGCGTTTTGTGGTTGGAAACCCTGTGATTTGCAAAATCACAGGGCTTGAGACTGCAAAATAACATTGATCAACTTAATCTCTTTTGCAATTTAGAAATATCTTTGTGAATCCCAGGTGGGGTTTCGCGATTCATTCCAAATTGCAGTTCGCAAGAGGAGTTGCTTCCTAATTGAGAATCGCAGTAAGAACTGTCAGTAGTTTAAAATCATAATTGCAGTCGCAAACCATAGAAATATTGCCAACTCCTCCAAGGAGGGTTTAACTGATCCTCAAAGGGAAAACTGTCGATATTGGCAGCTTCACCTGGGGGAATGTTGTTGGGTTACTGGACATAAGTTGCTTCGAAAAGCCCAGGGCTGCTCTTGGTGCCTCTGTTACTTCTCCCTGCACTCCGAGATTAATTGCAGCAGGCACAGGGTGGCTTTGTTAGAAATGGGGTTTCTGGTTGGCTAGGGTATGCACCTAAGCCAGGCAGAACCCACCACTCGTGGTGGGTTCTGTGGCGTCTCTTTTTGTGGTGTGACTAGTGTGTCACTGGTGGGTGTGGGTGTGGGTGTGTTGCACAACCACTTTACACATTGCCTCTGGGATATGCCTGACTGCACTGCCAAGCTACCAAGGGAGTGAGCAGGGGTTATCTTGGGTATGTAATGCAAATTGGAAAGGGATTGAGGCAAAACAGATTGCACCTATCTTTTAGTGGAGTATTTAATAATGAAATTTGCAAGGTGCTGGGGACCGGACACTCAATACCCCTAAGCCTCCAGAGATACACAGAAATCTCTCAATATCAGAACAACACAGTGGTCCAGCACACTTCAGATTTACAAAATAATTAATATTTTCACAGAAGTGATCCTTGTTATATCTTAAACATTCTTTTCACATAATCATTTCTCATATTTGAGCAAAAAAGGCAATTCAGCAGAGGTGTTCTTTTTAGATTCTTTATGGAAGACTTCTTTTTCCAGACAGGGTAAAAACCGTAGCCAACGCGTTTCGTCCTCGCGGACTTCTTCAGGGCTACAAACAACATACATATATACAAAATTACTTCCCATGAATTATTCCATCTTTACTTTATAAACATTAAAAATACATTTACAATCCATTTTATTCTAAAAACCAACTCATTAGAAATACATATTTTATAACATTTTCTATAAGCAAGGTGATCATTGAAGGAGCTGTGTAAAGCATGAATCTCATGACCAAACAACATTCAGAAATTTTCTGCTGATTTTGCCACATTCTATATAGACCTGAATTTGTCTTCAGAGTGTATTACATAGACACTTTTCACTACTTTTTATCAATCTTCTGTGTCCCTGGTGGGGAGGGGCACAGGTATAATTGTCCCACAAATAATGATATTCCCTAACATAATCGAAAAATGATATTCTTACCAAAAAACAATGCACACTGTTCTTATCCTTTATTGGGTTGTAGCGTTGTGCAGTTTCTCCTGCTATTGTTGAACAATATATAATTATATCTATCAAATATATTTAAAGAAAGAACCCAATTAAAATATATCCATAATCGACAAGTTGCCCCAAAGTTAGAGCATGAATTTGCTCATACCTGTTTTATTGCTTGAATGGTCTGAAAAGTGGTTGACGTGATTAGTTTATCATGAACCAGGTCACCAATATAAGTAATGCATAAGTCCAATGGAGGTTATCATCCATGTTATTCCATTTGTCACTGTATAGTAGAAAGAGAGAAGGCAAATACCCTGAGTGCTTATATTGGGTTTATTGTATTCCAATATCTCAAATATATTTTGTCCCATGAAATTCATATATTAAGACTGTTAGTTTAGCCAATACAATCCAAGGATATTGACCAAACCAGAAATCAATGGGAATAATATTTTTTCATGGTTTTAAATATTCAACTTTTTCTGATTTTCTTTAAAAAGTATACTCTAAAGTGGTTCTTATTATATTATTATTGTTATATGTTTTATGCTCATTGCAGGGACAAGTTCACTTCACTGCTGTATTGCAGAATATATTCGGTATGTAACTCCCTTATCCTGGCCCCCTGGGGCGTTCACGGGTCCTGAGCCCTCTCAGGGCTCCCGGTTTCACCTTACAACAGTAGTCGGCAGGCGAACCAACCTCGGTCCCCTGCCTACGAAATGAGTTCCAAGCAGCTGCCCGTGAACGCACGGTGCAGCTGCAACGCTGAGAAGCTCAGCCCCACCCGCCAATCACCAGGGTGCTGAGCGGATTAGGTTGCAGCTATATGCTGCCAAGATGTATATGTGCCAGTGCTCCTCCTCGACTCACTCCTGTCAGAGGACAATACCTCCTGGGTGGCCGGCCAGGCGCGGTGGAGTCTCCGCTCCTCCCGTAACCCGGCTGGGGCCTTCCTTGGTGGCTGCCCGCTCTCCCTCACTGGAGAGGGGAGGGCCGGCCCGGGATCAGCTGATGCAGCACATTCAGTGCATTCAACTGCATCTCCCGCCGGAGCCCTGGTTGCTATGGCAACAAGGGGGGTAATCTGCGCTGGAGGTATCCCACGGTGTAGCAGGGTGACTGCAACAACGAGAGACTCTTTGCTTAGTGTCTCCAGCAGCCTAAACCGGGGATCCTTCGCATAGCGACTACCAGGTGGAGGAAGAGCGCTTTCTCCACGACAAGCTTCTCCCTCCTTTCTGCTCCACGCACCAGGACCGGAGCAGCGCTCGCACGTGATGTGATAAAGGACCTCTCAGCACCGCTCACAAGCGCTGTACTAACAACTACGTGACGGCGTCCTGTGGATCCGTTCTCCGACCCAGGCACGGCGCACCGGTACTCAGCCGCCTTCAGCTCCAGCTGCTTCTTCATTCATCGGGAACTGCATCGCCGACCGTTGTTCATCCCCCGGTCCTGATAGACCGCTACTTGTCCAACGGGGATCCATCCTGGGCCCCTACTAGATCTCCTCTTGGATTCCTACCGTGGCCCGTTCTGTTTCAGCCCTTCCTGCCCCTGGATTCTTTGTGAACCGGGCTGCGCCTGCCCTTGGTGGACCCGTCCCAGGGCCCCGACTTCTCTGCACCCTAATCAGACCCCCCTTGGCCTCAGCCGCCCCCGGATCTCCCCTGACTGGGCTGCGCCATCGCTCTCTCCACTTCCAATTGAAGTCTCTCCAGCTGACGGACCTTCCTTCCTTGCACTTCACCCCCGTACCTTCATCCAGTAACCCGGTCCTGATGATGATCCTCAATCGATAGGATCGAAACGCCGTCGACATACCAGTGCAACCTCCGGCGCCTTTTCTCTGTGGTTCTCTAGAATGTTACCAATTCGCAAAAGTTAATATAAATAATTGATTACGAACCACAAGTTCCCATGTATATATTTTTGTCACTTCACTCTGCGCCATCGCTGTTTTTCTTCACTTGTCACCTGCGCCGTTCAACTCAGTGTCACGAGCACTTGCATGCACAAAGTTTTTGGGTTACCTATGCAACAATTGCTTACAGTGCTGATACAACTGTCTCCAATGTCCATAACCCTTGCCTTTACCTTTTCAAATATATGATGCCTTTGGCACATCTAAAAATCTTCGTTGAGTCTCCCTGTTTTGTATTTCCAGCAATGTTTTTCGCATGCTTTATAATCAGCCTTAACAATACCGGTTGAGATATTGTAGCTTGTTTATACTTCCTCACCCAGATCTCAACCCGGTCTATGGGTACACTCCTGTTGTGTTTACTTGTACTAACAACGAAAGCGCTCCCCACGCGCTTTCACCTTTTTTTGGTAAAACAGAAAAGTAGAAGGACAGTCCCGTCCTTTTTCTGCTCCAACAGGGGCAGCAACTGCAGGCCGTTCCACCCCACACATGTCAGGGACAGCGCTTCTCACACAGCCATGCTGCTTTCCTTCCAGGCAAGTTTCTTTGAGATCCAGCAAGGATCTTGTCATGAAATCTTTTTATCTCCCTGAGACTTCCAACAGGAGGCCAGCACAAAGAAGCCCTTGGAGATTCTTCACAAGCAGGATACCAAGGCAGGACAAAAAGTCAGTCCTTTTCCTCCACCACAGACAGAAGCGGCAGCTGCAGGCCAACCCACCCCTCACACAGAAAAGGCAGCGCTCCTCACACAGTCCTTCCGCTTTTCTTGGCAGGGTCCTCTTGTTTCTTGAAGTAATCTAAAGTCCTGGGGTTTTAGGTGTAGTACTTATACCCCATTTTGTCATTGTTCTGTTTGCTGTAAGGGTCTCTGAACCCAGTCCAAACCAGTCCTGTCCTCCCTGGTGCAGCATGACCACAGGGGGCGGAGACAGCATTGTGAAAAAGGAGACCCAGCCTATTAAGGTGCAAGCGAAACTCCTCCCAAAGCTCTAAATGCAGACCAGGTCTATTCAGCCCAGCAATGAGTCACATAGGCAAGGCAGGGAACACAACTCCACCAGTGACTGTCTAGAATGAATGCACATCCCCAGCTTCTGTCACTCAAACACCAGACGCTGAATACACAAGCAGCTAGAGGCACACAGAATGGTAAAGTACAAAAATGCCCACTTTCTAAAAGTGGCATTTTCAAACACCGAATTTAAAAACCACCTTTAACAAAAGGTGCATTAATAAATTTTGGGTTCATAGAGCCTAAACTCCATTTTTCTATCTTGTTCCTATGGAAAGCTTCACGTGTTACAGCGCAGTCCCTATGATAAGCCTATGGGACAGACAATCTTTCAATAGCGAAACATGAAATACACAGTGTTTCACTATCAGGACATGTCACACATACCAGTACATGTCCTACCTTTCACATACACTGCACCCAGCCCATGGGGGTACCTTGGGCCTACTTTAGGGGTGCCTTACATGTAAGGAAAGGGAAGGTTTGGGCCTGGCAAGTGGGTGCACTTGCCAGTGCAACATGGTAGTTCACAACTGCGCACGCAGACGATACAGATACATTTACAGGGCTACTCATGTGGGTGGCACAACCAGTGCTGCAGCCCACTAGTAGCATTTGATTTACAGGCTCTGGCACACACCGTGCACTTTACTAGGGACTTACCAGTAAATTAAAAATGCCAATCATGGATAACCAATCATATCACAATTTATACAGAGAGCATATGCACTTTAGCACTGATCAGCAGTGGTAAAGTGCCCAGAATCCTATAGCCAATGAAAACCGGGTCAGAAAAATAGGAGGCAAAAGGCAAAAAGTTTGGGATTGACCCTGCGGAGAAGGCCAATTCCAACAGGCTTCAAGAGGAAAAGAGTGGGGGGTTAGTGGGGAAGTAATGAGAAAGTGATCAGATATAGAGAAGAGAAGGCAAGAGATAGAATGGATGGAGAGAGAGAAAGAGAGAGATGGCAAAACGAGACAAAGGGAGCAGGACTGTTTCAAGCAAGTTTTCGGGGTTGCTTTTGGTTCCCCAGTCCGGCCTTATACCATTTTGTGGGTAGGGTTGACCTAGAGCATCTACTTTTGTAAGCCTCAAATTTCTTTGTACCTCTAAACCATTCCATACTGATCTGCAACGAATGCATTTCCACTCTTCCCTTCCCATTAATGCCATAATCCAATTCCTAATCTCTGGACTGATCCCATAGGCGTGCCATGTCAGCACTCGAGTCTACCCACCACCCTATTTTAGACTCGCAGTATCAGATTGACGAAATTAGCCTCGGAAATAGATTTGCACATGGAGATGGAGTCTATTGATTAAGTCATGAGGTGTGGATAGAAGCGATCCAATTTCTAATCCCACCTTTGCATTTGAACATTTTGTGTTTTTCTGGTGCGTTATTTATCTGTCAAAATTGGCAGCAGGTAGAAACGGGTTAAACCGGTTAATCCTAGTATTAATTGTTTTATTAAAAAGTTTGGGCTCTTAAACTCATAAATTAGTCAGCTGCATCTCTCTCTCTGGTAGAGGTAGTTTAGTAGATGTGCAGTCGGTAAATGGCGTTTTCGTCTTTGATCGCATTCACTGGGACATTCCAGTTATACTCGGAAGTAAGGCAATGCCTCGACGTTGCAGTGCGACTCCCATGATATCTTAGTGCAGAGAGTTTAGCAGTAAGGCAGATATGGGACGACTTTCCATTTCCCTGAGCGCCACAGTAGTAGCTAAACAACTCAAAGGCAAAAGCAGTTCGACCAGTGAAACCGACAATGGCTACTTTAAGATCTGTCAACGACAAAACAAGCTTGTTGTGCGACATTCCTTCACCTCTTACATAGCTAGGTGCAGTTGTAATCCCCTACTTTCAAGATTGTGCAGCGAATGGTTTAACCACACGTCTGAAACTCATCCTTAAAACATCTTGCCTGCCTTGTCTTTAAAGAGGTGCACCAGTAAAGAAGAGTAGGAGAAAGGTGTTAGGGGGTGGGGAGAGGTAGGTAAAGTTCGAAACTGCTTCCTTGTTCATTTTTTGTGTGTAAAAAGCTTTCAGAAGTGGCTGAATAAATCTTTTTTTTGGGGGGGGGGGGGGCTGGCGGCAGTGAACTTTGACACATTTTTAAAGTACACTGACATGTATTATAATATCTAAATTTGCATATCCTTGTAGACATTGCTTGTCTGGATCCAGTGTGTGTACTACTTCGCCCTTTGTAGCTAAAGGACTCTTGTAATCTTATTCCAGGTAGGTTGCCTTTTTGACCCCTTGTCGGGGGCAGGAGAGGTGATGACGGAGCATATGTTTTAATAGAGCCTCATATGCAAAGTCTTTGAGAAACTCCACATTCATCTTTAATAAAACCCCTATTTCTGAAATCCCCAAATTGCTACAAGCTGAGGACTGCTACCTCTTTCGGGGTGGGTTCTCCTCATGTCCTGGATTTTGCTTAGTTTTACAATCCATTTCCATGACGTTCCATAAAATATATTCCAACAGTTTTAGTTTTTATATACAGTAGTGCGCAGACTGGGATATCCACGAGTGAGGTTACAGAGACCAAGTCGAGGAGCGAAGATGAAGATTCAGAGGTGACAGCTGAGCAGCATAACTCTCGCGCCACATAGGTTTTGTCTGCTATTCAGTAGGCTTTCTGAGTACCTTTGTAAGGCAATAAATAACCTGAGTCATTCCTAATTGTAACCGGACCCTGGTTTAAGGGCTTAACGAGATGAATTGGCTGTAGGAAAGTTCACCTGTCCTGTGTCTGAGTTGGCCCCCTGTACTTTGTAAATTCCCTCCCTTTCCCTGTAGTCATTAGTGTGTTTTCCCCCACAGTGCATATTTCCAGTTCTGCCTATTTAAAAACCCCAAGGAATGCTGCAGCTGGACTCAGGTGGTGGGTGAATGCAAATTTACAAGTGTGTCAAGTTTTTCACCTACATCTGGAAATTTGTGATTGGTGTAAATTTCAAGATGAGCTTTTGGCATGGACTGTGAATATTGACAAAGTCGGAAAAATTTGCGAATAGTGTAGGAGCAATCCTATGAATTAAAAGTTTCGACTTTTCTCAGGTCCTCTTTATGAATTGGAATAATTGTTACATGCTTTTGACAGAATATGTCTAACCGGAGACAATTGCTTTTTCTTCATGAGTGTTTCTCCATTTAGTGCTTGACACTGCATGAGGGGAACAACTAAGTCTGAAATTGGGGGTGAAGGTGAGGGAGGTACTATCCTTGGAGCCTATACAAGAAAATACAGTGATAAATTGTGCATTTTAAGTGTAACGGTCAAACACGATATGATTACAACAAATATATTTTAGTGGATTTGACAATGTTTATTGGCTACTAACAGATCTTTAAAAAAAGATGTGACTTGACAACTTAAAAGCAGCTTCTAGAGATTTCAGTGCAAAACACTTTAGAACCAGTTTTCCAAAGCTGTTTCAGGACAAGTCAAATCCTTCTGCGACAGTGAGCTCATGGAATATGTTCAATTCCATCTGGGGTGGGTGGTGGCATTATTGTTGAGCATGTCTCTCAGGAGTTGAGTCAACATTTTCAGTCTGTTTTCTTTTTTCATAGGTACAGAGATCTGTCTTAAACTGGAGTTTAGTTTTACAGAAGCACAGGAAGGTGTGTTCACAGTTTTTAGAGTAATAGAAACAGTGATGGCTGGTGTATGTTACAGACCATGTGCAGGAAGCACAAAGTAAAAAGACACTGGTGAAGTGGATGAAGGTACACACAGAACTTTGACTAGACATTTAACTTCAAGGGGTAAAAAGTGAGGTTAGAAACAAAAGTGCAACAGGACAAGGAGTCAAGAAATGACCTGAGCGAGATTTCTAGGAGTAGGCTAGAGCAACCCAGTCCTACCCCCAATAGGGGTAAGACGGTAATATTCTTTAACATAAAGGCTTTGAGTAGATTTTGCTTTAGGTTTTTTATGGAGGACTTTATGATCCTCTACCAAGCAGCAGATAATTTGAAGTTGGCAAATCTATCGAAGTAAGAGCCAGTGAAGACTACCAAGCTAATTTAGTAAGGTGCCCTTAGAACACTTCAGAGCTCTTCATAACAATGTTCCTGTTGTAGGGAAATGGGGGGGGAGGGGTGCAATCTCTCATTCTGGCAGGTATCCCCTTACCAAATAACAGGCACTGCAAGCTATTCCACCCAGAATGGGTAATTCAATGCATACCTAGGAATACATGGTCCTTTTTTTATTCAAATTCTCCCTTCCAGGCTGAAAAACGGGCCTGTTTCTCCTAGCTTTTACCACCTCGTTTATGCAGGTCGTAAATGGCAGCGAGGGGGAGTCTATCTGAGGCATGTCTGAATGGGAACATTATTGTATGCCTCTCCTTGCTGGAAGGGGCCGAGCTTTACATCTGCTGTAACCTTGCCCTAAACAGACCTGTTTTTACTCAGTGGGGAATTTGACCCCGGTAAATTTAGGTTCCCTGTTTCTTGACTGCTAGTAGTCTCTATTGTGGTGGACTGCTCATAGTTCCCCAGAGCAGTATCCCACTGGGAATAGTGCTCCAGGCAACGCATAATGGAATCAAAGTGTTCTCCAAGAGACTGATTTCTAAAAAAAGAAACAAGGAAACTGGAATGATTCCCCTCTTGTCTTACCATATTGAAGGAGACTCAGTTAACCCCCACAAAAAGAAAGAGGACTCATTTGTTGCTGGCATACATGTTGTTTGAGAAGGTTGTCAGGAGTAAGGGCTTCGTGCCATGTTGGCTAAGTTGAATATCAAGTCAATGTTAAAAGTTGTTGTCAGCACTAGCATTTCCTTGTCTTTGTCATGGAAGGTAGCTTTTTCAGGATGGGAAAGTCAAAAAACAATCTGGTCCAGTATGTACTGTTGGAGACAAAGCCCACGTATATCTTGTGGGCCACAAATTCATGATTTTTCAATGAAGCTGGATGGGTATAACCTTTTGGTACACAAGCATGGGTTCACACTAACAGTCTACAAGTATAAAGGTCTCTCCAAATGACATCTGGCCACTCGCCATAACTCTAAACTCTGGTTAAGACTGGATTGCAGCTTATAATTTATAAATGAAACCTTCTAAAACTGAGTTCCTTGTCTAAATCACCACTTCCGGTGCACGCCTGAATAGACACACTCTTCATCCTAAACAGCAAACCCACCATCGTTGACAGTGCCAAATCCCTATGAGTCATCCTAGACAAAAGGCTGAACTTAAATAAGGATCTCTGGTGCTCACCAGAATTTATTATTGTAACTCTCTCCTGACTGGTGTCCCTAAGACCTTTCTCACCCCTCTGAAATCATATTACAGTCGGCAGCACATTTCTTCTATGGGGGCAAAAAGGAGTGACTACATCTCATTTATGCTGGTCAATCTCCAAAGGCTGACATTGAGGCCAGGACCATATATAAGACGGCCTAAATCATCCATAAGGTTCTACGAACATTCACTTCCAGTTACCTCGCAGATAAACATAAGCTATCTGGAGGTACTAGACCACCAGGAAATGCTGAAGCACTATTGCTAGAACCTCCGACTTTCAATAAGGAAGGATTCCTGGCACAATCCTTTTCAGGAACACGACCCAAATATGGAACTCCGAACCTTCGCCCCACCACCTCACTTGCGATATTCAAAAAGGAGGTGAAAGACCTAGTTTAAAGACATTTTAGTTCATGACATCTTAACTAACATCTTCAGTGGGAACATGCTCTCTCACCTCTAAGGTTTAGCCTCTGGCCATTGCCATGAGATTATCTGCTTTACCTCTGTTTCATTAGACTTTATCAGTTGGCAAACTGTTCACTGTGGCAACGAATACTAAAATCCTCGAACCTGCTGATTTGTAAATTTGTAACATAATGACCCTATGTACTGAACAGATATTTGGTAATTTTAGAACAACTTATGATTTACTGTAAATACCTTATGTAACCATGTAATTTTGGACCTTATAAAAAGACCTATGTTTTATTGTAAAGAGTTCTAGTGCCTGTGGGTAATGTCCACACTATATAAAAAGTATAAATAAATATGAAGGAGACCCTCGAAACTGCCTGCTGTAACACCCATTCCATTTGGATTGGTGCAGCATTGGAAACACAGGCAGCAGGCATAGAGAAAAGAGGTTGTGAGGCCGGTCAGCCTTAGAGTGGTCTTCTCCCAAAGGTTTTGCCATCCTCCTCTATTTTTGCTGATTTCGTTTTTGGTGGCCTTAGGACTCTGCACACTTTACAACTGCTAGCCAGTGCTAAAAAGCATATTCTTACTCAAAACATGGTAGCCTTGATAAATTCCCAATTGGCATATTTACTAGGGCAGGGTTCAGTGATGTATTTGGGCCACATGGTGGGTGGGGGAAAGGTGCAGCCCCTCCAGGCCAAGATTGAAACTATCCTGGCCTGGCAACCCCCTAAAACACAGACGGATGTGAGAGCCTTCCTGGGCCTCACAGGCTACTATAGGAGGTTTGTTAGGGGATATGGCACCATTGTTGTCTCCTTAACAGAGTTGACTTCAAAGAAGCAGCCCAGAAAGGTGATCTGGACAGAGGCCTTCCAGAAAGCCTTTGATACCCTCAAGGAAACCTGTACTTAAGGCTCCTGACTACTCTAAGTAGTTTATAGTGGAGACAGACGCATCAGAGCATGGCATAGGCGCAGTCATAGCACAGTTAAATGAGAAGGACCTAAACCAATCAGTAGTCTTCATTAGTAGGATGTTACTTCCCTGGGAACAGAGGTGGAGTGCGATTGAAAGGGAGGCCTTTGCTGTGGTCAGGGCACTAAGAAGCTGAGACCATACCTGATTGGGACCCACTTCTGGGTTCAGGCAGACCACAGGCCCCTCAGATGAATGTATGATTAAACAACTACCACTTTAATAACGAGTGCCTAAACCACGAAGGCTAAACAACGAAAAAAGCCTAACCACTATGTTTTCAACCACATCTTACTGAACCACGAAAATTAATCTATTGCCATATATCCAAAATCTAGCACTACGTTCAAAACAATGCGCAATTGAAACATGAACAAAAAAATGTAATTAAATTAAACAACACTTCTAATGAAAAGTATTTTTAGTAAATCTTGAAATTATCAATCAAATAATCGTTTATTTAAAATACAGATGAACTTACAAAGAGACAGTAATGGACGTTAGAAAACTGTGAAATATAAGTCCATCATCTGTTTTTACAGTATTGACACACTAGAATGCTTACTTAAAATGGCTGTATGACAAACGTAAAAATTACACAAAATTCACTATGTAAAGCGATTATAAAACAAGTTTTCACAGAAAATAAAAAAAATTAAAAACAGATTCCAGAACATATTTTCATTTTCAATAAGAATTCACTTGAATAAAACATATAAAAAACGGCCAACCACCCACATAGAACATTTGCATCGAGCACAGGTCAGCATCGCATCAGTGAAAAACAAACCTACAGTGCCATCTACTGGCCTCACCAGGTACATTAAAACAAAGTCTATTATAACGAAAACATAAAATATAATAAGGAAATGTACAAATCAATTTAATAAAAATAATATCTTTAACTTTTTTACAAAATTGAAAACAGTAAGCAAAAACATAAAAATATAATTATAATTATTGGTTTAGGAGGTCGTGGTTCAGGTCCAGTAGTGGTTTAGGAGGTCGTGGTTTAGGCACAGGTAGTTGTTTAGGATTCGTTGTTAAGCCTACTCGTTGTTACAATTTCGTTATTAAGGCCGTTTCCCCCCCTCAGATAGCTCATGCAAATGAGAGGTGACAATCTCAAACTTTTGGGCTGGCCATTCTCCCTACAGGGAGTAGACTTTACGGTGGAACACGTCCTGGGTCAGACCACGTCACTGCTGATGGTCTGTCCAGAATCTTCCGCCTTAGTGATGGGAACTCCAAAGAGGTTGGGTAGTTCTCCCCACTTTCAGCTGGAGTGGAACTCGTGTTAGACCTGTTAGTCTTAGGTTGGGCTTCCCCCAAACGTTTTGCCTTCTGGCTCCATTTTTGCTGATCTCGTTTTTGCTGGACTCTGCGCACTTGACCACTGCTGACCAGTGCTAACATGCATGTGCTTATTCCTCAAAACATGGTAACATTGGCTTATTCCCCAACTTGCATATTTAATTTACTTATAACTCCCTAGTAAAGTGGTACTACATGTTCCTAGGGACTGTAAATTAAATGCTAGAAGTAGCCCTGCAGCACTTATTGTGCCATCCACTGACATAGCCCTTTAAACATCTTAGACCTGCCATCACAGCCTTCATGTGCCATTTTTAACTGCCATTTCGACTTGGCAAAATACAAGTTTTCCTAGGCCCAAACCTTCCTTTTTAATTCATATATCATCATTAGGGTAGGCCTTGGACAGCCCAGAAGGCAGTATGCAGTGTATTTAAAAGTTGGACATGTACTTTTAAGTTTTGTATGTCCTGGTAGTGAAAAACGCTTAAATTAGTTTTTCATTACTGCAAGGCCTTCCTCTCCCATAGAATAAGATTGGAGTTTCCTTATTGCATTTAATGAACTGTAATCTCCAAATGGGAGCAGGTAACCAGTTCATGTTTGCTGTCTTTGGAATTGTAATGAAAAATCCTCTCTTATGGTAGAGTCGGATTTTAAATTGCAATTTTGGAAATGCCACTTTTAAGAAAGTGATACAAAGGGGATGATGGACGGAACGTTTGAGCCAATCAAACACTCGCCCCCAGTCAACTGATCTGGGTTTAATCCATCATCATTCTTTAGCTCACTCCACCACCCCAGTTCAGACATGGCCATATGCAAATCAGTCTGACCCTGTGCCTCTTGGGAACAGTCCAGCCCGAACTGCCAAGCCATGTCTTCCCTGGACCGGTCCCTTGCTCACTTTGCCACTGGATTCAAGCAAGCCTGGCTGATGACGGCTGGAATGCCAGAAACCGGTCCTAGGATGCTTGTTTCCGGTCCAGGGAAGACATGGCTTGGCAGTTCGGGCTGACTGTTCCCATGAGGCACAGGGTCAGACTGATTTGCATATGGCCATGTCTGAACTGGGGTGGTGGAGTGAGCTAAAGAATGATGATGGATTAAACCCAGATCAGTTGACTGGGGGTGAGTGTTTGATTGGCTCAAACGTTCCGTCCATCATCCCCTTTGTATCGCTTTGTTCGCCCCAAGTTGGCGGGGTATGCCCAGACGTGGGTCCCTTGCTCACTTTGCCACTGGATTCAAGCAAGCCTGGCTGATGACGACCGGAATGCCAGAAACCGGTCCTAGGATGCTTGTTTCCGGTCCAGGGAAGACATGGCTTGGCAGTTCGGGCTGGACTGTTCCCATGAGGCACAGGGTCAGACTGATTTGCATATGGCCATGTCTGAACTGGGGTGGTGGAGTGAGCTAAAGAATGATGATGGATTAAACCCAGATCAGTTGACTGGGGGTGAGTGTTTGATTGGCTCAAACGTTCCGTCCATCATCCCCTTTTGTATCACTTTTAAGAAAGTTGACATTTTCCTGCCTTAGCCATTTAGTGCCTATGGCATGTCTCTGTGTCACATGACTGGGTGTAGCTGAAAGTTGGGCTCTGTGCATTCCTTCTAGATACACTATAGAGAGCTTAGGTGTGCCTGGATGGGCCATCACTGGTAGGATGGGAGGGCGTTGCTGAGCACAGCCCTACTTACACTAGAATAGGCTGTGTCCTGCCTCCACACAAAGGGCTGCATACCACCTGTAGTATACAGTGTCACTGGAACAAGCTGTACCCAGCTGATAAGCCCATAACTATGTAAATCTGGTTCTAGTTTGCTAGTGTTCTGGTTCAGGGAGTACCTGGCTTGGCCGTTCTGACTGGACTGTTCCAATTCGAGCAGGGTCAAGACTGATTTGTAAATAGCTGGGTCCAATCTGAGGTGACATTGGTGTGCAAAATAACGATGGATTGGGATGTGGTCCGATTAATTACCAATGGCTGAGATTAATTCAAGCATTCCATCCATCATTTTTTTAAAATACTTTAGTATGTTGCCCTAAGTGGGACCGGTATGCCAAGACGTGGGTCCCGTGCACACAGTGTCACTGGAAGCAAGCGGTACCCTGCTAATGAGCCCATATCTAATGCGAAACCGGTCCTGGGTTGCTTGTTTTCCATTTCAGAGAGGACCTGGCTTGGCAGTTTGGGCTGGACTGTTTCGATTGGAGCAGGGTCTAGACTGATTTGCATATAGCTGGGTCCTAACTGAGGAGACATGGTGTGCAAGATCAAAATGGATTGGGATGTGGCCTGAGTAATTACCAGTGATTGAGATTAATTCAAGCATTCCATCCATCACTTTTTTTTAATACTTTAGTATGTTGCCCTAAGTGGGACCGGTATGCCAAGACGTGGGTACCGTGCACACAGTGTTTACTGGAAGCAAGCGGTACCCTGCTAATGAGCCCATATCTAATGCGAAACCGGTCCTGGCTTGCTTGTTTTCCATTTCAGAGAGGACCTGGCTTGGCAGTTTGGGCTGGACTGTTTCGATTGGAGCAGGGTCTAGACTGATTTGCATATAGCTGGGTCCTAACTGAGGAGACATGGTGTGCAAGATCAAAATGGATTGGGATGTGGCCTGAGTAATTACCAGTGATTGAGATTAATTCAAGCATTCCATCCATCACTTTTTTGTATCCTGAAGTTAGTGTGGAGCCTGGACAAGGAAGGCATAATGCCTGGGGACTTCAAAGGGAAACCTCTAGAAGCTTCACCCCACTTCAAAGGGACAACTGGGTATAAATACTGGACCTCAGACACCAACTCTTCAGCACATTTCTGGACCTGTGGATACTCTGCCAGGAAGAAGGACTGGTGTGCTGACCTGCTGCCCTTTTGCCTGGGTAAGAAAGACTGGATCTGCATCTGTTGAACCCAGGACTCCAAAGTGACTCCAAGGGCTAGGTGTCTTGCCCCTTGACTTGAGCCTCAGGGCAGAAAGCTCCAACAGCCTTAAACCCAGCACCTGGACTCTGCCATCTGTGACTCTACCCTGCCAAGGTTTGCCACCCCAGTCCTGAACCCTAGGAAGTGGGCCTAAGGTACTATGCCAGCCTTTATTGATCCAGCGGACCTCACACATCTCCTCTGTTTCGTGGGGCTACCTCGAGCAGAATCGTCACTTTGCCGCTGCTTCGGGGATGAGTACTGCTGCAAAGACCTGCATCGCAGCCCATTGCCTCATTGGAAATGCCGCTGTGTGACACATCCTCGGCGCAGGCCCTGGCATCCCTCATTGACAGCAGCCTGGACGCCGGATACTGCATCGCAGCCTTGCAGCTCTTTCTGTTCTGACTCATCTCCCCGACTGCACAATGCATCCTTGACTCCGGACTTTGTATCGTAAGCCATCGTCGACGGGATCCTCAACAACAACGCATGACCTCGCACCGCAGTCTCACCACATCTCGGTACCGACGCATCGCTTCGGCTGCGACGCATCTTTGACACAGACCCTCACAATGCTCTGCAAAGTAGGATTTAAGGTACTTTGTTCAGCAGGCCTAACTGGGTCCCTATAGCTGTCCCTCACTCCATTGTGGTCGGCCTGATCTTGGGGCTTTGCTCCGGTCTGGCGCAACCAGATATCTACAGTTGGTGCTTTGTGTTTTTTTGCGCTATTTATACTGAAATGTTTAAACCTGCAAATCTCCAGTTCTATTGATTGAATTTTTGTCGTTTTGGGCTTGTTTTATTTATTAAAAATTACTCTATTTTTTCTAAACTAGCGTGGGATCCTTCTGAGGTGTGTTTTCACTGTGTTACTGTTTGAAGTGTTGCACGAATACTTTACATAATGCCTCGTAGTTAAGCCTAACTGCTCTGTGCCAATCTACCTGAGGTTTGAGCACATGTTAATGTAGGGTTTGCTTGTGACTTCAGCCTGAGAAGAATTGTGGTTGCTGCTTTGAAGGGTTTTACCCCCTCAACCAGTAAGCCAATTTCTTCCAGAGGTCTTAAAAAGGTTAGCAGCAGCCCAGCCATGTAAGTGACTCATCTAGCTGAGCAATGAGCCTTAGAGCTGGGTAATGAGGCTTGGAAATGATTCATTTACTGTTGTGCAATTAGGTTCAATGTATGTTTTTTTTTTGTCCTTTACACTGAGCAAACTTGCTCAAAGCAGTACTTTCTCTGATTCTGCCTAGTAACCAGGCTCGGGACCATGCTTCACTGAGGCTTGTACTTCCTTTCTGCTGAGGCTTGGATTTTCTGTGAATAAAGGGCTGCTACTTTTGGCCGGTGAGGACGTTTAGAAGAGAGAGTCCCGCCCCATAATAACAAAGCTATGCATTAGATTGAGTGACTGGACATTAGCGTGCCCGGAGCTCTACCACCGGTATCTCAACCAAGGCAAGCATTTTTGTCGATCAAAGTGAGTCTTCAGGTCAATGCTAAGTGGTCTTCTATGATGGTACTCCTCATCTATGTCCAGTTTTTGGATTGTGAGCGCTTTTGAGCTAGACCAATGGGCAAGACTGCCTGCATGAACTTTCACGATCCAAGGTGAGTTTGTGATAGCAGCAGGAGGCAAGACTGATTCTACCCAGCAAAAGTTCAGAACTATGCTGGCGAGAGCACACTCTGGGGATGTAGTAGCCGCACCAGTTTGTTAATTAAACTTGTGCTGTCGAAGTTTTGAGGTTACTTGAAGGGCCTCACTTTCCATCACAGCCAGTCCAACACTGAGTACAGACCTTTGGGCTTTCAGGTGCAGAGGTAGCACAAAGGGGAGAGGACAGCAGCAATTTTTCTCCTCCTCCTCCTGACCCTGGAATCGCACCATATCCTCTTTAGTTTGTTCTTGGGAGAACCAAATCACCCAGTAGGACTGCTGAATCTGCTGCTTTTTGACTCATTAGTGTTTGCAACTTAGGACCAGTGGGTCCTGCAAATCATCCAAGTTGACTTCGCCCTTCCCAGATTCTCATCCACACATCCCATGGGTCTTTATGCCTGTTTTCATGCATCACGCACAATTAGTCTCCATGAAGTTGCTGATATTGACTGGAGAGGTCACCTGGATGAGGATGAATTCTGGGTTGCTGTTACATAAACCTGTTGGAGCTGTGTACCATACATTTGGCCGTGAAAGCTTTTTCTACCATCCACCAGGGTCAAGTCGACTACAACATGGGTGCCATGCAGTACTGCAACAAGCAGGATGGCATTGGCACTCAGACACTGTCTGGAGGCACTGAGGTAATGGAATTGGTGAGAGCTCAGTGGGCCTCACTATTGCAAAGTTATCTAGCAGGTTTCCTCAACATCAGGGTAGACTAGCTCAGCAGGCATCATCTTGCTCACCTAGTGTCTCCACCAGGAAGGTGCTTTTAGCTTAATGGGGAACATCTTTGGAGGTCCCCTCCGAAAATGCTCAGTGTTACGCTTTTTGCACCCTTCAGTTCCCTCCTTGAGGGTCTCTGAGAGGCGTGTTCCGTCTTCAGTAGGACTTGGGACTTCTGTACTCATTCCCTTCACTACTTTGGATCCTGCACATTTTTGAGGAAAGTGAGATGGGACAAAGCGCATGTCATTCCAAATGCTTCAGTTTGGAGAGTTTAGTACTCCGAACTTCTGGCCCTGAGCATCTGCCTTCCATTCCACTTTCCCCTACGGGAGAACCTACTGTCCAGCAATGGGAAAGGTGTTTAATCTGCCCCTAAACAATCTACACACTGCACCGAGTCTGAGCAGTATGAGCTGAAAGGCTCCGACCATCCACAGGAAATACTGGATGTCATTCTGAACATGACACCATTCCACCAAATCCACACACTAAGGTCATTGGGCTTGCTTTGTATCCTGGTGTGAGGTAAACCTTGTTGATCCTTCACAAAGTTGTCTCATGTTCTGTTGTTCATCTTATCTTTCGCTAGGCAAGATTTTGTTGTCAGCACAGTTAAAGGATATTTATCAGCCCTATCAGCTTTCCTCCATTTACCTGATTAACAAATCATGCATTTATAAGGGCTGATGCAAATGTTTTCTCCTGTGCCTTTTACTATGCCGCAGTGGGACCATAGTCTGGTCTTGATTTCCCTGATATTTGCACTATTTGAGTTTTTTTTATTTTTTTATAGTTGCACTCTTTGGCTTCTTGCTCTAAAATTGGTGTTTCTCGTTGTGTTGACTTCCTCTCACATTGTTTGGCAGTTTTCAGGCTTTGTAAGTTGGTCCTTCAGAAGCGTGTGTTCTTTCTTCAGAATGTGAGTTTGCCTTTTCCTGTGGGACAGTCCATTACCCTTCCTATGTTCTTTTCTCATCCACATTTCTCCAAGGAGGGTCAGAGATCACACGTTTTGCCCGCGATGTGCCCTTAGATTTTATATTGAAAGTACTAAGGAGCACCACATTGATGTCAGCTGTTCATTAGCTTCACCTGGGCAAAGAAGGGAAAGGCAGAATGTCAGAAACTAACCTTATGCCACTTGTCCCACTTCTGGTGTGTCCTCTTCAACAAGCTGTGTTATGCTTTGGTCGAAGAAGATCCTCCTTAAAGCCACGGGGCACATTCCACAGAGCAAAGACTACAACTACAGTTCTGGATCTGGGAGTCCCCGTCTTGAACATTTTCCAAGCCACAACATAGGCTTCCATTCGTACCAGGGGAGTAGCCCGAAAATTAAAATACCCTCCACTTGATCCATATCTCTAATGCCCAGGGGTGAGGGAAGCGAGTAAGCCTTCCTCACACTACCTTTGGTCCCTTCATCCCACCTTCCGTCCATCTATCATGCTTCGTTCCTTTATCATTCTGTCCATCCACACTTTCATCATCACTCTTCCACCCATCCTTCAATCCTTCCACTCACACTTCTAGGCAATCATTCATCATTTTCCCATCCATCCACCCCTTTTTTCACCCATCTATCATTTCACTCTCCATTTATCAATCTACCCTATCATCCAGCCTTTCATCATTCCAGCCATTCTTTCTTTCACCCACCAATGCAATGTTGATTTACATTTCATCCATCAATACTTTCATTCTTGCATCCATATTTTCATGCTTTTTGCCCTTCCTACTTGTCACAGTTTATTTCTTCTTTTCATATGTTCTTCATTTCTTTCTTCTTTCTAGCCATCTCTCTCACACTCTCAGTACCGTAGCTAGTGTATTGTGGGCCGCTCTGTAAAGAAGTAAATGGGCCCCACTGCAACTATTGGATTGCTAAAATACAGCAATAAACAGGGTTCAGTGCGCCGCATAAGCCTCTGGTTCCTGGTGCCACTGCACCTGCTGCACCAATTGAAGCTACACCCCAGCACACTCTTTTATTCTCTTCCTTTCATAATTTCTCCTTTTAGGCCTCCTTTACTGTTAATGGCTTCCCACCCCTGACCTCTGTGGTTTTCCCTTTCTTTTTTATGAGTGTTTTTCTGCAGACAGAACAAGGTCATGAATAATTATAGGTCTCAACACCACCCCTGCTTAAGCTGTGAAAGCGAGTGGTTCATGATGCCACTGATTTATACTTTCACCAGGCGTTACTCTATCTATTTCCTTGAATGCAGGGAGGGCCATTTTACCTGCTTGGTTCTGGAGGAGTTCCTGGTGTAAGTCTCCCAGAGACCCACCTCTTTTTTAGCGGGTGGGGGTGCATTGATTCTGATTCAAAAGGTGAAGGACAGTGCTTAATTTGAGCTGTTGGTTTCTGGTGCTCAGCACCAGCACTTAATTAGTTTCCGGTGCTCGACACCAGCACTTAATTGTCAACACCACACTTAAGACAGTCTGCCACACGATGGCGCTGCTCATCCAATTTAGAGAGGAGCAGAACGGTTGTTTATGAATACAACATACAAAAATAATTACTAACACCTGCCTTCCCAGCCTTTCCTTTAGCTCTGGGGACCCGGAATAATCTTAACTGTTGCACTTACAGGTGAGAGAGATGGTTAATAGTTGTTTTTGGTACCACCTTGGCAGCAATGTCAGAGGCAATGAGTGGTACAAGCCTCTGTGACCTCCTGGTCAGGGCCCTGGCACTTATTATCTTACGAATTAAGCACTGGTGAATAATTGGGGCATGGCCAAGATGGTGGCCGTATCGGATGTTTACTGAGAAGCTCCGTGCCTGGCCTGATTATCATCCTGCCTTTTATGTGGTGATGGCCCTCTGACGTGACCACAACTGGAGCTGAGTGAAACGAGGTGCTCGTTCCGCGGTAGCCTGCGCTGAGCTGTGGATCCAGGCCTGCTGCTGAACTGCAGATCAGAAGCCTACTGCTGCGCGCATCGGAGAACCGAGGTGACCAACATCGCTGGAGCCTAGGATATGGCCTGTCGGTCTCCCATGTGGAGTGTCCAGGCTGTTGAACGTGAAAGTTGGGGCCCGACGACCTGAAGCACACCGAGCCCCTAACGCAGAAGCCGGCTGTGACACGGCCTGACCCTCATTTGAAGTGTGGGACCTCCTGGCACTGTTTGAGCCCCCTCCTGGGGCTGCTGAGTAGCAGGAGTCGACTGCGGGGAGCTTTGCTTGGACAGCTGCCGCTCCTAGACAGGGGCCCTCCCTTTGCCTTGCGCTGCCCGGCCCATTGGTCTCCTGGGTGGAGAGACATTGCCAACTGGAGGCGCTGCCAGTAGAGTGTTCGGGCTGTCTGGTACGAAAGGCGGGGTCCGACAATCTGAGGCATGCCGGGCCCCTGCCACCGGAGCCAGCTGTGATGCTGCCCGACCTTCATCTGCAGCGCAGGAACTGCCGGCACTGTTTGACCGCCCTGGAGGATGTTGAGTGCTGGGAATTGGCTGCGCTTCACTGGCCACAATGACCCAGGCATCTAGACTGGTGAGCACTGGGGGGAGCCATGCTGGGGGGCAGCCGGCACTGGGCATGGAGGTCTGAGGGCTCGCATTGCAGGAGAAGTCGCCGCCCCACCCCTCCCCCCCCATCAAGGGAACTTGACGTGGACCGCTGCCACTCCTAGGGAGGAGCTTTCCTTTGCCCTGTCCCACCCTTGGTGGGAACTGAATATATTAGCTCTGGAGAGGATCCTACCTGGACTTTGCGACTTGCCACGTCCGGGTGGGGTCTTACATAGGGGCCCCTCTGGGGTGTGGCACTGCTGAGAGGGCTGCAGCTGGTAGGAGTGCAGGACTGCAGTATGCTTGTGCTCTGAAGACTGTAGACTGACAGAGGCGATGGGGGTTGAGCAGGGGCAGGACCTGTCCCCTGTTTACTTGGATATACTGAAATTTGCGCCCCCGCCCACCTCTTGACTACCCAGGGGGCTGCGGGTTGCCCCCGTGGAGCCGTGGCTCTTGCGCATGGGCCCCCGCTCCTTCAGCTCTACGTCTGGAGGTGCCTACTCCTGAGAGGGACTGCCTGGCAACTCCCCTTCTGGGCTGGTATTTGAGGCAGCTACATTACTGGCATAACACAGAACCGTCACGGGGAGGTGCTGGGTGCTGCGGGGTGCGGAGCTCATCAGCTGGGTCTTCACTGTTAACTCTCGAACTCTGTGACTGGCTTGCCTCTGCTCTGGTGCTGGCTCAGCGGCATTATACGAAGGCATTGCGAGGTCGACTTGGCTGTTGGACATCTGTTGGTGGGGTACTCATCTTCCCTGTGGCCCTTGCTTGTCCATGGTGGGCAGCCTCCTCCCAGGCCACTTGTTACCTTCCTGCGAAGCGAGACCTACAACCTTCCTTCCAGCTGCTTTGGGATCCTTATACCCAGATGGGGGAAGAATAGATCCAGCAGAAGAGCACTCGGTGAGGCCAGCGCAGAAGCACCCTCCTCTTCCCTGCCGACCCCAAATATGAACGCCCTGCAGCATCTTGAAAACACGCTCCATAAACACTTGGAACAGCTTGAGAAGGTTCTACGTGCTATTCCGGACACCAAGGCCTCGCTAGAAGCAAAAATCGATGCAGTGTTCCTCGACGTGGGCCACCTACATGTGGACCACTGCAAATTGTCTGAGAGAGTCGATGATTCCGAATCGGCAATAGGCCAGCTGTCCCCTTTAGTATGCGAATTACAGTCCAAGCTTGCAACTGCACAGGAGGAAGTGGCAGTTTTATATCGTATGGCAGAAGATGCGGAAGGGTGCTTTCGGCGCAACAATGTCTGTTTTATTGGATTCCAGGAGAGAGTAAAGCTTCCCAGTGCTGAGCTCTCCCTGGAAGAGTGGCTGATGGACACGGTGTTGAAGGACAGGATACCTGCTCTATTCTCTGTTGAGAGGGCACATCTGGTCCCATGGTGCCCTTCTCGGGCTGGAGCACTGCCTGCCCTCTTATTGTTCGATTTCTCAATTTCTAGTACCGGGACCTTATCCTCCAGCTCTTCCACACTAAGGACCAGTGGTGCTTTGAAAACACAATCATTGCGGCCTACCCTGACTATACTCTGGAGGTCCAATGTCGACGCAGCTCCTACATGAAAGTCAAGCAACGTCTGTGCGAATTGCAAATCTGATACGCACTCTTGTTCCTGGCGAAGCTTAGGGTCATCGACGGCAACTCTTCTCATATCTTTACCACTCTGGAGGACGTCTGGACCTGGCTCCATGCAAAGGGCCTTGCCCGCTCAGCTGACACTGAACATGAGGAGGAGACCCGGGTGACAGCTAATCAAGACATCGGCGACGCAAGACACAGCACATCCGTCCGGACCGAGAACAATGTGCCATAGAACAGGCGCGAGCGGTGGAGGGGTCTGCACTTCACCACCACGTCAACTCCTTAGCTGCCCTGTGGAATAAACCGCCTGAGGACTCTGGCTCCGATGTCTGTGCTTCTGAGTCTTCGTTGGCCTCCAGCTCCATGGCCCCAAGGTCACCCCGAGATCCACTGACGACCTCATATGACTTGCGTCACTGGGGCGCTGAACCCTCTCTCTTTTCTATCCGTCCCGATGATCCTGGATGTCGCTATTCTCGATGTGTCCGAGCGGGCCACACCTGCTTCTGTATTAGGAGGGCCTGGACATAAATTCTTATACCTCGTCCTACCACTGCTCCCATGAGTACTGTTGCTTGTATTTTCTTACTTTTCCTTGGTTATTGTTTTAGATTTGGGGATTCATGGGCAGACCCTTTTGCGAGTCCTGACCTGGAGGGAATGAGGCCGCACTGGCTAGTTAATGTTTATCTTTGTAGGTTTCACTCTGAGGCTGTCACTATCGAAATGAGGTATCTCCATGTATTCTCCACCAGCGCATCTGTAACACTGTGGAAGGGCTTGCATGGATGGGACACAGTCAGAACGGGGAAGGTGCACTATTTTCCTACACACACTGAGCTCCTCTGCACTACTCGCAATCATGCCTGAACCAACACCTGATTGCTCTGCTCCGCAATACCACATTATTACATGGAATGGGCAGCATATGGTCACTCCAGCCAAATGGTACCGAATTTATGCATACCTCAAACGCTGGTGTGCCCACATTGCCTTGCTCCAGGAGACCCATCTCATGGCACCTGAGCTCCACAAAGTGCACGGTAAATGGAGAGGGCAGACTTATGGGCCCACAGTGTCGGCTTATGCAAGAGGTGTTCTCATTTGGATTGCTCCAGAGGTCCCCTTTGCCCTGGGTACACAACGGGTGGACGCAAATGGGAGGTACGTCATACTGTTGGGACACCTGGACGGTGCTCCCCTTACCCTGGTGGCTTTATATGAGCCCAAATCCAACAAGGTGGAGTTCCTAGATAGTCTTACCCCAGCACTTCTGGATGGCCCACTCAACCCCGGGATTTGGATGGGAGATTTCAACTGTGTCCCTGATTTACATCTTGACCCCTCCACTCCACCCGTACATGCAGCAATCGGTACCCGCACCATACGACACTTTGAAGAATGGCGTATGCACCTGCATGATGTGTGGCATATGGGGCCTCCATATGACCGCAAATACTCTTTTTATTCCACGGTACATGACGTAAACACCAGGATCGACCTCTTTTTGTACACAGCTCTTCTTGGCTCCTGGTTAGTCCACTCGGAATATCTAGTGCGCTCTCTGTCAGACCACTGCCTCCTGCTGCTCGCTTTGAGTTGGGGCAGGCGGCGCCCCACCATACCTACTTGGCGCCTGCAGGTTGAAGCTCTTTCTGATCCTCCCTTTCGTGAGGATCTGACACTGCCTCACTAGTTATTTTGCAGAGAACCAAGGCTCCGCCTCGTCACGCGCCCTGGAATGGGATGCACATAAGGTTGTGGTTCGCGGCCACTGCCTGGCAGCCTCCTGGGGTATCCGCCGCCGATTAACTGAGGAACTCGTGTCCATTGAGCAAGATCTTCGCTGGATGGAAATACAGGTAGCCAACCTGATGGCATCGACCACCCGACTGAGACAGTTGCGCACACAGCAAAGTGAGGTGGAGGTGTCATTGAGTTGCCATGATTATCGTAAGAGGAAGGCCCTACAACATGCCCAGGGCGATCGCTCCGGCAGATTGCTGGCATGGCTTATTCCTGAGCAGCAACTATGCGCCCCTATTGAGGTGCTTCGTAGCCAAGACGGTGAACTCATTACTTCGCAGATGGCCATTAATACAGCTTTCTACGATTACTATCGTGGACTGTATGCAGCGCCTGCCTCCCCGTCTCCAGATTGCATATCTGGGTTCTTGCTTAGACTCTCCCTCCCTAAACTCAACCCTCTACAGTGGTCTGATCTCGAAGAACCCCTACAGTTGGAAGAGATCCATGCAGCTATCGCTCAGATCGCTCGGAATAGGACCCCGGGCACTGACGGCCTGCAGATCGAGTATTATGCCACCTTCTCCACACAGACTGCCCAACATTTATTTACTATGTTTAATGGACCTAAGGACCGTGGCAAACTCCTGAATTCCCTCCTGGAGGCCCTGATCGTGGTCCTACCTAAGCCCGGCGTTGACCCGCTGGATGTTAGGTCATATCGCCTCCTTTCACTACTGAACCTGTAGTGCAAGATTTTGGGTAAAGTTTTGGCAAACCGCTTGCTTCCCGTCATCCACATGCTTGTGCATGATGACCAGTCCGGTTATATACCAGGTCGCAGCACGTTTGTCAACATGCGTCAATTACTTCGCCTCATGCACAACACCCTCCCAGAGGCTTACAATCAAGTGGCCGTATCATTGGACATAGAAAAGCCTTTGATACTCTGAGGTGGGATTTTCTCTCCTCGATTCTCACCACTATGGGGTTTGGGCCGGAGTTCTATGTTGGTTACGCACCCTATACACAAACCCAGCTGCAAGAGGGAAGACTGGCCAGGTGATATCAGACAGTCTTAGTATCCAATGAGATACCCGCCAGGGGTGCCCGCTGTTCTCACTCATCTTTGCACTAGCCATGGAGCCTCGTACTTGCCGTCTGTGGAGCAGTGTGAGTCTGTGGGGTATCCCGGAGCTGGGCGCCCACCACTTCATTTTGCTTTGCGCAGATGCCACCTTGATCTACCTTTGAGAAGTTGAGGCTGCTCTCCCTGACCTCATGCGGCTACTGGACGAATTTGGGAATTCGTTGCGCTTGCGGGTGAACTGGCCAAAATCCTGCTTATTCCCTCTGGCACCGCGCCCGACACCACGCAGAGCCGAGGTGACGAGTATGCGCCTCCAATGGTGCTACGATTCCTTCAAATTCCTGGGAGTGCAGATTTATCATACACAAAGGGATCTCCAAGAGGGTAACCTCGTCAGGGCAGTTGGCTTTATCCGCCGATCCATGTCCTGGCGATTGCTACCTCTGTCTCCACTAGGACGGGTGGCCATATCCAAAATGCTGGTGCTGACTAGACTGTTGTACTTTTTTGGAGCCCTGCCGATCGTGCTTCCATGGAGTTTTTTCCGGATGCTTAATACCCTAATAGTTGAACTGATATGGAGTACTGATCGTCGCCGCGTTGCCCTAGCCACGTTCCAGCTTCCACTTTTGGAGGGCGGACTCGGGCCCCCAATTTTGAACTTTACTATGCAGCAGCACAGCTACAGTGGCCAATGGCCTGGTTGTGCACTGCTACCTACCCGGAGCTACCTCTTGTCCGAGCAGTGCTCAATGGTACAGGAATTTATACTTGACTGTCTGATTCTTCCATCCACCCTCGGCACGAAACGCCTCAGATGACGGTGACCCGCACCTGCTGGCACAGATTTGTGCACCTGAAAAGCTCCCACCCTCCGTATTCGCCGGCAATTGCCATTTGGGACCTACTGACACTGCGTGGAGCAATTCAGAGCACTGACGGGGATCTCTGGGGAAGCAGGCATCGAGCAGCTTGGGGACCTCTATCTGGAAGGTGTTAGTATGTCTTTCCAAGACATCATGGACATCTATGGTCTTCCTGCCAGCCAGTTCCTAATCTATTGTACTATTCAATATGTGTTGCGCACCACCTGGGGCGGTGGAGAAGAGGAACCTCCCGCCTCAGCGGTGCTGCATGCGCTGTTATCCTTTGGCGGCACACGACATGTCATCATCACTCTCTACACCGAATTGCATGTGACACCACTGGACCACACGGCGGGTCCACGTGCCCATTGGGACGCAGTGTTGCAGCAACCTCTGACAGACAGAGCTTGGTCTTGGGTTCTACAGATAGTTAAGGGTGTATCTCGTAACCCCAGGTTCCAGTTTACATAGTTTAACTATGTACATCAGGCCTACTTCGCCCCTCACCGCTTCAAGCGTATGTGCCCGATGCTTGCCCCGCCTGCTCCCGATGTGCACTGCAGCAAGCAGGGTTTAATCGTATGGTGTGAGATTGCCCAGAATTGCAAGCGACTTGGCACAGGGTACCCGCGACAGTGGCGGAAATGGCAGCACATGCTCTCACTCCTACTTCCCCCTCCTGCCTGCTAGGGCTACGCCCTCATAGAAAGGGAGACAAACACTTACACAGATTCATTGATCTTGCCTTTGTTCTGTTGTAACGTCAGGTGGCCATGGTCCGCTCTGTGCCACAGCTACCAGAGCATTGAGCTCAGGTTAATTTAATGATTGTAGAGGTTCACCCTGACAAGGACAGTGACTGTGTGAGGTGCCTGTTTACCCTCCTCAATTAATAACCCAATTCCTTACATGGTCATAACATTGGTCATACATGAACCTGGCCACATGAATCTGGACTCTTTGGACAATAGAGTGTGGATAACTGCCCAGTGTTCTTGTAACCTTGGCAGAATTTTACCATTGCAAGTGTTTGCTCTGTTGATTTGTTAGCAATTATTTTTCTTACTGGTTTTTTCCAGTATTTTACCTTGGGTGTATTGTTCTTTGCTGTTCCATCTCTGCTGGTCTTTCTTCTTCGTAATTCCAGATCTTCTGGCCTTGTCTCTGGTGTTTGTTATGCCACTGGATATTTCCTCCACTAGTAGTGATTTCTTTTGGAGGAACCTTTATCGGCTGACTGTACACTCACCAGATGGTATAGCGCCTTCTGAAAGGAATTGCCCTTTCCTCGCAGTCTAGAAATTACGGGAAAAGGTGTGATTGTTTGGACTTGCTCTTGACATGACTGATAGTCATGGCAAAGACTACTTTTCGCAGGTGTGAAGAAAGCTAGTATGTAACCACCATTCCCATTGCTTTGCGTATTTCTGCCTGTAGTTGGACATTTCTTCACCAACATTGTTTTCCAGGGTCAGTATGATGTCACTAGGTGATAGAAAGGGGTTTATGGGCTTGGCATCGAGGCAGGTCAAAACAGACAGGTTTAGGTTCGTAATCCCTGCACTTCAGATGTGCATTTGGAGCCTCTGAGTTCCTGAATGGTAATATCTCAATCAACGCTTCGTTTAAAAAAAATTAGTTTAATAAAAGTTTATATATTTATTTATTTATGTCTTTACTAACAGCAAAAGAAATAACATTTCAGTTGTCAAATAAACGAATATTAATAATGAGTATGCCATCAGAACATTGAGTCCTAAATATTTTGCTACAAATATCTTAGTAAGAATATCAACAACACAAATATTGTGTAGTTAAGTATATATAGGTAAGTACTACAGTTTCAGGCCTGCTGGATGCAGGAGGGTTCCAAGAGCAAGCAGATTCAAACTTGCACATATGACCAGATTCAAAGCTGCAAGAAACAGATAAAGGACCACAGGAAGATGGCATATAAGTGAGCGTTTACTATTCACACTCTAGGCTATACATTAGAAATGTTTCCTGTACCACATCGGCCTGCCTTCCGGTCCCGGGGTGGAACAGCAGCACAAGAGGGCAGGGCAGGTACTTCTTTGGTGCCTATCAACTGCAAGTATTGGTTGTGCTAGAGTTCATCATCTGATCTTTCCCTCCTCAAGTCTGTTGTCTTTGCCCTTTTTCTCAGTTGCCCTTGCGTTACCGACCCCTTGCTGTTAGAGGTTAGGTCTTGTTCTTGCAAGTGTAATTATTTCAGCTATGGCTTCCTTATATTACTACTGTATTACTGATATTCTGCTCCCATGCTGGTCTATAGTTGCCTCTCACACATACCTACCTCCCTGGCTCACTCAGTGACGCAGGGCTTCCCCATCCTGAATCCCCAGGTACTTAGCACCAGACCGGGACCACAGACCATACTGGGCCTGTAGTGTGTTTTTTCTGTTGCCTATTCACCATTCTCCCCTGCTGGTTGTGGTGATCTGCAGGATTTATAATAGATTCAACTTTAGCTGGAAACCCAGCAGTTTGCCATGCCCGCCTTAAATCCAGATGTGGATCTACTACGCGCAGTGTCTCAGGCTGTATCTTAGATGCATGAGCTGGAAACAGAATTTTGAACAAGAGCCCTTAACCGAATAATTAAGATATTTTCATCCAGCAATTGCGTTCCATTTTTGGAAAAAGTCAAACAATACAGGGAGTTGACTCCGCGTTGTTGATGCTAGAAATGGGGCCCTGATATCTAGCGCACCGCATTGCACAATTTCAGCAAGGGGTAGCAAAAGTGGCCTGAACTGAAAAATCAGTAGTGGTTGACATTTATCAGGGTTTTTTTGGGAGGCTTTGAAAGCCACCCTCACTAGTCGTGAATTGGCCTACCTTTTCTAATGCACTCATCCATATAACTCTCTAGATTGATGCTCAACAAAAACATTGGCAAAATGCACACCAATGTCCTAGTAGGGGGTATGTTGTCTGAAAATAATTGCACTGTATACAGTAAGGAAGAGCAAAAGCTGACTGGTAGCCCATGTATATTGGGAATGTACTTAATCCCTTCTCTGCTGCAGAGAAACACAAAAGATAACAAGGTTTAAGCCTTTATTGTAGAAAAGCTGGTCACTATGTCAAAACGTTCCCATGCTTGTTGGTTAATGGGTCAGCTCAGATTTAAATGGTCTGAGCTCAGTTCAGAAAACACGTCCTGTCTGTGATAAAGCACGTTCACCTACCTTTACCAAATGTAATTACATTACCCCCTGGGTATTTATGGATAACCCGTTTCAGAAAAGATTTTTGTTTAAATAAACACTACCCACCCAATCGCCAATAAATCCTAACAACCTGGAAAAACTAAAATAATAATTTCTAGATTATATTTTATATAATTAATAAGAGTATAACCTTAACAAAAAATCTATTTTAAACAATATTAAACACCATACTAGTTCAGTAATCAATATTTTAAACGTCAGTATTATTGTAAAAGCAAAATGGTATGCTTGCTTTCAAAATTACCTACTTTAATATTTTGTAGTGAATATATTTTGACCTTGATATTAAGCAAAGTCAATATTCAGGAGTGGATATTCATAATCTGCACCAGGGGTAGATCACCTGCAGAGGACAGCAAGGCTGGTACTTCCTTATATTGCTGTGGTTGCTCTCTCCTGTATCTGGATCCAACAGAAACAATATGCACTCTTCTGCCCATCATCGCAACCATCACGAACCATTAGCAGTAGGAATTTGTTGGTTAATAGTAGAAACAGCAAAGGGGAATGGGACAAGAGCGAAAACAGAGACACTGGATATTACCACCAGGACTTGTCACTCTGCTGGGCACTGGCATCTTCAGGCTAAAATGGATATCTAAAGGCAAGATGAGATTTCTTAGTAATGTGTCTTAAAGGTGTTGCACATAACCTTAAAAGTCAAAAGGATACATCTTAAAAGTATCTCTATATAACCAAGTCACAGTTGTCTGCTTTGAAGCTGTTTCTTAAAATGAAGCATAGCATGATTTAAGTAACTACACAGTGTTACATAACCTTCTTTCCCTATAAAAAAAAGTGAACTATCTTCTAGTTCATAAAATCTGAAAGAGACAATTAGTTATAGATTCCTTACCTTAGAACTACCCCCAGGCGTCAGACAGGATCCGGAGAATTTTTTTGTCAGCAGTACCCCTGCGCGTCGGAAGGTGGCGTCGGTCGGCTCCGCATTCGTCGTTGGCATCGTGGTCGCTGGGATGACGTCGTGGTAGCTACTTAAACGCTGCCCTCGCGCGCTGACGTCAGTTCTTTCTTTTTCCGCGCCAGCCAGCGTAGATCCGGAGAGAGCTTTACCTCCAGTCACTTTTTGACTGACTTTTTGAGCGACTTTTTGTCAACACCGTTTTGAGTCTTTGACTCCTGGTGCACGTCAGGGATGCCCGGCTTCAAGGCTTGTAGTTCCTGGGGGGCGTGGCTTGGCCGGCTGCAAGATGGCCGCACTCTGAGTGGGCTCTGCCGGCTAAGCCTAATATCTGTCTACAATCCTGCGGACACAGTGTCCATCGCCGCTTCCCACCGCGCCACAGCCACTCACCTGCTCCTGGGGCACAGATTGGTCGTACTCCCGTCTTCTGGCAACGCTGTGGGGCCGGGATCCGCCGCCGCGTGGGCCCCGAGCCTGAGGCCTGCTACTAGCGCGGCCGTCCCGGCCATCCCGAAGCTGACTGTGGGTTCCCTCCTGGCTGCCAGATTCGACTCCTGCATCCAGACGCCGGCGTTCCTGGCTCTCAGCCGGTAAGCGCCGTTGCTGTGGGGGCGCACTGCGGCGGGGCTGGGGGCTCGCGGGTCGTACCGCCCGGCCTGGTCTGATTGACTGCGGGCGCCGCGCTCCTTACTTTGGTGCCCGCTGCTTAGGCCTCGCTCCACCGGGCTGGGCGACGCGGATGGTGCGCCCCCCTTGGCTCCTCACTGCGTGCCGCCCCCTCCTGCTGCGGCCTGCCGGGTCCCTGGGGACTTCTGCTGCGGCGGCTCACTCGGCCGCTTTGCCCTTACATCCCGGGCTGCGACGGCGGTCCGCGTACCTTGGGGGCACGCCGCCTTCTGCTGCCCGGGGTGCTGGACGCCCGCCCTGCGGCAAACCGCCATTCGCCACCGCTGCGGTGCACCACTGGCCTCCTTCGCCGCCACACCGGCGCTTGTGTGCTCCTGGCCGCTTCACCCCTGCTTTGCTCCAGCGCTTGGATTTACGGCTGGCGCTGGCCCCTAGCTCACTGCTGGGCCCTGCTCTTGAGGCCGTCTGGTGCCCGTGGACCATCGCTCCTCCGGCTTGGGACCTGCCGCCTCCCGGGGGGTCCCCCACCTGGGTGCGGCACTGCGAAGACCTTTCATCCTCCACCCTCTGCACCTTTGCCCACGCTGGCCCTATGATCTTCTGCCAGCACCTGTGACTGGAGCGACGTTGCTTCACTCTCCTTCTCCTGGGCAGCCTGCGCATTGCTCAGTCGTTCGGCGGTCCGGCCTCCTGGCGTTGGCCAGTCCTCACTGCTTTCCCTCCAGTGCTGGCACACCCGCTCCTCACCTGTTCCTGCCTCCTGGAGCTGGGTCTGCCACCGAGGGACTACACAACGTGCCATAACCGGCTCATCTGCACATGGCCTTTGCTGGCTGCCTCCGCCGCCTGCCGGTCCTGATCCTCTGCTCTGCCTGAAGCTGCTCCACCTCCAACGAGCGCAGCACTCACCTCCTGTCGCAGCTGCCCCCGGGTTGCTGCTAGACTGCCCCGCCAGACATGGGGAGGACAGACCCCAAGCAGTCTAAAATCGCTTTCGATCAACGTCGCCAGACGCGCCAGGACGATACGCGCGCCGACGGGGGGGTCCCCCCGGTCTCTACCGACATGGCTGCGACTCGTGAGGACGACTTAAAGACCATCATGCTGGACGTCAAGTCCACTGTTACCAACATTGCGGCCCAGTTGGATCAGCTGTCGACTCGCCTGGGCACTGTGAAGGCTCGTGTCGATTCTCATGATGCCCGCCTCCTTCATGTGGAGACCAGGGTATCGGATGCGGAGGATGCCGCCACCCAGGACCGACAGAAACTGCTGCAGATGGACAAAATACTTGACCTCATCCGGAGCAAAAACGAGGATTTGGAGGCGCGCTCCCGAAGGAGCAACCTCCGCATCACGGGAGTGCCTGAATCCATCAATGTCTCCCGCATGGAAGACTATGTAGAACAGCTGGTCCGTGAGCTCTTTGGTGACATCCTCTCCCCAGTCTTCATTGTTGAGCGGGCCCACCGCTCTCTCGGCCCTCGTCCGGGCCCTTGCCTGCCGGCCCGCCCCATCATAGCCAAAATTTTGAACTTTCGGGACCGTGACGCCATCCTGCGTGCTGCCAGAGAGAAGGGGGAAATCCGCCATCAGGGTAACTCTCTGTCGTGCTACCCGGACTACACTACTGTAGTTCAGGCGGCCCGCCGCGAGTTCCTTCCAGCGAAACGACTCCTTCAGAAGCATGAGATCTCATACTCGCTGGCATACCCCGCCAAACTGCGCGTCAAGCAGGGAACCAAGACCCTCATCTTTGCGGACCACAGAGAAGCGCTGGCGTTTGCCAAAAAATTGGACAGGTCACATCGCTCTCCGCCCTCCAGCTCACAGGCTGCCGCTGAGGCCAACCTTAGTGATAATGACTGATCAGATGGACAGCCATGTTGTATGGGTATTTCTCTCTCGGACATTTTGCTTTTCGGACTTTCTGTTCGCATGGTGACTCCTGAACCAACGCTGACTCTTCGGCTATTCTGCTATACCTTCTTTGCTGTTGGCATGGTGTGCTATACCTGCTAAGTACTTCTTGGTGTCTGCCACTTCCTATGGCTTAGCCACCCTGTCTTTTTTGGCAGGGGTGTATGCTGAGCGTTGCCATGCCCCCACAGGATAATTCCCATCTTGGACACAGACTTTTCCCTTCCTAGTTGTGGGTCCCTGGGGTGGGAAGGGGTGGTACCTCAGCCTGATTGGGGGGTTGGTGTGGGAGCGGGGTTGGGGGGATTCTTGGGGTTTTTTGTTTTGGGGGTGGTCTTGAGTGGTTGGGGGATTGAGGCCTGTGCTTTGCGCCCTCCTTCCGAGGCAACGCTACTCTTCGCAGCACCGGCTCGCGTACCGAGCCTTTACAGGCCATGCTTTCTCCCCCCTACGATTCATCTCCTTGCTGGGGGGTTTGTACTGTTGGGTTTGTTGCCGCCTTCTGTGGCATTTGTTATATCATTGATTGCATTAATTCAATGTGATTCCATTGTAACTGCACTGCTACTTCCCCTTGTTGCCCATTGCACTGTGCACAGCATTTGCACCCGACTTTTGCTCTTTCCCGCACTTTTCTCGCTTCTCCACCGCATGACGAAGTGCTATGACTGATACTGCACTGTGGACATGGAATGTCCGTGGGTTGAACGACCACCGTAAGGCAAGACTTGTCCACGCCCACCTCACTCGGCACAAGGTGGACATCTGTTTTCTACAAGAGACCCATCTGTTACCGGCCACTTCCTCCAGACTCCTTTCCAGACACTGGGGCGAAACCCACTCCTCCTTCTATTCCAGCTACTCCCGTGGGGTTTCCATTCTGATACGCAAAGGGCTCCCATGGCAGACCTCTCAAGCGCACATTGATCCTGGGGGGCGTTTTGTTATCCTTCATGGCACCCTACGTGCCCAACCCTGTACGCTTGATGCGGTATATGGCCCCAACTCCGAGGACCCTGATTTCTTTGCGCAAGTCTGACACCACATCTCATCCTTCAGTTCTGCAGCGCTCCTCTGGGGGGGGGATTTCAACGTAACACTTTCCGCTGCTCTGGACCGGTCCGGCACTCATGCTTCTCACCCGCGGCTTCACTCCTCAAATCCCTTCTCTTGGACAACTCCCTGTTCGATGTGTGGCGGCATGCTCACCCTGCTTTACAGGAGGGCACCTGTGTCACTGGTTCTCACGGCTGCTGGTCCCGTCTGACTTGTGGATTACTACTCCGGATGCCTTGTTATGGCTCACCTCCGTTGATCATATGGCGCGTACTCTCTCAGATCATGCTCCCGTTCGCCTCTGCCTCCGTCTCCCACACTCTCCTCACTGTGCCTTTTCCTGGCGGCTCCCTCCAAACGCGTTACGCGATTCGGTCTTCAGTGAAGAAATACACACCGCAATCGTAAACTATTTTGAGCTTAATGTGGGTTCCGTGGACTCCCCATCTACGCTTTGGGAGGGGTTTAAAACTGTTATCCGCGGGGAATGTATCTCTAAACAATATGGCGTGCTCCGCGCCATTCGCGGCACTCTTGACAGGCTGGAGGGGGAAATTAAGGCGCTTGATGCCTCTCACGCTCTGGACACTTGCCCTGATACGCTTGCCCAGCTGCGGGGGGAACTTACTGACTTCGCCAATGAGGCCGGCAGGGAACTGGCGTTTCTCGGCAGGGAGGCAAGGGCGCGCCGTTTCGGTGAGGGTGATCGTCCTGGCAGGACTCTTGCCAACCTCCTTCGCCGGCCACGGGCGGCGTCCTACATCACCGCCCTTCAGGATGGCGGCCCCGATCATACCACCTCCCCTGAGGAAATTAAGGCGCGCTTCACCACTTTCTACGCCCAACTCTATACAGCCGGGTCAGTGCCATCGCGTGAAGTACTCGACCAATATTTCGACACTCTTCAGCTTCTCTGGCTCGGTAACTCCCATCGGGAATATATCGACGAGCCCTTCTCTAAAGATGAGATCCTCGCGGCTATAAACAGCATGCCTGGTGACAAGGCTCCCGGCTCAGACAGCCTGCCGGCTTCCTTCTATAAAGCTTTTGCCCCGCTCTTGGTTCCCCATTTAGCCTCCATGTATAACGAATCTTTCGAAACAGGCTTGTTCCCCCCATCGTTGCGCGAGGCGGTATTGACTCTGCTCCTTAAACCGGATAAACCACCCGAGCAGCGAGACTCATATCGTCCTCTATCCCTCATCAATACAGATAATAAAATCTTCGCAAAATTGCTCGCTTCCCGTCTCCTACCCCTCATGCCGCTTGTTGCACGCCCAGATCAGTCCGGCTTCATTCCTGGTCGCACGACCTCTCACAACCTCTGGACCATTTTCTCCATCATCCATCAAATTAATCCCGCACTCCCGGCAGTGGCCGCTCTTCTTGACGCCACCAAGGCCTTTGACACCTTGGAGTGGCCCTTCCTGTTCTATCTCCTCCCTCGGTTGGGCTTCAGCCCGGTTTTCTTGCGCAAGGTTCGGCTTCTTTACACTCTCCCTTCTGCCCGTCTCCGCATTAATGGACAGGTCTCCGAGCCCATCCCCATCGGGCGCGGTACTCGGCAGGGCTGTCCGCTGTCCCCCATGCTCTTTGCCATAGCCATGGAGCTTCTCGCGGCTCGTCTCCGGCAGCACCATACCCAGAGGGGTCTCGGTTTCGCAGCTCGCACTCTGCTAGTATCCATGTATGCGGATGACGTTACTCTTTATGTCCGCCACCCCCAGGAGAACCTCAGCCCACTGGTCCGTGAGGTAATTCGCTTCGGCGGCTATTCCGGAATCCAGGTCAACTGGAGCAAGTCGGTACTGTTTCCTCTCACGGATGCTACAACTCCATTTGTCCCTGACTATCCTTTTGTGTGGGCGTCGGAGCCCACCCGGTATTTGGGCATTTGGTTGAGCAGAGACGTCGATGTGCTTTGGAAAGTTAACTATGGTCGTGCCGTGGACTGGCTCGAGTCTAAAATTCCCCTATGGAACCGGCTGCCACTTTCCCTAGCTGGGCGAATCGCTATCACTAAAATGGTGGTGCTTCCGAAGTTTCTATATTTATTTGTAAACATTCCCATTCCTTTAACCGCGCACTTCTTTCGCAAGATCCGTTCTCTGCTCATCACCTTAATTTGGGCAGGTCGGCAACCCCATATTGCCTACAGTATCCTCACTCTCCCAATGTCGCGCGGCGGGCTTGGCGCCCCAGATTTCAAACTGTATGCTCTCAGTGCTCAAGCCAGTTTCCTCCATTTTTGGCTCCATCCCACTCCGTTTCAACCTCACGTCGTGGTAGAGGCCGAGCTCGCTACCCCGTGGCCGCTCACGACGGCTCTATTCGCTCCGGCGAAACTTCGGCACACTGAAATAGATACGGTTGAGACCCTGTGCTGGGCTTGGGACGGGCTTCGCAAATTCTCTGGCTCCGCTTCTCTCTCTGCGAACAACATGCCACTCGCACATCACCCTGCCTTTCCTCCTTTTCATTCCTCCGGGATAATCACGAGCGCTACTCGTCTGGGCCTCACCACCATCTCGGACCTCTACCCGCGACACCTTTTTCTCTCTAGCCGCTGACTCTGGCCCCATGGATACTCTGTTATTTTATCAACTCAGAGCTATCTGTAGGAAGCTTCACCCCACATTTCCTCAGCCTCCCCCTTCGATGGCCTCTCTCGACCTTCTTTACACATCTTCCTCGCCTAAAAAACTGGCTACAAAACTCTACGCATACACGCTAGCAGCATCTCCTATCTTCACTGACCGAGCGCGCATTGCATGGGGCGAAGACCTGGGAGCCGAAATCTCCGAGGCCGATTGGATATACTGTTGCAATCAAACCAAACGCCTCTCCCCAAACTATCGCCTGCGCCTTATTCATTTCAAGTACCTCCATCGGCTGTATCGGACTCCTGCCCAACTCCATAGGCTTGGATTGATTGCCAGTGATAGATGCCAACGCTGTTCGGTGCCCGCGGCTGACTTTGCTCATCTCGCCTGGCTGTGCCCCCGGGTCTCGGCATATTGGCGTGAGGTATGCGCTGCGATTTCCACTATCACTTCGTCTCCGGTTCAACCTGACCCTCTGCTCTGCCTCCTGGGTTTTGTTAAGGTTTGCCCGGACGCCACTCGTCGACTGACTGCCATGCTGCTGGTCCTCGCGAGGCGCAGGGTCTCCATGTGCTGGGGCCGCAAGCCGGCGCCCAAGGTTGCCCACTGGCTTGAGGACGCTTCTCGCTGCCAAACTCTTCTGGCTGAATTTTGGGACCTTCAGCCAGCCCGGTCCCGTCCCATTGATATCTGGGGCCCGCTTGTGACTTACCTTTCAAGCCACGACCCACAGCACCCTGTGACTACTCCCGCGCTCCCCGACGGCGCCCCGCCCGTGGAGGCTCCCAATATAGGTTCATGAGCTGCCTCCCCACTGCTCTCGTCCCCCCTTCCTTTACACCCCCTGCCCTTTTGCCCCACCGATGACGCCCTTTTCTACCGTATATTTCACCCCCACCGTGCTTACAGGTGACCGTTTCCTACCATTGCCTCCACTGTGCCTTAAGGTTATGATGGCCTTTACTGTTTTGCATTGTCGTGCTGTGTTTCATTCATTGCAAAGGTGGAGTCTTGTAATTGTGCTGTGCAACATTTCTTAAATAAAGGTTTTTTGAAAATCCCCACCCCAAAAAAAAAAAAAGGCTTGTAGTTCCTGTAGCCGACTGATGTTGGTGACGGATCTGCACCGCGTGTGCCTGTTTTGCTTGGAGCGCGACCATGACCCCAAGTCGTGCACCGACTGCCAGAACATGGCCTCGAAGTCTTTGCGGGAGCGGTCCCGAAAGCTTCTGGAGGCCCGGCAGTCGGCTCCGCGCCGTGCGAGGTCCCGGTCGCGGGGGATGTCGAGGGACTGGTCGCGGAGTCACCATCATTCTTCTTCCAAGTCTTCGCACTCAGGGTCAGGTAAGTCGAAGCACAAGAAGAAGTCAAAGAAGCGTCGTCACTCTTTGACTTCTCCCCGTGGGTCGGCCAACGCGATGCGGGATGCGTGTGGTGTCCCTCCCGCGGCTCCACGTGCGGAGCCTGTAGGGTCGACTCTGAGTTTCCCCCCCTTCCCGGGAACCGGAGCGACCCCTGCCCAGCTTCGCCAATTTTACGAAGCGATGCATGCCATCTTTGGGCAGCCCGACTCCGCTGGCATGCCTTCGGGCCCCGCGGACTCGGCTGGGGACCCTGGGACTTTGACGCCGGTGGCTCCGGCCCCAGCACCACAGGGCTCCCTTGGATCCAGGCCTGGATCCGGATCGGCGCCGGTCGACCTGGTTACGCCTCCCCCGGTGCCGATTCCACCGGCACCACGTCCGACACCGGTTGTGTCCCCAGCTGGCGTCGACCCCGGCCTCCACCTCGATGTAGACACGGAGCCGAACCGACGTCGACCGACGCCGGATCCGGCGCCGGTGGGTACTTTTGTGTCTCTGTTCTAACCTGGCTCTTTGAGACCAGATTGGCAGCCAGAAGAGGGTGAGGAGGACTGGGAGGGGTCTGGAGACCCTTTAACTGACCAGTTGGACGAACCGGACTGGAGAGAGGAACTGGGGGAAGCTAGTGGTCTTGATACCTCACCAGACCTTGGCATGTTGTCTCCTACTGTGGCTACGGAGGAGGGATCGTCTTACGCTGTGGTGTTGCGTAGGGCGGCCGATGCTCTCAACCTCGAGCTACCTACGGTGGCAGTCAGGACTAACCTCCTGACAGAGGTGCTTCAACCGGCAGCAAGCTCTTCGGAGCCCCTGCTACCGTTTAATGAAGCCCTCACTGACATCCTTTTGGGCACCTGGTCCAGTCCCAACACAGGGGCTCCTGTGGTTGCCCGACGCCACCGCCCGGCCCCGGGCGACCCCACTTTCCTCTCCCAACACCCCACCCCTGAGAGCTTGGTGGTCCAAGCCTCCACCTCCAAAGGCGCATTCCCTAATGCACCACCTGATAGGGAATCCAAAAAGCTGGACCATCGTGGGAAGAAGATGTTTTCTTTCTCCAGCTTGGGACTGCGGTCGGTAAACACTGCATGTCTGTTGGGCCGTTACACCCACTCTGCGTGGGATACGTGGTGCAAGTGCTGCCCCAGTGCCCGGAGGAGGCCCGGGCCATACTCTCCCGTGCAGTTGCCGAAGGGAGAGACGCAACAAAGTTTACCATCCGCTGTGGGCTGGATACCGCCAACTCACTAGGCAGGACAATTTCCACGTCAGTAGCCCTTCGACGCTACGCCTGGTTGAGGTCGACTGGTTTTTCAGTGGATGTCCAATCCACTCTTATGGACATGCCCTTTGATGGCCGTCGCCTTTTCGGTGACAAGGCAGACAACGCGCTGGAGCGCTTTAAGGACTCTCGGGCTACGGCCAGGTCCTTGGGCCTCTCCACCACCCGCCCTGCGCAGTCTGCTTTTCGCCCCTTTCGTGGCTACGGAAGGGGTGCCCCGCCATGTCCCGTCCAGAGCCACAGGCCGGCGCAGGCTGTTCAGCCCCTGCACGGCCGGGGATGTGGGAACCACCGCTGTGGTTCTGGGGGCCAGCGGATGGGCCAGTCCACCACAGCCCCCTCTGCAGCAGCCTCCAAACCCTCCTAGTCCGACCTTTCAGGGCCACCAATCGCCAGTGGGTGGCAGGATTCGCCATCACCTCCCCCACTGGCGCACCATCACATCGGACAGGTGGGTTTTGCAAATAGTCCGAAGGGGCTACTCCCTCTCCTTCAAGACTACCCCTCCATCCATGCCACCTCAGTACCGTCGCATGTCGGAGGATCATCTGGCCCTTCTCCAACAGGAAGTATTGGCACTCTTGGTCAAGGGGGCCATCGAGCAAGTTCCTGCCCCAGAAGTAGGTCGTGGTTGCTATTCCCACTACTTTCGGGTGTCCAAGAAGGACAAAGGCCTGCGTCCTATCTTGGATCTCAGGAACGTCAACCGCTTCCTCCGGAAGGAGAAGTTCAAAATGTTGACCCTAGCTCAGGTCCTGTCTGCCCTCGACCCTGGAGACTGGATGGTAGCGTTGGACTTGCAGGACGCTTATTTTCACATCCCCGTCCTGCCGGCACACCGCCGTTACCTGCGGTTCACGGTAGGCCATGAGGACTTTCAGTTTACCGTGCTCCCCTTTGGCCTTACCAGCGCCCCTCGGGTTTTCACGAAAGTGATGGTGGTGGTCGCAGCTCATCTGCGCAGATCAGGGGTTCCAGTCTTCCCCTATCTCGACGACTGGCTGTTGAAGGCAGGCTCGCCCCAGGCTGTCGTCTCCCACCTCCAGACTACGGCCGACCTCCTGCATTCGCTGGGGTTTACCATCAACGTGCCGAAGTCGCACCTGACTCCCTCTCAGAAGCTCCTCTTCATCGGAGCGGTTCTGGACACTACGCAGTTTCGGGTCTATCCTCCTGAACAGCGAGTCCGGGATATTCGGGCTATGATTCCGATCTTTCAGCATCTATCCCGGCATTCGGTCAGGATGACCCTCAGGCTACTGGGTCTGATGGCCTCCTGCATCCTGCTGGTGGATCATGCCAGGTGGCATATGTGGGCTCTGCAGTGGGACCTGAAGTTCCAGTGGGCACAGCACCAGGGGAATCTGTCCGATTGCATCCAGATCTCGGAGGGCACTGCACACCAATTGCAGTGGTGGCTAACGAACCAGGATTGGGTCAACGGCAGATCACTCTCCCTTCCCCAACCAGAGTTCACAGTGGTGACAGATGCATCACTGCTGGGATGGGGCGGCCACATGGGAGAGGTGGAGATCAGAGGCCTCTGGTCTCCGGCGGAGTCCGGGCTCCAAATCAACCTTCTGGAGCTTCGGGCGATCCGTCTTGCACTCAAAGCATTCCTTCCCTCTGTTCGGGGAAGAGTAGTACAGGGGTTCACAGACAACACCACCGCCATGTGGTACTGCAACAAGCAAGGCGGGGTGGGGACGTGGACTCTATGTCAAGAGGCTCTCCGTCTCTGGACATGGCTGGAACATCAGGGCATATCCTTGGTAGTTCAACACCTGGCAAGTTCCCTGAACGCCAGGGCGGACGAACTCAGCCGCAGGTGCATGATGGATCACGAATGGCGTCTTCACTTGGAGGTGGCGCAAGGTCTCTTTCAGCAGTGGGTAGAGCCTTGGTTAGATCTATATGCCACCGAAGAGAACACGCAATGTCAGCAGTTCTGTGCATTGGAATTTCCAAGGCGGCACTCGCTAGGCAATGCTTTTTGTCGCGAGTGGAGTTGCGGTCTTCTATACGCCTTTCCGCCTATACCACTTCTGCCCAGAGTGCTGAAGAAGATCAAGCGCGACCGGGCCCAAGTCATCCTTGTGGCGCCAGATTGGGCACGAAGAGTCTGGTATCCCGAGCTATTGCACATGGCCATCGATCCTCCGATCCGACTGCCTCTTCGGGAGGATCTTCTGTCGCAGCAGCAGGGGACGGTCCTCCACCCGAACCTGTCCAGCCTCCACCTCCTTGCATGGAGATTGAGCAGCGACAGTTGACAGCTTTCGACCTACCACCCGGTCTGTGATGTTATCTTGGCAGCCAGGCGTCCCTCCACTAAGACGGTATACTCCTGCAGATGGAACAAATTTGTGGCATGGTGCACAGCAAAGGCTGTGGATCCCCTTTCTGCCCCTCTTTCTGAGGTTCTCTTGTTCCTCCTTTCTTTGGCCCAGCAGGGCTCTGCTCTGGGCACTCTTAAGGACTATCTCTCAGCCATTTCAGCCTTTCTCAGGCTTCCTGATCAGCCTTCTCTTTTCAAGTCCCCTGTTGTAAATTGCTTCCTTAAGGGCATTACTCATCTTTTTCCTCCTGTTCCCTTCATAATGCCTCAGTGGGACTTGAACTTGGTTCTTACGTACCTATGTGCGCTCCCTTTGAGCCGCTACATAACTGTCCTCTCAGGCTTCTGACTTTGAAAACTGCCTTTCTGGTGGCCATCACCTCTGAGCGCAGGGTGAGTGAGCTCCATGCTCTTTCTTCCAAGCCTCCCTTTCTGGCTGTTCATCCGGACAAGGTCGTCCTCAGAACTAGACCTTCCTTTCTTCCCAAGGTGGTTACTTCCTTCCACATTGGTCAAACCATCACTTTGCCCACCTTCTTTCCGCCTCCGCATCCTTCAAAGGAGGAAGAGAGGCTCCACTGTCTGGATCCAAAACGTGCGCTTTCCTTTTATTTGGATCGCACCAAACAATCCGGGTGGATGACCATCTCTTTGTTGGCTACGTGGGCGCCAAGAAAGGTCGGGCCGTGCACAAGCGGACCATCTCCAGGTGGGTCGTTTTGTGCATTAAAGCTCGTTACTCGTTGGCAAAGAAGGAGCCTCCAGTGGGACTGCGCGCCCATTCCACCACGGCGACGGCAGCTACCACTGCTTTGGGACGGGGAGTCCCCCTTAATGACATCTGTCAGGCAGCTACGTGGGCATCTCTGCACATGTTCACAAAACACTACTGCCTGGACAGCCAAGTCCGGAGAGACAGCTTCTTTGGCCGTTCTGTTCTCCAGGACTTTCTGGTGTGAACTTAGTTTGCAGAAACGCTTCCGGGGTTGGTATTGCTGGGGTATCCATTCTAAGGTAAGAAATATATAACTAATTGTCTCTTTCAGATGAATAAGTTACTTTCCTTCGGTAACGATATATCCGTAAGAGACAGATTAGTTATAGATTCCTTACCGCCCCACCCATCCTCCCCGTTCTTAGAACTGATTTCTAGGGTTAAAGACTTCCTTTCAGGGCCCTAGTTTTGTGCACCAGTGGTCAGTGTCTTGCATGGCTCTGCGCTTCTGGCGTGGAATGTCGTGTAAAAGAACTGACGTCAGTGCGCGAGGGCGGCGTCTAAGTAGCTACTGCGACGTCTTCCCGGCGACCACGACGCCAATGACGAACGCAGAGCCGACCGATGCCACCTTCCGACGTGCAGGGGTACGTACTGCTGACGAAAAAATTCTCCGGATGACGCCTGGGGGTAATTCTAAGGTAAGGAATCTATAATTAATCTATGTCTCTTACAGATATATCGTTACCGAAGGTAAGTAACTTGTTCTACGCACTCTCTAATGATGATGAACTTAGTTTCTATCTGCTCTGTTTGCAATTTAAATTTAATTAGTAATCATTGATATTCTGGGATTACTGGAATAACAATATATCTATATGATTAGCTAAACACTACTTGTACTACTGCATATAATCATATGTACATATAATGAATAACCAATTGTTCAGTGCAAGAATTCGTCCTGTTACTTTATGAGAAGTGTTTGAAATGGGGTTTCTGGTTGGCTAGGGCATGCACCTAAGCCAGGCGGAACCCACCACTCTAGTCAGGGTAGGGGAGTTACACTCACAAGATAACCCCTGCTCACCCCCTTGGTAGCTTGGCAGAGCAGTCACATGGATCATAAAATCACTTTGCCACTAGGCAATGGTCATAACAGCATAGGTAGTGCAATAGGGTAAATACTCATAGATTGCACACTTTATAAAACCACAATCACTGTACATATATGGCGAATCCTGGAATAATGCTTGTTATCCTGACAAATGCAAGGTGAAAACGACATACATAAGAACACATCAGGGCCTAAGATGCAGGAGTTAGGTTATACATCAAACATGGCTGCTGGGCATACTATGCCAGTCTATGGAATGCGAGGAAAAACAGCATACATCACAGCCTCAGGGCAGGGATATGAGGCACATAATGAATGAATCCTCCATCACCAACTGGGGTCAGCAACCACATGCAGCCTGTGGTGAGTAAAACCCACCATCACCACCACACATAGGATGTAGCACACCTGCACTCCTACTACTGACACGCGGTAATTGATGCTTCAATCGCGGGGCCTGCTAGGTCCTGCATGTCAATTACCTGTCCTACGTAGAACACTTTCCTCAACCACACTACTCCCCCGTATGCTGGGGGAGATATGCCGGTCTGGAGCCATCGCGCTCCTCTTACTGTTATTATAGTCTTTCCCTGACTGAGATCAACAGCCAACCGGGGACCACTCAACAGCTCTACACAAACCCTGGCATTCCATGACGATCTCGGGCGGAGTACCCAAACCTGACGGTCGATGTTGCAGGGGTCCTTTCCTGGACTGCTGTGGTCCCGCACTGGTAAGGTCCTGCGAATCAGGTCGTCCGCCGAGGTCTCTCTCTGTTTGGAGGAAGCATGCGCTTGTCGCGTCCTCCGTTGTCAGGGCAACCAGGCGGGTCTGTGCACCTCGCGGAGACGTCCACCCAGGGTGCACCCCCGTCGCATTAACCAAGTTGAGAGGCAGGACCGGGCCGCCTCTGAAGCGACGCAAGATGATTGCACCTACGGCTCCGCCCCCAGTAACTTTCGAGGACAGGGATGCAGGCCGCTTCCCAACTGTGTGGGTGTCTGCAAAGTCGGGCCCTTCCAACACGCGGCTTCCCTTTTGCCGGGATCCAGGTTGACTCGGTCCTTCCTCTGGTGGGCCAGCCCCACTCACCTCGTGTCGTCAGCAGAGTTCCTTCCGGCAAAGACCGCCCCTTCCTAAGGTTTCTTTCCCGGGTGTGGCGCCTCTCCCTCACTGGTGAGTGCGGCTCTGGTAAGGAAGGGCAATAGCGCACCACACACTTTACGGTAGAACGAGCCCTCACCTTGGGCTCTGCAAACAAAGAACAGTGCTCCACAGGCGCTACTTTCATACACCAGGTCGCTGAGCAGCACTTCACCACTCGCTATGGTTGCAGGGGCTAGGGCAGCAACCAGCATTCACCAAGCGCTGGGCCACCTGGGGGAACACTGGTAGGGCTACCACAAGGCAGGCAGCTGTAAACAAAGAGGCCAGCACCTTAGGGCAATTAAGGGCGGTTCCTTCTGGCAGTCCAGCAGTGCCTAGTTAGTCCAGAATCAAGAGCAGGCTAGAAGCAGGGCAAAACTCAGAAAAGCAATCCAGTGAATTCCCTGGCAGCTCAGCAGCCCTTCTGGCAGGCGTTCAGTCTGTAGAGCCAGCAGTGTCTGGTTCCAATCCCACGTAGTGTCTAAAATCATGGGAGCACAGTCCCTGTACTTATACTCCAAAAGTCTTTGTTCTGGGGGCACTTCAAACAACTTTTAGAAGTGCACAACACCCCCATTCAATTCCGAGCCCTGGCTTCAGACCACACCACAGGGGGGCGGAGACAGTGTTGTGAAAGGCAGACACAGCCATATTCAGGTGCAGGTGACAACTCCTCCCACCACTCTAAATGCAGACCAGGCCTATTCAGCCCAACTATGAGTCACCCAGGAAAGGCAGGACACACTTCAACCCCCCTTGTGACTGTCTAGAGTGAATGCACATCCCCTGCTTCTGCCGGTCTAAACCAGACGTTGAATACACAACCAGGCAGGGCACAAAGAATCATAAGCATACAGAAATACCCACTTCTAAAAGTGGCATTTCTAAAATAGTTATAACAAATCCACTTTTACCAGTAAGCAGGATTTATCACTACTATCCCAAACATACCAAACATGGCCATGCTACCCCTTTCATATCAGAAATTTCCACTGAAGCACATATCAGGGACTTCCCAATGCAAACCTATGAGAGGGCAGCCTCACAGCAGTGAGAAACCAAATAGGCTGTTTGTCAATACCAGGACATGCCACACAACAAAGGCACTTGTCCTACGTTTTACCTACACTGCACCCTGCTACTTTGGGCCTACCTTAGGGGTGACCTATATGTAGAAAAAGGGGAGTTTCAGACATGGCACTTTAGATGCCACGTCACTGTGGCAGTAAACTGTGCACGCAGGCCCTGCAGCGGCAGAGGCCTGAGACAGGTTTGAAAGGCTACTTCAGTGGGTGGCACAAGCAGCGCTGCAGGCCCACTAATAGCATTTAATTTACCGACTCTGGGTATATAGGATACCACTGTACAAGGGACTGACAGGTAAATTAAATATGCCAAACAGGTGTAGACCAAGTTTACAGGAGAGAGCAAATGCACTTTAACACTGATCAGCAGTGGTAAAGTTCACAGAGTCATAAAACCAACAAAAAAAGGTCAGAAAAAGTACAGGAGGACGGCAAAAAGTCTGGGGATGATGCTGCAAAAAGGGCCAGCTCCAACAAGAAGTAGCACAGAGTTCATATGAGAACAATCTCTCTGAAGTCTTAAATCTCATCAAAGTCAGTGTTTAAAAATAGTTCAAAGATTTTTCTCCAACATGACTGAATTCCTCAACAATTCTCTTTATTCCAAAATTTCCACCAGTAATCGTTTGTGGATGCATGAAAATAAATAGCAAGGTCCTGGCTGCATGTAATCGGTTGTATGATGGAACCAGGCATGCGATTACCATGCATGCCTTTAAAATGCGGTGGTTACAACGCAGGTACTGTTTAAACGCGTTACCTTTACCACGCAGGATGTTACAATAATTATACCTTTACCACACATGCCTTTACAACAAATTTTGTTGTAAGGGCATGACTGGTAAAGGCATATGGGTGGTAAAGGTTTTTCCACAAAATCCACCTCTCTCCCAGCCCTGAGCCCTAAAACTGGCCCCTGTTGCAACCCCTCCCCCACCCCCCGGCTCCCAGCCCTAAAAAAACCCTCCCTGAGCACTAAAGCCAGACTCTGGCGTGGCCCCAGCCCTAAAATCCCCCCTCCCCCAGCCCTGAGCCCTAAAACTGGTCCCCGACCGCCTTCCGGACCCAGCCTCAGCCCTACAAACCCCTTTCACAGTCCTGAGGCAGAAAAGTCGCACCTTTCACTCCCGAAACCCAATCCCACACCTGGCTGGCATGCACAAACCTACTCCTGATCCCAATCCGGGCCCTGAGCCCTAAAACCGGCCCCTGGCGCAACACCCCCCTCCGGCTCCCAGCCCTAAAAAACCCCACCCCCTGCCCTGAGCCCTAAAACGAGACCCATCATGGCACCAGCCCTAAACCCTAACCCCCCCCAGCCCCAGCCCAGAGCCCTAAAACCTACTCCCTTTCGTTTGCATTCAGCCCCATGTTAGCCTACGGCAGGAATAGGGGGGCCGAGGTCGTACCAGTTCCACTTGATCAATCCTGATGAGCAGGTCTTTTTCTTTTTTTTAAGTGGAAGCCAATGGCGGCTCTGAAGATTGACATCTATCCCTTTTCCGGTTTCTTCCAGTTGCAGAGGGTCTCTTCATCTTTGGCTTTCGTTGCAGCTGAATGAAGTAATGACGCTGTTTACCTTTACCACGCATATGTCCTTACCACCTTAACCATGCATATGCCTTTACAGTTCATAACTTTAGAACGTAATTCGTTGTAGAGGCATACTTGATAAGGCATACTCGTTGTAAAATCACACATGGTAAAGGCTATGCATGGTAACGGCCTTGTTATAATGGCTGTTTCCCCAGTAATCATATTTACATGTAATGAATAACCAATTGTTCGGTGCAAGAATTCTTCCCATTACTTCATGAGAAGTAACACAGAGTTCGTATGGAAACAATCTTTCTGAAGTCGTAAATCTTATTAAAGTCCGTGTTTAAAAATAGTTCAACGTTTTTCCCCCAACATGACTGAATTCCTCAACAATTCTCTGTATTTCAAAATTTCTACCAACAATCATTGATTTGTGATGCATGAAACTAAATAGCAAAGTCCTGGCTGCAGCAACATTTTAGCACTATTGCCTACCAAGTGTGCCATGAAACATGAGGAAAGGTATCTCCAGTAATTCAAGATGGCCACTACGATCTCTAAACAACATGAGTTCAAGGATTTCTGGGAAATGTAGGCTCATTGTCAAGCAATGTCGCATGGGCGTTCTCCACAGACATCAGGTTTTTTACCAAACTGTGACAAAACTCTTTGACCACTGCCACCTTTCCTACCTTGAAGTGAACTAGGTGCAAGCAGATATGGAGTACTGCACCTTTCTTTTGCCAAGTCCTAAGCAGTAAGCTATGCATCTGGACATCCTGCTACAGTCAGGGCCCATCCACCCCCTCATGTTTGTTGTGTATTTCCTTTTTCTCGGGTTCCTTGCATTGCAGACCTCTTAATGTTAGAGGGTTACATTTTGTTAGTAGTGTGTTCTTCTTTTCCATTGCAAAGTCTCTGTCGAACCTGATGCTTCTCCTCTTTCCTGGTCATGTCGAAGGCTTCCTTTGTATTCCTCTATGATCATCAAGGCACCACTGAAGGGAGGACTAGAAATTTACAGATACCAAGTGTAATATTTACACAGACACACTTCATATTATTGCACGTTACTCATACTCTTCTTATGTTATTCTAGAGGTGGTTGTGCTCGCCCATATGTACCGAACTCCCTGTTTTTGTTAGTTGAAAAGCCATTTTCTAATTTGCTTATAACTCTGTCATTGCTTGACGAATATGTCTTGAATTTGGCAAACAGTACGTTCAGAGTACACTTGATATTTTCATATGTGTGCAGATCCATAATGGAATCCCAATCATGAAAAGGAAAGGCGGAAGTGTACATCAGTTTGGCACTGTGTGATGAACTGGCACAACATTTGATAGAAAGTTTAGTCTTCTACTGGTATGTCAAGTTTTGTACCAATCAGTAAGCGGAAGGGTATAGTTAAAGGAAGGGGTGTCAATAACATTTTTGTTTGCCTGTAACTTTGGTGCTCTTTGATGAATCAATGTCAAATGTGGCAGGCAGGTAGCAAGTTAGACCCAGTGCAGGCATTTCATGATGTGTGTAGATCCAATAGGAATAAAGAGGGGTTAAAAAAAATGTTTGCTTTAATAAAAACTTTGGCACCATCTGATGGATCTGTAGGAAATTTGGCAAAGACTTAGTATATTTAGCCTACGCTTGGTTTACTCAATTTCATGCAGGCCCATCAATGGAGTGCAGATTTTGAGGAATTGTCGAAAGAAGTGTTCATATGCTAATTAATGTAGCAATGTTTAATGAATCCACACAAAATTTGCATAACTTGTAACCGGTTTAGCTTACTGATGGTTATTTCAAGTTTAAACAGATAAGTAGGGGCAAAGATAAATGGGAGGGTAATTAGAATTTTCTTTACTAATAACCTTAGCGCTGTTCAATTAATCTGCATGAAATTTGGGAGCTAGCAAATCAAGCTCTGTAAGAAACTGGGTTATTGTTTGAGGGGGTGGTAGCCCTCCTTAGGCAACAACCACAATCCTTTTCAGGGTGAACTACAAAAGTCACTAAATTAACATGTGCTTAACCCTCTCGTAGCTTGGCACAAAGCAGTCAGGCTTGACTTAGAGGCAATTTGTAAAGTATTTATGTAGCACGCAAAACAGTAATAAAATGAAAACACAATGCAAGAAAAGTCCCAAACCATATTAGAAAAATAGAATAACTAAAATAATACAAGAACAACAAAAATCTAATCAGTAGAACCAGAGATATGCATTTTTAGGGTAAATAGCATCTAAAAGCACCATGCGCCACTCGCGGTCATCCAGTTGTGCTAGACCAGGGAAAAGTCACAAGTTCAGGCAGACTGCGATGGTGCACAGGTTGGATACAACGATCGGGATAGTCCCGCTGAAAAAGTTACCATCTCAAATTCCAATGCAAAGAGTTCCGTTTGTGGTGGAGGAAGCAGCAAGGAGCAGTGAGAGCGATGCAGATGATCGCCGATGTTGCGCGAGGAGCAGGCCAGGCAGCGTGGCATGTCCTCGCTGTAGCTCAAAGAGTTGGTCAGGCGCCACAGACAGTCATTGCTAGAGCTTCACAATGGCGGTCACCGCAAGCTGTCTTTGCTGTAGCGCGACGAGCAGGTCTCACCGGAACTTCGCATTGCCACTCATCACGGGTAGAAGGATCTCGGAACGATGGGGCCTGTTCGTGGTCCCAAAGAGCCCAAACTTCAGGATTTCACCTCATCTTCTTGGGAGGAGCTCAGACTGCTGCCAGCCAAAGGTCATCATCTGGGGGGCACCTCTCAGGAACTCCCTCCAGCAGAGGCCAGCAGTGCCCAGGCAGGTCCAGTTGCAGGTCAGATATGCAGTTACAGGGAATGCCTCTGGAGCTTGTCATGTCCCTCTGGCTCAAACAGGTCAGCCAACTGGCTGGGATAAAGATAAGCAGGTCCAGTCTTCCTTCTCAGACAGTCCTCAAGTAGCAGGACAGTCCTCTGGCAGCAGGGCAGTTCTTCGTCTGTAATGTCCACAGGTACAAGGGTGTTCTGATGAGTGACTCTGGAAGTCCAATATTTATACCTGGTGCCAGCCTTTGTGTGGGTTGGAGAGACACTGTTCTACCCCTAAATATGGTTCTGGAAAGTTCTTCCCTTTCTCTGTCAAGGTTCAAAGAAGTCTGGGGTGACAAAATGCTAGTGTCAGGTTCCTTTATAAGTGGGGCAGGGATCAGCTCCGCAACCAGCCATCCTTGCAGGATGGCCCATCCTGCGCACATCGAGTCCCCTTTGTATCACTGTCTGGTTCGACTAAATGCACCCTAACAGCAGAGCTATTCAGTCATGTGGCCCAGGACACTGGCAGAAGGCACCAATAGTTTTTTTTTTTTAAACTTTATTTTTCAATTTTTATTACGCAATTACAACAAGAAATTGGCATTGATTAGGTGTAGATAGCTACATCATCAATATTATACATTACACGCAGCTCAGGCAATAGCATCGGGGAGGGGAGGTTCCCATGAGGGTACACAAGTCTTCAGCAACATAATACTGTGGGGAAGGAAGCTGGGGGACTTCTACTGTCTTCCAATGGGTATATCACCCGGGACACGCCTCTTATACCACGCTAACGCCAGATTCCCTGCCCTCATCCACCTCACTTTCCTCGCCGTCAGATGTATCGCGCGAGGAGGACTCTCTCTCCGCCAACCCAGATGAACACAGCTCCCGCCAAATGATTAAGTCCTCTTGTAGCTTCTCGTCCCTACGAGTGAGTTTCATGTGTACTTCTTCGGCTAGGGACCACTCCCTGACATCTTTTAGCCAGATGGGCACTTCTGGGCTCCTCTGTCCCATCCAGGTTATAGCTACCCTGCGCCTAGCAAGCACCAGCATTAATTGTAATAGCTTATATGGGAGTTTCCTGTTCTTTGGTTGTCGGACAAGTGCCAGTAGACACGTCAGGGGTTCAAGCTTCATCCGAAGGCCTGTGGCCGCAACAATCCTGCCCACCACTTCCACCCAAAACTGCCTGACCAGTGGGCAGTCCCATGCTAAGTGTAAAAAGCCTGCTTGCTCCGTGGCACATCTAGGACATCTATCTCCCCTGTCACCAGAGAAGCGCTTCAGGGTTACCGGGGTTAGATAGGTGCGGTGTAAGAAGTTAAAGTTTGTTAATTTAAACCGGGCATTACAGGAAACTTTGCATGTAAGGGCGCCTATACGTGTCCATTGTTTCTGTTCCAACTGGACCTCAAGGTCCTTCTCCCATGCAGCCCAAGACGGCGGCAGCGGAGGGATAGAATCCTGCTTCATCGCCTTGTAGAGGAGGGAAACCAATTTCCGACCCGTACCACATGTAAGCAGTATATTCAGGGTGTGTGTCGGGGACGGAATGTCCGGGAACTGCGGCCAGGTAATTCTCACTACGTCCTGGATTCCCCTGAAATGCAGGAACTGGCCCTGTCCTAAACCGAAATTTTCTACTGCTTGTTCATAGGTGATGAAGGTCTCATTGGGGAAAAGGTCGGCTAGGACCTCACATCCACCCTCCCTCCAAGATTGAAAGGACATGTATCGTTCCATGTCTATAAAGGGGGCCAGTATCCAAATCGAGAGTTCCCTGTGGAAGGGCGCCCTTCGCAGGGTTTTCTCTACAAATCTCTGCCATAGACTGGCTGTATGCCTCTCTATATAGGGGAAAGATATGTCCACCCCTCTGCCCTGCATTAGCGCCTCCTGAAGTGCCTGGGTGCCCACCCTGCCGGCGAGGAGACGTTTCTCCCAATTATCTTCGTCTGTTAGCCAACGTGCCGCATGCTGTAGATGGGCCGCGAGATAATACAGATCAAAGCGCGGCGCCTCCAGCCCCCCCTCCTCATAACTGCGTATCATAGTATTAAGGGCCACTCTGCTGCGACGGCCCGCCCATAACAAGGACGTGAGTAGCATATTCAGGGTTTTAAAGACTCGTGACGGCAACGGACATAAGGATTTCTGTAGTGCATATAGTGTCCTGGGAAGCATCACCATCTTGGAGATGGCTAGGCGACCCATTAGTGACAACGGGAGAGTGTTCCAAAAAGTCACCGATTGCTGGAGAGACGCCGTTATGCGGTCTACATTCCGGGCGAGCACCTGTGCGTCTGTAGGGGCCACCTGTATCCATAGGTATCGACGGAAACCCGCCTGTTCCCACCGCAATCCCAGGTTCGGGAGTTCGCCCAGGGGCACCGAGGCCAGACCTGCCAACGGAAAGATCAGGGACTTACTGCGGTTAAGCCGCAATCCAGATACCTCTCCAAATCTATCCAAGTGGTGCAATAATACCGGTAAAGCGTCCCGGGGAGAAACCAAGTAAAACAGGGCATCGTTGGCATACAGGGAAATTATGTGGTTCACGCCACTCACTTTGATTCCCCATCTCTCCATATCAGCCCTAATCCGGACTGCGAAGGGCTCTATGGCCAGGGCAAATAACAAGGGCGAGAGGGGACAGCCCTGACGGGTGCCCCTTTCCAGCTGCCAGTCTTCTGATCTCGCTCTCCCAAGTTTAATCCTCGCGCGGAGTGCTGTATATAGGATGCGGATCCAGCAACAAAATTGTGGACCCAACCCGACCGCGCGTATGACCTCCTGGAGGTATCCCCAATCTACTGTGTCGAACGCCTTGGCGAGGTCAATAGAGACCAGGACCATATGCTCCTCGCGATCCCGTACCTCGTGCATGATATAGTTAAGCCGGCACAGATTCATTGCCGTGTTTCGTCCCGGTATGAACCCACACTGGTCCTCGTGGATCAAGTGTGGCATATATGGTGCTAATCGGGCGGCCAAAAGCTTGCATAAGATTTTAACATTGGTATTTATCATCGTGATCGGCCGATACGATGACGATTCATAAGGATCTCCTCCTGGCTTCAAGATCATGCATATTTCCCCCTGTCCCATGCTTGGGGGTAGGACTCCGGACTCAAACGCCTCCAGGTAGACCTGCAACAGGAGGCGGGGAAGTGTATCAATAAACGCTTGGTAGAACTCGGGAGGGAACCCATCACTGCCCGGGGCTTTGGCTCGCGGCAGAAGCTGGAGAGTGGATTTTATCTCCCCCAATGTAATCGGTTCGTCTAGTTCCTTCTGTGCTGGTTTAGGGATGGAGCATAGTGGCAGTTCCTGTAGGTAGGGGAGATAGGATGCCTCGGAGATTGCGGAGTCTGCGGTATATACCTTCTGCAAATATAATTTTAGAACCCGGAGTAGCCCCGCTTCCGAGTGTACCATGCCCCCCGTGTGTTCCCGCAAGGCCGCTATCAAGGCTGGGGAGCGTTCCTGGCGAAGTATCCAGGCCAGAAGACGGCTTGATTTATCCCCTTCTCTATGAAGGCGTTGTCTATACTGTGTGAGGGTGTATTTGTCTAGCCTGTCCCAAATGTCATGGATACGTCCCTGAATGCTTCGCTCTTCCTCCTCTCCCTCTAAGTCGGAGGACCCACAAGTCTGTATGTTCAAGAGGTGACTCTCTTCCTCCTGCAATTCCCGTTGGAGCTGTTTCCGGACCCCGCATATAAGGCCTATGCTGGCCCCTCTTACTACCGCCTTCAGGGCTTCCCATTTGGTGGCCCGTGATATGTCCGAGCCCTCCCAGTTAAGATCGACATAGTCATTTATGGCAGTTTCTAGATGATGCTTCCCTATCGGGTCCTCGAGGACCTCTGCCGACATCCTCCAAGTCCGTGGGCGAGTTATCGGGCGCCCCCAGTCAACTACACACGCCACGGGTGAGTGATCCGATAGGAACCGTGCTTGATGGGACACCTGAAAGGACATAGCTGCATCGGGATTTGCAAGTAGGACCCTGTCTAATCGACTATGTGTGCTGTGAGCGGAGGAGAAGCACGTATATACTTTCTGACCTGGATGTCCCTGGCGCCATACATCTTGCGCCCCTATATTTCCCATGACCTCCCAGAATTTCGCCGTCATCCTGGGTTTTGTACCATTACGGGGTGGGAACCTATCAAGGTCAGGGTCCAGGACACAATTAAAGTCCCCCATCCAAAGCACTGGGACCTCAAGTTCCGATACCAGCACCTCCTGTAGGGACTGAAAAAAGTCTGGGTCGTCCGTGTTTGGGGCATAAGTATTCATTATTGATATATATCCCTGCCATCCAGCTGGGCTCTAAGGAGCAGGTATCTACCATTAATATCAGTTTCTACATATTGGAGGGCAAAACGGGTCACCGGGGCCACCCAGACCAGGACACCTCTGGCATAAGTGGAGAATGAAGAGTGGAAAACCTGCCCCCGCCATTTTTTCGCCAATCTCTGAGCCCCTTCATCTGTGAGGTGTGTTTCTTGCAGGCATGCTATCGAGACCTTGTGTCTGCGAAGGAAAGACAGGACCCTATATCGCTTAGTGCATGTGCCCAGTCACCTCACATTCCAGCTTAAAAATTTAAACCCCATTGAAACCAGACCCCGTATGTTCCATGCCCCGTATAGCTACCTATGCTCTGTGCCTCAGATGTTGTACATACAATGCCTAAATGAAAACGGAAACAAACCCTTGATAACACCCTCCCCCTCCCACGAGCAATATACTGACAACAAAAAATGCAGACATGCCCTTCCCATGCTGGTGCCAGGACGTACACAGCTGTCCCATTAGCCCATCCTTGGCCAAAAACTACTCTGTAAACAAATAGAAGAGTATCCCACCCCCCCAAGAAACCCAACCCCCGACTAAAGCCAGCCGCTACATGGTGTGAATAATGTCCCGCGCTGCCCTGTTTTTAGCATATGAAACATCGGGGTCCCATTCTTACAGGCACCAATAGTTAGGACAAGAAAATGCTAACTTTCTAAAAGTTGGCTATAAAGAGGGGTTGGCCCTAATACACTCAGCTATAATGGGCCGGTAAATACTGAAAACACACAATATCTAGCTGACCGTTTATAATGCTGTCACTTATTTCAACAGACTCAGACCAAAATATGGAATGTCTTGGTCTACATCATTTAATATGTCAATTATTTCGATAAATTTCATGAAGACTAATTTTTGAATTCACAAAAGACAGATTTGGACAACACTTAAAAATGATATGACATCAAAACAGACTAACAAAAAAATCAAAAACAATTTAAAAAACAAACAGGTGCTATTGTTAACTAGTCAAAATCAACAAGGTAACCCCCATTTCATCACGATCTTAGTAAAACATACTGGGGTTACTGACCAACGGGGACAAAACATTTTGGGCAACAAAGGGTTTTTACATTTGAAACACAATATTCCCCTTCGTTGCTAATCTTATTTTTTTAAAGAAACTAGACCCCAGGTGGCAAAGCGTGCCGACGCGTTTCAAATCCCACTTCAATTTAAGGGATTCTCTTCAGGGCTAGGACTGGAAAGGCTCTGTTAGCTGGACTTTTTAGAGGAGTCTTTACTGTGTTATTAGACCCGAGTCGCTTGTGTAGCTGAACGGATGGCTTATTAGAACATTGTTCGAGTTCTTTTTGTTATACAGAGGTCTGTGAATTTCAAGGATGAAACGGAAAGAAGAATTGTTTGTGTCTCTTTCAAGGTAAAGCTATCCTTTAGTGAAGACGCAAGTTGCGTTCAGAATTGTAGATGCGTGTCAGTTTCTTTTGACGGAATTCATGCAGCCGTTAGTTTACTGCGTGCCGCTCCAGCGTGCTCCGGAGCGGCACGTAGTAAACTAATGGCTGCATGAATTCCGTCAAAAGAAACTGACACGCGTCTACAATTCTGAACGCAGCTTGCATCTTCACTAAAGGATAGATTTACCTTGAAAGAGACACGAACAATTCTTCTTTCCGTTTCATCCTTGAAATTCACAGGCTTCTGTATAACAAAAAGAACTCGAACAATGTTCTAAAAAGCCATTCGTTCAGCTACACGAGCGACTCGGGTCTAATAACACAGCGAAGACTCCTCTAAAAAGTCCAGCTAACAGAGCCTTTCCAGTCCTAGCCCTGAAGAGAATCCCTTAAATTGAAGTGGGATTTGAAACGCGTCGGCACGCTTTACCACCAGGGGAATAGTTTCTTTCAAAAAATAAGGTTAGCAACGAAGGGGAATATTGTGTTTCAAATGTAAAAACCCTTTGTTGCCCAAAATGTTTTGTCCCTGTTGGTCAGTAACCCCAGTATGTTTTACTAACATCGTGATGAAATGAAATGGGGGTTACCTTGTTGATTTTGACTGGTTAACAATAGCATCTGTTTGTTTTTTAAATTGTTTTTGATTTTTTTGTTAGTCTGTTTTGATGTCATATAATTTTGAAGTGTTGTCCAAATCTGTCTTTTGTGAATTCAAAAATGAGTCTTCATGAAATTGATCGAAATAATTGACATATTAAATGTTGTAGACCAAGACATTCTATATTTTGGTCTGAGTCTGTTGAAATAAGTGATAGCATTATAAACGGTCAGCTAGATATTGTGTGTTTTCAACTTTCTAAAAGTGGCATTTTCAGAATTGTGACTTAAAATCTGACTTTATCATTAAAGAGGATTTTAAATTACAATTCATTTAAGTGTAAACAGTATATATCTATCTGCTCCCAATCCAAAGTTATGTTATGTTTTTGGTGTTTTTATAGTGCAGTAATCACCAGTGACTGTATCCAGGTACTCTGTAGCAGGTGTGTGAGGCCAGCTATAGGGATTTTTTTTTTTTGAAAAGCCAGGAATTAGACCTGGCATCCTTGGCGTGGTTTCCCCTAACTTTTTGTCTCTACCGCCTGTATTTTTTGACTGTGTGCTGGATTTCATTTTTGCTGGTTTAGGTACTGATCATCAGTGCCAAAGTGCAAGTGCTCCCTGTGTAAATTGTCATTCTGATTATTGCGCTCCACGACTGCATATTTGATGTACTGGTAAGTCTCTAGTAAAGTGCACCGTGTGTGCCCAGGGCCTGTCAATCAAATGCTACCAGTGGGCGCAGCACTAATTGTCGCACCCACATAAGTAGCCTTTCAAATGTGTCTCAGACATGCCACTGTATTGTCTGTGCACGCAGTTTTTAACTGACATGTCAACCTGGCAAGTGCACCCACTTGCCAGGCCCTAACTTTCCCTTTTCTTACATGTAATGCACCCCTCAGGTAGGCCCAAGATCCCCCTATGGGCAGGGTGCAGTGTATGTGAAAGGTAGGACATGTACTGGTGTGTTTTACATGTCCTGATAGTGAAATACTGTGTATTTCTTTTTCACTATTAAAAGGACTAGCTCTCCCATAGGCTATCATTAGAGCTGCCTTGTAACTTTTTACAAGTGTAACTTTAATTTAGGAACAGCTATAGATTTGGAGTTTAAGCTCCCTGAGCTCAGAATTTAATACTACATCTTTTAGTAAAGGTGGTTTTTAAATTGTGTGTTTGAAAATGCCACTTTTAGAAAGTGGGCATTTTCTTGTTTAACCCTCCTGTGCCTCTGCATGCCTGTGGAATCAATGCCTGATTTAGACTGACAGGGGCTTGTTTGTGCATTCACTCCAGACACTTTCACAAAGGGAGCTGATATGTGTCCTGCATATGCTGATGGGTCTTCCTGGGCTAGAATGGGGGAGGAGTTGTCACTAACACCTGAATAGAGACTTTTCTTACAACGACTTCAAAGGGAAAAAGGGGTATAAGTATTTGACCTAAAACCCCAGACTTTTAGATTTCTTCTGGACTAAGAGGACCCTGCCAAGAAGAAGAGCTGCCAGTAGGAGTACTGCCCCTTTGCTGTTTGTTGCTTTGCTGGGTTGGCCTGCAGTTGCTGCTTCTCTCTGTGGGCAGTGGAAAGGACTAGACTTTTGCCTTGCTGTGGTTTCCTGCTTAAGAAGATTCTCCAAAGGCTTGAAGTAGAGCTTGCCTCCTGTTAAGAAGTCTCAGGGACACACGGATTTCACCTGCAGCAACCTTGAATTCCACTGCTGGGAGTTCTGACCTGCCTTGTGGTGCCAAATCCAGTTCTGGGCCCTTGGAGGTTGTTCCTGCTGCCAAGAACTACAAAGAACTGAAGAAACCTACAAAAGTGAGGCTTCATCCTTCTTGCGGATTTATTTTCCGATGCAGCATTGCTGTGCGGGAGAAAATCTTGATGCAGAGCCCTGTGCGGTAGCTGTGGAGAGCTTTGTAGGTGTGGGTGAAGAGTTTAAAGTGTGCACGCTTGTGTATCGGGAGACAGTAATGTTCTCAAAGGTGTGGTGTGAAGTGGACTCGGCATGGAAGGTTGAGCACTAGTCTGGCTGCTGTGTTTTAGACAATCTGCAGTCTTCTTGGGAGCATGTTGGTAATCGCTGGGTACATGGTGTTTCCATGGTCTAGTCTGCTGGTGATGAGGACTTAGGTGATCGTTTTCCTGGTGTTGTCTGGTAGCCACTTGAAGATTTTTTTCAGCATCCTTAGTGTGTTGAAGCAGGCTGAGACCACTGCGTTGACTTAGGTGGTCATGTCCAGTTTGTTATCTATGATGATTCCAAGTCTCTCTTTTGTGGGGGTGGGTCCTAGACCGGTGGGCCATCAGCTGGAGTCCTATGGTGAGGCGTTGTTCCCAAAGACTACCACCTCAGTCTTGTCCAAGTTCAATTTGAGGCTATTGGATTTTATCCAGGTGGCTATTTCTGTAATGCATGTGGTGAACTTGTTCCTAGTGTTCAGCGTTTTGTCCAACACATACTGCTTGTAACTTTTCACACATAGGTGGAGCTCTCCGCCACCACGGTGGAAATCTCCCTATGGTAAAATGTAGGGAAAAGTTTCAAACTTTATTAAATGTAAAAATAAAGTAGTAAAAATATTTAAATGTTTACTATTAATATAAATGTATATAAAATATTTACTGTAAATATATAACAAAATGAAAAAAATAGCAGCATTAATAACTTTTAAATTAACATTTAAGTATATTTAATTTAAAAAAAATAATTTAAGGTTTAACTAAAGAAATCCCCTATAAAGTTATTCATTTATATTTATTTATTATGTAGTAAAAATTATTTTAAAGTATGTATGAAATTCATTTGAATGAATTCATATTTAAAAAAACATAAGGTCACAATAATGTTTAAACTTTAGAAAAGGTAATTCTATAATATGTTGATATTTAAGTTTTATTTCGATATCATTTTTTAATAATAAATTACATTTTTTTACATTAATATTTTTAAAAAGTGGAAAAAAGTTAATGTAATTTTACATTAGTTCCTATGGGCTTTTATTTTATGTCCCTGCCTCCTTACTGCGTACAGGTGGTTAGCTATGTGTGCTGCTGGACATGTTCCAGATCTGAGATGGAGTACATTTAGGATTGTTTTGGGTCTTTTTGGAAGTTGTACCTATGGAAGAGCACTTTGTAAATGACGAAGGGACTTACTTTTTTTGTGGGTGGGTGCATGTCCCTCACTAAACCCTTCCCTAGCCCTCCCTTGACCCCTCCGTAAACCCCTCGCTTTGAGTCATAAATATTCTCTATTTTCCAGCCTCTTCCCCGTCCCTTCCACATTTACTACTAGAACGTATGCCTAGGTGTGTGGAAATCTCCACAGTCGGGGTAGAGATCTTTGCACATAAAAGATAGGAGTGGCGAACACATAGACCTCCGATGTTGGTTTGTGAGTACTACAAATGCAGTTTGTGAATAGGCCTCTGAGTTGAGGATCAAGTGTGCAATCTAGCATTGAAAAGTTTATCACCGTGATTGCATATCCCTGGTATTGCAAATTGGATGCTCAGTTGGTAGTGCTTGCTATGACAAAATTATTCTAATCACATTTTTGCCGCTCCTTGAACACATGACTGACTTCATGTGACGACTTCTGTTAGATACAACTTGGTAGTGTGTTCTCCAGTTAGTCTCCTCTGTGTCTTTGAAATACAGGAGAGGGGATCTCCTCATGTTCATACTTCCTGTGGCCCACTCAATCACTACCAATATCAGTGATACTGTCCTGCCCTTAAGAAAGCATTATAAAGTATTGTCCATACGTGTCATGTGCTTTCAATATTTGGGGGACATTGCAGTTTCAGCTTTTTTGGAGAGGGAACCCCTAACTGCACTAGGGGGAGGGTCTAGTGTGCTTGGAACACCATAAATTGTCTTTTCAGGCAGTATATTTGGGAAGTGTGCTTGACAAATATGCAATTTACTCCAATTTAAAAAAACATTGTGGGGAGAGCCCAATGATAATGAACCCCAAGGAAGGCAGTGAAGGCTTGCTCACTTAATGTGCTGAAGCGGTCATTTCAAGGCGGCGAATGGCACCCTATCACTTTCCAAATTCACTAGTTCCCACTGTACTGCTTCTGTCACACTTGCTTGTTTACATGCCACTTTCTTCTTTGAATGCCATTGCCAGGGTAAGCCATTTACATTCCACTTACTGCTCATGATATCTTCGGGGGGACTACGTTCAGTGGCGGCTAGCTTAAAAATAATGGTGGAGTGCGAATGCGCATAACTCACCATTAATTCGGGAGCTCCACAGGCGCAGCACTTCTGTTCGCTGTCCACAAGCAGGAAAAGGAAGGACTTCCTGATCGTGGAACGCAACTCCAACCAATCCTGGAGCTGCTCTCATGCTGTGAAAGCAGCTCCAGGATTGGTGGGAGAAGGCTCACCCAGTGCTCATTTTGAGGCTGGGGGCCTGTGCCAGCAATCCCTAGGCTGTTTTACAGCCTTTGGAGTACTGGGTGTACAGTGCGCATATCGGGCTGGCTGTCTCAAGACAGCCGGCCAATCCGTCATGCGCACTGTAGATCAGTGCTGTAATCCTGCATTTGCAGGATTCTGCCCCGCCCCCACCCTCGCGCTGTACACAGTGCGATCCGGTGCGGTGGCAAATAAATAAAATGGCATTGACATGCCATTTTATTTATTTGTGTTTGCCTGCTGCACGTTCAGCGGGCGGGGCAACACTTCTCTGCTCCTGAGTAGGAGCCGCTCCTGACTATGTTACATTCTACTGACTACTTGTGGTATCTTCAGTGGCAAATGCTGTTTAACATTCATTGTGCAGCTTATGATGTCTTTGGCAGTAAATCTGTTTGCTTTTCACTTACTGCTTGTGGTATCTTAGGCTGGAAAAGGTGTTTATATTTCACTTCAGTAATGGCATCTACAGGAGATATTGCTATTTACATGGCACTTACTGCCTATGACATCTTCAGGGATCACCATGTTTACACTCCATTTAATGCCTGTAATGCATCGTTGAGATTGCTCAGTACCTTCAATTTACATCTCAGATGTCATTGACAGGAAACTCTGCTTGTACAGTACAAGATCAGGTTCATAAAACATTTTTGTCAGGAACGATTACTTATCCCAGGTGGTAAGTAAGCCCTTGGATTAGAGACCTTTTAACACCGTTTTCTGAAAAAAGATTTGTGTAGGAATGTGTATTCATATTTATTTATTCGTATTTAAACAGACATGTTGTTGAGTAACACCAAAACAAAACAACATCATATTACAATTGCACATCACAATAAGAGCAATGCAGCATAACATAACAACAATGCAACAATAATACAACAGCAAATATACAACATGATACATTGCACTTACAAAATGCAATAAAACAACAAAATCGCAGCACAACTCCGCAATACAACCCAGCAATACAGCACACCATACTAACACAACAAAACTCCATAATAATAAGCAAAAAGGAATACAACAGCACCAATTAGCAACCATATTGTGTTAGGTTTTGTTGTGTTTTTGTGTTCTGGTGGTTTTATTATGCTGGTTTGTGGTTTACAATGGCCCACAAAGCAAAACAACAGCTTTGTGGTACAGTGTTTCGTGTTGTGTTTTTTTTCATAGAATATGTTGCTGTGCTGTTGTGGTGGTGTATTGATGTTTTGAGATATTGTACTGCATTTTGTTGTGGCAGTGATTTTTTATGTTTATGTGTTATTGTGTTGCATTGCTGTATTGTGTTGCATTGTGGTTGATGTATTCCATTCTTGATTGATTTTTGTGTGAATTAGGTTATTGTGGTGTTTTTCTTGCGCCCCTTTGTATGTTATTATGGTGTGCTCTGTAGTTAATTTACAAATGTTAATGAATGTTACTTAGCACTTTCTATAAGTATCCTGGAGACAAAACAAAACATTTACAGCTGTCTTAGGTGGTAACATACTGGAGGTCCAGGTCTTCAACTAAGACTCCAGTCGGCCTTAAACTGTTGCAAACCATGCCTTAAATTAGCATTAGCACTTTCGTGCTCACCTAATAAGCGTTCTTCCAAGTGAAGGCCGGTTGCGATTAACTGGGACCTAATTTAAGGAAGAATTCCAATTGCCCGTTGATGCTGTATAGACTGATTAAGTATGGTTTTACATAATAAATCTAGAGGAAGAGAGGCTATGTGCAGCGAAACAGACATTACCCACCCTTTGACTTTAATAACCTCAGAGGAAGTAACATCATAAGACGTTTTGCCTTGACTCTTCCAAGAAATTGATGTCACCTGACTTTATCTCTGATGCCATCATAATGATTAACATCACTGAAGTTCCATAATAACTGCATGATTAATATAACAATGCAACACAGACAAATGCCTGTTTTAGATACCACCTGAATTAAGATGTTGACATGATATGCCAGGAGAACTTTACTCATTTCTCTTTGTATTACATGAACAATTATGTGTTTGTCTGAAGAGAAAAACACAGAACCGCATTGGGAACCAAAATGATTTATACCACAAACTGTAATGATTTAATATCCTTTAGTCTATACAACAAAAAAAAATGTGCTGATAAATCATGAGCAGAAAAAGAGATTTAAATACAAAGTAGTGGTTATGTCCAAATACATTATTTGATATAGAGCTTATGCTGAATATAAGCAATGTTAGTGGCTTCAGTTATTCCTTATTGTTCATACATCTTCATTTATGATCATTTTCAAGGCACTATTTGTAATGATGAAACGTGGCAACAACTTGTTTAAATAAGTTTTTTTTAAAATGTTTTTAAAAAAAAATTAATTAGAAAAGTGCGCATTGCACTGATGAATTTATTTACTTTACAAACCCTAAAGTCCTGGTCCCAGTAGAAGCTGCAGAAAGTAAACAATGCTCACCAACACTGTTGACCTTCTGTTTTTCCATTGGCTGCTGATTATTTTTGAAAGTGCTGAGGAGTAATATTTGCTCTGCATTATAGTGTGCGAGCGAAGCAAATTAGTTCACCCTCTTCTAGGCAGAATTTGGGGGAGTTCTCCTGTGAGAAACAATGGGGCCATGTAGTGGATTTTATGGTTTAAATTTGTTTTATTGTTGTCATTATCGCACTTCAATACATGCCACATTACATAACTTTAGTTTTGAAAAACGTATGAAAGCATCGGCATAGACATGACATCCTTCAATGACATTAAGATAAACAATTAACTCCCCCTATAACTACCCTCCCACCCACCCCAGTACCAATAGCTGTGCATCTAGCAATGCCTCTGTGTCTGCGCATAGGTCCTTTATTGTGTGGCTTTGCCTCTTTCAGTATGAGATGAATCTGTGAGTCTCAATATTCGTAAATAACGGGGACATGTCAATTCTCGAAATTCTTGGGACAGTAAGACTAGAAACGGGCGCCAGGTGGTACTAAATGTGTCTCCCCGACCAGTGAGTGTGAGGGTAAGTCTCGCCATCCCCAGGACCCCCCCACAAATGGTGTAGCCAACCAAGATTTGTCGGTATAGTGGTTAACCCCCAAAGTGAGAGAATGGTTTGGTGTGCTGCACCCAGCGCTATTCCTATTTGGCGTCCTCTACGGGATGCTAGGGAATAGGTTTAGGGATTAGGGAGGCCCAGCAGTATATATGACGGGAACTTTGGAAGCTATGTTGAGAGGTGAGTATCTATGTAATTTAGAACTGACTCCCAAAACAATGTTATTTTGGTGCACTCCCAGAGGATATGGGCAAGCATGCCTTTCTCCCCGCATTGCTGCCAGCATTCATCACTACGAGCTGGGTTGTCCCTATGTAGCCTTACTGGTGTAAGGTACCAATATGAAGTGATTTTCAGAGTTGTCTCTGTGCCAGCTGTGTTGTAAGCCATATGTCGTGCTCTGTGGTATATGTCTTTCCAGTCTTTCTGAGAAAGCTTATGGTCCAATCCTGCTTCCCAACGGCATTGGGCTGGGCTTTTGTCTGCTGTCTGTGTGGGTCACAGAAGAACATACAGTTCGGAAAGGAGGCGTTTGTCTGAGCGTTTGTCCACTAGCCATTTTCCATAGGGGGTCAGTGCCCGCTCCACTCTGCTTCTCATAGTTGGGTGTAATAGCCAAAGTCTAATCTGGAAATATCTAAAGCGTTCATCCTCGGGGAGGGTATAATCCCTCTTAAGGACTTCGAAGGGTATAGGGCCATCTATATCGTAGAAATGTCCTGCCGCCCTACAGGCAGCCTCCCTCCATACTCGAAAGGCTGGCCCGGTCCCCGGAGTAAAGGTCGAGTTGTTGACGACTGATCTCAGGGGACACGGAAAAGTAGTTAACTACCCTCTGCACGTGCATCCATCCCACACTTTCAAAAGAGAGCTCGTAACTGGGGAGATGTAGACACTAGGTGCTTGGTGTCGGCGCAGTAGGAATGGGACTTTCTCTAATGAAGTCCCAGCTATAGCCCTATCCATGAATTGCCAGTGTTTCTCTGGCTCTGTTCTTGACCATTCAACTAAATCTTGAAGCTGGGCTGCCTGAAAGTATCTGAGAAGGCGGGGTGTGGCTTTGCCGGCTGCAAGATAGCCGCACCTTTAGTGGGCTCTGCCAGCCAAGCCCAAAATCCAGAGCAATCCTGCAGACCAGGGACACCTGACGGTCCCCTGACTGCCTGCTGAGGTGCGTGCACTCCTGGGGTGCGCGTTATTGCCTTTTCAAGACCACCAGGTGTCGGGAACAAGGGAATCTGCACCCGACAGGACACGACCTGCAAGCAGCCGTGCATCGAGACCATGCGGTCCGCGTGTGTCCGCACCGGGGCTGCTGAGCCGGAGTGCAGCGGCCCAGGGCAATCGACCGGGCCCTGAGAGTGAGTGCGGCTGTGGCGGTAAATAACCCAACGGGTGCCGTGGAGGAAGAAGCGTGCAAGACCCTCAGGTAAGCGGGTCGGGGACGCCGTAGGTGGTAGTGGCATCATTGGGGAGGGTGCGCTGTAGCTGCGGAGGCCGGGGTGTTGTGCTGGGATCGGACCCAGGGTTGACGAGTGCCTAGTCTATCTCCCCAATTGGCGGGGGTGCCAACCGGCACCTCCCCCGTGGCCCTGCAGTGCCTCTGCTGCAGGAGCGGCTCTCCCTACTGACTCCTCGCTCCCCTCCCTTGGCAGGCTGACCCGCGAGCGGAGAGAGGGAGAAGGACTGCGTTGGTGGGCCCGACGAGCTGCAGGGGCCTCACCAACACCTGAAGTCACCAAGGGCTGTTCCACGAGACTACAGCAAGGCCCCTTGAATGATATCTAATCCCCCAAACACAGCGCTTACCAACAGGCAAACAGGAGATTGCAGACGCAGTGTGGCAAATATAGGTATGAGCAATATAAGGCCTGGAGATAGTGGCAAAAACGGAGGGTCAATGTGCTAGCCCCAACCCCCTGCCCCCCATGTAATCAGCCAAATACAAGGCCTGCAGGAACTGAGGTCGGATACCACTGCCCATGTTGCTGAAACCCGGCACTACGCTTAACGCGCACAAGACCAAAAGGGGGCGACCCAGTTACGAAGTGCACAAGCCCTCCACGTGGCGGACCACCTGGGGCCCTCCTACACATATCATGGAGAAAGTGGACGCCAAACAGTACAAACTCCCATTTGAGAGCAGGAGGCAAACTCACCAAGAGGAACCCCCCTGGAGGCGGAGGAGCAAGCTACGCAAACAGATAATGCTGCCACCCGAGATGACAGCCTACGATCGCTGCTCCTGGAGGTAAAGTCCAGCCTCAACACCATCGACTCGAAACTGGATCAACTATCTGCCCTCCTTGATCAAGTGAAAAATAGGGTGGACACCCACGATGCAAGAATTGTGCAATTGGAGACAAGAGTCTCGGACAATGATGACGCCCTGGCAGAGGACAAGCAGAGGCTGCTAAATATGGACAAGGTGCTAGTACTAATAAAAGCCAAGAACGAGGACCTGTAATCGCAATCCAGAAGGAAAACCTCGGCATAACAGGAATACCGGAGTCCACTGCAATCGCAAGGAAGGAAGATTATGTGGAGACGCTGCTGCGTGAACTCTTTGGAAATGTCCTCTCCACGGTATTCATCATGGAGCGAGCACACAGATCGCTAGGGCCCAGACCACCCCCGGGCATGCCTGCCCATGTAATAGTGGCTAAACTACGAAATTACCGCAATCGTGAGTCTGTACTGCGCTCTGCAAGGGAAATGGGAGAGGTGCGACATCAGGGCAACGTACTATTCTTTTTCCCGGATTTCACGCTGGCGGTCCAGGCTGCGTGCCGCGAATTCATCCCACCCAAGCGTATCCTCCAGAAACAAGAAATACCTTACGCCCTACTTTACCCGGCCAAATTGCGCATCAGGAGGGGGGACCAGACACAGTTCTTTACAGACGCAAAGACCGCACTGACATTTGCCAAGAAACTGGTAAAACGTCAGCGCAACCCCTCCAAGACCCCTGTGCCCACTCCTGAGCCTGCATGACTGGTTTGGTCAAGCGCTGATCCAGGGGAATTAAACAATTATAGGCCAATTTCTCTGCTACCGGCACCGGCCAAAATGTTGGAAAAATTGGTGCAGCAACAATTGGCCAATTTCATTGAGAGCCAAGGCATTCTGCATGACACCCAATCTGGGTTCCGAGCTGGTTTCAGCACGGAGACGGCTCTTCTGGAGGTGGCGGAGTCAGTGAGGATGGCAACGGATTCAGGGGCATCAGCTATGCCGGTGCTCCTGGATCTGTCGGCAGCTTTTGATATGGTTGATCACTCACGGCTGGTTCAGCGCCTCCAGGACATTTGTATTGGAGGTGTAGCCCTTGCTTGGCTAAAGTCCTTTCTTGAAAATCGTACTCAAAGAGTCTCGCTGCAACCCTACCTGTCTGAACCCAAAAGTCTATGGTGTGGGATGCCCCAGGGGTCGGCGTTGAGTCCGCTCCTTTTCAATATATACTTGGCTCCATTGTTCACGCTTATAGCAAACTGGGGCGTGAGGGCGATATCTTACGCCGACGACACACAGCTGATGTTTTCTTTTAAAGATCAGGCGGCGGATTCTTTTTAAAAAAAATTAAAGGCTGCTTAAGGACATAGCTCTTTGGATGAATAATAACCAACTTAAACTCAATGCTGAGAAAACAGAGGTATTATTCTTTGGTAAGATCCAGCCACCTGCAGCGGATCTGTGGTGGCCAACGGAAATGGGCACCCCGCCCATTCCAGCAGGCACAGTAAAAAATTTGGGAGTAAAATGGGAGGCTGATCTCTCCTTCTCGGCGCAGATACAGCAAGTGACAGCCGCTTGTTTCAGTAAGCTGAGACACCTGCGAAAATTCCTTCATTTGTTGCCGGAAGACTCACGCCGGGTCATAGTTCATGCCACGGTGACATCTAGGTTGGACTATGCCAACGGCCTATACCTGGGTTTGCCAGCATACCTAATCAAAAAACTACAGATGATACAGAATGCGGCTGCGAGATTGATTAGACGCGTCCCATTTCGCCATCATATCTCTCCGCACATCAAAGAGTTGCATTGGCTACCGGTGGAAAAAAGAATCAAATTCAAAGCCCTAACTTTAGCTTTCCGGTCAGTCCATGGGAGGTGCCCCAGTTATCTGAGACAACAATTATGTATCTACAGACAGAACCGCACCCTGAGGTCCAACTCTCAAAATCTGCTTTGTACTCCGCGAGTCAAGAAAGCTAGACTCGGCGGCAGAACATTTACAGTTGGGGCATCCAAGCTATGGAATTCCTTGCCAAACCGTCTGCGTTTGATTAAGTCTGAACCACTATTCAGGAAAGCTGTAAAAACATGGCTTTTCAGCTCAGTTTAAACTGCTCTCTGGACCAGGACAGGACACTGCCTGGATACTCGCTGCTGATTGTTTCTATAGCGCCGGGACACCTCTGTTGGAGGTAACTGTTCGCGCTTAACAAATGGCTTTATCATTATTATTATTATTATTGGTCGGTGCTCTGGGGCCGCCCAAACCAGTCATGCGCACTTTGCCCTGTCTCCATGCAGGCTGCAAAGCAGCCTACATGGAGAAAATGGCCTCCCCGTAAGCTGGACTTTGCAGCGTTGTGACTGGCTTAGGGGAGGGGAAGGAGGCAGCCTGCTTCCTGTTCCTGCCAGAGGCAGGAGAGCAGAAGCAGGCGCAGAGCAGGACTGGCGCCGAGAAAACGCGGGACCCGGCCAGCGGACAGGTATGTTTTTTTCTTTTTCTTCATATTATTAACCCCCCCTCCTCCCTCCTCGCATGACTCCCCCCGCTTCCCCACCCGCGATTAATGCCGGCCGCGACTGACTGTCACAACCTAATTGGGGGGTTGGTGTGGGAGGGCAGGGAGGGTGGGGGAGTTTGGAGAGGTTGGGGTTTCTTTACAATGTTGAAATGTTATGGGGCAATGTGTGGGAGGGTGGGGTATGTTCACGAGATGGGGACAAAGCTTACAGGCCAAAAGTATCAAAAGTGTGCTTGGTAATTTATCTGCAACACCCGCAATACATGCGTGTGCACCCGCACCCCCCCTACACTACAATACATCCTTAACACGCACTGGCCTGCATGGCTCAAGTCACCTGTATAACGTGGAATGTCCGTGGTCCTAACGACCATCGAAAATCTAGACTAGTGCATGCCTACCTCACTAGGCATGGAGTGGATATGTGCTTCCTGCAAGAGACACACTTGACTGAGACCACTGAGCCCAGACTCCAAGCCCGCTGGTGCGGTGAAACATATTCATCTGTAAACTCCAATTATGTAAGGGGTGTTTCTATCCTGTTTAGGAAGGGGTTACCATGGACCACTACTCATACACTTATAGATAAGGAGGGAAGTTATGTTGTCTTAACAGGGAGACTATTCCAGCAGCCCCTGATGCTGGTGGCAGTGTATGGGCCAAATCAAGACGACCCAAACTTCTTTCCGCGGGTCTGGAGGATGGTGGCGAGTCTTGCTCCTGGGGCGGTGGTGTGGGGCGGAGACTTCAATGTTGCACTAAACAGTCGGATGGATCACTCTGGGGCCAGACAGCACCATTCACAAGCAACGGGCACACTTAGGGCCATGTTGGTAGACATCTGACAACACACACACGGGGAACAGGGAAGTGGCACTTGCTATTCTACATATCATGGCTCTTGGTCACGTATTGATTATTGGCTAACGACCAGAGATGTGGTCACTTGGACGGCATTGGTAGACCACCTTCCCCAGACGCTCTCTGACCACGCCCCAGTACGCCTGGTACTGACAATAACACAGATGGCTCCGCGCGAGTTCCCTTGGCGTCTGCCCCCGCATGACCTACGTGATGCCGCATTTAGGGAAGAAATCCGCGCCGCTATCATAGATTATTTTGCAACCAACACAGGTACGGTGGTATCGCCATCTATATTATGGGAGTGCATTGGGAGACAAGCAGGTGTGCTAAAAGCGATAAGGGGCACTCTGAGCAGACTGGAGGCCGGCATCAGTAAACTGGAGCTTGCGCAGGCAGCTAGCCCAAGCCACACCACACTGGCAGACATCGGAGACAAGATATCAGAGTACACTGAGGAGGAGAAAGAGAGGTAAAATACCTAGCAAAAGAGGCAGCAGCAAGACGATATGGGGAGGATGATAGACACGACAAGACCCTAGCGGGACTACTGCGCAAACCACACGCCTCTGCCTATGTGGCAGAACTAAAAGATTGCAATGACCTAACGGTCACCTCCCCGGCTGCACTCTCCGAGGTTATGTCTTCTTTCTAGGCTAAACTGCACACGGCGAGTGGGACTGCTGACGAGACTGAATTACAAGAATACCTAGACACCATAGAGCTACTATGGTTGGAAGCAGGCCACAGGGAGTACCTGGACGCACCGATAACCCCGGAGGAGATAGCTCGCGTCATTGCCACCCTGCCGGCTGGCAAGGCTCCCGGTTTGGACGCACTAATGCCTGCCTTCTACAAAGAATATGCTGATCTGCTCAACCCACACCTTTTTGAAATGTATCATGAGTCACTGATGGTGGGCCTGCTCCTACCATCCCTGCGTGAGGCCCTAATAGTCACGATCCTTAAACCGTACAAGCCGCCTGAGCAGTGTGACTCGTACCTCCCCCTCGCTTTAATCAATATCAATGCAAAATTGTACGCAAAACTCTTAGCCAGCCGCTTGCTGCTGCTCATGCCCCTGATAGCTCGCCCGGACCAGTCGGGCTTCATACCTGAGCGCGGGACTTCGCACAACCTACGCACTACCTTTTCAGTCATGCATCACTTCCACACCTCTGTACCAGCAGTGGCGGCTCTTCTCGACGCCACAAAGGCATTTGACACGCTAGAGTGGCCGTTTCTCTTCACTCTATTGACAAGTCTTGGGTTCAGCCCTGGCTTCATCCAGAAGATCCGGCTCTTGTATTCTCAACTTGTGGCCCGTGTGTGCCTCAATGGGCAAGTATCTGTACAATTCGAGATAACCCGTGGTACCAGACAGGGCTGCCCCCTGTGCCGTCTTCTTTTCGCTGTCGCCATGGAGCCATTGGCCGCCAGGCTACGGCAGCATCACGCAGAACCCGGAATTGGATTTGCCACTCTTGGGCTGGTGGTGTCGATGTATGCCGATGATGTTACCCTATACATCCGCGATCCTTGACACAGGAGGTAATTCGTTTGGATAGCAATCAGGTATACAAATCAACTGGGGAAAATCTGTACTTTTCCCACTCACCGAGTCGACTGCCCCTTGCCCCACGGACTACCCATTTAAATGAGCCACTGAGCCAATCAAATATCTGGGAATTTGGCTGAGCCATGATGTAGAGGTGCTTTGGAGGGCAAACTATGGATGTGCGGTTGAGTGGTTCGAGTCGCGCATACCGGTTTGGACTAGGCTCCCGCTGTCCCTCGCTGGATGCATTGCGATAGCGAAGATGGTGGTCCTCACCAAATTTCTATACCTCTTTACAAACATTCCAATTCCCCTCACGGTGCATTTTTTTAAAAGGCTAAGGCCCAATTTGATAGCACTTGCCTGGGCATGCCATCAGCCCAGGGTGCGTTATGAGGTGCTGATGCTACCGTTGGCGAGTGGTGGGATGGGAGCGCCAGACCTACAGATATACTCCCTTAGTGCGCAGGCGAGCTTCCTGCACCACTGGCTGCACCCTACTCCCTTTCAGCCTCACGTTGTGGTGGAAAGAGATCGAGCGGCGCCGTGGCCACTGAGGATGGCTGTGTTCGGTAAATACAAAGCACCCCAAGGCGAAATAGACCCTGTGGAGTGTGTGAGGTGGGCATGGGACGAACTCCGGCGCCGGGCTGGCCTCCAGGTTCTGCATGCCCCATCAGCCCAGCTGTCAGAAAACCCACTGTTCTCCCCACTGCGGCATAAGGGGGCAGCAGGTAGGGCCACTGAGCTGGGAATTAAAACTATTGCAGATCTGTTTTTCGGGGGACAGTTTCTTGACTCATGGTCTAGCCCTGCTACACGGGAGGCCACAGCGCTGGACACTGTGCTCTATTATCAATTGCGACCGACCTGCCGGGCGACGTATGACACTTTCCCTGAGCCCCCCCGACCTTTGCGGCGCTGGAGCACTTATATGCCACTGCGTCGCCGAGGACACTAGTCACCAGGATCTACTTGATCACAATGAAATTATCCCAGCCGGGTGCTTCTCAGGCTAGGGTGGAGTGGGAGCGGGAGCTGGACAGCGAGCTCCTGGAAGATAGGTGGGCGTATTGCTGTGGGCAGAAGAAACGTTTATCCCCCAATTACAGACTGCGACTGATTCACTTCAAATATCTTAACAAACTATATCACACACCACTGCAGTTACACACAATAGGGTTGCGTGACACTTCAAATTGCAGCCGCTGCTCTGGGGAAGGCGCCAAATTTTTTCATTTAGCCTGGGAGTGCCCTAGGGTGGCGGAGTTCTAGTGAGGGTTTGCGAGATAATTAGTTGCATCATGGGGGCTCGCCTGGCGCCACACCCTGTGACTTGCCTGCTGGGATATGTTGAGAAGGGGCATGTGGCACGTCGCCAGCTGGTGGCAATGCTGCTGTTACTCACTAAGCGCAGAGTAGCAATACACTGGGGCCTGCATCCAGCACCCGCGCAAGCTGCATGGTTACAGAATGCTGCACATTGTCAGGAACAACTCAATACATATTGGGAGCTCATGCCAGAGAGATTCAGACCACTAGATATCTGGGAACCCTTTGCCGCACACCTTAGAAATGAAGCTGCTAATACACTAGATGGGCCGGAGTAAATTGCATAAGGAAGTATGCGATTAGGAGGCCAGAATGAAGGGGGTATGGATCGACGGATATTGTAAAGTACTGCTTTGACCTGCACTGTTTTGAGATGGTTGTAGATGGGGGGAAGCGCTAGAACTGCTCTTTTTCTGTATTAATATGCTCGATAATTTCTATTAATGATCCAAGTGTGCTTTTGTACCTGTACTGTAAGCTTTGACTGGTAAGCAATAAAAATTGGGGTAAAAAAATAAATATCTGAGAAGACAAGGTATCCCAAGTCCCCCCTCCGCTGTCGGGAGCCGACTACGCTCCTTGCTCATCCTAGGTCTTTTACCTGCCCAGACAAAACAGTGGAGAGCAGCTTGCAAAGTCGATATTTTTCCCGGTGGGGGGAGGCCCATCAGAGAAAGTGGGAAATGCCTCCATTGCTCCAGTTCTGTGCACACCCTCTTCATCAATTCTCGGTAATTGAGAGCGTTTGTTCGCTCCAAAGTGGGGCAAAGCTGAACTCCTTGGTATGGAAAGGACTCTGTCACCCAGCCGACCATGTATGTTTGTTGCAGATTCTCAATTACAGCTTGGGGAACTGAGATGTTGAGGGCCTGAGACTTATGAATGTTCATGCGGAATCGGGAGGCCGTACCAAAATCCTCCAATTTCTCGTAGAAAGTGGGGCAGGCTCTCCTGAGGGTCGCCGAGCATGACCATTATATCGTCAGCGTACAGACTGATCTGGTGCTCTTTCCTCCCAGGGGAATTCCTTTGATGCCAGGATGATCTCTCACCCGCTGCGCAAAGAGTGCTATATATAGGGCGAAAAGGAGGGGAGAGAGAGGGCAGCCCTGCCTGGTACCCCGTTGTATGGGGAATGTGTCTGAGCCATGCCCGTTCACCCTCACCATCGCCGTTGGAGATCTATAGCCGCTCAGAACCCAGGCTGAGAAACGTTCCCCCAGCCCAAAATGTGCTAGTGTCTCGTCCAGAAATAGCCAGTGAACCCGGTTGAACGCTTTCTCAGCATCGACCAGAGGTAGCATACTGGCCCTCTCCCTAAGGCATGCTTTGTCAATGACATGAAGTAGCCGCTTAGTATTGTCTGCACACTGTCTCTTTGGTACAAACCTGGCTTGATCTGGGCCTATCAGTCCCTGCATAAAAGGATTCAAACGGGCAGCCAAGATGGTCGTAAAGAGCTTTACATCTGCGTTCAGGAGTGAAATAGGGCGGTAATTAGTGCAATAGTGTCTGTCTTTCCGTTCCGTGGTTTGGGGATAATGACTATCTCCGCTTCTTGTATCGAGAGCGGGAGGCTAGCTGCACATGCGATGTCATTAAACGGTCATGTGAGAATTGGGGCTAGTTCTGGGCAGAAGGTTTTATAGAATCCCGCGGGAAAGCCATCTGGGCACGGGGATTTCAGAGCTTTCTGTTTGGAAATAGCGGAGATGACCTCATAGATGCGGATGGGGTCGTCCAGGGAGGCCGCCTGGGATTCAGTCAAGCGGGTACTCGCCACTGAACGTAGATAATGTGAAGGGGCTTCAGGGGGGGCAAACTGCCCTGAGTAGAGAGATGCGTAGAAGTCTCTAAAGTGCGCCGCTATTTGGGCGTCTCCCTTTATCTCTGCTCCCTCTCCAGATAAGAGGGATTCCACTCTGGTGAATTGTCTCTGGGCTCGAAGTTTGGTTGCTAGGAGTATTCCGCATTTGTTCCCGTTTATGTAAAAGGAGTGTTTTAGTCAGGGAAGCGAGTACTCGGCCTTGTCCAGGTCTAGGCTGGCCAGCTGTTTCCGCATACACTCTAACTGGCGCCAAATCCTCAGAGCCCCTGTGCGTTGGTGCATGTGTTCTAATTCTCTGGCCTGCTCTTGAAGTTCTACCCTTTTGTTTTGCGGTGGCGATTTTCGGCCGCCGTGATTGCTATGGTTACCTCTCTAATGACCGCCTTTAAGGAATCCCACAGGGTAGATGTGGAAACGTCTGGGGTGTCACTCAGTTGTAAATAATCGTGTAGAGCCTTCTGAATCTGCGTTACCACCTCCGGTCTTTGCAACATAGATTCTCAGAGTCTTCATCGTCGCCTCATATCCCTCTGTATAGGATTATGAAGCTCCAGAATTAAAGCTGAGTGATCCGAGAGAGATCTAGGTTCAATCTCCACCGATCGTGTTATGGGAGTACTTCCTGGATTCCCAGAAAGTAGTCCAAGCGGGCATTTGCCTTATAAGCATGCGAGGAAAAGGTGTAATCCCTAGTTTGGGGATGTAAAACTCTCCAAAGGTCAGTCAGCCACATCTCTCTCAGCCAATCCAGTCCCTCCCTGTCAGAGCCTCTGTCCCTCCCTCCCTGGAACCGGGGCAGTCTAGGTTATTATTGAAGACTATGTTAAGGTCACCTCCTATTAAGACTAGGCGATCTTGGGATGTGAGGGTCTCCTCTAGAGCAGTTCGGATGAATTGTTCCTGCTCCTCGTTGGGTTCATACAGTGATCCCAGGGTAAGGGTCCGGGCCCCCAGATGTATTTGGTATACCAAGAGGCGGCCTTTAAGCTCAATAAGTTTTGGTCCTATTGTTCGCCGGAATCTACGGGCAAAGAGTATTGCCGCCCCTGCTGCCTTGCTTCCTGTGGAGGAGAAGTATTGGTGCGGGAATGCCTTAGATTTAAGCCTGTGAGTGTCTTTTGCTAAGAGATGGGTCTCCTGAAGGAGACAAATATCAGCCTCTGTATGTTCTAAATATGAGATAAAGGCCCTCCTTTTAACAGGGTTGTTTAATCCCTTCACGTTGAGGGAGAGTATCCTCAGGCACTCACTGGTCGTCATCGTGTGATTGTGTTTTCATGCTGTGTGCCTCCCTATTATTCATCCATCCATGGAAGTGTACTTCTATGTGCATTGGACCCTTACAACGTGTAAGCTTATGGGGAATAGTTACAGCTTCGGCTAGTTCTAAAACCCTTTGTGTTGTTGTATATTGGTACTTATCAACTAATAACAATTGAATAAAAAGATACCACACAGTCTCTGGAAGGGGCGGAGTCTCGAAGTCGGTCCCCACCACTTCCAGAGTAAGGCAAAAGATGCGGTCCATGGTGGCCATCAGCGTTCATGAGGGGTCCCTCCCCTACCCGGCCTCGGTTAGCTTCTGTCGTGTATGCTCCCGGGTTACTGTGTATCCTCAGCCTTTTTATCTGTGTGGTCGTGTGTCGGATCTCCGGCCAGGCTCTCCAACACTGCCTTTCTCTCTTGAGCTATTGCAGTGGAATCTGGCTTAGCTAGGCCCCTGCCCGTGGTCTCCTCCTCCATCTCGGATATCTGCTAGGCCCGGGCTCTGATTTCATGTTGTTCCCAGAGGAACCCTCAGAAGGGTCTATCCGGAGAAGGTTGCAGGCTGATTTGAAGGAGCGTAGTTGATGGGCCTTCCCTTTCCAACTAAAGATTAGCCGGAAAGGGTGGCCCCATAAATATGAGGTATTGTGTTCTCATACATAGGCTGTCACCGGGCAGAACTCCCTCCTTTTCTGCAAGGTGATTGCCGAGATGTCCTGAAAAAGTTGGAGGGAGTGGCCGTGAAAGTGAACTGGGTCCGAATCTCTCGCCTTTTGAAAAATACGCTCCTTCAGTGGGAAACTGTGGACACATGCTAAAATGTCTGGGGCAGGCAAATGTACAGTCCTAGGTAGACCCACTCGGTGAACACTGTCTAGTCGGATGTCAGAGGCCTGCACGTCTCCCAGGATCTGTGCAAAGAGCTCTGTCACTTACTGCTCCACATTTCCTGCCTCAACGGCTGATAGAGCATTCCGGATTCGGATGTTGTTGCGTCTTGATCTGTTCTCGGTATCCTCTGCGTGCAACTGAAGGTCTATTTGTTGGTCTGTGAGTCGAATGAGTTCCTGTCTGAGCTGCTCGATTTCTTCATCTCTGATGATCTCGTGGTTCTCTAAGGCGTCTTCTTTATCCCCTATTTCCGACATCTCTTTCCGAACCCCTTGTAGGTCCTGTGCCAAGTCTCTCCTAATGGACTATAAGTCCTCTCACAGTGTTGTAAAGAGGGCATCCATATATGACCTGGTTACGGGAGCACCCTCCCCATCATTCTCGGTCTGGGGTGAGGGACCACCGGAGGATCCAGGGAGTACCATTGAGTGGAGAGTAGGTTGCTTGGTGAGCATGTCTTTCACTGAGCGATCTTTCTTGGTCCGTGCCGCTGTCATGTCTGTTCCTGTGGGCAGGAAGGCCGAAGGTGTCCACTGCACTGCATATGTGTGGGTCCCCTTGCCTGTCATTATGATTCAACAGTATATCAGGTCACTACTACAGGCAAGGCCAAGAAGGCGCATCTACAGCACAAAGGGTTCTATGGTCGCGTATATGCTGGGATCAACCCTCCACCCCGTGCAGTCGTAGCCCACATCATGTCCATGGGCCAAAGGTGCCTCTGGTGCCTTGGTTTGGGTGTTAATTGCTTGGTGGGGCCAATGATGCCCAACATGGTGTTTCCCCTTGTCCAGCCTCTTTGGTGGATCCTTGTAGTCCAGGGAGGTGGTTACCACTCGGCTGCCTGGAAGTCCCCTGCAGCGTGGACTTCCCTCGGGTCCCAGCGATCTGGGGAGGTTACAGGATACGTACCGCTTCTGCCGCTGGTACAGCCATCAGGACATCACTATTGCCGCAAGCCCTCTGCCAGATGATTATGTTCCTCCTGGTCTATATTCTTTCCTGCAAGGTAGGCCCTCCTTTAGCTCTGGTCGGGTGGGATCCAGCTCTCTGGTGTGCCCGACATCCTCAGTTGTCACCGACCCCTGCTATGGCGAGGATAATGTGTACTTCCAGGTGCAGGTCCCTTCTCCTGCTCCCCCGTTCATTGCGAGTCATCTGGAAGGGGCCAGTATGTCTATTGAGGCTTCTCTCTACGTGTGGGGGAACGTGGCAGTCCCTTTTACTGTCGCTGCTGATGCACACCACTCTGCGGTCTGCTGGGCGCCATAGCCGATGCCTTTGTCTGGACCCGGTTGAGCCCTTCAGTGTTCGTGCATGTAGGCTCTAGAAGGAAACACCAAGGGCCGTGCCGAAACAGGTGCAAGGCCTCGCCCGCCGGCTCCACGCTTCTCAGGCACCCCATCTCCCTGGCTGGGAAGTAGCTGTCTGATCAGGCCTCTCGTGGTATAGTTGCTCTGTCCGCTGGGGGTCAGGAGGCTCCCAGACATCCCGGAGCGCGCTGATAGCCCACGCCTAGGCCTCTCACCTTTCAGGCCTCCACTGCCGTTCTCCATCGTCCACGGCATAGTACCACCATTGGCAACCTTCCCCACCCCTCCAACGTAACATGCATGCTAATAAATAAACACAACACATTTCTTGTTTGGGTAAAATTGCTGCAGGTTTATTACATACACCGTTATGTAATAAGGTGGGTTATCTTACGGGCGATCCAAGGGCAGGCAACCATCTGGGCTGCCTGCCCGCCTGATGAGCCAAGCAGCACTGGGGCGAACCCCATCTGTGCTGCCTCTTCTGGTGATCCTCTTCCCGGATCACGTGACACATGGTCCCTTATTACTCACGCCCCTTTCAGGGCGGAGCGTAGCATAGCAAACTTCGGTTGTTCAGGCCCACAACCGCCCGAAGGACTAACGGGGCGCCGACACGGTTTTCCAGGAACCTCCCATGAGGCTCCTGGGATTTGGCTCTGGCACCCCCTATGGTGCCGCGCAGAGGTACCCTTCTGTACCCATTTGCTTCCAGATCGCCCTGTAACTCCGCCTGCAACAAAAAAAAGACAACATTACAACATTCTCTGCCTCCTGCCTGCCACAAACCACGCCGGGTAAGCGGTAGGGTGGGAGACGGCGTGTCCGGCGCGCGAAAGAGGACGAGAAGATGGTGGGGGAGGCCTATATACCCCTCCCCCTGTCCTCGCGCCCAGGACGTGACACTCGCCCAGCGTGCCGCGACAAGGCTGGGGGGGGGACTCCTCCCTGAGTCCCTGCCCCTAAGGGGGTGTGGGGTGCCCAGATGGTACTAGAGGGCTGCCCTCTTTAGTGGCCCCCTGCGGGGGCCTCGGACAGCCGCATAGTACCACCATTGGCAACCTTCCCCACCCCTCCAACGTAACATGCATGCTAATAAATAAACACAACACATTTCTTGTTTGGGTAAAATTGCTGCAGGTTTATTACATACACCGTTATGTAATAAGGTGGGTTATCTTACGGGCGATCCAAGGGCAGGCAACCATCTGGGCCGCCTGATGAGCCAAGCAGCACTGGGGCGAACCCCATCTGTGCTGCCACTTCTGGTGATCCTCTTCCCGGATCACGTGACACATGGTCCCTTATTACTCACGCCCCTTTCAGGGCGGAGCGTAGCATAGCAAACCCCGGTTGTTCAGGCCCACAACCGCCCGAAGGACTAACGGGGCGCCGACACCGTTTTCCAGGAACCTCCCATGAGGCTCCTGGGATTTGGCTCTGGCACCCCCTATGGTGCCGCGCAGAGGTACCCTTCTGTTCCCATTTGCTTCCAGATCGCCCTGTAACTCCGCCACAGCTCTGGAGGTGGCCACCGTCGCCGCCAGAGCCCCCCACCAAAACAGCTCCTTTCTCACCTGCAACCTCTTCTTACCAGGCCTCCTGCAAAGCTAGGGAAGAGATCCCTCCCACTGGTGATAGATGAACCCCATCTGTATCACAATAGCCCTTGCCGATAGCCTGGATCAGCTAGTGTCTAATGCAACCCAAAGGCCCTTCTGCCCTGTGAATTTGTGCCAAGAACTATCCACCCTCCTGTGGGAAAGTTCCACTGCTTCACATAACTCAGCCCCGTGCCAACTCTGGGCGGGGCGGATCAGATTCCCTGGCTCACATTGCCCCATCAATTTGCTGAGCTCACCTAGCTGCCGTCCTACTAGGACGGTGTGTCTAGCACACCTGTGTCCCCACTTAAGGGACAGCTGCCCGCTTGTTGGGAGACCGCTCCCACACCCACCTGCCTACTTTTGGCTATTCGGGCGAGAAGGATTATACTTGAACCTTTGCACCGTCCATTTGCTTTCTAACTCATGACGCACAGGAATGTCCATAACTAGACGTGTGTGACAATGAGCCAGGGTGCCCTCCTGCCCTTGCCGTGCATCCCTTATTTCTTATGGGAATTTCGCCAGCTCAGCTCCCTTTGTGGTGAACCCCCCTAGGGATACCAGCTAGAGAATCCGTCTGATTAATGCAGTGCCCACTGGCTGCCATATGGTGCCTAACCTTAAGGATTGACTAAGTCCTACTTTGCCCTTCATCCCAGAATATTCCCGAATAGGGGGGGTTCACCCTGCCCGCCTTGCCTTTTGTGCTTGGCACCTTGTTCCCCCCTTTCTTGGGGACGCAGAACACTGTGTTAGCTGACAGCACCCCCGCCCAGTGAGGCTAATATAGCTAACCGGGCAGGGCATTTGACCTTAACTGCAGAAAAAGTCGACAGGCTAGAACCCTCCCTGCGAGAGCGCCCCGAGCTGAAGCCCGGCCTCTGGTGCGTTATAGTTCCCAGCCCACCAAGGACTGCCCACACTTGCCGCGCTCAATCCGACCCGGATCATACTGGTTTACACAGTTCCGTTAGCCCAGGTGCATGTTCCCTCTATGCCCTGTATGGGGCCTCATTCACACTTAAGGCCATGCCTATTCTCTTGCCTTTAGAGTGATCCAAGATTGAACTGGCGGCTACCTTTCCTACTCACGCCTGCATATACCAGGCTCCGCACACGGAACCCCTGCTCTACAAACCCTTGAATCCTAGCCTGGCAATCTATGTCCAGCTATATCAATCGATGTTGGCTCTACAAACCTGCCAAAGTGACGGAAACCAAGCTTCCCAGTTCCCTGTTTAGCTGCAGTACACCTTCAGTGGGTCCGCTAGGAGATACCACAAACCGCATTGGTTCTGCAAACCTTAAGTACACAATTTCCACCTGGGCGTACCTCTAACTGAGACAGGCTCGACACAGCTGTGAGGCCAGAGACACACATATATGTATTGTGCCCACTATTGGAGACAACTTACCCCTTCGTGGAGTGACAACTACCCAGGTGCCTACCCAAGTCACCCAACAGACAAGTTGGCCCTGACTACCTTGTGTTCTGGTGCCAGATTTGGAAAGAGCCTTGCCTTCACTTGCTGCCCCCCCGGGGAAACACCATGACCGTGTTCTGGCCGCAGCACGGCGATGCCCTCGTGTAGCATCGAACCCCTGGTCAAATAAGAGTGACAACTCCATCTACTTAAGACTACACCATGGGTGGAGTTTAGCTCTTCCCCAAACTTCTGCAGTGCAACCCTCGGTCCCACCTCCTGTTCAGTTCAATTTAGTAATTCATCGCACTGACCCACAAGGGCCTAATACTGGGCTGTGTAACGCGGCCCAAGGGTGACCCTAAACAATCGGCTTGGTGTGGATGGGTGCTAACATTACCTGGCTTAAGTGCCATCCCTTTGACAGTCACTCCTGACAAGGTGTGCCAATGCAGGTAGAAGCAAGAGTTATCCAGCCCGCCTTACTTCCTGTCCCAGTTGTCTGAGTAAATTAGTGAAAGATGCACGTTTGAACTGGCAGCTGATACTGTTTCTTACGCCTGCAAATGCCCTGCTCAGAGCAGCCCGCTAAACAATGGCTTCCCTTGCAAGGCGGTGCCAACAGACCTCCAAGCACTTAAGTCGGTCCCTCTGAGTAGGGCTCTAATCTAACAGCTGCCCCTTGCATCGGATACCGCCTCTGGCTGTAAGCCGCTCCGTGCTACTGATGCCTGGCAGTCATATTTAACCTTGATATCCTTCGGCATGGCAACACTCGCCGCTGCCAAATGCCCTTGCGTGCCTTTGGATTCACCCATCGAATTAACCCAGTCACCACCCTAGGTGAAGTCTAGCCCTCCTGAACTTCTGCTAGTATGCCATGGAGCAGAAGACCGTGGGAACATGAAAGGACAATATGTATCAATCCCTGCCCTTTCTTGAATACTCGGAATGCCAAATGTTCCTTAATACATTGTGCTTTGACTTTAACGCTCCAACCTAGTTTGACCCCAAAACTTTGGAACAACCTTCGCAGTCACCTGCCCTTTCGTAGAACATGCCCTTAATGGTACATGACCTTCTACAAGCACTGCGCAGAAATCCCCCTCAGACCTGCTCGAGCCTGCGGCCATTCTGCTGAAAGCCCTGTGCGCCTGGGGGAGGGGAGTGCTACTAACCCTCAAGTCCTCAGGAAGCTCCCTCACTGCTGCAAGTGCCCCAAAGCATTTATTATAAAACATTTAATGGATAACAACCCGCTTTGCGCCCACCTTAATGTGCCAGGCTGTGAGCAATTAGGTCCCCACATATCTCTTCCCTAGGAAACGATTAAACAAACCGGCCAAAGCACAACGCACAGGCAATGAGTGTGCCCAATGAGACACCCCCAGTTCTGTGTGATACAAACCCTAACGCACCGTGTGCCAGTTTGTGCATATCATTCTGGGGTGACTAAGCCCTAATGTGCCCCTTTACCTGGATGATCCCCAGTACGAGGGTACAGACTGATGACCAAGTGCTGCATCAACCAATAACATGTAGACATGGAGTGAATTTACGCTATCTCATGCCCTACAAGGCCGCTCGGTGTGCCACCTCGCCTAAACCAAGACATGGGTGGATCACCATGTCCTTATAGCCTGCAAACCCCTCCGTCATCTGCACTGACGGATGACGTGCCTCCCTGTTGGCGTCCCTCCCCACCATATGTATCCCATAACAACAGTGCTAAGGTATCCCAGCGTGCCAAAAGTTAGCCAATGTATTTGGATATGAGGACAAGGAGTACAACATGAGCAACTATGCCTGCCCCATCTGAAATAAAATGCCAACTGTACTGGTAATTGTCGGCATTTGTGCCCCAACCGCATCTTCCCAGGCTGTTGAACGACTGCACACCTTTTATGAAGCTCCTGGGATGGTGAGAACGGAAGTATCTCCCCATAACATGTGTTTATTGATACTCAACTTAATGGTGATCGACCTCAGGAGGATGAGAAGCTAGGTGAGCCTGCCGGGAATGACCTGTGCCCATGGGTAAAGCACGTACCCCTGCAGGGGGGTGCCCTGACCCGCTAGCCACTCGATTCATGTCTGCCTTTTATACAGGGGACTAGTGTTTTTTGTATTTTAGCACAGGAATATCCAAGCATGCCGCGCTCCATTATTACTGAATAATTATCTACACTGGCAAGTTATAACCGGTAGGTATTGCCAGCAAAATGCTGTTGCTCCATGTGATGCTAACCTCGGTGTCGTGAAGTGCTCCTGAGAAAATCAGAAATTTGTGCCTTCATGGAAACTAGCTTTAAACGTATCTGTGCCGTAATCCCAAGTCCCAAAGGCTATTCTCAAACCCAGGCAAGGAAGGAGCGGTCCAACTTTGGAGCTCCAGCAAGAACATGCGAGCAGTCGCTGCCTCGGTCAGCCTTGCAACCTTCACTTATATATAATACAATATAAGTCACACTATGCCTGTGAGCCGCTGCCCTGGCAAGGCAACTCTCCTCAGGACAGCTCGGTCGCCTTCCACACAGCATGACCCAGAGAACCGAGCCGGTCAAAACATTGTGATTTAAATCTTAAAGTAAGCATGCACGCTTAACAGGATTTAGTAAAGCCACCCACTGTCTATTGATTCGGGCGCGCACCGTGAAGCTCCCCTTCCAATGGATAAATCCTTTAAACTCCTAAGTGAGGTCCTGATTCGATCCAAAGAGACTTTTTATGGCAGTCGCCTGAACACAACACCACATTCGACTGCGACAGACTCTCATGCACTACCATCGCCTCTCTAAAGTGGATCCGCTGATCATACACCACCGGCATTACGCAAGAAAGACATCGACATGCAGAGCCACCTTTGAGATCTGCTGACCTGCCCCAAGCCTTTGCCACACTGCCAGACAGGCCACCCTGCTGAATAAAGTTAACCTGGGGCTGGACCAATCAATTGTTTTCCCTAGCACTTCAGACTATTCTCTGTTAACCCAGTGCTGTGTCTGGCAGGTGCTACCCTCCTGGGCATACAATGGGCGTGCCCTGCAGTCCCTTAAGCCATTGACGACCCCCCCGAGCCCCAACCCATACTACCACCGCTGACTGCGGGGGAAGGGGCTGTCGTGGGCAGGTGCTGCCCCTGACCCTGAAAAGTAAACCGACCAGGGGCACGACAGCGCACCCGCGGGAGCCCGGTCCGGCCCCGCAACACTGAGGCGGCTGCGATGTCCCCAACACTATCCAGCTCCACGCCCTGCCTGCCCGACGTGCCATAAACTCCCTCAAGGCACGAGCAGCCCGCGACAGAGCCATCCTGCCCCACCCGCAGCCACGGGTGCTTAGAATTGTGTGCCGCACGACTAGTATCTGGCTGTTTCGTTCATTGAATCCAGATATATAATATAGCAAGTAACATCATACCTGCAACAAGTCAGGACTGTTATCTTTGTCTATGGTTGTTGGTCGCGGGGCCTCTCCTACGTGAAATGCGGTGATTACCGGTCCTGACCGGGACTTTCAGGTTATCACCACGATAAGCCTAATTAAGGCTCAGTGACTCGCATGATGGCATAAACTGCAGTTTTATTCATCCGCAAATTCTCCGTATCTCTATAATACCAGCAATGACCTAACATAAAGAGGGCACGTGAAGCACGGAAGACTGCTCGGTTAGCACACCTGGGGTCTCAGCAGCCCTGCCTGGATTGCTGGCTTATAGTGCTGCCGTTCTGCTGCCTCACTGGAGGAGATTAACAGCACCTCCAAATGTCACCTTCCCTGACCGGGAATCGAATCCGGGCCGTGGCCTGAGGAGGCTCCTGCAATATAAAGCACACATCACTAATGATGGCATGACTCACCGAGGCGCTGTGCATAACATGAAAGCATTGATTTGTTTTGAAATATAACCCTTACAAAGCATTGTATGTAACTTTATCTCCAGGGCTGGTGATCATTATGTAATACGTCATAGTTGTTATTTAATGGCACATATGTGCAGGCCCGGAGATGATACAATGCAATGAGTGCCAGCCCTACTGCTCCAAGTGCTGCTGGCGTGAGTAATCCGCGCTGCGGTGGTAGGATCCAGGCCCAGCAGCACCTGGCCTGGGCGCGACTATTCGGGGCCGGGGCCCACAGATGATGATGGGTTATGTGGCCAGTACAGCAAACACAGTTATGGGGAGAATGACGCGGTTTCGGAATCGCATAATTCCAATGGTCCCATTTATAACCCAGGGAACGAGGACACACACGTTATGATGCCTTAATGCCGAAGTGTCCCTATAGCACAACGCGCGTCCCCCGGCAGCGATCACCGCGGGGGCGGGGGGGGGGAGAGGCACGCGCTCACCACCTTCCCCATGCCTGCCCTGCTCGTCCTCCAATACCGCCGCAACTCCCGGGTGGTGGAGGCTGCCCGGGGAGGCCCGTGACGTGACTCAATTGCACCCGCCCATAACATTCAAACGTTTGTCAAGGCAGGTTTTAATGCTTAAGATTATGCTGGAGAAATACTAGGATGCGAACACGTAAACTTTGGAGCATGGGTCAGAGACCTTAACCGCTAGGCCGCAGTGAATCATGTAACAACCCCCATTATGAGCGGGGGGCAGTGGCCGGCACCCGCTGCCCACCAGGGCGGGCATGCATGCCCCGGCCGAGGCGCACCGCGGGGACCGGTGGTCCATGGACAATCGCGGGAGTAAAAGCACTCATGGCCCCTGTTTGCTGCCACTGTACCATCTGTACAACATCTGCGCGCGATCCGGCCAGTACCCCCCATATGGGGGGGGCACTAAAATTGAAGCAAATAATGCTGCCGGCCGCCGCGCGCCATTGCCAGGTAACCTCCGCCTCTGGTGAGACCCCCCCCCAAACCCGAATCGTGTATCCTTAAACCCCTAGCAGAGGGGAGGGGGAAGAGCACCAGGGGATCCACGTGTGCAGAAGCTGCCTACCCCCGCCCACAGAGCCCACAAGCGGGGGTAGAGACACGCGCCCGTTGGCGCCCTCGCCAGCCCTTGGTAGCGCCGCAGCCTTGGGGGGAGGGGAGCGGGGAGCCCCTTCTGTCGCCTTAGGGAGGGGGAGACAATATCGCCTATAGCCCGCACGCCAACCCGGGCCGCCAACAGACCCCTTTCTCTCACCCGACGCTACTGTGTAAGCACATTTCCGCGTGGCATGTATAGGCTGTGCCACCCTGCCGCAGCGCCCGAGGAGCTCACAGAGTGCCCACTCCCAAGGACTTGCCGCCTAGAAGACGCTGGCTCAAGGCACTACACGAGGCGCGGCGACAAAGGCAGCCGTCTTAGCAGTCCGCCAGGCGCTCGTCCCCCGGGGTCTATACGTCTCCTAGTTCGGGCTGCCTGGTCGGGACGCCCGTGCGATGAGGGGCTGGGACCAAATCCACTGAACCCTGCCCCCCCGTCCCGCCGCCCCACCTGCATACCCCGGCTCTCGAACACCGAGCCTACTGCCGAGGCCGGACTGGCCAGTGTATCGGGGAAAGGGTCTCCGTGGGGGCGGCCATATGGGACCGGGGAGGGGGCATGGGGCATTGCCCGCACTCACCTCGCACAGCGCGTCCCAGTGATCTGTATTGCGATCCGACGACCAACAGAAATCCAGACAGCACGAGACGGCGTGTCCGGCGCGCGAAAGAGGACGAGAAGATGGTGGGGGAGGCCTATATACCCCTCCCCCTGTCCTCGCGCCCAGGACGTGACACTCGCCCAGCGCGCCGCGACAAGGCTGGGGGGGGGGGACTCATCCCTGAGCCCCTGCCCCTAAGGGGGTGTGGGGTGCCCAGATGGTACTAGAGGGATGCCCTCTTTAGTGGCCCCCTGCGGGGGCCTCGGACAGCCGCAAATACCCCACTGCTGACGGGCAGGCTCCGCTGCTTTTCCGTGCTCTCCCGTGGGGCTGGAGAAGGTCGCAGGCCTCCCCGCCCTCCCACTCATTGCCGGGTTCGCTCCCAGAGCGCGGCCGCTTGTGCCATCGGAGACTTCGGTGTTGGGCGCGCGCGCCTGCTGCTCACTCTCCGTTCCGGGGATGCCAGTGCAGATCGGGTCCCCGGGTGGTGCCTCCGATGTCTCCGTGCCTCTGCCACCCCGGACACCTCCTCTCAATGGCTGGATACCTCGGTATAAGCTACTGTGCTGAGGCCGGAGCAGAGGGACCAAGTTTCGCATCCGCTCACTCCGCCATCTTGGCCAGTTAAAGTTTTAGGCACTTTTGGGAAGCATTATTTTTTTTCTAGTAATTCTCTCCTCTCTGCGTAAATGGGCTGCGTCTTTTGCAGGTCATCTCGCACACTTCACACTCAATGTGACGGAAAAGGGAGAAGATAACTTTTTGACGTGCAAGAAATCTGATCTCAGCAGCTTACGAAGGCCCCTTTCTGCCAACCCGCCTGGGAAGCGGCACGTGCAGAGCAGAGCCTGCAGATGCTCATGTAGTGGATTTTAAAGCACAATTTTTCCATCAATTTACTCACAATCCATACATTCTGAAAGGGCCCTCATTAAATACTTATGTCCTTTCATGGTGTGCCCAGCCAATCAAACCTGATGGGCTCTAGGAGTTGATCCCATTTTTTCAGATAATGGTATAGGTGTCCCATATGTCAAAAACGACCTCCATGGTGCAATGGCCATCATTTTGTCCTGGTGCCCTCCCCGCCCCATATACCACGGGTGACCCCCTTAGACCAAAAATTACATTCAATATGCCAGTGCCAAAATTTTGGCATTAGTGAAGTCCACATCCCTTATGTTAAAAACATTAACTGCATTAATTCAGGCCAGCATTCAGTCATGGTTGCTCCCCAACTCGTACTATATATCCAAAGAAGGGGGGTGTCCAAGTGCACACCTGTCTTCAACACTTCACGATATCAGTTAATCAATTTAGTCTTTATGCGTGCAGCCCGGTTGAACGTGGTCTGCCCAACCACCACGTATATAGAAACTTCGTCAAAAGCTGGAGCGAAGTGACACTCCTGTACCGGGCGCACAGCTTAACACCTGCATCATGACAGATTTTCAACACATTTGTCCACTTTCAATTGATTTTATTCCTGGTATTCCACAATTTTTTTACACTGATTCTTCTGTTTGATCATGTCACATGAGAGATGCTGTATATTTTGTATCTAAAACTGCAGATATGCCAATCCAGGCCTTTTTCTCCAGTAAGAATGTATACACATAGTCCTCAATGGTAAGTATAATTCCCAATGCATTTCGGGCTTAATATTGCCCTTCGTCAGGGGTACACTACAAATTAAGAAACAACGACGTTAGATAATGTATTCAGAACATGGTGTTTTCAAGAAATGACATTGCATCAAAAAGTACATACTTCATTTTTAACAACTACCTTACTTTGACGTTTTCCCTCTAAAACGTGACTGCACGCTAAACATAAAGTGCCCAAACAAGCCTCTCCCCGCATCTCTGAACTTCCCAGCATATAACTTTACCAGACGAAAGTAAACCACTTCGTATATGCTTGCCAGTTATTTCGATTTTACAATCCCTGTGCGAAACGGCACCAACTTTCTCTCACCTTAATCATTTTAACGGCCTGTGCTCCTTCAAAACGTACGCTCTCCTTGCACAAAACAGTAAACCTCTCCCTCTCACCTGCGTTCCCTTTGTAACTCCTGACTCCGCCCCTTAGATCTAACCAATTGTGTGAACCTCCTACGTCCTCATCACTACAACTCCCAAAATCCCTTGTTCCTCACCTGTAGTAATCCTATGATTATAATCCTACTTCCATACACACAGCGGTAATTCACCCAATTTCACCCACACGTTTTTAACCTTCACATCGAAACACCCCTTCAAGTCGGCCGATGATATCAACCTCCACCATGATGTTACCTACTACATCAATAAACCATTACGACAGACCCCTGAATCCCGCAGATTCCCCAATCACCATTTTTTTACCGTCATAAAAAAATGGTGATTGGGGAATCTGCGGGATTCAGGGGTCTGTCGTAATGGTTTATTGATGTAGTAGGTAACATCATGGTGGAGGTTGATATCATCGGCCGACTTGAAGGGGTGTTTCGATGTGAAGGTTAAAAACGTGTGGGTGAAATTGGGTGAATTACCGCTGTGTGTATGGAAGTAGGATTATAATCATAGGTTACAGGAGTGTCACTCCGCTCCAGCTTTTGACGATGCTCCCCAACTCGTCCCATATGACACAGTTGTCCTCCCTTAGGCTAAGAATTACTTCCACTGCACCAGCTCCAGCCTTTTTTCATGGGTGCCTCATGCCAAGAATTACCTTTAGTATGCTAGCACCAGCCTTTTATTATGGGTGCCCCATGTGCTAAGTATTACCTCTAGCATACCAATTACAATTTTTTGCCAAAGCTGTCTGTCATACCATGAGTTGCCCCAATGCATCAGCATTTTGTCATGGGCGCCAATATTAGTCAAGAATGACCTACAGTATTCCAGGGCTAACTGCACACTACCCAGCATAACACTATATTCTCTCTACATTTACACTCGCTCACACTCATTTTTACTCACTCTCACTCTCCTGCATTCATTCTCACTCACTTGCTCTCATTCACTCACTATCACTCATTTGCACTCACACTCACTTGGTTGACTCATAATTTCTCACTCAGTCACACTTGCTTTCACTGATTCTTACTGTCACTCACTCATTGTCACTCAGTCACTCTTATTCTCACTCACTTCAACTCACACATTCTCACTCATTCATTCATTTGCACTCACTCACATTCACATTCACATTCACCCTTACTCTCACTCGCTCATTCTTTCTCAATCACACACACTTACTCTTACTCTCACTCACTCATTCTCATTAATTCTCATTCATTCTGACTCACTCACTGTCACTCACTCTCCCTCATTATTACTCACCCTACCTCACACTGTTTAACACTCCCCCACACTTATCCTTATTTATTCTCACTCAGTCACTTCAATTCATTCTTACTCTCGCTAATTCTGACCCAGTCTGACTAGCTCAGGCTCACTGACACTCGTTCTTAGTACCTGTCACTCACTGTCACATCCACATAAATGTTCTGTCTCTTAAAACACACTCTCACCCATGTGCGTAAACTCAACATACATTTGAAAGCATTTTTTACTTACCTCAGCTGCCAAGGAAGGTCCCATTCCCGCTCCTCGTGCTTCATTTGTTGTATTACGCTAATTGTGCATAATAAACATTTTTCTACTAGTAGTGTAATAAAATGTAGGCAGAGAACAAGGACTGTGGCCTAAGGTTACAAAGAGGCGAGCTGCCACCTGTGTTCTTGCCACTGATTTTGCCACACCTGAAGCCAGTGGTCGCAAAAGCAGTGCCAGGGGTCACAAGAGGCATGCCAGGGCTCACAGCTGCGACCCCTGGCGTCCCTTAAAAGACCTCCATTCCGGGCTGCCATGTTAAAATAGCCCAGCGATAAACACATTTAGGACACACAGCAAGCTTTCTTGCTCTGAGACACTCCCCAGGGAGCAGTAAGAAAGCTGCAAAGGTTGGATATAAATGACTCTGCGGTTAGAGCTGTGCAAAATAACCTGCCAAGAACCGAAAGAACAGATTAAGTGTTGCTAAAGGCAGGGAAACTGTACTTGCGGCCTTATATTGCAGCTTCCAACTGCGATTCTCTGTTTATTCAGGCTTTAAAAAATGCCATTTGAAGCCACTTACCAGAGACTTAAAGATGAAATATCTTCCCCTATTGATTTTTCTTTCGCATCTTTGAATTTAATTTCCTTTCCTTTCTTCTGCTGTGTGAAAAGCGACGTTTCTGCGACTACTCGATGGGAGCTCACAGATCTGTGCTGCTGTCTCACTGTAATCTAATCAAATTTAATATAGATTGTGTGGCCATGTTCCACCCCAACCTTCCCCTTAAAGGCCTCCGTCTCCCCATATAAATATCGCAGACACATCAGTAAATGCAGTGTAATAATGGAGCGGGTTCGAAGCATTGAAGCAGTAACATCCTTTTGAAATCTCTCCCCAACAATTAAAGGCTTTTTTTACAATATTGCAATTACATAAAATGAGGGCGTTACTGGGACAAGAGGCCCATTCATAAAAGCCTTGTCAACATGATTTGTCCCTCTCCTCATCCGTCCATGAATGTTGGGATTGCTTGCCGGTAATCGTGTTAACCCAGTTCATCTTCCTCGTCCCAGTCCTTATTTCATGAGAGTGTAACAAAATGTTATGAGTCATAAAATGAACCCATGAACACATATCAGTCTGCTGCTACCCCGGCTATTTTACTCACACTCAGACTGAAGCACAAAGCAATCCCTCATGCTGAGTGACTGAAGAAAGCACCACCGCTTCAAACCTCGAGGCGTTTCTTTTATCTATCTTCCACTTATAAAGGGAGACAGAAGTAGGGTGAGTCGGCCAACAACTGGGCAATGCTTGCCAGTCCTGGAAGCACCGCCCTCATCTGCCAGCCGAGCTGCCAAACCCCTTGTCCATCTTCTTTGAATGGCTAGAAGAGGAACAACCCCTCTTTGTAGCTGGTTACAGAATAGATATTAAAATCTTGATGCATCTACTAAAGGTGGAAGAGGGTGACGTAATCCCTTTTCAGGGGCAACCAAATACGAACTAAGCCAGATTTAAAACCAAAGACCAGCAGCGGCGGTCCGTGCAGATAAGCGCGGTGGGGCGGGCGGGAGCGGAGGGGGTGAAGTCGACACATGACGGAATAGGGAAAATTTAAAAAGTAAATCCTATTCCATCGTCTGTCTACATCATACCCCGCCCGCCCCACCGCGCTTACCTGCATGGACTGCTGCTGAAGACCAGTCTGTCTGGGAAACCTCTCAAGTAAGAAGCTCTGCAGAAAGAGACCCAAGGGGAGAGGATGTGGCCTAACAGCTAGAGGGTCGACTTCGAGTCTAGGCAGGGACGCTCAACATCCTGTGATTCTGAGCAAATCACTTAATCTCCCTGTGCCTAACAAAAATTAATGTGTCTGTCTGTAACGTAACTGGTGCTCATGTAAAGCATCTGATACCTTCGCTTCGAGTTCGCACTATATAAAACTCCCAAAAAAAAGGTCTCCCAACCTAGCACCGTATACACCAGTACTTCAAAGGGTGCTAAACCATGGCAAGATTCACAAAGGCCCTCCACGATTACCGCTGGTTGTACTCACAGGTTGCCCATTCATGATGTGAGGTCAAAACTCTTCTGAAGAAACTAAAAAAATCGTGAACACCACAATCGCTGGGTGTAAGCTATTCTCCTAATACCATTAAAGTGAAGTTTTCCTAGTGATGGTGCAGGCCTTTTTAGTGGAGAGTCAGTAAGCTGCCTGTAAAAAAGGCAACACTACACTTCAAACCATAATTTTTTAAAGCCCGGCTGTTAGAAACTGGGGTCTCTAGTTGGCAGTGGCTTGCTCCCTGTCCAAGTAGGGACCCATCCTTCTAGTCAGAAAGAGTAAAGTACACACCTTTGTTTGCCTGTGCTCACCCTCTGGTAGCTTGGCACAGAGCAGTCAGGCTAAACTACAGCGGCAATGTGTAAAGCATTTGTATATAACCCACAGTAACACAGTGAAAACACCACAAATAGACACCACACCAGTTTAGAAAAATAAAGTATCTTTATCTAAACCAAACAAGACCAAAACAACAAAAATCAAACATACAGATATCAAAATATGACTTTTAAAAGGTAAAATCAGTTCTGTCCATAGGAAACTATGGATGCGTCACCTTCAGCACAAAGTACCTGGGATGGGTAAAAATCACAAGCAGAAATAGCCACAAGAAAGGTGATGTGTCAATTCCTTACGCACAGGGAAGGTGATGCGTCAGTTCCGTGCTCCAGGGGAGGTGATGTGTCGGTTCCTTACTGCCACACAGGGCAGGTGATGCGTTGGTTCATTACTGGAGAGGAGGTGATGCGTTGGTTTCTTACTGTGCAGGGAGGTGATGCGTCAATTTCTTACTGCAGCCCCAGCGTTGTTGTAGATTTGGCGCACAAGTGCGATGCGTGGAAAATCTGGACGCACTGGAGGCGATGCGGCAAACCAGGTGCTGCGTCGATTTCTCCAGCCGCCAACCTGCGATGCGTGGATCCTTCTAGCCATCCAGCAGGGCCTGCGTTGGGGTCGTGCTGGGGTCTTCGATGTCGGAGATCAGTGCTCGGGACTCGGCATGCGGCAGTTTCTCTAGCCACTGGCAGGTGCTGCGCCGGTTTTTTAGCTGCTCGGGGCTGTGGGTCAGAAAGTTAAGTCTGATGGAGGGCGAACCGTCGATTTCCTTCAGAACTTTAGTTCTTGGCAGCTTCCTTTCACAGGAACAACCTCCAGAGGCCCAGAACTGAAATAGGCACCTCCTTGCAGGTCAGAACTCCCAGCAGTGGAGTTCCAGGAAGCTGTGGGTGAAGTCTTTGTGGCCCTGAGACTTCAGAACATGAGGCAAGAACACACAAGCCCTTGGAGGATCTTCTCAAGCAGGTTTCAAAGCAAAGTCCTGTCTTTGTATTCTCCTTAGCAGAAACAACAACTGCAGGCCAGCCCTGCAAAGCAACACACAGCAAAGAGGCAGTACTCCTCCGCACAGCTCTCTCTTCAGCTCTTCTTCCTTGGCAGAGGTTTCTCTTGATTCCAGAAGTAATCTAAAGTTCTGCGGTCCAATACTTACACCCCATTTTCTCATTGTAGTCTTTGTTTAAGAGTCCCTGAGCTCAGTACAAACCAGTTCTGTCCTCCCTGGCCCAGCTTGACCACAGGGGGTGGAGACAGCATTGTGCAGAGGAGACACAGCATATTAAGGTGCTAGTGAAAACTCCTCCCACCACTCTAAATGCAGAAAGGTCTATTCAGCCTAGCTATGAGCCACCCAGGAAAGGCAGGACACACCTTAACCCCCCTTGTGACTGCCTAGACTTAATGTATTCCCGAGCTCCTGTCACTCCAAAACCAGACGGTCAATACACAAACCGGCAAAGGCACACAGAATGGTAAAGCAAGGAAAATGGCCACTTTACCATCAAGACGGTTTTGGTTGATGGTTCATTCATACATTTTCGGGATAATCACGGTCTTTGGGAACAATGTTAATTTATGAATAATTCTGTTTTTCTATGCAAAAAAAATGTTTTAAATGAATTGCAAACATTGTTTATACACACTCATAAGGGAGTGTTTTCAGGTAGTGCACAGCCTGTCTAGAACATTACGCTCTAGTTTGTATTTTCCACTTTCTAAAAGTGGCATTTTCCAACACACAATTTAAAAACCGCCTTTACTAAAAGGTAGGTTATTAAATTCTGAGCTCAGAGAGCCTAAACACTATTTCTCTATCTTGTCCCAATAGAAAGTTGCACTTGTAAGATGTTACAAGGCAGCTCCCATGTTAACCTATGGGACAGACAGTCTTTTAATAGTGAAAACCAAATTTTCACTATCAGGACATGCAAAGCACACCAGCACATGTCCTACCTTTCACATACACTGCACCCTGCCCATGGGGCTACCTTGGACCTCCCTGGGGGTGCCTTACATGTAAGAAAAGGGAAGGTTAGGGCCTGGCGAGTGGGCACACTTGCCAGGTTGACATGGCAGTTTAAAACTGCCCGTGCAGACACTGCAGTGGCAGGTCTGGGACACATTTCCAGAAGAGTGCTTGATGACACAAGTTTTCAACAACACTGGAACCGAGAACAAGTTGGATGTGGTTATATCTCTGATGGCCTTTGGTGTCTACCCAAATGTGTGTTACCACAAGGAAAAAAGAAAGATTCTTACAACAGAGGGGAGAAATGCTTTGATTCACAAGTCTTCTGTTAATTGTCCTTTTACCAGCCAGGATCCAAAGTATCCATCTCCTTTCTTTGTTTTTGGGGAGAAGGTGAGTGTCAGGAGGTATTGACATTATTGGTTGTACTCCAAGTATATTTTCTGTCTTCAGTTTCCGCCTGTCACTTCACTGTTTCTCTGCGTACCAGAAGTGCATATTGTGGGGTATACGTACCTGGGTAACCAGACTGAAAACCGCCCCATGCTAATGCAGGACAATTCACGTCCTGTAACTCCCCAAGGGAACATGCGCTGCAGCAGGTGCAGGAAGGGAACGGTAAACAAAAAATGGCAGAAGACAAAAGTGGACTATTGGGTTGGGGATGTTAAGAAAAACAAAAAAGGCAGGAAGTATTGCCATTATTTTTTGACTTAATTGCTGCTAGTCTTCAGTTTCCCTCACCCATCACTTTAGTCTGCATTTCAGAAGAGCATATCAAAATGTATAACTGAGTTAGCTGATTCTAAACCAGCACCATACCAAAGCTGGACGCTACACCACCTGCTTCTCATTGTGAGATCCTGCACTGCAGCAGTTGCCAAAAAAAACTACAGAAGGAAAAAAGTGAGTGTCTGAAGGATCCTGTTTCCTTCGGTTGCAGAAATCGAACTGTATTTGTAGGCCCATACCAATCCATAGCATTCCCTCAGCAACATGTCCTGTATACAATTTAGGTATCTTTGCCTCACTGGCAAAGCTCTCCATATTCATGTAATTATCTTGTATACAAGCCTAATCGTCCTTGGAAACAATTGAGCAACAAGGACTATTTTAGCCTTGATGCTAGCAATGTTATGAGCCAGCAAGGCGACTTTGAGGGTTGGTTGATCTTTAAGGGAGCTGCCAGTGCCTCTAGGACATATCTCTAACAGGAAAAAAAACCTTTCCTTAGAAACACGACTTCCTCTTTCCATCTGTAATGCACCTGAAGTCTTACTTATTTTTAATACTGTTAGTTCTTTCCCTTCAGGACCGCCACTGATGCAGTCTGTGCGCTGGTGTGTGTCCCGCAGTGAAACCTCTGTTGGCAACTTTCTTTCCCCAATCCTCTGCTTGTTACTTTTTTCTTATTTTCTTTTTTTTCTGCCTGCACTTCCCATGGCGTCTTATGTGATCCAAACAGGGGGAAAGGCCGTTGATGAGAAAGGCTGCGAAATGAGACAAAATACTGGTTTTACCTGACTTAAACCCCCACACAGGGCCGGTTCTAGGATTTGCGGGGCCCTGGGCCAAAAGGGAATGTGGGAGGCCCCTCTAATTTACATAAGTGACCCCTTGCAAGGAGACCATTCAGAGACACTGCGGGACGCCCATTGTCCAGCATTTTAGCGCCCCCACAGTTTTAACTTTCAGCCCACAAGCAATTCTCACACCGTCAGCCCGATAGGTGTGAGAATTGCTTGTGGGCTAAAAGTTTAAACTGTGGGGGCGCTAAAATGCTGGACAATGGGCGTCCCGCAGTGTCTCTGAATGGTCTCCTTGCAATTGGGACAAGAGGAAGCCTCTCCCTCCCCTAGGCCTCCAGACACCATCCCTGAGAGGCCCGGGGAGGATCCCCTCCCATGGACCCTAATTGCAAGGAGACACCTTTCTTTTAGTTGGATCGGCAGGGAAACAACAAGACACAGGATCGGTGCGGGGCCCCATGCTGGTGGGCTGAGTGCGAGGCCCTGGGCAGCTGCCCACACTGCCCATGCCTAGCGCCGGCACTGCCCCCACATATCATATGCCCCTCCCCTCTCACTGGCCAACTTACTGAACTGACCTTGCTCACTTCTCACAAACAAATCCAGTCATTTATCTGCTTCCTACCCATATTATCTCGTATTCTATATAAATTAACCTTTCTCTTCCAACGCCTTACAGTATTTAGTTCTTATTCCATTTTGCACACATCATAAACTAAATCATATCCGGGCATACAGCAAGTTGAATACAAAATTAGAATGGGGAAATAAAGTTGACACATGTATAGGGCCTTACTGTAAGCCAGGTGGTCTGGTAGTGTTGTGCTGCAATGGTAAGCTTATGCCACTGTTTTATAGCCACAACAGAGAAATGGTGTCTGCCTCCTTTAAATCTTTGTGTGGTAGGGGAAATGGTGGTGGTGTCTGGTGCAAGTTTAACTGGATTGCTAGAGAGGTATGGGGGTGTGAGATGGGCTAAATATTACTACATGAGGCAGAGGTTTTTGGACCTCATCCTGTATGATAGATTAACTGTTGGATGCTCTTTGGGATGGAGATTGGACCTGTTCATACTGGTAATCTGCCTTCAAAGAGGCATCGTTACCGAAAGTGCACTGGGTGGGTCCAACATGCATGTGCATCGACATTTTGCGGCTCCTTCTGTGATGCAGATCGCGATGGTGTGATTCCAGGGACGCATGCTCTAATTTGCATGTGGGTCTGCCCAATGGAAATGAGTGAAGACTTTGCTCCAGTGCCTTATAATTTTTTAAGTACAACATTTGAAAACCAGAGTTTATCGAATGAATCTTTAATCTACTTATACTTACTTCCTTTATGCATCTTTATACCTTCCATGTACGTAGATCTATGTATTTATTACTTTCCTCCCCCCCAAAAAAAGCATATTCAATGCACTACCCTATTTCTCACCCTATACCTCTATCAATATCTTTAATCTACATATACTTACTTCATTTATGCATCTATAAACTTTCCATGTACTTATGGATCTATATATTTATTACTTTCTTCTAATTCAGCATATCCAATGCACTACCCTATTTCTCACCCTATACCTCTCTCAATATATCTTCTACCTCAACTCTCTGACTCATCTCAAACCTCTTTCTACTACTCTTTCCAATGCACTACCCTATTTCGCACCCTATACCTCTATCAATATATCCTCTACATGCACTCTCTCATTCATCTCAAACCCCATACCACTACTATGACCCCCAAAATAGCCCTTTCTAGACTCTCCCCTAGTCTACCCTCCTTGCACCATCTGACACCTTTTTTACTATACTGATCCCCCAAAACAAGCCTTTCTAAACTCTTCCCTCCACATCCCTTTTTACTCATCCCAAGTCTCCCACTACTGCTATGACGTCCAAAAAACCCCCCCAAAAAATTAAATTAAAAAAAATATATATATATCTAAATCCCTCACTCTTCTATCCCTCCACTATCCTTTTCAATCAAAATAACAGACTAATATGTCCTTTTTATCAAATTTCATATTTCACTATACTAATTCATCACTAATCCTTTATGGGTTCCGAGTAGCGTGCTACTCGCCAAAAAAAGCGCTTTAACACCTCATTAGGGGTAGCATGCACTATATAAATGCAACCCTTTTTCCCTCTTCTATCCCTCCGCTATCCTTCTCAATACAAATAACTGACTAATATCCACCACTCAAATTACTTTCATATTTCACCATACTAATTCACCACTAATCCTTTATGGGTTCCGGAGTAGCGTGCTACTCACCGAAAAAGCGCTTCAACACCCGATCAGAAGTAACAAGCGCTATATATATATATATATATATATATATGCAAACCTCTGTCCCTCTTCTATCCCTCTGCTACCCTTCTCAATCCAAATAACCGACTAACATATCATCCACCACTCAAATTACTTTCATATTTCACTATACTAATTCAACACTAATCCTTTAATGGGTTCCAGAGTAGTGTGCTACTTGCCAAAAAAGCACTTCAAAACCCCAACAGGGGTAACAAGCGCTATATAAATACAAACCTTTTTCCCTCCGCTATCCTTCTCAATCCAAATAACTGATTATTATCCACCACTCAAATTACTTTCATATTTCACTATACTAATTCACAACTAATCCTTATGGGTTCCAGAGTAGCGTGCTACTCACCAAGAAAGTGCTTCAACACCCCATTAGGGGTAACAAGCGCCATATAAATGCAAACCTTTTTTTTCCTCTTCTATCCCTCCGCTATACTTCTCAATCCAAATAACTGACTAATATCCACCACTCAAATTACTTTCATATTTCACTATACTAATTCACCACTAATCCTTTATGGGTTCCGAAGTAGCGTGCTACTCGTCAAAAGCGCTTCAACACCCCATCAGGGGTAACAAGCGCTATATAAATGCAAACCTTTTTCCCTCTTCTATCCCTCCGCTATCCATCTGAATCCAAATAACTGACTAACCTATCCACCACTCAAATTACTTTCATATTTCACTATACTAATTCAACACTAATCCTTCTTGGGTTCCGGAGTAGCGTGCTACTCGCCGAAAAAGCTCTTTGACGCCTCGTCAGGGGTAGTAAGTGCTATATAAATGCAATTACAATACAATACAATACAATTTACTGAGCTACTCATGGGTGGCACAACCAGTGATGCAAGCCCACTAGTAACATTTGATTTACAGGCCCTGGCACACTCAGTGCACTTTACTAGGGACTTACCAGTAAATCAAATATGCCAATCATAACCACAATTTACACAGAGAGCATATGCACTTTAGCACTGATTCGCAGAGTCCTATAGCCAACAAAAACAGGGTCAGAAAAATAGGAGGCAAAAGGCAAGCAGTTTGGGGATAAACCTGTTACAATGGCCAGGTCCAACACAACCCCCCACCTGCCTAAAGCCAGGGGAGACCAATCAATACCTTGATGGACTTCCCTGATTGTGGTGATAGAATATGGACCCTGGCCCGCAACAGCAGAGGTGCATTCCAGTTTCACGCGTTCCTGAACCGAGTTGGATCCCTCTGTCCATATTCTCACTGCCCACTAAGTTAACCCATGGGGAACCCTTCTCCTCACTTTCAGACCCCATCTGTTCAGCGCCTAAACTTACTTTGCTCACAGATGTGTCCCAGCAGGCAGACAGCACCCACATGCCCAACACAGTAGTGTGGCCCAGTCCACCTCCGGGGTGTGACTCCTGTCCCCCTCCCAGGGGCAACTCTGTCCACCAGGACAGCAAGCCACAGTGGCCACTGACAGCTGTCAGTGATGAGAGCCAGGCTTCATGCCTCTCGGGGCTCTCTAACCCCTGTGCGTCAGAGAGTGGGGGGTGGTAGCCCCCAAGTGCCTGGCACCCTGTGTCCACTCCCCCTCCTACCAGGTCAGGGATGGCATCCTGACACTGGCCCACCAGCCCGGGGTCTGTCCCCTGAGACTGGACGGGAGACTGGGGTGGGCTCTCCCACACCCTGTCCTCCCTGGGGCTCTGCACCCTCCCTCCTGCAGCGATACCCCCAGACTCCAGAATTGTCAGGGCACCAATCATAATCACAATTTACACAGAGAGCATATGCACTTTAGCACTGGTAAAGTGCCCAGAGTCCTAACGCCAACAAAAACTCGATCAGAAAAATAGGAGGCAAAAGATTTGGTGATAAACCTGTCAAAAGGGCCTGGTCCAACAGCGGCACATTTAACTTCCACACTGTTGAAGGTTCCTACTGAACTGAGTGTACTGATTTAACTGGGCTCCTCAGGGACATGGGGAAGGCTAGCAAAGTCTATTCCATAGCTATGAAGGGCACAATGACCACCAGTTGTACCCACTCTACAAAACTCTGTGAAAAGCATCCAACAAAGGAAACATGTTAATACATGAAATAATTCAATAATAAAACCAGGGCACCTTCCAGATTCAAAGCAATCACAGGAAAAAGTGCCTAAAATTGTGTAATTCGATTGTTGTGACTCACAAGAACAGTCTGGGACACCCCCCAACCTTCATGATCCCACCTAACTCAGGACATTCACAGCTTAAGAAATAACAAAAATGGGACAATAGGTAGTGGGAAGCCATTCTCCCATGTGTCTCAATCCTACAACTGTTGCACTGAGAAATCATCAATAAAGCACAGGGACTACAATTCTTCATTATAAACACAGTACAGTAGTATGCCGCTTTCCGTTCAAGAAGGCCTTGTCCTAGGCCTGTAATGCATCCAGCTTTCTCCTGCCAGCAACAAGAAAGAACATTTGCCAAGAGAAAAAAACACAAGTCAAGTCGGTACCTGATATGCCCCATGCCTCAGTCACCAGCAAAACTATCAAAAACGTTTACATTATAAAAGGAATGTTGTTGATTATCTTACATAAAACTGGAGCGGACTGCTGCCACACATGTTGCTCACTTCCACTCCAAAGTATGTCTAAATGAGAAAATTATTATATTTGAGGCAGAACAGCATCAGAGAGAGTTGGTAAACTGTCTATTCAGTAAGACACTGCCAGCTTCTCTCATTGACCCTTTAGGATTCGGAGTAAAAAACAAAACAGCTTTGAAAAGATCGCTATATGATATGTAAACATTTTGCCATAGTAATTCCTCAGTCAGGCCCCACTTGGGGGCCATAGGGCATAGATGGGCTATTGGGCCCTAACCAGGTGGTTGAGGCTGTTTTTCAACGATGTCCTGGGGCCCTGGGTTTTGCAAACTGGGACACATACATCCTTCTGCACTTGACTCTCAGGGTTTCGAAGACTAGCAGCAGTCAAAGGCTTATCAGAGAGGTATTGTGTGGGGCAAGAGCTCAGAACCAACAGTCAAACAACAGATACAATAAATGCATTGTCTATCCCACTGTTTAGCTTCTTGTAAAGAAAGTACTTTGTCTTCACAGCAAAACACAATACAACACAATTCAACGGGGCTCAATTGCAAGGTTACAAATCCAACTATAATGCCTAGTTAAACAATCCACCACTGTAACGCCCTCTGCTCATTTTAGTAGTGGTTATTGTGTTTATCTCTAATGTAGTCATTGGCGCAGATTAGACACGTGTAGCTCTCTACATCTTTACTCTCTCACAGTAGCTCTCACTTCCGTTCATTAGTTCACCTCTGCGAGACAACCAGCCCTGGTCTTACAGTCAATCCTTTGAATACTCACAGAGCACTTCTACCTTGGTCATGAAGAACTTGGAACTGTAACAAAGTGGGTTGGTTTGGGTTCCACTTCCATGCACAATTTCAGCCCAGGGGATGTGGATCACTGTGTAATGTTTCAGAAGCGGCTTGTGTTGGTTCCCTTTCAAATGTCAGTTTCTGTTCACAGCCTTTGTGCCGAAAATTAAATTTACTAATATAAGATTCAGAAAAAATAGTTAGTAAAGGAAAAATGTCCTTTCTTGAGTCCCCTCACTCACCAGGGTTTCCCATGGTGACATGCTTCATCATAGGGGCCATCCCAACCCGCTACGGGCTGAGGCGGGCTACGACTTGCGACACTACGTAGGAGCACTACTTGTGAGTGACTATGTGTGGTGCAGTGATGGGGGTGGAGTGGGTGAGACTAAAAATATCTAGCTAGTGGGCAAAAAGAATTTATTCAGGCTCCTAGCCGATATATTAAAAACGGGGTTGGTCGCTAGGGTGTCTGTTTTTAATTAGTCAGGGGTCCCTAGTGAACGTCAACTAGTTTCGAGCTACCCCAGTGCTCTTCTTCAGGACAAACAGGGTCCAGCCCTGTTTAGTACCACTCCAAAGTGACCTAAGGTTAGGAAAAAATGCTGCAAAATACTAGCAGGCAAGAGTTAATACATACAGTACTTTGATCACGTAGTATCTGTAATAGAGAAAGGATAAAAACATTATCAAGTACAGTCTATGTACTGTATAGGTAGTTATTGAAACCATGTTGATGCTGATCAATTGAATCTAAAACAGAAAACGGCATACGAGACCTACTTCATGCTATGTAGGTAAGTGAAAACGCCATGCTGCACATTAACTATATATAATCAGACACTCACTGCTGGTGTGTGTTGTTAAGAGCTCTCCCATAAGATCCTTGTGTGGTTATGAGAGCTATGGGCATCTCAAAAGTCATGTTATACTATAGGGCCAGCTTAGTTTAAACACAAAAAACTAAAAACCAAAAAAGGAATACCACATGACATTACCCTTAGTGAATAGATTGTCAGTAATCTGAGACATGCCAGGCAATTAGGTGAATGCTTATTTGCCAGGAAATAGAATGAAATGAAAGAGCATAAACCTAGAAAAACATACTAATATGTACAGACAAAACAATACGACAAAGAAAATACAGTGACATAATAAAACACATACTAATTATGGAGCAACAATGTGCTTCATGGTCTGAGAGGGGCTGGAGAGATCATCGCCACTGTAGGAGAAAGGAAAAAACAAAGCGATAATGAAAGCTTTGTAGCAAAAAAGGGGGTGCACTGTGAGAGGCTCTGCTGTCTGCCCGGTCCGGTGCTGTGGAGAGAATAACTTACTTGAGAATGAAAACTGCTCCGGCTGTTGCCTGCTTCCCTCCCGACTGCATATTAACGAGTGAGTCCCTACTGCTTGTTTTTAAAGGGTGTTTTCCCTCCGATTCATGGTTAGGAGACTAGAGCGGAAACTAAAGAATAGAACAAAATGGCCTGCCTTCTATGGCTCAATGTGGCTGCCATTTTGGGAAGGTAAAATACTCATTAGTGCCTATTGGGAAGGGTATAAGGTGATTAGAGGCAATACAAAGGTGATGAACAAATACATACAATGTGCCTCACAATGATATACAAAAGAGGTCTAATACGAGTTCCTATCATTATGGGAAGGTAAAATACTCGTTAGTGCCTATTGATAAGAGTATAAGGTGATTAGAGGCTAAACAAGGAAGACGAACAAATACATACAATGAGCCTCACAATGATATACAAAAGAGGTCTAATACGAGTGCCTATTGAGGAATCACTAAGGTGATTAAGACGTACTCATATAAAACAAACATACAGATGAATGCTGTATTTACACTCCCTGAAGAAGTGTTTGATTATGAACGGAGAGTAATTGCAACTGATCGGCTGACTCTTAGCGTGTCATATATAGGGTGACTGGTATTTGCTCAGGAGTTTCCCAATAGATGTAATGCCAGAGGAGATTGATAGCTTGACCTCTGGTTAAGAGGGAATTTGATCAGATGACTTTTGTAATTGCAGGGTGACTGGTATTCTTTCAAAAAACATACCCCTTAGATGTAATGTCAGAGGAGACTGTTATTTTGAGAACTGACCCCACGGAATATTATCATTCAAGCCTTGAGTGTCTGTACGTAATTTAAAAACCCAGCGTTGTTCTCTCTCTAGAAGTCGCTATTCGAGGTTGTCATTACATTTGATATGTTCCAGGACCACCCACCTCATGTCGTTAGGTGTATGTTGTTTTTCGATAAAATGGGTTGACATTTTTGTTGTCGCCCGCTTGCACCTGATGTTACTACGGTGCTCCACAATCCTAGTACTGATTTTCGTGTAGTCAGGCCTACGTAGTGGAGTTTACAGGTGCAGGTAATCAGATATACCACACCTGTGGTGTTACAATTAGTGAAACTGCGGAGTTCCCATGTCATTTGATTGTTAAATGTCACTCTTTTAGTTGCTGACGTGAGGTGACATACGCTGCAGTTATTACACGGGTAATGTCCTGTAGGCAGAGTTTGTAGGATTCTTTGTCCATCAGATTTGGTGTTAATCTTGGGACGAGTGTGGACAAAGTAGTTCTTAAGGTTTTTCCTTTTCTGTGACTGAACATTGGTTTGGGTATGTCTAGGTTGGCACTGTTCAGTGTCCGCCAGTGTTTATTGATTATTTTAGACACCTTGTTAGATGCTATGTTATAAGTTGTTATACATATTGGTCTCTTTTCTTGTGTGTTTTTATTTAGTCTGGGTTCAAGGAGGGAATCTCTGTTGTTATTGCTTGCTCTTTTCTTGGCTGCTGATATGAGGTGCTTAGGATACTGCCTGGCTGTCAATTTCTCCGCCAAATCCTTTGCTTGGGTATAGTAATCCGTTTTCTCAGTACAATTTCTTCTTAGACGTAGAAATTGACCGAAAGGTAAAGTCTTTTAGTTGTTTGGGATGAAAACTATCGTAAATCAAAAGACAATTTCTTGCAGTCGGTTTGAAATGCGTGGTTGTGGTCAGGATACCTTGGTTCGCTGTGATGTTAAGGTCCAGAAAGACCACTTGGGACCTGCTCATAGTGTTGGTGAACTTTAAAAATGGATCCTGTAGGTTCAACCAATTAATGAAACTGGTGGCCTCGGTCTCATTGCCTTCCCAAATCACAAAAACATCGTCAATGTAACGTCTCCATACTTTTAAATTGTTGAAGTACGGATTGTGAGGATTTAGGATCTTCTGTTTCTCAAGGTGGTGGACATAGAGACCTGCCACACTCGGCGCGAAAGTGCTTCCCATGCTAGTTCCGTGCACTTGACGGTACAACGTATCTTCAAATCTGAAGTAGTTCTCAGTTAGGGCCAGACGGCAGCATTCTAAGACCACGTGTCTTGGTGTGTGGTATATCCAGGAATTCTCGAAGAGTACTTCTTCAAGGATTTGCAGGGTTTCCTTATGCGGTAGACTTGTGTATAAACTTTCAACATCAAGTCCCATCAGGATATTGATTTCTGGGTCAAAGGGTAGATCTTGTAGAAGGCATAGGACAGCTTTTGTATCCTGTAGGTATGTGTTAGTACTCTGTACTATAGGTCTTAAAAAAGCATCAGCGAACTTTGAGAGGGGTTCAAGAATTGAACCTATGCCCGATACTATCGGTCTCCCAGGAGGACTATCCATAGATTTATGAATCTTTGGGATAGTATAAAAGTAAGGGATCGTGGGTTTTTGTTTTCCAAAAATCTCCTTCTTTTTGGTTATCCAACCATTTGCAGTAGATTCTTCCACTAGATAGGCAATCTCCACGCGTAAGCGTTCTGTGGGGTCTTCTTTTATTTTGACATAGTTTCTTGCGTCTGCCAATAGTTGCAGGCACACTTCTCGGTACGTCGTGGTATTCTGCAGAACTATGGCGCCGCCTTTGTCTGCTGGTTTTATGGTAACTTTTTTCTCCAAGGCTAGCTGTTGTATAGCCTCATGTTCCTTTTACTTGTATTATGGTAGGCTGTTATAGACCTAGGGTCTATTTCAGATACTTCCATCATGACAGCTTTTTCGAAGGCCAACAGTTCCACAGGGAGGCTCACTGAAGGTGGTACAAAGTTGGATTTCTTGTGGAGACCTGTGTCGCTTTCCAAATCACTAGTGGGAGGTTTATCTTTGAAGAAAACTTGAAGTTTGATTTTTCTAATGAATTCATTGACTTCGCTACAGAGTCTGAATTTGTCCAGAGTAGGAGTTGGTACGTAGCTCAGACCTTTCTCTAAGACTGTTATTTGTGTGGTAGTTAGGTTGGTATCCGACAGATTTACCACTAAACCAGGTTGTTGCTGGTTGTTGGGTTGTCTGGTGGACCCATACTCCTGGTATGGCTCCTGGAGGTTTCCAGGGGTTGAGCCCATTGGACCTGTTGGGTTCTTCTTGATTTTCCCCTCTGTGGGCCCTTGCCTCTTCCTAAAAAAGAATGATTTTCGGGGGTATTTGGTTGTGCTTGATCCCATGGCGTGTGGGATTGATATTGATACGGATGTTGGTGGAAGGGGGTGGTGGTCCGTAGAAAAAGGCGGTGGGCCTCCATATGGTGGTGGTCCTTGGTATGTAGGCCAGCCATAATTATATCCTCCCCGATTCCTCATGCGTCCGCCACGTAATCGCCTGTTCCTATTTCTGTTCTGTTGGTTGAGGCTCCCATCTGAGTTGTCTGAACCAGTATCTGATCCATCACTGTCAGTGTTATACCCGCGTTTCTCCCTGACGGGATATATCCTTCCTTTGTGTAGGGGTAAGCTTTTTCATGTGAGAAGGATTTCTGGTCTTTCTTGAATTTGGTATATTTTGTGTCCTTCAGGGTTATTTCAAAGTCTGTCATTGATTTATTAAGTTCTTCCAGGCGTTTCTTAAGCTCTGTAACCCCTTGGAAGGTCTTTAGGCGAATTTCTAGTGTTTGGATCTCTCCTTTCATTTCCTCCGATAAACGTGCAGCCGTCTTGATGATAAGGACCAGCCAGTCCCTGGTGCAGTGCCAGGAAATAAGCGACCAATCCTTTTTAAAAATTTTGTCTTGCTGGAATATGAAAGGCTCATTGTGTACAATCAATCCTCGTGGGGCAGTACTGGATCTTAAATACTCAGTCATCATGATACCATGGACTAAGGTTTTAATTTGATTCCTTTTTAATTCCGATAATTCATCCCAACATTGGTTAGATTCGTCTGAGTCTCTATGTGACGCCCCTGCTAATGGAAGCATTGAGGCAATTGTTCTTTCAATTTCCTCTTCTGAGAATGTGAGTCCAGTGATTTCAGCCATTTTATCAAGAAGGTTATTTTTTTAAAAAGGTAGTGTCAAGGGTAAACCTCAGGAAGGATATAACTCCCACAGCTGGGCGCTGTAGATCACAAAATCAGAAAAATAAGGGGAGAAAGAGGGATATGCTAGGTCCACCCTCCAAAAATGATCAAGAATTACAAAACACCGAAATCTCGGTTATGGAAACCTAGCCAGTATTTTTCAGAAAATTAAATTTACTAATATAAGATTCAGAAAAAATAGTTAGTAAAGGAAAAATGTCCTTTCTTGAGTCCCCTCACTCACCAGGGTTTCCCATGGTGACATGCTTCATCATAGGGGCCATCCCAACCCGCTACGGGCTGAGGCGTGCTACGACTTGCGACACTACGTAGGAGCACTACTTGTGAGTGACTATGTGTGGTGCAGTGATGGGGGTGGAGTGGGTGAGACTAAAAATATCTAGCTAGTGGGCAAAAAGAATTTATTCAGGCTCCTAGCCGATATATTAAAAACGGGGTTGGTCGCTAGGGTGTCTGTTTTTAATTAGTCAGGGGTCCCTAGTGAACGTCAACTAGTTTCGAGCTACCCCAGTGCTCTTCTTCAGGACAAACAGGGTCCAGCCCTGTTTAGTACCACTCCAAAGTGACCTAAGGTTAGGAAAAAATGCTGCAAAATACTAGCAGGCAAGAGTTAATACATACAGTACTTTGATCACGTAGTATCTGTAATAGAGAAAGGATAAAAAACATTATCAAGTACAGTCTATGTACTGTATAGGTAGTTATTGAAACCATGTTGATGCTGATCAATTGAATCTAAAACAGAAAACGGCATACGAGACCTACTTCATGCTATGTAGGTAAGTGAAAACGCCATGCTGCACATTAACTATATATAATCAGACACTCACTGCTGGTGTGTGTTGTTAAGAGCTCTCCCATAAGATCCTTGTGTGGTTATGAGAGCTATGGGCATCTCAATAGTCATGTTATACTATAGGGCCAGCTTAGTTTAAACACAAAAAACTAAAAACCAAAAAGGAATACCACATGACATTACCCTTAGTGAATAGATTGTCAGTAATCTGAGACATGCCAGGCAATTAGGTGAATGCTTATTTGCCAGGAAATAGAATGAAATGAAAGAGCATAAACCTAGAAAAACATACTAATATGTACAGACAAAACAATACGACAAAGAAAATACAGTGACATAATAAAACACATACTAATTATGGAGCAACAATGTGCTTCATGGTCTGAGAGGGGCTGGAGAGATCATCGCCACTGTAGGAGAAAGGAAAAAACAAAGCGATAATGAAAGCTTTGTAGCAAAAAGGGGGTGCACTGTGAGAGGCTCTGCTGTCTGCCCGGTCCGGTGCTGTGGAGAGAATAACTTACTTGAGAATGAAAACTGCTCCGGCTGTTGCCTGCTTCCCTCCCGACCGCATATTAACGAGTGAGTCCCTACTGCTTGTTTTTAAAGGGTGTTTTCCCGCCGATTCATGGTTAGGAGACTAGAGCGGAAACTAAAGAATAGAACAAAATGGCCGCCTTCTATGGCTCAATGTGGCTGCCATTTTGGGAAGGTAAAATACTCATTAGTGCCTATTGGGAAGGGTATAAGGTGATTAGAGGCAATACAAAGGTGATGAACAAATACATACAATGTGCCTCACAATGATATACAAAAGAGGTCTAATACGAGTTCGTATCATTATGGGAAGGTAAAATACTCGTTAGTGCCTATTGATAAGAGTATAAGGTGATTAGAGGCTAAACAAGGAAGACGAACAAATACATACAATGAGCCTCACAATGATATACAAAGAGGTCTAATACGAGTGCCTATTGAGGAATCACTAAGGTGATTAAGACGTACTCATATAAAACAAACATACAGATGAATGCTGTATTTACACTCCCTGAAGAAGTGTTTGATTATGAACGGAGAGTAATTGCAACTGATCGGCTGACTCTTAGCGTGTCATATATAGGGTGACTGGTATTTGCTCAGGAGTTTCCCAATAGATGTAATGCCAGAGGAGATTGATAGCTTGACCTCTGGTTAAGAGGGAATTTGATCAGATGACTTTTCTAATTGCAGGGTGACTGGTATTCTTTCAAAAACATACCCCTTAGATGTAATGTCAGAGGAGGCTGTTATTTTGAGAACTGACCCCACGGAATATTATCATTCAAGCCTTGAGTGTCTGTACGTAATTTAAAAACCCAGCGTTGTTCTCTCTCTAGAAGTCGCTGTTCGAGGTTGTCATTACATTTGATATGTTCCAGGACCACCCACCTCATGTCGTTAGGTGTATGTTGTTTTTCGATAAAATGGGTTGACATTTTTGTTGTCGCCCGCTTGCACCTGATGTTACTACGGTGCTCCACAATCCTAGTACTGACTTTTCGTGTAGTCATGCCTACGTAGTGGAGATTACAGGTGCAGGTAATCAGATATACCACACCTGTGGTGTTACAATTAGTGAAACTGCGGAGTTCCCATGTCATTTGATTGTTAAATGTCACTCTTTTAGTTGCTGACGTGAGGTGACATACGCTGCAGTTATTACATGGGTAATGTCCTGTAGGCAGAGTTTGTAGGATTCTTTGTCCATCAGATTTGGTGTTAATCTTGGGACGAGTGTGGACAAAGTAGTTCTTAAGGTTTTTCCTTTTCTGTGACTGAACATTGGTTTGGGTATGTCTAGGTTGGCACTGTTCAGTGTCCGCCAGTGTTTATTGATTATTTTAGACACCTTGTTAGATGCTATGTTATAAGTTGTTATACATATTGGTCTCTTTTCTTGTGTGTTTTTATTTAGTCTGGGTTCAAGGAGGGAATCTCTGTTGTTATTGCTTGCTCTTTTCTTGGCTGCTGATATGAGGTGCTTAGGATACTGCCTGGCTGTCAATTTCTCCGCCAAATCCTTTGCTTGGGTATAGTAATCCGTTTTCTCAGTACAATTTCTTCTTAGACGTAGAAATTGACCGAAAGGTAAATTGTCTTTTAGTTGTTTGGGATGAAAACTATCGTAAATCAAAAGACAATTTCTTGCAGTCGGTTTGAAATGCGTGGTTGTGGTCAGGATACCTTGGTTCGCTGTGATGTTAAGGTCCAGAAAGACCACTTGGGACCTGCTCATAGTGTTGTTGAACTTTAAAAATGGATCCTGTAGGTTCAACCAATTAATGAAACTGGTGGCCTCGGTCTCATTGCCTTCCCAAATCTCAAAAACATCGTCAATGTAACGTCTCCATACTTTTAAATTGTTGAAGTACGGATTGTGAGGATTTAGGATCTTCTGTTTCTCAAGGTGGTGGACATAGAGACCTGCCACACTCGGCGCGAAAGTGCTTCCCATGCTAGTTCCGTGCACTTGACGGTACAACGTATCTTCAAATCTGAAGTAGTTCTCAGTTAGGGCCAGACGGCAGCATTCTAAGACCACGTGTCTTGGTGTGTGGTATATCCAGGAATTCTCGAAGAGTACTTCTTCAAGGATTTGCAGGGTTTCCTTATGCGGTAGACTTGTGTATAAACTTTCAACATCAAGTCCCATCAGGATATTGATTTCTGGGTCAAAGGGTAGATCTTGTAGAAGGCATAGGACAGCTTTTGTATCCTGTAGGTATGTGTTAGTACTCTGTACTATAGGTCTTAAAAAGCATCAGCGAACTTTGAGAGGGGTTCAAGAATTGAACCTATGCCCGATACTATCGGTCTCCCAGGAGGACTATCCTTAGATTTATGAATCTTTGGGATAGTATAAAAGTAAGGGATCGTGGGTTTTTTGTTTTCCAAAAAATCTCCTTCTTTTTTGGTTATCCAACCATTTGCAGTAGATTCTTCCACTAGATAGGCAACTAAGTTATTCTCTCCACAGCACCGGACCGGGCAGACAGCAGAGCCTCTCACAGTGCACCCCCCCCTTTTTTGCTACAAAGCTTTCATTATCGCTTTGTTTTTTCCTTTCTCCTACAGTGGCGATGATCTCTCCAGCCCCTCTCAGACCATGAAGCACATTGTTGCTCCATAATTAGTATGTGTTTTATTATGTCACTGTATTTTCTTTGTCGTATTGTTTTGTCTGTACATATTAGTATGTTTTTCTAGGTTTATGCTCTTTCATTTCATTCTATTTCCTGGCAAATAAGCATTCACCTAATTGCCTGGCATGTCTCAGATTACTGACAATCTATTCACTAAGGGTAATGTCATGTGGTATTCCTTTTTTGGGTTTTAGTTTTTGTGTTTAAACTAAGCTGGCCCTATAGTATAACATGACTATTGAGATGCCCATAGCTCTCATAACCACACAAGGATCTTATGGGAGAGCTCTTAACAACACACACCAGCAGTGAGTGTCTGATTATATATAGTTAATGTGCAGCATGGCGTTTTCACTTACCTACATAGCATGAAGTAGGTCTCGTATGCCGTTTTCTGTTTTAGATTCAATTGATCAGCATCAACATGGTTTCAATAACTACCTATACAGTACATAGACTGTACTTGATAATGTTTTTATCCTTTCTCTATTACAGATACTACGTGATCAAAGTACTGTATGTATTAACTCTTGCCTGCTAGTATTTTGCAGCATTTTTTCCTAACCTTAGGTCACTTTGGAGTGGTACTAAACAGGGCTGGACCCTGTTTGTCCTGAAGAAGAGCACTGGGGTAGCTCGAAACTAGTTGACGTTCACTAGGGACCCCTGACTAATTAAAAACAGACACCCTAGCGACCAACCCCGTTTTTAATATATCGGCTAGGAGCCTGAATAAATTATTTTTGCCCACTAGCTAGATATTTTTAGTCTCACCCACTCCACCCCCATCACTGCACCACACATAGTCACTCACAAGTAGTGCTCCTACGTAGTGTCGCAAGTCGTAGCACGCCTCAGCCCGTAGCGGGTTGGGATGGCCCCTATGATGAAGCATGTCACCATGGGAAACCCTGGTGAGTGAGGGGACTCAAGAAAGGACATTTTTCCTTTACTAACTATTTTTTCTGAATCTTATATTAGTAAATTTAATTTTCTGAAAAAACTGGCTAGGTTTCCATAACCGAGATTTCGGTGTTTTGTAATTCTTGATCATTTTTGGAGGGTGGACCTAGCATATCCCTCTTTCTCCCCTTATTTTTCTGATTTTGTGATCTACAGCGCCCAGCTGTGGGAGTTATATCCTTCCTGAGGTTTACCCTTGACACTACCTTTTTAAAAAAATAACCTTCTTGATAAAATGGCTGAAATCACTGGACTCACATTCTCAGAAGAGGAAATTGAAAGAACAATTGCCTCAATGCTTCCATTAGCAGGGGCGTCACATAGAGACTCAGACGAATCTAACCAATGTTGGGATGAATTATCGGAATTAAAAGGAATCAAATTAAGACCTTAGTCCATGGTATCATGATGACTGAGTATTTAAGATCCAATACTGCCCCACGAGGATTGATTGTACACAATGAGCCTTTCATATTCCAGCAAGACAAAATTTTTAAAAAGGATTGGTCGCTTATTTCCTGGCACTGCACCAGGGACTGGCTGGTCCTTATCATCAAGACGGCTGCACGTTTATCGGAGGAAATGAAAGGAGAGATCCAAACACTAGAAATTCGCCTAAAGACCTTCCAAGGGGTTACAGAGCTTAAGAAACGCCTGGAAGAACTTAATAAATCAATGACAGACTTTGAAATAACCCTGAAGGACACAAAATATACCAAATTCAAGAAAGACCAGAAATCCTTCTCACATGAAAAAGCTTACCCCTACACAAAGGAAGGATATATCCTGTCAGGGAGAAACGCGGGGTATAACACTGACAGTGATGGATCAGATACTGGTTCAGACAACTCAGATGGGAGCCTCAACCAACAGAACAGAAATAGGAACAGGCGATTACGTGGCGGACGCATGAGGAATCGGGGAGGATATAATTATGGCTGGCCTACATACCAAGGACCACCACCATATGGAGGCCCACCGCCTTTTTCTACGGACCACCACCCCCCTTCCACCAACATCCGTATCAATATCAATCCCACACGCCATGGGATCAAGCACAACCAAATACCCCCGAAAATCATTCTTTTTTAGGAAGAGGCAAGGGCCCACAGAGGGGAAAATCAAGAAGAACCCAACAGGTCCAATGGGCTCAACCCCTGGAAACCTCCAGGAGCCATACCAGGAGTATGGGTCCACCAGACAACCCAACAACCAGCAACAACCTGGTTTAGTGGTAAATCTGTCGGATACCAACCTAACTACCACACAAATAACAGTCTTAGAGAAAGGTCTGAGCTACGTACCAACTCCTACTCTGGACAAATTCAGACTCTGTAGCGAAGTCAATGAATTCATTAGAAAAATCAAACTTCAAGTTTTCTTCAAAGATAAACCTCCCACTAGTGATTTGGAAAGCGACACAGGTCTCCACAAGAAATCCAACTTTGTACCACCTTCAATGAGCCTCCCTGTGGAACTGTTGGCCTTCGAAAAAGCTGTCATGAAGGAAGTATCTGAAATAGACCCTAGGTCTATAACAACCTACCATAATACAAGTAAAAGGAACATGAGGCTATACAACAGCTAGCCTTGGAGAAAAAAGTTACCATAAAACCAGCAGACAAAGGCGGCGCCATAGTTCTGCAGAATACCACGACGTACCGAGAAGTGTGCCTCCAACTATTGGCAGACGCAAGAAACTATGTCAAAATAAAAGAAGACCCTACAGAACGCTTACGCGTGGAGATTGCCTATCTAGTGGAAGAATCTACTGCAAATGGTTGGATAACCAAAAGAAGGAGATTTTTGGAAAACAAAAACCCACGATCCCTTACTTTTATACTATCCCAAAGATTCATAAATCTATGGATAGTCCTCCTGGGAGACCGATAGTATCGGGCATAGGTTCAATTCTTGAACCCCTCTCAAAGTTCGCTGATGCTTTTTAAGACCTATAGTACAGAGTACTAACACATACCTACAGGATACAAAAGCTGTCCTATGCCTTCTACAAGATCTACCCTTTGACCCAGAAATCAATATCCTGATGGGACTTGATGTTGAAAGTTTATACACAAGTCTACCGCATAAGGAAACCCTGCAAATCCTTGAAGAAGTACTCTTCGAGAATTCCTGGATATACCACACACCAAGACACGTGGTCTTAGAATGCTGCCGTCTGGCCCTAACTGAGAACTACTTCAGATTTGAAGATACGTTGTACCGTCAAGTGCACGGAACTAGCATGGGAAGCACTTTCGCGCCGAGTGTGGCAGGTCTCTATGTCCACCACCTTGAGAAACAGAAGATCCTAAATCCTCACAATCCGTACTTCAACAATTTAAAAGTATGGAGACGTTACATTGACGATGTTTTTGTGATTTGGGAAGGCAATGAGACCGAGGCCACCAGTTTCATTAATTGGTTGAACCTACAGGATCCATTTTTAAAGTTCACCAACACTATGAGCAGGTCCCAAGTGGTCTTTCTGGACCTTAACATCACAGCGAACCAAGGTATCCTGACCACAACCACGCATTTCAAACCGACTGCAAGAAATTGTCTTTTGATTTACGATAGTTTTCATCCCAGACAATTTACCTTTCGGTCAATTTCTACGTCTAAGAAGAAATTGTACTGAGAAAACGGATTACTATACCCAAGCAAAGGATTTGGCGGAGAAATTGACAGCCAGGCAGTATCCTAAGCACCTCATATCAGCAGCCAAGAAAAGAGCAAGCAATAACAACAGAGATTCCCTCCTTGAACCCAGACTAAATAAAAACACACAAGAAAAGAGACCAATATGTATAACAACTTATAACATAGAATCTAACAAGGTGTCTAAAATAATCAATAAACACTGGCGGACACTGAACAGTGCCAACCTAGACATACCCAAACCAATGTTCAGTCACAGAAAAGGAAAAACCTTAAGAACTACTTTGTCCACACTCGTCCCAAGATTAACACCAAATCTGATGGACAAAGAATCCTACAAACTCTGCCTACAGGACATTACCCGTGTAATAACTGCAGCGTATGTCACCTCACGTCAGCAACTAAAAGAGTGACATTTAACAATCAAATGACATGGGAACTCCGCAGTTTCACTAATTGTAACACCACAGGTGTGGTATATCTGATTACCTGCACCTGTAATCTCCACTACGTAGGCATGACTACACGAAAAGTCAGTACTAGGATTGTGGAGCACCGTAGTAACATCAGGTGCAAGCGGGCGACAACAAAAATGTCAACCCATTTTATCGAAAAACAACATACACCTAACGACGTGAGGTGGGTGGTCCTGGAACATATCAAATGTAATGACAACCTCGAACAGCGACTTCTAGAGAGAGAACAACGCTGGGTTTTAAATTACGTACAGACACTCAAGGCTTGAATGATAATATTCCGTGGGGTCAGTTCTCAAAATAACAGTCTCCTCTGACATTACATCTAAGGGGTATGTTTTTTGAAAGAATACCAGTCACCCTGCAATTAGAAAAGTCATCTGATCAAATTCCTCTTAACCAGAGGTCAAGCTATCAATCTCCTCTGGCATTACATCTATTGGGAAACTCCTGAGCAAATACCAGTCACCCTATATATGACACGCTAAGAGTCAGCCGATCAGTTGCAATTACTCTCCGTTCATAATCAAACACTTCTTCAGGGAGTGTAAATACAGCATTCATCTGTATGTTTGTTTTATATGAGTACGTCTTAATCACCTTAGTGATTCCTCAATAGGCACTCGTATTAGACCTCTTTTGTATATCATTGTGAGGCTCATTGTATGTATTTGTTCGTCTTCCTTGTTTAGCCTCTAATCACCTTATACTCTTATCAATAGGCACTAACGAGTATTTTACCTTCCCATAATGATAGGAACTCGTATTAGACCTCTTTTGTATATCATTGTGAGGCACATTGTATGTATTTGTTCATCACCTTTGTATTGCCTCTAATCACCTTATACCCTTCCCAATAGGCACTAATGAGTATTTTACCTTCCCAAAATGGCAGCCACATTGAGCCATAGAAGGCGGCCATTTTGTTCTATTCTTTAGTTTCCGCTCTAGTCTCCTAACCATGAATCGGCGGGAAAACACCCTTTAAAAACAAGCAGTAGGGACTCACTCGTTAATATGCGGTCGGGAGGGAAGCAGGCAACAGCCGGAGCAGTTTTCATTCTCAAGTAAGTTATTCTCTCCACAGCACCGGACCGGGCAGACAGCAGAGCCTCTCACAGTGCACCCCCCTTTTTGCTACAAAGCTTTCATTATCGCTTTGTTTTTCCTTTCTCTCCTACAGTGGCGATGATCTCTCCAGCCCCTCTCAGACCATGAAGCACATTGTTGCTCCATAATTAGTATGTGTTTTATTATGTCACTGTATTTTCTTTGTCGTATTGTTTTGTCTGTACATATTAGTATGTTTTTCTAGGTTTATGCTCTTTCATTTCATTCTATTTCCTGGCAAATAAGCATTCACCTAATTGCCTGGCATGTCTCAGATTACTGACAATCTATTCACTAAGGGTAATGTCATGTGGTATTCCTTTTTTGGTTTTTAGTTTTTTGTGTTTAAACTAAGCTGGCCCTATAGTATAACATGACTATTGAGATGCCCATAGCTCTCATAACCACACAAGGATCTTATGGGAGAGCTCTTAACAACACACACCAGCAGTGAGTGTCTGATTATATATAGTTAATGTGCAGCATGGCGTTTTCACTTACCTACATAGCATGAAGTAGGTCTCGTATGCCGTTTTCTGTTTTAGATTCAATTGATCAGCATCAACATGGTTTCAATAACTACCTATACAGTACATAGACTGTACTTGATAATGTTTTTTATCCTTTCTCTATTACAGATACTACGTGATCAGAGTACTGTATGTATTAACTCTTGCCTGCTAGTATTTTGCAGCATTTTTTCCTAACCTTAGGTCACTTTGGAGTGGTACTAAACAGGGCTGGACCCTGTTTGTCCTGAAGAAGAGCACTGGGGTAGCTCGAAACTAGTTGACGTTCACTAGGGACCCCTGACTAATTAAAAACAGACACCCTAGCGACCAACCCCGTTTTTAATATATCGTCTAGGAGCCTGAATAAATTCTTTTTGCCCACTAGCTAGATATTTTTAGTCTCACCCACTCCACCCCCATCACTGCACCACACATAGTCACTCACAAGTAGTGCTCCTACGTAGTGTCGCAAGTCGTAGCACGCCTCAGCCCGTAGCGGGTTGGGATGGCCCCTATGATGAAGCATGTCACCATGGGAAACCCTGGTGAGTGAGGGGACTCAAGAAAGGACATTTTTCCTTTACTAACTATTTTTTCTGAATCTTATATTAGTAAATTTAATTTTCTGAAAAAACTGGCTAGGTTTCCATAACCGAGATTTCGGTGTTTTGTAATTCTTGATCATTTTTGGAGGGTGGACCTAGCATATCCCTCTTTCTCCCCTTATTTTTCTGATTTTTTTCACAGCCTTTGTGCAACATGATGGCTATCACAGTAGGTAGCAATGGTGTTGGCTCTAAGCAGGAGTACATAAAACAGGGGCCCAATGAATTGTGGGCTCGTTGCACCTGGCTGTCATATGCCTTTCTCAAGCAGTAATCAAGGACAGATAAAAGGGAGGGCCCTGCCTAAAAAGCTTCTCACCTTGAACTACAGAAACTGTGGTGTAAGTCATCACCCCCACCATCTACCAAACTAATTAGCAGTGCTTTGCTGACAGGTTCCTCATGAAAGGAAATATGTTTTCATCCTCTGTGACTTCAGTATCTGGATCTCTAGTCTTCAGCCACAGGAATGCAGGTGATATACTTTCACTCCCTGGGGAAGGTCCTCATGCTCCATCTTAGCCATGCTAACTTAGGGGCATATTAACAATGCGGCGATAAAAAATTATCGACGCTTTTGCGGCCGTTTTCGGCCGAAAAGTGGCGATAATTATATCGCCTTATCAGCAAAGACACGCTATCGCGTGTTTTGCTGATTTTGCTCCCGTTTCCAGCACGCCTAACTTCGCATCGCTAATGAGATGCAAAGTAGGCGTGTCCGTGGAAACAACATGGGTAAATATCGCGAAGGCAGCTTCGCGATATTTACAATGCGGGGAAGCGATTATTTTAATCGCGTTAAGTATGCCTTAACGCAGGAATTTAACGTCTGTTAAATTCCTGACTAAGGCATACTTAACATGGGAGGTGGATTCATGTGACACGACCACAGGGTCGTATCATCAAGCATATCGTCGTTTTACATGGAACATCGCTGGAAAACCAGCGATGTTCCATGGAAAAGGGCGCTATCGCTGGAATATACATTGCCATGGCGCTAAGCGTTGTTAATACAACGCTAGCCTGGCGAAATATTCCAGCGATAGAAGAAAATGCGGTATACAAGGTCAGCGATAATTATCGCTGCCTGTTGCAAATATGCCCCTAAAGTGGCAAGCAACAAAGAGGGGAGGGGTGGACGGGGGAATGAACAACGGGCAAGCAACAAAGGGGCAAGCAAAGATGTGGAAGTAGGCAATGGCATGGGTCATGCAAAAGCAATGGGCTAAACACGAAATGGAGGGAGAAGAGGGAAGCAACAGTGATGGTGCAAGCAAAAACGTGAGAGAGGGGTTTGGGGCAAGCAACAATAGGTAAGAAATGGCCCAAGAAGGTCGACGGGGGTAGAAGAAAACACCTCAATCCCAGCACAAGAAGCAGAAGGACACTAATCAAGAAGAAGCAATCTAATTTGGTAAATGCTTCACAAAGGGAGAAACGAACAAAGAAAAAGTGAAACCAGCGCATGCTAACCAATCAGGAGCTAGCAAATAAGAGTGACAGTGAAGCCTACGAATGGTAAGCAATAGTTAACAAAATGTCTTGCAAGCGACATGGCATGCGCTCTCAGGCGAGACCTAAAAAGGTCTGGTCACACTAAATATTCACAAAGCACAGTACACTGCCACCACCACTTTATGTAATACAAGCAGGGCAGGAACAGCAGTCCAATGCCCATTATGAGGGCACTCTTGGTGCACACCTCCAGGTCACAAAAGAGATTCTGGACCTCGCATTACCAGGGATAGGCCCCGGCTTCGGCGCACTCACTTGATAAAGGTTAGGATATCAGCTCCTCAAGCAGCCAGATAATCAGGGTAGTGATACATTCCTATTTACCATGTAGGGGGACATTTTTGCCCCAACACTTGCTTAATTCTGCAGTTGGCTAGTTGGTAAAAATGTAAAGATGATAGAAAACATTTTTGCCTATTTTCCTTTACAAGATAATGTTTGAGTCTGGTTTCCACATATATTTTTTGTCACAAGAGAAGGTCAATACACATCCAATTCCGGTAGAAAATCTTTACCATGAACATTACCTTGCTAAAACGGTAATAGTGGGGAAAAAAGTATTTTATTTGGCCAAAGTCAAAGGGGCATGGCTTGATGCCTGAGGAGGATGGCAGCGTCCGAGTGACTCTCCTCAAGATGGCGTTGGGGAAATGCAGCAAAGTGGTGGCCTCTCACTCCAAGGACTCTGGTTTTGTTGAGCAAGTAGCTTATATTGCTGCCGGGACCCTTTCTATCCAGCTTTCATCAACACAGGGGAGCGCGCACCATGCTTTTTTCGGTGATGCGGCTCCTCATAACATCATGCCTGCCATTTCCTATTATTGGAATGGTGAGTGAGGTGCAGAGCCGACTTCTCAACTATTTCAAGGTGCACCTCCAACTTGTTTTCTGCTAGCTTAAATATCTGTTGACTATTTCTTGGAGGCATACACTGGAACATTTGGGTATGTGTTCATGTGCATAACTATTTCTTTCTTTGCTCAGTATTTCAGTTCCATGACACATTGGATAGCGCACCTGCCAAACCTGCCGATTCACCTGCCCCCTGACGTGCACCACCTCCGCCAAGTCGAGCAACAGCAGCAACCACCTGAAATGCATCCTGCTGAACACCCGCTCCGTCCACAGGCACGCCGTAGAACTCTGGGACCTGCTCGACGCAACAGCACCGGACATCGCCTTCCTCACCGAAACCTGGATGAACGCCTCCTCAGCGCCTGACATCGCCATAGCCATCCCGGATGGATACAAGATCACCCGGAAGGACCGCGTCAACCAGACGGGAGGAGGCATCGCCATCGTACACAAGAACACCATCCGCATCTCGACTAACTCCGACGAGACCTTCACCGCCGCCGAACACCTACACTTCCAGATACACACGGACCCCAAGACCACCCTCCGAGGCACCCTCATCTACAGACCCCCGGGACCACGCACACTATTCAGCGAAGACATCGCAGACTTCATCAGCCCGCACGCCATGCCCTCCGCCGACTACATCCTCCTAGGGACCTCAACTTCCACCTGGAGAACAACAACGACAGAAACACCACCGCCCTGCTGGACAACCTCGCCAACCTCGGACTCAAGCAACTGGTGAACACGCCCACCCACTACGCCGGCCACACGCTTGACCCCGTCTTCTCGTCCAGCAAGCACATCTCCTTCAGCCACGCCACCGGACTCCACTGGACCGACCACAGCTGCGTCCACTTCAGCTTCAGAAAGACTGCGACCCACCACCACCCGCAACAGGCTCCCCGCCGGAGCTGGAGCAAGATCACCGCCCGAGCAGCTCACCGCCTCCCTCAGCCAGAACACACCCACCGACACAACGGACCCAAACGAAGCAGCCAGCAACCTCGCCAAGTGGCTGACCGCCTGCGCCGACGACCTCGCACCACTAAAAACCCTCCCAGCAGACCCGGAAGCAAGAAAACCCCTTGGTTCACCAACGAACTCAAGGAATCCAAGAAGAACTGCCGCACTCTCGAGAAAACCTGGCGACTCGACCAGACCACAGACAACAGGACCGCCCTCAAGCACGCCACCCGCAAACACCACCAGCTGATCCGTGCCACCAAGAAGTCGGCACTCAAAGAACGACTGGACAACAACGCCCATGACAGCAAGGAACTTTTCAGCATCGTCAAAGAGTTCTCCAACCCCAGCGCCGGAAACAACGACATCACCCCTCGCAAGACCTCTGCAACTCACTCTCCGCGTTCTTCCACCGCAAGATCACCGACATACACAACAGCTTCAACGCACAAACAACGCACCCTACCGCCGAACCAATGCCCGCCACCACCACCCTCTGCAACTGGACCCCGATCAACACCGAAGACACCACCCGCACGATGAACTCCATCCACTCCGGATCACCAACCGACCCCTGCCCACACCACGTCTTCAACAAAGCCGACGCCACCATCGCACCCCATCTCCGGGACATCATCAACTCCTCCTTCCGCACCGCCACCTTCCCGGAGAGCTGGAAGCACGCCGAGCTTACCGCCCTCCTGAAGAAACCAACGGCGGACCCCACCGACCTCAAGAACTACCGCCCCATCTCGCTCCTTCCGTTTCCGGCCAAAGTCATCGAGAAGACCGTCAACAGACAGCTTGCCGCCTTCCTCGAGACGAATGGATCCCTCGACCCCTCGCAGTCCGGGTTTCGGGCCAACCACAGCACCGAGACCGCCCTTATCGCAGCCACCGACGACATCAGAACCCTAACCGACAACGGGGAAACAGCTGCCCTCATCCTCCTGGACCTCTCCGCGGCGTTCGACACCGTCTGCCACCGCACCCTAGTGAAGCGCCTCAGCAACATCGGAATCCGAGAGAAAGCACTGGAATGGATCATCTCGTTCCTCGCCGGAAGAACCCAGAGAGTCCGCCTCTCCCCGTTCAGATCCGAAGCCACCGAAGTCATCTGCGGCGTTCCACAAGGATCCTCACTCAGCCCGACCCTCTTCAACGTCTACATGAGCCCCCTCGCAGCCATCGCACGCCGACACAACCTCAACATCATCTCCTACGCCGACGACACCCAGCTGATCCTCTCCCTCACCAACGACCCCACTACCGCCAGAGCCAACCTGCACGACGGGATGAGAGACGTCGCCGACTGGATGAGGAACAGCCGCCTTAAACTGAACTCAGACAAGACGGAAGTCCTCATCCTGGGCTCATCACCCTCCGCCTGGGACGACTCCTGGTGGCCCCCGGCCCTGGGCACCGCACCCAAGCCAACGGACCACGCACGCAACCTGGGCTTCATCCTGGACTCCTCCCTATCAATGACCAAACAAGTCAACGCCGTCTCATCTTCATGCTTCAACACCCTGCGCATGCTCCGCAAGATCTTCAGATGGATCCCCACTGAAACCAGGAAGACCGTCACCCAGGCACTCGTCACCAGCCGACTGGACTATGGGAACACCCTCTACGCCGGAACCACAGCCAAACTTCAAAAGAGACTCCAGCGCATCCAGAACGCCTCCGCACGACTCATCCTGGACATCCCCCGACACAGCCACATCACCGTACACCTGAAAGACCTGCACTGGCTCCCCGTCAGCAAGAGAATCACGTTCAGACTCCTCACCCACGCACACAAGGCCCTCCACGACCTGGGCCCAAAGTACCTCAACGACCGCATGTCCTTCTACACGCCCACACGCCAGCTACGATCAACCAGCCACGCCCTCGCCACCGTACCACGCATCCGCAGAACCACCGCCGGAGGAAGATCCTTCTCCTACCTGGCGGCCAAGACCTGGAACTCCCTCCCCACTCACCTTCGGCGAACCCAGGACCATCTCGCCTTCAGGAAGCAGCTCAAGACCTGGCTGTTCGAGCAGTAACTTACCCCCTCCCCCAGCGCCTTGAGACCCTCCCGGGTGAGTAGCGCGCTCTATAAATGCCGTGATTGATTGATTGATTGACCCATACTAACATATGGAATTTCCCCTATTTTAATCCTATTAAAATGAAGCATCGACTGCATGAATATTTCAAGGGGTGCTTTCAGCTAATTCTCTTCTGGGTTCCCTTCTGCAAAAGACTGTACTTTATAAGCACTCGCTGGAACATTCCTGCCTGTTCTCATATGCAAAGCCACTTATCTTCCTATACATTATTTTGGCTCCGCACTGTATTAAATAACGCACACATACTAATATGTGGAGTATGTTTTATTCTACTCATATTATAATAAAGCGCTGACTTCAAATCTATTTCAAGGTGAGCTTTCTAATTACTTCTCTATTGGTTTTTTTCTTGCAAAGACTATGTAACTTTGTAGATTTATATAGCACGGCTTATCACCCGTGAGGGTATCCAGGCGCTGTCCATGGGCACGGGAAGATTAAGTGATTTGCCCAGAATCATAGCATGTTGCGCCGACGCCGAGACTCGAATTTTTTCATCTCCCTGACATATTTTGGTGTATGCACATAATGCTAATCTATGGAATTTGCTCAATTGTAATTATATTCTATACAAACTTTCATTGCTTAATTTTGTTACATTTACGCTCGCTCTGCAAGAACCAACGAGATATGGCTCTTTCTAAGTTTTTTTATGTTTATGTAATAATGTCTCTTTGGTTACAGCTAATCTGATAGAAATTCCACAGTCAAAATATCTCTGTGTGTTGTCCTTATATATGGGAAGATTGAAAAAACTCAAATCACCATTGTATGCTCCTCACACAATTTTCTTAAAAACTCCTCTATATTTTCCCCGTACTCCAAGATGGAAGATTCAACTGCATCTTTACATAGATGTAAGTCTTCTTGCTTCAGTTCTATTTTAACTCCTCTGCCATTGGTTGTTGGGAAAGCGTCTACCAAGAGACTTAAAAAAGATCCACCACCCCCCACAATATCTCTTCCTGCTGTTTCTAAGGGTCTTTTATTAAAATGAATTTGTTCTTTATGCCCATACATGGAAGAAACGAATGCTAAGCTACAAAACCTTAGTGACAGATGGTCTCAAATGGAGGAGAGACTATCCACTGATGAACAACACATCACATCTTTCAAATTTACCACCACCAAAGTGAACACCCTTCAGGTGCAAGTTTTTACTCTCCAGCGACAGGTTGAAGAGTTGAAAAATAGAAAGAGGGGGAATAATTTGAATTTTTATGGTTTGCCTGAAGGTACTGAATGCACTGAGCCTATTGTGTTCTTCAAATCCTATCTTGCTAAAGTACTTAAAATACCAGAGATTACATTACTCTATATCCAGCATGCACACAGCAGGACTGGCCCATGCAGGTAAGAGCGGTGGGGCCAGGTTGGGGGAGGGGATTCGACAGACGACCACGAGGGAAAATTAAATAAATAGATATTTTTCCCTCATCGTCGTCTGTTGAAATCCTGCCCCCACCGGACCCAACCGCCCCACCGCTCTTACCCGCATGGGCCGCTGCTGGCCCACAGATTAGGACATCAACCTGCTTTTGATTCCACCAATACAAGACCAAGAGGCGTCATACTTTGCTGCCTGGAGTATACTGATATACTTAAAGATCTTTCAAGCAGCTAAATTGATGAAACGAGGTTCATGGTCAGGATCTATTCTGTATTTCTCACAAGACTATGCTAAAATTACTGCAGATAGACGCAAGGCCTTTCTCAATATGAGACCAGCACTTTGTTCAATTGGCGCTCACTTCAGCTTATTCCACTTCAGCTTATTCCATCCATTCCATCCCAAAGTGACCTACAAAAATATACAAAAATCTACAGTGATCCTGCCAAATTAAAGACTTTTCTCAAGACCTGCAGAGCAGAGAACATGGATATATTGAAATCACCTAAAGTTTGATTTTTCATGTCAACATATCTGGTCATTTCATTGTTGAGCTCCGCTATATAACTTGACTTGTTTTGGTTGATGATGTTGTTTTGATATAACTTTTATTTGCTACAGTATTTTCATGCTTTCACCTGTCAATTTTCTATACTAATTTATTTTCTCTCTTCCAGATATTGTGATCCTGTTTTTTGCCTGTTCCGGTCAGAGTTTCCTATTCTAAAGTCCTCCTTATACCTCCCCATCCCCATGGAGTCCAGATGTGCCATCTTTTCCATGTGGTTTCACCTCCCCTACACTTTTTGAATTTTTAGGTATGTTTTATTCTTTCTTCACTTTTTTACTGGTGTTTCTCCTTCTACCTTCTCAAGGAGTTTATTCCTTTCCTTCTCACCTTCTTTTTCAATCTTCTCCCTTTTTCTTTTTCATTCACTACCTATTTACTCCTTGCGTATTTCTTCTACCTTTTTTCCTTGTTTTGCCAGCTTTGTTCATTGTGACATGGTTCTCATTTCCTTTCCTATTTAATGTGTCTGATCTAACCTTTTACTTTGCTCTTTTCTAAAGTCTTTGAAAATTGTGTCTTGAGGTCTAAACTCTCCAATTAAAAGACAGCAAGTTTTGAATCATTTATCAACACTAGGTGCACACATTGTGCTCTACAAGAATTACATCTTACAGAAAGTGAGTCTGAAATTGAGGAGAGGGTGGGTTGGTGAGGTGGTCTTTTCTCTAGGAAATTGTAGAAAAAATGGGGTTGTAACGTTATGTCATGAATCACTTTATGTTCAATTAATATCACAAGAGTCTGATAATGACGGAAAATGGTTCCTTACCAGATTATTGATTGATAAAGTTCTAATCTCTCTCTTTTATGTTTATGGACCTGCTACTAATGACTGTCAATTCTGGTCTAATATCGCTCAAAAGCTTATTCAATGTCCAGATGATAATTTTCTTTTTGCTGGTGATTGCAACCAAGTTGTTGACTCATTTATTGATCAAAATTCCACAGCTACTTATACGTCAAATACGTCTCAAAAAATGTTTGTTCCTGCTCTAAAACAGAGAATTTTAACTGATGCGTGGAGGTTTTGTAATCCCACACTGAGAGAATATACATATTTTTCTCTAGTTCACCATACCCAATCAAGAATAGACCATATATTTATCTTGCATGCTCTATCCCAGACCTTGTACTCAGCAGACATAGGCTCCATCCTAATATCTGATCACGCTCCTATCTCTGTGCAATTGGATGTTCTTCCTAAATCCAACGAGCCCAAAAAGATGGAGATTTAATCATTTACTTCTTTTGGACACATCCTTCACTTTCAATTTTACCTTCTTTTTTCATTAATACTTCCACTTCAATCAAACAGACAATATTCCTTTCCACACCATCTGTGATGCTTTCAAGGGCTCAACTCGCGACTTTATAATTAACTACATGTCTAGAAAGAAAAGCAATCCTATACTCAAATTAAAGACTTTTTTGCAAAAAGTAAACATCTAAAACACACTTACTATACTTCTAAATCAAAAGACTGTTTACAAGACTGTATTAACACTAAACTTCAATTTAATAAGCTAGCTATGGTCAATGCATCAACTTATCTCTCAAAATCCAGTGCAAAATGTTATGGGGGCAAAAATAAATCTGGAAAATTGTTAGGAAACTACCTTAAAATGGAAAAAAAACGTCAAAATTGAATCAATCATAGATATTCATCAAGTGCCAAAACACAAAGAGTTAGACATCTTAATTGAACTTGTTCACTTTTATAAAACATTATATACACCTGAAAACTCTCCCTCTGATTCTGCAATCATACAATATCTTTCCACTATCCAAAAATCATTTAATACTCAACTTGACCGTGACCCATTAGAACCCAATGTTTAACAGCTAGAACTTCATACTGCTTTAAACACATGTAAAAGGCTAAAGCTCCGGGTCCAGATGGCTTCACAGTTGATTTTCTTACACATTTTTCCAATTTACTTCTCCCTAAATTGCATACCCTTGTAACCTCCTTTTCACATCTACACGAACGTACTGGCTCCAACCTCATCTTCACATCTACACAAATCTTCTGGCTCCTGTTTATACTCCCTTATTTGCCTTATTCCGAAACAGGGGAAGGACAGTCACTATTGAAAAAATGACAGACCTATCTCAATTGTCAACGTTGATTATAAAATGTTCTCAAAAACTTTAGCTTTGTGATTAGAGTCTGTCATTCCTGAACTCCTTGGTAAAGAATAATCAGGCTTTGTTAAAGGAAGATGTATTTCTGATAAAAACCCATCTATTTTTTGATGTTTTAGCACAATCCACTCAAATGTCTTAACCTTTAGCCGCAATAGCCATAGATGCTGAAAAAGCTTTTGACCGAGTCTATTGGCCCTTAATTTTTCATACCCTCAGATGGATTGGATTTGAACCAAAAATTATTACTTTGATATGCCTTCTTTATACATCCCCTCAAGCAGTCATCTTTGCAAATGGACTCACCTCCTCATATTTTACTCTGGGTAGAGAGGTTAGACAAGGTTGTCCACTTTCACCTTTTCTTTTTAACTTAGCATTAGAGCCTTGTTTATCTAGGTTATGTCAAAATCAAGATATCTATGGTTTTCCCTATAATGACCAGCAGCTTAAACTAACAGCATACGCTGAAGACATCTTGTTATTTATTTCACAACCTCTCTTTTATTTCACTTCTTATTCCTTTGCATCCGGTTATAAATTAAATAATAATAAATGTCAAATATTATTGCTAAACAAATTCACTTTTAAACATGATTTTTTATGATCTACTTTTGTATGGAACCCACAACAAATTAAATACCTTGGTTTATTGTTCACTCAATCTATTCAAACATCCATCTCACTAAATATACAAAACTGCATACAGAAGTTAACCTCACTGATTAGTACGTGGCATCCATTACACCTTTCTTGGTGGGGTCGGCTTGATACTATCAAGATGATGTTGGTTCCCATTATTCTATACACCATCTCTAGTAATCCATTAACCATACCACTTAAATCCTTTAAGAAGCGTAATTCCATACTTTCTTCATTTCTCTGGAATAATAAAAAAGCTTGTAGTTGTTATTAAAATTGACACGTCCTAAATCAGAAGGTTGTGTAAATTTCCCGACTTCCCGGAATATCATAAAGCGTTTTTATTATGGCAATCTGCTTTTTGGATCCTAGACACCCCACCCTACTCTCCACTATGGGTTGATGTGGAAAAAACATTTCTGTCACCCTTTTCTTTTCGAAAATACTTGACATTCACACTTAAAACACAAGCCCTTTCAACCCCTATATTTAAGTGCTCCTGGAAACTAATAGAACCTATACTACCCTACTTTCCTAATGACCTTCACATTTTCCTTAATTCTACTATTTGGCATAATAAGTTTATACTCATCAATTTATAAACCTATCTACTGGAAAACCTGAAGAAAAAAAGGTTACATTTGGGTTAGACAACTTCTCAATCAAAACGTACCTATATTGTTTGCACAAGCTTAAACCCTTTTTACATTCCCATCCTCATTTCAACATAATTTTTAACTTCTACAAAACACCCAGTCTACTGTTTGCACTCAATTTCAATCTCTCTCTCAATCTACCTCACCCTACACACCTTGCTTACGTGACATTTTGCTTACTATTCCAAAAGCCTCCACTATTTATTTTCATTTACACACTACCCTTGCTGATAGAGATAAAACAGGCACAGAGTTATCATGGAACAATACTTAGGAATTACTTGGCCTGTTTTAGTTTGGAAAAAAATGTGGATAAAGATCAGAAAATCCTCCAGAGCAGCAAACACCACTCAAATGCTGTTCTATATTTACAACAGACTCTTTCAATCTCCTGTAACTTTGCACAGACTCTACCCAGAACTCCCTGATATCTGTTGGAAATGTTCCTGAGAGCATGCAGACTTAAAACATTTACTCTTCACATGCACCTTTGTTCATCACTTTTGCATACAAATTTGGAATCAGATCACCACTATCTCCATTCTAAAGTTCCCTTGTCCATTACTACTAGAAGTCTATCTCATGATTGGGTCACAGTTTCATGTGATTTGCGATTACTGAATTTGCTGCTAGCAGTTGCGTTTCAGCATATAACAAGTAATTGGAAAGATCTGACTAACCTCTCTTTTCAAGCTTGGTGGTATGCAGTTTGCTACAACCACAGGCTGGATACTGCATACATGCAACCTATGTCACTTGTTCTAAAATGTCTAGTTTTATGGTCCCCAGTCACCCATTGTTTGGACAAATCTGCAAAATTATCCTTTACACGCCCACCTAATGAACAAGAAGTTCTCCAACCTCCTTGACTTTCCTCTTGATAATATCACTGCTTCTTTATTTATCATTATTGTTCTGTTCACAGTGTCAGATTCTCTCTGTAATTATCAGATTATTCGTTTTCTGAACCATGCATGACCCCTCTCCCCCTCCCTGTATAATGTATCAAATTAATCATTTCAATTGTATGCTTTTATTGAATTCTAACACATGATATAAATGTTTCTTTTGTTAATATTGCTAATAAATGTATTTTTAAACTTTATTTGGTCAAAGTCAAAAACAAATGAAAATCTTCAAAAAACGGCCGAATTTTGGAGTGGGAGCTTTACAAACATTTTAGAGCAAAAAAGAAATTATGCTAAGACCTAGTTCTTACTCGGTTACGAGTACAAATACTTTTAAACAGAAAAAAATATGCTCCTCCATTGATTTACAAATGGCAAAAAAAGTTAGCAGTAATGTAATGCTGTCAATTGTAGTAAGGCTCATTTCTCGGAGTGACACATGATGCATGCATTCATGATGCATGCTGCTCCTACACCAACATTACTGAAGAGGCTGACGCAGCTGTAGGATTTTTGCTAACCTATCACATGAAATAGCGAACTGTCTAATGTTGCACAATATTTGTACATAGAAGGTGGAGGTCAAGGACAGAACAATAAGCAAACCCTTAGCCTCCTATACCAAACACAAAAAGCCTCATCAATTTCCGAGTGTCATTTAGAACTGGCGTTTCCATTGCAAAATGCCTGAGTGGCCATTTAATCATCCACATTATTTTATGTCCGTACATATATGGTGTAATCATAAAACATAAAGGAAGATCTCCTAAACGTCACTTGTTCATCTACATTTTTTATAAACGTGCCCCATTTTGCAGCAAGAGTTTGTGCCCCGTCTCCAAAGGATTGGGCACTGACACTAGGAAGTGACATCACTGTTTCCTTCTCAGAGCACTCTTATCATCCTGTACTTCCATATCGGGTACCTCACTTTTTCGTAGAAAGAGTTATTTGCTATGCTTTTTGTATGTCTTGCTCTTGTGTTACCCTTGCTTACAGAGCCAACATATTCTGATATATAATATCAAAGTGTCATTTTGTTTGACTCTTTTTTTGTCAGAGGGCGACATTTATTTGCCTCTCGATCCACTTTCTCTATGCACCTTATTGTTCCCATAGATCTGATGGTGTTGTCACTTAGCACCTTAATTCCTTATTTGCATACTTAGAAAAAGTAGTTTCTAAGTGTGTTTACCACACAATTTGGCAGAACTGGGGCTCCTAAAATAGAAATGATTATTCTCTTGTTATGTAATAAACAGTCTGATGTTATCCCAACCTTACACGCAGACACTTCCTATGTTTACTGGTTTACATTCTTTTCTCACTGAGTTCTTGTTCTCTGAGCATGCTGCTGCACTGGTTTAGAATACTTCTGTCAGTCCCTTTACTTTGTTGTGTTGCTGTTTTGGGTATTGCACCAAAGCATGGCATGTTATGTACACGCATATTTGAAAAAATACATAATGCGTCCATAAGGTTGCATGTCACTGTATCGAGGTCCACAATATATCCCTACCAAAATATTCGATCCATACAACTACTTATAGTGACAGTATTTTTCACCCCGACCACCCATAATTGTGTATGCCACACAAAAGCAAGTGGAGTATTAAATGGAGCCCCTGGTATTTTCACATAGAAGGAACCTCCTGCTGTAAATGAATGGAAGATAGAAACAGATAAGGCTTTCTGTGCAGAGTTATGTTGAACATTGCTTTCATTTTAAACAGCTCAAAACTCGTTAAGCAATATGTGTAGTCTGTAAAATCACCCCTGACAGCACTTCACACTACACAAACATGTGAAAACGTCAAAAGATGATCAACAGAAGAATGTTTACTGCTGTTTCCTTCAGTAGGAGCCTGCTCATTCCCACTTCTTTCCTTGACACATGTCGAGCATTTATTTTCACTATCTTTCTTTTCCATATTAAGGCCTGCTTTACCTTCTTGAAAAGAAGGTTTCCATTAAGGAAGCTGGATTAATGATTTTGATATGTCACTTAGACATGGCACAATCTAAGGGGTTGATTCAGCATTTTGGTTATTACTGTAGTTGAGGCTTTGCCTCCTCTTTTTGATGTATTAACACGCGCTACCAGATCATTACGTGTAACTCTGTAAGCATTCTTGCGCGTAGTAGCGTGGTTGTTACTTTTTTATGATAAGGAGCCCAGAGGCCGCACGTTGGTTAATTTCTTCATTGTTTCTTCGTATTCCAAATTCAGTTATGGTGGAGCCTCCATCTTCAAGATCATGACGTTTAATTCGTCTACTGGAGTGAGTTTAACGTAGGATTGTGCTTCCGCTTTTTAAACCAACCTACTGCTATGTGTCTTATCCCAATACTTCGTCAGCATCATTGCTCACCTCTTCACCATCATAATTACTTTGCACAAGAGCGTAAATGGGACAAAAATTCAAGAAGTAGCAATAATTATAGACAACTCATAAGCCTATGATTCTAACGGGAACAGACAAATTATCCTGGCTGAGAATTTGTCAACTATACATGTGCTGATGACCACACAAGAGGTTTCAATTACTTTTTAAACCTTGAGAGTCCCAGAATCCTTCCTAGCATTTGGTAATGTACTGGTTGTGAATTAAGGACCTTGAGGCAAACTCCACTGGTGTTCTCGCTATGCTGTTTACCCTCAAGCACCTGTTCGATTATACGAGAGAAAGATCATACCACTTTTCTAATGGAATCCTTGTCTCCATTGGCACTTACAATGAAGTTGACTTTACTCAAAATGCTACCCTGACTAGCATTGATGCAGAATGTGAAATATTATTATGTGCACGTGCACCAAACAGCATTCTTCATGGATGATAGCTGCATTGCAAGTACCTCCAACTCAAGCTCTTCAGATTTCGCCTTTTTCTTCCTGTAAATCATGCCCAATTTAATAATTGGCAGGTTGAAAAGAGAATAAAAAACACATCTGCAACTGGGAAATTTGAACGTATCCATTTCTATTCCTAAATTGTAGGGAAAAGATGGAGATCATGACTGGCTTAGGAATCGGAGCATCCTCAGCGATTGTCTGATAGCACAATCAGGGCCTGATTACGAGTTTGGTGGTGCGGGAGCAGACTGCCACACCGGCGGCCCGCTACTGCACCGCCAAACCATGTGCCCACCGCCCGCCAGATTTTAAGTTTCCTTGTGTCTCTTGGCCTATTTTTTGGCGGTCCGAAAGCAGTGCCTCTGAAAATGGGCACCGCAATTGGAGCACCAAAAACAGTTCCTGCACAGCATTGACTTTAAAGTTGTGCCCCTCTGCATGCATCCCCATCCAAATGGGCAACAAGGGGCACTGTAGGGCACCCTTTGTTTCAGGAGGGCCTGCCTTTTCATTGAGTAAATGCCTCCATGACACCGCTGGCGGTCCTGAAATTTGTAATATGCATGGCGGTGATGCAGCTGCACCACCAGCATAGTACTGAGGCCTTGACCGCCGTGCCACCGCCAGGGAACGCCAGCTTCTTGGTGGTTGTGGCGTTGCAATGGCGGTCCAACTGCCAAAATTGTGATATAGCAGTCGGACCGCCGGTGCGGCGGTGGCTGGACCACCACTGCCACCTCCCCCCTCGAGTCTGTCAGTCCTCAGACCACCAGAGTTGTGATTTGGCCCTAAGTCTAAGTTACGACTGGAGGAGCTTGGGATGGGGTTCCGTTGACAAGCAGAGTGTGACAAAATGGGGCCAGATGCTGTATTTCTGACTCAGGGTCTGAAACCAACCCACATTTCAGCAAACCCTCTAGAAATTACGGCATTATTTGTAACCGTGTGGAATACAATGCTGAAACTGTATGCCGTACAAGACATTTGCAAGGGGTCAACTGGAGTGTCCACAGGCCCCCGCACTTCTTTCATTTAAAAGGGAGAGTACCAGCACTTCTTAATACTTATAAGGGCCAGTACGGGCACTACTCAGTAGCAACCTGGTATTATAGAACAGTGAATACCTACACTTGTCTATTTCCATTTCAAGCACTGGTCCTAGTGATGTATTTCCCTGAAAGAAACTCCAGATCACAACTTGCAGTCTGTTAGACCTGGCATCCTTGGCGTGGTTTCCCCTGACTTTTTGCCTCTACCTCCTGCATTTTTGACACTGTGCTGGAATTCGTTTTTGCTGGTTTAGATGCTTTGGGCACTTTGTTTGCTGTTTCCACAGAGGAGAGGACTGAGGGACTTGCTGTGTGCTGTGTCCCCCTGCTTGAAGAAGGACTTTGCTGTGTGCTGTGTCCCTCTGAAGAAAAGTCTCCAAGGGCCTGAGTAGAGCTGGCCTCCTGTTTCTGAAGTCCCAGGCACAAAAGGACTTCACCTCCAGCCTCCCTGAACTTCCTTGCTGGGAGTTCCAGTCTGCCAGGAGGGCCTGTAACTGTGTTTGAGGCCTTTCTGCTGTTGGGAGCTGAACAAGAGTAAGAAGAGGAAGAAAATCTGTTTTCCGACGCCGTCGACGCCGCGACCTGCATCGAGGCCCGGGGAGCCGCTCGTGAAGTGATGACGCTGCGCCCGGCCTGCTCCGCAGCTCCGATGCCCTACGACGCCCCCCGACACCGGCAGCGATCGGCCGTGACCGACGCCAGCGCTCGCATCAACTTTGTGTCTTCGCCAAGTGCCGGCCTCCTGTTATCGCGGCGCCGATAACCGCCGAGGGTGACTCGCAAGAACCGCCGACGTCACATCATCACCAGAGATGACATCGTTCTTCGCCGATGCCGTGCATCGTCACCGACTTCATTTTTCAAGGTACTAATGTTGGGGGTCTGTGTGACTCCGCGCCCGACGCCACGATCCTCGCGGGCAGCGCGGTACTTTGGATTTTGTACTGTCCTGACGTCGTGATAGCCCCAGTTGGTGCTATTGGATTTCTACAGCTTATTTTTGCAACAACCTTTTTAAGAGACATTTTTCTGAGTAACTGTATGTTGGATTTTTTGTCGTTTTGGTCTTGTTTAAGTTTAGTAAAGATACTTTATTTTTCTAAACTGGTGTAGTGTTCATTTGTGGTGTTTTCACTATGTTACTGTGAGTGTTGGTTCAAATACTTTACACATTGCCTTTGGGATAAGCCTGTCTGCTCGTGCCAAGCTACCGAGGGGGTGAGCAGGGGTTATCTAAAGTGTGTATCCCCCTTAGCCTGACTAGAAGCAAGGGTCCCTATTTGGACAAAGGTACCTAACTCTGCCAACTAGAGACCCCCAGTTCTAACACAGTCATACTGCATCCTGTTTTAGCATAGAGGTTTTTGAATACTGGATTATATATGTCCAGCTGACAAAAACAATGGGAGCTCTACTGGTTAAATGAAATGCCAGCTAAACACACACCATTAAATACAAATAATCAGTTCCAAAAATGCAAATTCTAAATGTGAAAATGTTGGGACAGGCACAGAGAGACACCAGAACTTAGAAACACAGGAGCAGGGTGTCACTCAATTTAATGGGGCATTGTAGGAAGCTTCCTCTGTATATACTATACCAAAGTGAGGTATAGTGTGCACAGAGTCCAGTGGAACCCCAAAGGTAGGCAGAGGTAAAAGTAGATAGCACATTACTCTCTATTTGTGGTAGTGTGGGCGAGCAGTAAGGCTTTATCAGAGGGTAGTGTTAAGCATTTGTTGTACACATTCAATCAGCAAATGATGTCACACACTCAAAGACTGAACTCAGACCAATTTTGTTTGTATAAAAATATTGTTTAGTTATTTTATTTCGAGGACCACTCCAAGCCTGGCACAGGTAAGTTAAACAAATGCTTTGCAATATATTATGCAGTGTTTACAAGTGAATGCAAGTTCAAATGCAGTTGTTTGAAATACAGGTAAGTCAAAGTATTGAAATTACTGTACAGATTACTTTTTAGTTACTTTCTAGATTACTTTTTAATTACTTTTTCTACTCAGTGTGATATGCCTAGATATCACACTGGGACATTTCCTAGAGAAAAGGTAAGTAAAATCAGTTTTGCACAATTGTTATTTTTCAGGTTTCCATACAAATCAACTCCACACTTAAAACATTTTTCAGAGAAAAACAGTCAATATATTCCTATGGAGAGAAATGAAGTTAACGGTTACCAGGTAAGTAATCGGTCTTTGGGGTTGAGTTTCTGGGGTTAGAACAAGGGTTCCCCCAGGGTCAAGGATGCACTCTTGTTATACCCTCAGCGGCACTAGGGCGGCCGGGTACAGAGTGCTGAGGCCCAATGTTATCCAACGGGGGATAGGGGCCTCCGGTTGGTGGCTGCTTATGAGCTGGCCACTGGGTTGTGGGAGCAAATCTCCTGGTGTTAGGCTCAGGGCAAAGGGGGATCCTGTTTAGCACAAAAAGTGCACCTGCAGCGGCACAGGGCCCGCTGGGTGCAGGGGGCTGGGGGCTGGGTGCTGGTTTGGCGTCGGGTGCCCTGTTGTTTTCAATGGAGATTTTCAGTTTTGGTTTTCAGCTGCAGGCTTGGTCCAGGAACACTTCCGGGAGGAACCAACAGCTGGGCAGGTAAGTTGGAGGGCTCGGGGATGTAGGTGCACCTCGGGTTCTCTTCTCCAGGGCGCCGGGCGGCTGGATGCAGGGGTGTCTTTTGAGGTCAGATTTCACCTTACCGGGCCACTCGCGGTTGGGGGGGTCTCCGTGCAGATGCTGCAGGCGATGTCGGGGAGTCCTGGAGGGGTCAACCCACGGTAGACTCGAACTCTGGAGCGCTGGGGGAGCTTGCTGGAACCAGTGGGCCACTCGGGCCGTAGGCGACGGGTGCAGTGGTGGTTACAGGCATCGGGTTTCTTTGTCCTCAGCAGGCTCAGAGTCTGTCTTGGGAGTTTTCTTTTGAACAGAGCTGCTGTTCACAGGAGATCTGGTCTTTGTTGAAGGCAGTCAGTCCTCCCAGGGTTCTGGAGGTCGCTGGCTGCAGGACAAGGCAACTTTTGGCGCAGGATCTCTGGAAACTGCAGATGGGCCGGTTGGGCTGGGGCCAAGTCAGTTGTTCTCTGCAGTCTCCTCTGCTGGGCATCTTCTTTCGTCCTTTTTCTTAGGTTGCGTGAATCTCTCTTCTTGGTTCAGGGCTGCCCCTAAATTCTGTATTAAGGGGGCGTTTTAGGGGTCTCGAGGTCAGTAGCCAAAGGGCTACTGACTTTAGGGTGACTACACCCTTGGTGTGCTCACCCCACGTGGGGGAGTGAGCAGAATCCCTAATCCTGATTAGGGAGTGCATGCCATCTGCAAAATGGCGGGCACTGAAGAGTGGGCTTCACCTCGCATCCCCCACCTGAGGGGTGGGGTTGGCAGAGGTGGGCACACCTTCTGGGCTGGCTGTTTTTTCGCGCCTATCTTCCCGCCGAAAAGGAGGGGAGACAGGAAGGGGGCCTGCTCCTGATAGCAGGTGAGGCTGGGAGTCGCATTACAAAGGCTGCAAGGCCTTTGAAGCTCCCCTGCCACAGATGGCTCTTCCTGGCCTGGGGGAGGTGTGAACACCTCCACCCAGGAAAGGCTTTGTTTCTGGGCTCAGGGAGCGAAGGCTTCCAACCCAGGGGTCCAGAAACATGTCTCGTGGTGGCAGGCTGGTGTGTACCAGTCAGGGAACTGACCAGAGGCTGTTCGTTTTTCAGGGGGCACGTCTAAGATGCCCTCTGAGTACATTTTTCATTAAATCCCACACTGGCATCAGTGTTAATGTGCGGAGAAGTTTGATACCAAACTTCCCAGTTTTCAGTAAAGCCATTATGGTGCTGTGGAGTTCGTATTGACAAACTCCCAGCACCATATACTCTTAATGGCATTATTGCACTTACAATGTCTAAGAATTGGCTTAGACACTGTAGGGGTACAGGGCTCATGCACCTGTACCCTCACCACTGGTATAGTGCACCCATCTAGAGGGGTGGTTGACCTATGCCACGGCAGTGGGTTGTAGGCATGGCACACAGGGATGTGTGCCACGTCGACTCTTTACTTTGTTCTGCACCAGAACACGCAGCCTGCAATGGCAGTGTGTGTAAAGGTACAGGGCCTCTAAGGGTGGCACAATAAATGCTGCAGCCCTTAGAGGCCTTCCCTGTCCACAGTGCCCTTGGTACCCATGGTACCAAGGACATTTACAAGGGACTGACATGTGGCCAGAGAGGTCCAATTTGGGGTACAAGGTACAGTTTTGGGAAAGAACACAGGCCCTGGGAATCTGATTGGCAGGGACCCAGGGCACATCAAGTCAAAGTGCATCAGTAGTCTGGCAAAAAGTGGGGGGGTTACTGCAACAGAAACCCAGCTTTCTACAGGCATAGAAACACTGAAAGCAGGAGGCAATACAGTGCACACAGGAGGGAATGACTACTGGGCCCATATTACTAAAAGGGTGCATTTTCCTAACCCCGGGCGGAGTTCGCGTAGCCGCGCTACGCGAGTCTACGCAATGCCGCAAAAAACTCTGCAACGCTACGCGGAGTTACGCGAGCATGCGGAGTTGCTTGTTCCGCATGCTCGCGTATGCTCGCAAGATGTTTTTGATGTTTGGCAACGCGGATTGCGTGTTCGGGGGGAAATATCGCGCAAACTTCACCACACGGTCGCCAATGGACGCGGCCATCTTGTTTTCCTAGTCTTTGCATGGTTCTGGGGCCTGTTTTTCATCCCTCTCTAATCTTTTCAATCCTTTGTTTTTTACACTGTTTTTCTGATCTTTTTATTTATTATCTATCCCTTTCTCTACCTAAGTGTATATTTTGCATTTTATTTCTACTTTTACTGCGTTTTTTGACCTTTTTCTACTGTTTTATATTACTTGCATTTTTACTTTCCTACCACTTGTCCTGACTTTATTTTTTACTCCTACATTTTCTTTTCCGCCCCCCGCCCACCCAGAACCATGGCTAAGGCTACCTCTACCGGCTCTTGTAAGGGGAAGGGAAGGCGCCTGCACCCAAGAGCCGCCTGCCTTGCGGCAGACGGCGCCCGGAAGTGGTGCCGCCCCTGGCCCTTTTCACCGAGGTGGAGGTGGCTGCCCTTGTTTTTTTTTGTACAGCGCCACCTCCCCTTAACCTTGGCAGCAGGCGGCAGGTCCGGCTCCGCTACCCAGGAGCGTCACCGCCGGTGGGCGAGGTTGCGCCGAGCAGTGTTTCGCTGCTCTGGGGTCCGGCGCACCCATAACCAGCTGACTCACCGGTGGTCAGACATCTTGGACCGGGAGCAGGACCTGCTGGACCTGCTAGGTGTTGAGGTCATGGGGCTTGGCGAGTAGCCAATTTATTACTATTGTGTGTTCCGTTCTGTGTTATTGCGAATATTATTTTTTCCCAAATAGCAAGAATGCTGCTGCTTACATGCTGGTAAGTTACGTTTAAAAATCTTATGTGATTGTAATTCTTCTAGACACTAGACAGGTGCTCGGTGCTACTAATCTTACTTGTTTGCAACTTTGCGCTCGCTTCGGCTGTTCATTATGTAAGAGAGTTTAGAGAACTTAAGTTAGGTAATGCTGGGGCGTGGCCAAGATGGCGGCTAGAGCGGACGTAGAGCTCTGAGCTCCGCTCTATGCCCGCCGGCATTATCCTGTATCTACCCTGCCTGGTCCAACATCCTTACCCGCATTCGGCACAGGAGGTGACCCGCGCCTGCCCATGCGAAACTCGGCACCTATTGCTGCTGCGTGAGACCGCTATGGGCTCCGGTCTCTGGCTGGCGGCCGGGAGTGCTCCCGAGATCCGGAGCAGTGCGGAGGGACGGAGGCACCTCGGCGCGGGCCGTGAATCGGTTGTGCGGTGCTCGACCCATCTCCCCCTCTGCACCTGGGGGCTAGGTGAGCTGTGCCCGGCGCCCCTAGCTGGCGACACCTGCGACCCCCACCGGCCTGCCGAGAACTTTGTAAATTGGGGCCGCCATCTTGGACCAGGCGGCCTGTGACGACTGGGCCCTTGGTCGTCGCGGCGGAACTGAGGCGCCTCGGCACGGACCGGGAACCGGTAGCGCGGTGCGCGGACCCATCTCCCCCTTTACACCTGGGGGCTAGGTGTGCTGTGCCCCGAGATCCCGGCTGGCGATACCCGCGGCCCCTGACCTGCTGGACATGGAGCACCCGGGACCGCCATTTTGGGACAGGCGATCAGTGGCGGTTGGATCCATTGCGGAGGGGCTGCAGGACCAGTGTGCCTGACGGACAGGTAACGGATGTACCCTGGCAGCAGTGAGTGCACGCCCATGGCCTCTCCCCTCCCCCGCATCCCTTGCGGCCCCTGGAGAATGCGCAGTGCGCTGTGATTGCGCGACTGGATCCGCGGCGCGCGGACCTCCTGCAACCCCCCGCTCTGTGTGAGTGTGACCCCGGTGGATTGTCCCGGCTGGAAGGGACCTTTGGGACCCACGAGGACCGACGGATTGGCTGTAGACTGCCTCGCGCGGTGGGTGCGGCCGTGCATACATGCCTGACCCCTGGCTGGAGGCCTGAGTTGGGAGAGATTCATTGGAACTGGGCCTATAGGCGATTGGACACGCGGGGTGAACGACCTTGCGAGGAACGTGTGCTCCTGTGAGCTACAATTGGATACTCGGAATAACGCCAGTGACACCAGAGGCTGCCTGAGTGAACCACGACTGGAGTGTCGCCCCTGGCCCTGTGGCGGGAGTCGCTGCACATTAGTCCTACGTTTATCTGGGCTCTGCTGTGCGTGAGCGAGGGCCTTCTGGTCCTTAGACAATCTACTTTGCGCACCTTATCTCACACCTCAACTCCTGCCCGTCCCCGCTCTCTGGAGGTGCGCACATACTACCACCCGACTTGTGATCTCTTGAGGGTGGCACAATGGGCAAGCCCAGATCGGACAGATCCCAGGCGCAGCCTCCGGAGCTGGAGCCAGCATCCTCGGAACATAGGAGCATGGACCCCCCACGGGCATCTGGACAGGGAGATCGCGCTGATCACACACACCGCTATTATGAAATCCTAGCGGCGATCTTGGACATTAAAACTACCTTGGGCTCCAAAATCGACTCCCTCAGTATCGACATGGGGTACCTGCGAGAGGACCATAAGAAACTTAGGGGTCGGGTCGACGAAAATGAGTCCGCCTTGGCATCCCTGCGGCCCACAGTGGCCGCGACGACCTCCCAACTGCGGACCCTCCAACAGGAGGTGGACTACCTTCAGGCCCGCGTAGATGATCAGGAAGGGCGCTCACACCGCAATAATGTGAGAATAGTGGGTCTTCCCGAACGGGTGGAGGGGCCCAGCAAGGAACTTTTCCTGTAAGACTGGTTCGCACGTGAGGTCCTGCAGGGCAAAATGTCGAAGTTCTTCTCCATTGAGTGGGCTCATAGGGTCCCGGGGGGACCCCCTCGCCCCGGCACACCTCCTAGGCCGTTGGTGGCCAGATTCTTTAACTACCGCGACAGGGATCACGTGCTGCAAATTACCAGGGCCAGGGGTCCCTGGCAAATCGAAAATGCCACAGTCCACATTTACCCGGACTATACCTTGACCGTGCAACGTCGCCGGTCCTCATATCTGGAGGTCAAGAAATGCTTGAGAGATCACAACATACAATATTCCTTGCAGTACCCGGCACGCCTGCGTATTCACCACAAGGAGGGCACGGTATTCTGCGACACGCCCGACGAAGCTTGGGCATGGATCGACCAACAGGGTATGGCACATGACCCTCCGACGACGCGGACGGAATCTGCACGACCGTGGACCTTAGTGGCAGCACGTGGAGGCCGAGGCGGGAATCGATCACGACGCCCGACGAAGACGCAGGTCACACGGGAAAGGGCACAAGCTATCAAGACGGTGGAACAACTGGGCTCCCCCCTCTCTTCCTCCAGACGGGACTCGGACTCCGATACTCAAATGGACCGCACACTGCAGCTTACGAACTCACAGATCGAGGCGTTGGTGGGGGCAGGCCCGGCCCTCACCCCTCGAACAGCAGATGAACTGGGCTGAAGTCGTCAAGCCTGGGGCCTGTTCTACGTTGTGGTGGCCGGACGGCTAGCACACGCCTGTTGACTGCCAGGATGAATCACGGGAGGCGGCATGGACATTATGCATAGACTTTACGCCACCTTCCCCACCGAGTGATAAGTAGCTGATACAGCAATCCATTTAATTCTCTTCTTTTGTTGTATGTTTTGATTGTTGCGTCATTAGATTTGCAGTTTAGTGCGAATGGCCCATTGCTCGTTGGCAACCAGGCCTGGGGTGGGAAGTTGGGGTATTCTCGATGGTTCTGTTTTTTTTTCTTTTCTTTTCAGGTCTACAATTCACAAGATTTGGTGCCGACACATGTCAGAGTCCGGTAGTCTGGGATTGTGAGGGTTTCGATGGGAATGTGGGTTGTCACGTAATGGGGGGGATCTCTGCAAAGTTCTATCACGCACCTACATAGATGGCTCACGGGGATTATGCCCTTTTGACCTGGAATGTGAGGGGACTAGCGGGATGCGCCAAGCGTCACAAAGTGTACCAATACCTACGCAGCCATAATATCACGATCGCGTTGCTCCAGGAGACGCATCTCACGACACAGACACTAGCAGTGCTCCGCAAGCGCTGGCAGGGCACGGTCCTGGGCACGACATTCTTGGGCTACGCCAGGGGGGCGCTTATTTGGGTGGCTCCTGGGACTCCTCTTCAAATCACACACTCCAGGGTGGACCCGCAGGGCCGCTATGCTACTATGGAGGGCGTGCTGAATGGCTCCCCCCTGGCACTGGTTTCCCTGTATGCCCTGAACTCGGGTCAATCCAACTTCTTGCGTCTACTCACACCCTCGCTGCTTATGGACCCCACGGTCTCCACATACTGGGGAGGTGATTTCAATGGAGTATGGGATCTTGCCTTGGATCGCTCCTGCCCACCTCTCACAGGGGCACAATCCATTACACTAGCACACCACATGCGGGAATGGGCGCTTCAAATGCAGGTACATGATGTATGGCGCAGGCTACATCCGCAGAAGCGCGTATACTCTCACTACTCGGTACTGCATGATTTACATACACGGATTGACATGGTGTTTAGCTCGGATAATGCTCGACGCAGTGTGGTGCATGCTGGGTATTTGGCGCGCGCGCTTTCTGACCATACACCCTTACAACTGGACCTGACCTGGGGTGCTCAACGTCCTACGATCTCGACTTGGCGCTTGCCTGGGGCAGCACTCGCTGATTCCTCCTACTGGGCCACCCTACTGGAGTCCATTACCTCTTACTTTGAGGAGAATGAGGGGACTGCCTCGTCGGTGGGTGTAGAGTGGGACGCCTTCAAGACTGTTCTTAGAGGCCATGCCATTAAGACCACGTATGGGGCTCGTAAGGCCCTGACTACGGTGCTAGACACGCACGAGTCCGCGATCCAAAGTTATGAGCAGCGCATTCCGACTGATCCCCTGCTTGCCCCCTCCCTCGCCCAGGCTCGATTAGCGTATAAGAACGCGATGGATGATCTGTGCGCCTTGGATTACAGAACGTATTTGGCGCGTAGTCACGGAGAGGGAGACAAGGCCGGGAAGCTCCTGGCGTGGCTCCTTCGATCCGACACAGCCCAGCCTCCCATTACTACCATATACACGATTGCTGGGGCCCTAGTGAACACACAGGCAGATATCAATCTCTCCTTTCATGAATACTACACCACGTTGTACGCAGCCCCGGCCCCCCCGACCCTGTTCGCATTCAGGAATTCTTGGAGGGAGTCCAGCTCCCACAGATCACCCCAGCCCACCGAGATGCCCTGGAACAGCCTGTTGCGCTAGATGAGATCACGGATGCCATCCGGCAGCTGGCAGTGGGCAAGACGCCGGGGACGGTTGGGTGGCCGGCAGAATTCTATCGTACTTTCTCTGCACAGCTAGCTGGCCAAGGTATATGCTGAGGCCTTTGAGACGGGTGAGTTACCGCCCACTATGAGAGAGGCGACGCTGGTTATCTTACCTAAACCAGGCCGAGACCCCCTTCTAATGGTCTCTTATCGTCCCCTGTCGATGCTAAACGTCGATTATAAGATCCTGGGGAAATTACTAGCTAACCGACTACTTGTTACTGTCCCTCTGCTGGTCCATGAGGACCAGAATGGTTTCATTCCAGGCCGCAGTACGGGGTTGAATCTGCGGCGATTATTCACGCTCCTGGAGTGGGCGCGGGGTTGGGGGGAGCGTCCTTGGATCGCCTCACTTGACATAGAAAAGGCGTTTGACACCTTAAGCTGGGCTTACCTCGAGGCGACCCTGGCAGGGTTTGGCATAGGTCCCCATTTCTTGCAATGGATACGACTACTATACCGCGGGCCACAGGCTAGGGTGAAAACGGGTCGCACTTACTCACCGCTTCTATCCATAGCGAGGGGGACACGACAGGGCTGCCCCCTGTCGCCGATCCTCTTTGCTGTGGCCATGGAGCTGTTAGCGTGTCAATTACGGTTGCGGGTGAGGGACTGGGGTATACGGGTCGATCAACGATGGCACATTGTCTCGTTGTACGCCGATGACGCGCTGATTTACCTCCGCGGCGAGGCCGGGATCTTACAATCCATCATGAATCTTTTAGATGATCATGCGGGCGTATCTGGACTCCAGGTTAACTGGGCAAATCGGTGGTGTTCCCAATGACACCAATGACACCAGCGCAAAGACAGCTAGCGCCGCTTACTCCACTGAAGTGGGCGTTCGACACCTTTAAATACCTGGGGGTACAGATTTATCACTTGGGATCGGACACGATCGATGGGAACCTAAGCCGAGCTATCACGCGAGCACGCACGACCCTCCCGTTTTGGACGGGCCTCCCATTGTCTCCAATGGGCCAGGTGGCAATATCCAAGATATTAGTCCTTCCCCGTCTCCTATATTGTTTCTGCGTACTTCCGTATCGCTTGCCCGGAAACTCTTCCGAGACCTGGAGTCGTTGCTGGTGTCACTGATATGGGGTGCTTCACGGGCTCGGGTGGCCCTTCATAAATTATACTTGCCGCTGTCGGACGGCGGCCTGGGCGTGCCAAATTACGAACGGTACTATGCAGCGGCACAACTACAGTGGCCAATGCGGTGGCTCGCCAAAAGCAAACTCACTGAGTTGGTCACCGGCGCCATGACCTGGGATATCCCAACGCTCCTGGAGTGGCTCTCGGGAACGGCTACGCCGACCCAGAGGCGACAAGGCAACCTGTTAATGACTGCAGCCCGATGGCACTGGGTTAGGTACGTGACGCCCAAGGGCCGACCGCCGCCTTACGCTCCTAGTCTACCCTTGGAGTAGCTCCCTGGCACTTACTCATGCCACGGACGCCCGGAGCTGGGGGCATGGAGGGAGAGTGGGCTGGACACATGGGGGACATGTTTGCCTACTAGGAGTTGTTGACGTTTGAGGGCCTAGTGGAAATGTACGGAGTGCCACAGGGTTCCTTTTTACTACATGCCCTACTGACTCGCCTGTCCTTGCAGTCCTGGGATGCTGACGGGGCGGAACCTGATATTTCGCACTTACTGCACACTCTGCTTACACATGGCCGCGGGCGCCATGCCATAACAGCCATATACACCTCCATTAGATTAGATGATCCCCCTGCATTGCTTACACTGCGAGCGTATTGGGACGGCGAACTGTCCATTATCCTGTCGGATAAACAATGGCAACAATGTCTTACCCACCCCAAAATTATCTCGACTAACGCCAGGGTGAAATATACTCAATTTAACTACCTTCACCAAACATATCTCACCCCTCACAGACTGGCACGCATGTACCCTACTGCCATGGACGTCTGCCCTAGATGCAGACATCAGGAAGCTGCTTTTACTCACATGGTCTGGACTTGCGCCACCATTTGCGTATTTTGGCTGGAGGTGGCTGCTGTGCTTACAGCGGCGACAGATGCGTGGGTGGAGGTGGAACCCCTCCACTTCCTATTGGGAGTAACGAGACGTAACTCGACTCGCAAGAGTGTGAATACATTTCTGGATCTCGCTCTGGGTTTGGCTAAACGGAGGATTGCTATGGCCTGGAAGCCGCAGGCGGGCCCCGGGATTGCTGTGTGGCTGCTGGATCTGCAGAGGGCATTGGTTTCGGAATGCATAAGTCAGCACGAGGCTGAGGCGCGGGCGCCGCTCCCCCCGCGGCAAACCCCTGTGCAGTGGCAGGGTTTTTTAACGGTGATCGAGGCTAGAGCTGCTGTGGGCGTTCCTCCCCCCTGAGTTTTCTCCCGCATTAACGGGGATGCGAGGTTGTTTACCCCCCACTGGCCTCCCTGGCCTTACTGTCTCCTCCCCAGCCCCAGCGCATCCACTTTCCCCCCCCTCCTCCTCGTCCATTTACTCCTATGTTTATTCCCGAGATGCACGACACGACAGTACACATCCCATCATGTCCCTATGTGTATATCTACGTCACTTTCTATCACACCAGACCGGCAAATGTGGTTGTACTGAGCTTTATATGTAGAGATTGGCTTTTGTCCTCTTATGCAGGTCACATGTGAATTTTTTTCTCTTTCCTTTTTTCGTTTGTTGTGTTTTTTGTGTCCGAGTTCATACTGTCTCTCTCAGAGGTATGCGGTATATAACGGGACTGGATTTGCGGAGCAATACCTGATTCTCCTTTCGATAATTTTGTTGTAATTTGCCTATGTTCGGTTGTGCGGCGCTGCGGAGTGAAGCAGTGAGCCACCCAGCCTAGTAGCCATGGAAATGCTAATTGATTATGAGTTTCCTTCTGCCCCTGCCTAAGCCATTCGATTTTTTTGCTAATTTGTATTGTCAATAGTATACCCTGATTACTATGCAAATTCTCTGGATGTTACTTTGTCAAAATCAATCAAAATCATTTATTAAAAAAAAAAAAAGTTAGGTAATGCTAGAGAGACTCCAGTCCTTTCCTTTGTCCTCCTGTCACTAAGATAGTGGTGGATTGATAGGTAGTTTAGTTACTTAGTATTAGTTGGTAATTGTTTAGCGGTCTGCGTGACGCGTCCTCCGTCACGTCACTCATGTGCTGCTGAGTGCTGACACCAGTCCTTAGTAGAACCTTTTGTAGTTTGTTAGTGAGTGAGTAATATAGCAACTAAGTCATCAGCACATCAGCAGCAACCAACTAACAATTTGGTGTATATAAATTTATGCATGCGTCCCTCTATGCATTTTTGAGGACTAAAAGAAATGGAAATGCCGACTTAGTGAACAATTGGCCGGTCAAAGGGGGTTGATTCATTGATGATTTTGAATGAGATTGAAACTTAGAAGAAGCAAATATATTTTTGGCAATTCATTTCCAATGTCTTTGGAATAGGTGGGCTAGGTCAGGTGGTACTTAGGTTTAGGATTCTGGAATCAGAATGGAACACTGGATTAATAAATAATAACTAGACGGTCCGCGAATCCCGCGATACTACTAGTCGATCAGATTAGATAGGTCAATGTTATTGCAATTGTTGTTTCTAAAAATGTTTCTAGAGCGTTTTTTAAAATATTTTATTTGTTTCACACCAATCATCAATGTTTGTCTCTTTCTTTATTATATCTTGCATGATCAGCACCCACGGGCAAGAAGACGACGGGGTCTGAGGCGGGAGCTGGAGATTCCTCCCAGGGCCAGGAACGCTCCTCTACCAAGGGCTCTGCTGCTGGCCCCAGTAAGTCCTCCTGTTGTTAATATTAATAATTATATTTTCCTAACTTTTACTGCACCTCATTTTTTCCAAACTATTATTTCCGTTTTCTAATTCTATTTTTTACCAAATCTTCTTCGATCTATCTGTTTCTAAATTCTTGTTATCCCTGCCTCTAACTGCCTCTGACTCTATACTACTACTATTAGTCTGTCTGTAGCTTGCAAAGTTGGCCACTCTTTATTTTTAAAAAGTTTTAAAACTCAGATTCACCAATAGCTCTAGCCACTGAGTCCAGTCCTTTGGGTTGTCCTCTTCTTAATCTTGAGAGGCTTTTCGACAATTGCTACCAACAATATGCCCAACCAGATATTTTACTATTTTTGATAGGATAGGACATACTACTACTGTCTACTCTACTCTGTCTAGTACCCGATTTGTACTAGTGATGTATGTGGTGTATGTATGTATTGTAGTAACTATTTTCAATCTTGCTAGTGAAAAAGAATAAATAGGGGGAGGCGTATATGGCATCTAAAAAATGTGTAATGTTTTTTCTAGGCGTACTGACCGCCAGTGCCGGGGCCAGCGGCGGGGCAGGTGACGCCAGCCAGGAGGGAGCAGCGGATGCGCCAGCTGCCGCAGGGGTGGGTGAGCCAGCTGCAGTGGCGGGCGGTAGTAAGTTATACTTATATTCTTTACCTATTGACAATAGTTACACACTCGCTGCAAGGATGTACACTGTTGAGAGAGACTAAGTTGTTGTGAACAACGGTTGAAGAAGAAGACACTTTTTACTTAGCATTAGCAATAGCATTAGCGGCGGGAGTTGAGTAACTAATGGCCTCTTCTATCTGACTTCAACTTAGCTGGGAAAGTTTTATGGAGAAGACTAAGAGTCAGACGACCTTGATAGATGGGTTGAACGAAAAGGGAAAGAAGGATGGAAGGAGGAAAGACAGGCGAGATGTAATATATGACTGGCAGAGACGGATGCGTGGGATGCATAGGTGGCTGATAGGAATCGGATGCATGGGTGGTTGAAGGATGGGTGGAAGGTGAAAGAAAAGATGCCTGCCTGGGTGGGTGAAACTGTATGGGTGATAGGAAGAATCCTCCGGGGCTGTTTCATGGGTCAAACTCCAAGGCAAGCAAGGAAGGACGCATGGGTGATGGTTTTAAAAAAAAAAAAAAAAATGTATGTTGTTGGTGAAACTAAGGTTTGTTGAGAGATTAAGAAGAATGATAGACATGTTTACTTTGGATGCCTGGATGGTATTCAATCATCATAGCATAGGTGGAGACTGTCACTGGATGAAGAGTCTTTGAAGAGAATGTAAAAGAAAAATAAACCGCGCCAGAGTAGCAAAGCCAAGGAGAATAGAAGATTAGAATTAAAAAAATATAAGGCTAGAAGAGCAATGCAATGATTGATAAATGGAAAAATTGCTGGGAAGAGAAACAACAGGACTGTTTTTTGCAAGGTTTTTGATTCAAGGTTGTATTTTCAGAATACTCCCTTGACTCACAATAGTTTGCAAGCACAGCATATATATTGTGTATGTATGTTCTCAAGCGCCTCCCTCCAACTCCGAGGCCCACTCCCTACCTATGTCATTTATTTTCGACTGTGTCAGCCTGCCATGGGTGGCCTATCGGCTGCATGGCACAATCAATTAAAAGTACCTCATGTCGTCCCATATATAATTAATGATCATTTGGATCAGATATCATTATCATCTGCCTTGTTGTAGTAGTCAGGGTGAAAGTGAAATTGAGCAGTTGCCATTGATGTAACAGAGTATGGCCATCCATAATAGAAAAATAAGATAATTGTGTAGTTTTGGACTACAGCTTCCCCACCCGCAGACAGTAGTAAATAAAAATAACGTGAGTCTGCGACACGAGTATGTTTGTCTAGGGCGCAAGCTGACTGAGCTGGCATGCCTACAACAAGGTTAATTTAGCTAAACAAGAGAGAGAAGAAGAAGACTTGTCTACTCCATAGTACCTAGTAGTAATGCCTGAAACTCCCACAAATGTTAGAGGCCGAGGAAGTGGGAGGATACCACAAATGTTATGTACTGTGCTTGCTAGTGCTACTGTGCCACTATGTGTAGAATTAATTTTGTGTTACTGTTTTGCTAAGAGTATTGGTTACAATTGTCTTTTTTCTTTCTTGATATAGCTACTCCTTCCAAACCAAAAGGACCACCAAACAGGAAGGAGTTGGCAGCCATGGCCCGGAGCCGGAAGCTGGAGGCCATCTGCAAAGAATATCGACGGCTGGTGGTTCTGGCGGAGGAGGAGGAGGCGGCAGCAGCTGCAGCCTCCTCCAATGCCCCGGGCCCCAGCCAGGCCTCCCCAGTGGTACGCACGCGGTCTGGCAGCCACCCGCCGCGCTTCATTCAACATTGCTGCCCCCCCTGTGGATGCAATTGTAAAGCATTCAAGCGGCGCAAGCTCCTCCGGGTGGCGCGCTTAGAGGAGCGGATAAAAGTCCTGGAGGGTAACAAGCGAGCCCACCGCTAGAACTCCGTCACATTGCCCCTTTTTTTATCTTTTTTTTGGTGGGTGGGAATTGGGCGTTGGGGAAAAGTTGGGGTTTATATTTATTATTTATTATGGACAATGGACTCGAGCGGACATTGGTTGGACTCTTTCTTTATCTTTGGACATTGGTTGGGGTTAAGGAGAGGGGTGGGTCAGGTGCTGTGTGATTTTTACATTAGTTTATTTTGTATGGGGAATAAATTATTTATACTTAAAGTTTACATACGATGTAAATGTTTTGTGGGGGGTTACTCTTTTACTTCACATGGTTTCCTTTGCTGCTGCAGGGACGCAGCCAGTTTTTGATTTAAATAGTCTGCCGATAGTGTAACACACGAACAGATAGATGTGGGTCCCTCACTTGTGAGAGACTTGTCCTACTAGTACTGTCAGTCTCTCCTCCTAGTCTATGCAGTCTGCAACTGGACTCGGAATGGAAGGGTGTGGGTGTGTGAATTAATTAATTAATTTCCATATTATTAATTATGCCTCCCCCAAACTTCTTCTCTTACCTGTGATTGATGTTTATTTAAACTTAGGCAAAGCGATGGCTGCATGGTGATGATGGTTTTGTTTCCCAAAATGCCATGGTGGTGGTGGTAGTAGTAGTAGACACTGGCAGTAGCATTTGAAAAAAAAGAAAATGAGACAGTCAGTCACCTGAGGGAGACTCAGGAAGGAGTAGTAGAATGAAGTACAGTACACAAGAAGACTGCCAAACAAGAAACCATGATGATAAGCAATGCTAAAGTAAAATAAAACATAATGGTGGCGGGGATAGCCTAGTACAAGTTACAAACTGTAGTTGACTCAACCTATGAAGTGGACAAGCGTAACCTTTAGTGCTGTAAGGATGATGAATCGATGCCTGCAATTAATTATGATGGATTATGTTCCTCTGGAAAAAAAAATGACTTGCAAATACTGAGCATGGGTGGGCAAGCAGAAGAAGATCCTCGCCCTGCCTTGAGTTAGTGTTGCTTTCACCACATCCGCCCCAGCAAGTGTGTGATCAATTATTGGTGTAAATTAATTAAATTTAGTCACACCTCAATATAAATCACACAGCCCGGGGGAAGAGGGTTAGGGTTTGATGAATGGTTGGGAAGGGGTATTTGAGGGAAAGGTTTGACAAAGACAAACACTACACATGGACAACACACAATCTTGGCAGACGACCATCATAAATCTGTTAAGGGAGAAAAAGGAAATGTATGCATGATGATGACTTGATGGTTAATGATGAGTTATACTAGACTAGTAGTACAGGCCAGGGCAGCAGTATATTATTAATTATTATTATTATGCAATTGCCTTGCCTGTCTGCCCCAAGAGAGACCCAAATTACATACATTTTATGTTCTATTGTACCGGGCTTCCTTTTAAAGCTAGCATAGAAAATTAAAAAATAGCTGTATGGGTCAAATATATAAGCAAACATAATAAACAACAACACACACAGTCGTAAAATGATTGAAGAGAAAAAATGAATCAAATGAAATAAAAGAAGACGATGCTATAAGTTACTATGTTATGGTCAAATTGGGAGTTGCATCTCGGCATTCCTCTTGGTCCTTCCTTCCATGGATGCTCCGTCCGTCAATCTTGGATGCCACTGCCTGCCTGGCGGATGCAGATTGGTAAGGTAAGTGTGAGTTGTTTTTCCCAGTATAGCACAGGGTAAAGGCCGGCCTGTAAGTGTAGATGGAAAAACAAAAGGGATATTGGAAAATCAAGGAGAAAAGTAAAGTTAAAATGCATAAATTACGGAGGAGTGCAACAAGATCACTTTCAGAGGCGGCATGGCTAAATCAAGTCTACTCTGTCTCCAGCATTAACCTACAACAACAGCAGGACAGAGCAGGCCTGCGGCGCCCACCTAACCTCCACTTAGCTTAGAGTTTGAGCCAGACAGAGCACACATATACAGCAACATAGCATTTTCCAAATTAAGTAACTAAATCAATGCACCGCTGTCAGTCATACCACTACACTTGCCTCTACCACTACACAGACATGTAGGTCTGCTGTAGTTGTTGTTGACTTGTTTACCTTTTAGGCCACTTCATGAAACGCCCGAGTTATTCCATCAATCATCTCCGATCCTACTGACTGACTGCGACGAGTATAGTATGGTCATCATGGTGTCCGACTCTGTAGTGTACCGAGTGAGTCCAGATTCCATATTCAAAAATGCAATGGATCGGCCTGCAGTAGAAGTACAATTTTGTTATTAAACAACAAGAAGGGAAACATTTGCTTGAGTCACTTTTTTGAGTGTAGAATAGATTAAATACTAGTACACTTCATGCACAACAACAACAACGCAAACACCAATCACTCAGAGTCAGCGTCCAATGCATGCCATCATCATTACCTGTTCTTAAGGGGCAGTCTCTCCCGCCTCAGAAAGGAGGATAGCTATAGTCAATTAGTCATGTTCTTTGGAGGGACTCGACAAGGCAGGCACACATTTCTTGTACTATTCTCCATCCAATGTCTGGCTTGAGTCAAATTGATTTAGGGCGAGTCAGGAGGAGTGGACTGGCGCAGGACTCGGAGGAGTGGACTTACTTTTTTATTGACTGCACACAGTTGCAACTCCAATCCGGCAATAAAAGAGTAAGACGGTGGTGATGGATTTGTTGTGATTCGAACCAGAAAGACAGAGACACACACAAATAATAAAAGTAAATAAGGAAGAAAGAAAGTAACAAGTTGAAAGCCTAGTTGTCAGGGAAGTAGAGCTCGTCCTCAAACTCTGGTGGTTCACCCAGAAGTAGGTCATCTAACAGACTACTTCCACGACCTAAGTCGCTGTCATCATCTTCCTGCTGTGCTACTTCAGGTATGGTGTAATCCGGTGGTATAAAGTGCTGATTCATTTTGATCATGGTTAACCTCTCCACGTGGGGCGAGAGACTGGTCCTTTTCACTGTTACAACGGCACCAGCAGCACTGAAAACACGCTCAGAAGAGACACTTACGACAGTGCAAGCCAAATAGTTTATCGCCAGCCTGCTGAGCACTGGCCATTGGCCCCTTTTCCCAAACCAATACACCTGGCTTTTGATCAATGTAGACCTCTGTTGGGTCATCCAGATAGGCTTGGACCATCCGCTCAATGCTCAGGGGTGCTCCGATTTGCTCTGCCTCTTTTGCCTTTGCCTCAGCACTGGACCTAACAAGCCCTTGCCGTACATACCATTCCTGTGACGATTTTACTGGGCTTGATGATCCTGTACTTGCTGTTGTTGATGTTGTTCTTGGTGTTGTTGGTGGTTTTGACTGCTGTGAGCCAACCGCACTGCCCTCAGGCTCTGAAGTTGAACTTGACGCCGGCTGACCTGCAGTACTTGTTGTGGGCTGGAGTAGCGGGCCTCTAATTCCCAGCCGTTCTTTTTCTAAGCGACTGGCTTCCGCAGCTATCCAAGTTTTGTACTTGGCAACATCCACTTCTGAAAAAGGAATCAATGTGTTAGTGTTCAGTACTGCTTTGTACCATGGATCCAGAATTGTGGCAGAAATGTAATGGTTAGATGACACAATGCCTCTTTGCACCCTTGTATTTTCAGATAAGCGAAGGGTTAAGCTCTCCACCAACTCATATGCTTCTTTTTTTCCTCCACACCTGCGTACATTGCAGACACCCCCTTCAGCTGTTCCTGTAGCATGTGCAACAATGGGATAGCTTGGCCCATAGTACAGTCCTCTTTGCTGACTTCACATGTGAAGAGCTCGAAAGGAAGTAGCATAGAGATGCTACTAGGCCCCACTGGTCCATCTCAACGGTCATACCTTTCACAGTAGCATCCCCTCTTTGCATGACATATTCATTGATTGGTCTGTACTGCTCAAACAGACGTTCAAGCATGTAATAAGTTGAGTTCCAACGTGTTGGCACCTCCTGGATGAGTGCTTTAACTGGCACTCTATGCTCACGTTGAATGATCCTCAGCTGCTTCCGGGCTTTAAAAGAATGGCTGAAATATGTGCAGATTCTTCTGCAGGTGGTCAGTAAGTTGCTAACTCGGTCTTCTTTTTTCAGAAAGTCTTGAACAATAATGTTAATGCAGTGCGCCAAGCACAGGACCCTGAAATAGCCACCATCGTACATGGCCCTAACTATATTACTGCTTGTCCGTGGCAACAAAACCAATGTTAAGCCCTCTTGGGTGCAGCCATTCAAAGACCTTGCTGCTAAACTCTTCCAAAATGTTTGCAGCAGTATGAGATTTCTCCATGGTGAACATGGCTACAGTTGCATGTTTCCGAGTGGCATTAAAAATCTCAGCAGTGTCAACACCTGCAGATATCTTTTCTCTAACCCCCACAAAAGAGATCCAGTGTGCAGCGATGCACATGTAGTCAGTGGCTTGGCAACTGGTCCACATGTCTGTTGTCAGGTGGATAGTGTGAACAGCACTCTGCTGCAAAGCGTGTCCAAGCAATTCCAGCACGTCGTGATGTAGTGCTGGAACAGCAACTCTGGCAAAATAGGACCGGCTGGGAACCTTCCATTTTGGGCAGATGGCTGTCACAAATTCAAGAAAACCCACCCCTTCCACAAAAGAAAAAGGGAGAAGGTCCAGCGATAACATTTTAGCCAGCTTCGCATAGTACAAACATGCCGTTGGGTGGTTGTGTTCGTACTCCCCCTCCGACCTAAACAAGCTGAGAATGGTAGCCTGGATTTTTTTCTTTTCTGGTGCCACTTATGCAGGTGACATCTTCTTGACGCCAGATGTTGTTAGGCTCAACACACGTTTCGTTGTGGTACTCTCTTGCCTGGGACCCCTTGGTGTCTCGGCCTGACTCTTACTCTTGTGCACTGCGATGTTGCTCATGCGGATCTGGCCGGTACCACTGCACTGCTGGGGACAAGGCTACTTTGTGTACCAGAGAAAATGTATTCCTTCTTGTTCACCTTCCACCGTGATTGGATCTTCTACTCCTTCATCCCCACCAACAACAATGGGTGCAGTTTTTTGCCCGCTAAGGTGCGCCTCCCTCTGGATCATGTGGTGTTTTTCAGATGGGTTGTTTGGCCTCCGGTACCATAGTTTGTACCAAGCTTACCCCAACTAACACCTTGTCCACAAATGGAGCATATCGCAATGTTCCCCTATTCCTGCTAACCAAAAAGAAGTCCCAAACAGGGGAGGTCAACTTTCTGGAGCTGCTGGTGCCACTTTCAATGCTAGATGAACTGGTAGGTGGGCGTGGAGTTTGACTCTCTGCAGTACCTACTTCTACTGCGGTGGATGTGCTGTATGTAGGTCGCTGCCGGGCCTTTGCAAATGCAAATATGGAAGCTGGAGGTAGTGTTGATGTTATCTGTGTTGGTGGTATCCGTGCCACATCCCTCACAGCAATTTGAGATGGGGTAATGTAGGTCTCCACTGTGGCGGGACTAATGTCCATGATGACTGGCTTGTCATCATCATCCTCCTCCTCTTCTACATCTACCTCCATAACTCTAAGGCTTTCTGGAACCTTCCTTTTCCCTAGCCTTGTCTCGTGGCGTGTCTCACTCTCCGACTGACGTGCTGGCTTCCAAGTGGCGTCTAGATCATCAGAAGGGGGACTTACAGAAGAACTCGATGGACTAACCCTCCTTTTCCTTGCTGGGGATCTGGAAGACAATGGATCTTCTGAAAGAGTGGCTTGCTCTTCTTCTTCCTCTGCAGGAAGCTCGATTTCCTGAACTGCCCCTACTTCGGGAGGAACAACTACTATTGTGGGCGGTGGTTGCGGCTGTTGTTGTCCACTTATCTGAGTTTCCTGCGTTGATTGGGTACTACTTTGTGATAACGATAAGTCAATTTCAACATCACTGCTCGTCGGCGTTGTCGTGATTAGACTGGCTGCCTCTGCGACAGACATGGGCTTGGGCCTAGGTTGGTCGGGTGGGTCCACTGATGCGGGGGTGCTGCTCCCAGCTTGCTCCCCGGACACCGCTGCAGCAGGCGCAATTTTTTGTTTCCCAAAAAAGATCTTGGGCGGCACACGAGTCTTGGTAAGAGGCAGTTCCTTCTTCTCACTGGCAACTTTCTTGGTACTGGAGGACCTGGTACCTCTCTTTGGGGCCATCTTCTTCAGATGTCAGCAGCACACAGTGGCACAAGTTGAAGAGATGTCTGTGATCACACGTCACGTGACGTCGTGCGCAGCAGGACTTCTGTCTGGCAGTACAATGGGTGATGACGCCTCCTCCTCTTTTGTGCACCTAAAGACAAAGAAGCAAGAAGAACATCAGTGAAACGTGGCATTTATTGTTGTGGTTCAATTACTACTAGTACAAACAAACAAATATAATATATAACTTAGTGTGTGGTCACACTTGTTAGTGTTATTATTAATATTATTACATTTTATTAACTCAGTTATTATAAAACATAACAACAGTGTAGCCATTTGTGAGACTTTGACAACAAGGGCTTTCATGGTGTACTGTGTACACTCAGGAAGGATAGGAAAGAAGAAGCACAAAAACAAAAATACAAATGTAATGGATGGAACCTGTTTGGCATTGTGCATCACGTGGGATGCAGCATTCAGGGAGCTGCAGCTGGCAATGGGAATGGAAGCAGTAAGCCAAGAGGAACAAAGGAAAGACATGCAGGCCTATGAGCTGGCAAAAACAGCACACTAACTACTACCACAAAATGGCCACCAGCCACAAGGTCACTCACAACAAGCAGGAGGCCTGGAAAACAATAAACTCAAGCAGGCCTATATGGCCAGACAAAGGAAGAATGCTAAACAACAATGCAAAAACGAAAATCCACAGGGCTAAAAAAGTTTTGCAAGTTACACAACAGCCACACCACACACATCCAACAAAGGCATTTATTTAACACACACGAAAAAAGTGAAATACCCCCCAAAAAAACATTTTGCAATTCAATCCAATGCCATCCATGACCTAAATGATGTTTAAATTCGACAAACACCACAAAAACAGTTGCTTCATGCACCCTAAGGAGTAGCTCTGGGCCTATTGGTTGGAAAACCCATTGGCTGACTAGGCCACATAGTGAATCAATTCAAATCAATAATATTGCAAATGTATTGGAAAATGTAGTGAACTGTGCTGCATTTTTTTGCTGGGTAAAAGAAGAAAAAATTACATGCAAAACAACAACAAGGCATGGCCACCACAAAGAAATCTTGCAGGCCTAATGCAGAAGCACACTGGCTGCCTTCACAAAATGGCCGCCAGCCACATGGCCAGGCCACCACAACAACAAGAAAGGGAAGACAGACATGCAGGCCTATGGCAAAAGCACACTGACTGCCTTCACAAAATGGCCGCCAGCCACATGGCCAGGCCACAACAACGAGAAAGGGAACACAGACAAGAAGAAGTAAGCCAAGAGGAACAAAGAAAAGACATGCAGGCATATGGCAAAAGCAGCACACTAACTACCACCACAAAATGGCCACCAGCCACATGGTCACTCTCAACAAGCAGGAGGCCTGGAAAACATTGAACTCAAGCAGGCCATAAGGCCAGACAAAGGAGGCATGCTAAACAACACAGCTTTAATGCAACAATGCAAAAACAAAAATCCACAGGGCTAAAAAAGGTTTGCAAGTTACACAACACCCACACCACACACATCCAACATAGGCATTTATTTAACACACACGAAAAAAGTGAAATACCCCCAAAAAAACATTTTGCAATTCAATCCAATGCCATCCATGCCCTAAATGATGTTTAAATTCAACAGACACCACAGAAACAGTTGTTTCATGCACCCATGAGTAGCTCTGGGCCTACTGGCTGAAAGGCCTATAGTATTGGCAGACTTCTGGGCTAGTGAATTAAATAAATATTGCAAACTAATTAATTTCAAAAGTTGGAGAAAATGCAGTGAACTGTGCAACATGTTTCCTTTATGAAAGATGAAAAATTACTTACAAAGAAACAACTAGGGGCCAGATGTAGGAAGCCAAATAGCGACCGTAAACGCCGAAATTCGCAGAATTTCAGCCTTTGCGATCGCTATTTGGCTTTGAGCAAAGTAGGTAAGATTAAACCTACTCGCAAAATAAGGAATCGGATTCCTTATTTTGCGATTGCATTTAAGGAATCGCAAATTGCGATTCCTTAAATGCAATGTAAGTAGCACAAAAGAAAGTGCACTTTAGCCTTAGGAATCGCTAATTACCACCAACTTCAAGTTGGTGGTAATTAGCGATTTCCTTTAAAAAGCACTTTTTGCTTTTAGGTCTCGCCCTGAAGCCAGCGCTTGCGCTGGTCTGGGCGAGACATTTTGTAAGTGGGCATTTAGAAATACGACCACTTTTGTTTGGGCTTGCCTAGAGCGTGCGAGTACGCGCACAATGACGAGCAGAGGCGCCATATGGCTTTCCTCTCTCGTCATGGTGCGCGCACATCGCACACCATTTGCCAGCCTGCTTGCACGTGCACAGCTGCTGCTCGCACTCCCTCCTCCCTTCTCCCCCTCCCTTTTCGTGAGCTTTGATCAAGCTCCTCTGCTGCTGGCATTCCCCCCTCCCTTCTCGCCCAGCCCTTCTTGTCTAACTTTCTCTCTCTCTCGCCTGCCTCTGCTGCTGGCATACCCCCTCCCTTCTCGCTCAGCCCTTCTTGTCTAACTTTCTCTCTCTCTCGCCTGCATTGGGTCGAAATCTGATTATGGAAAACAAGCACTGGTCGCCTAAAACGAGTTCCGGGCCCACCACCCTCTACCTCTCTCTCTCTGCCTCTCTGCCTCTCTCTCTACCTCACTACCACTCTACCATCTCCTTCTACCTCTCTAACTCTCTATCTCTCTCTCTCTCTCCCTCTACCTCTCTCTCTTCCTCTCTCTCTCTCCCTCTACCTCTCTCTCTACCTCTCTCCCTCTCTCTACCTCTCTACCTCTCTCTGTCTACCTCTCTCTCTCTCTACCTCTCTCTCTCTCTACCTCTCTCCCTCTCTCTCTACCTCTCTCTCTCTCTACCTCTCTCCACCTCTCTCTCTCTACCTCTCTCTCTACCTCTCTCTCTCTACCTCTCTACCTCACTACCTCTCTACCATCTCCTTCTACCTCTCTAACTCTCTACCTATCTCTCTACTCTCTACCTCTCTACCTCTCTCTACCTCTCTCTCTACCTCTCTCTACCTCACTGCCACTCTACCTCTGCCTCTACCCCTACCCCTCTATCTCTCTACCTCTCTCTCTCTCTACCTCTCCCTCTCTCCACCTCTCTCTCTCTCTACCTCTCCCTCTCTCCACCTCTCTACCTCTCTCCACCTCTCTACCTCTCTCTCTCTCTCTACCTCTCTCTCTCTCTCTACCTCTCTCTCTCTACCTCTCTCTCTACCTCTCTCTACCTCTCTCCCTCTCTCTCTCCCTCTCTCTCTCTACCTCTCTCCACCTCTCTACCTCTCTCTACCTCTCTCTACCTCTCTCTCTCTACCTCTCTCTCTCTACTCCTCTCTCTCTACCCCTCTCTCTCTACCCCTCTCTCTCTACCTCTCTCTCTACCTCTCTCTCTACCTCTCTCTCTACCTCTATACCTCACTACCTCTCTACCATCTCCTTCTACCTCTCTCACTCTCTACCTACCTATCTCTCTCTCCCTCTCTCTCCCTCTACCTCTCCTTCTACCCCTCTCTACCTCTCTCCACCTCTCTCTCTCTACCTCTCTCCACCTCTCTACCTCTCTCTCTCTACCTCTCTCTCTACCTCTCTCTCTACCTCTCTCTCTACCTCACTACCTCTCTACCATCTCCTTCTACATCTCTAACTCTCTACCTATCTCTCTACCATCTCATTCTACCTCTCTAACTCTCTACCTATCTCTCTACCTCTCTCTCTCTCCCTCTACCTCTCCCTCTCCCTCTCCCTCTACCTCTCTCTCTACCTCTCTCCACCTCTCTACCTCTCTCTCTCTACCTCTCTCTCTACCTCACTACCTCACTACCTCTCTACCTCACTACCTCTCTACCATCTCCTTCTACCTCTCTAACTCTCTACCTCTCTCTCTACCATCTCCTTCTACCTCTCTAACTCTCTACCTGTCTCTCTCTACCTCTCTCTCTACCTCTCTCTCTACCTCTCCCTCTACCTCTCCCTCTACCTCTCTCTCTACCTCTCCCTCTACCTCTCTCTCTACCTCTCTCCCTCTCTCTCTCCCTCTACCTCTCTCTCTCTACCGCTCTCTCTCTACCTCTCTCTCTCTACCTCTCTCTCTCTACCTCTCTCTCCCTACCTCTCTCTCTACCTCTCTCTCTATCTCACTGCCACTCTACCTCTCCCTCTACCCCTCTACCTCTCTACCTCTCTCTCTACCTCTCCCTCTCTCCACCTCTCTAACTCTCTCTCTAACTCTCTCTCTACCTCTCTCTCTACCTCTCTCTACCTCACTACCACTCTACCATCTCCTTCTACCTCTCTAACTCTCTACCTGTCTCTCTCTACCTCTCTCTCTACCTCTCTCTCTACATCTCTCTCTACCTCTCTCCCTCTCTCTCTCTACCTCTCTCTCTACCTCTCTCTCTCTCTACCTCTCTCCCTCTCTCTCTACCTCTCTCTCTCTCTCTACCTCTCTCTCTCTACCTCTCTCTCTACCTCTCTCTCTACCTCTCTACCTCACTACCTCTCTACCATCTCCTTCTACCTCTCTACCATCTCCTTCTACCTCTCTACCTATCTCTCTACCTCTCTCTCTCTACCTCTCTCTCTACCTCACTGCCACTCTACCTCTGCCTCTACCGCTACCCCTCTATCTCTCTATCTCTCTACCTCTCTCTCTCTCTACCTCTCCCTCTCTCCACCTCTCTCTTTCTACCTCTCTCTCTCTACCTCTCTACCTCTCTCTCTCTACCTCTCCCTCTCTCCACCTCTCTACCTCTCTCTCTCTCTACCTCTCTCTCTCTACCTCTCTCTCTATACCTCTCTCTCTCTACCTCTCTACCTCTCTCTCTCTCTCTCTCTACCTCTCTACCTCTCTCTACCTCTCTCCCTCTCTCTCTCCCTCTCTCTCTCCCTCTCTCTCTCTCCACCTCTCTACCTCTCTCTCTCTACCTCTCTCTCTCTACCTCTCTCTCTCTCTACCTCTCTCTACCTCTCTCTCTACCTCTCTCTCTACCTCTCTCTCTACCTCTCTCTCTACCTCACTACCTCTCTACCATCTCCTTCTACCTCTCTAATGCTCTACCTATCTCTCTACCATCTCCTTCTACCTCTCTAACTCTCTACCTATCTCTCTACCTCTCTCCCTCTCCCTCTACCTCTCCCTCTACCTCTCTCTATACCTCTCTCCACCTCTCTACCTCTCTCTCTCTACCTCTCTCTCTACCTCTCTCTCTACCTCTCTACCTCACTACCTCTCTACCATCTCCTTCTACCTCTCTAACTCTCTACCTATCTCTCTACCATCTCCTTCTACCTCTCTAACTCTCTACCTGTCTCTCTCTACCTCTCTCTCTACCTCTCTCTCTACCTCTCTCTACCTCTCCCTCTACCTCTCCCTCTACCTCTCTCCCTCTCTCTCTCTCCCTCTCTCTCTCTCTCTCTCTCCCTCTCTCTCTCTCTCTACCTCTCTCTCTCTACCTCTCTCTCTCTCTACCTCTCCCTCTCTACCTCTCTCTCTCTCTCTCCCTCTCTACCCCTCTCTCTCTCTCTACCCCTCTCTCTCTCTACCTATCTCTCTCTACCTCTCTCTCTCTACCTCTCTCTACCTCTCTCTCTACCTCTCTCTCCACCTCACTGCCACTCTGCCTCTCCCTCTACCCTTCTAACTCTCTACCTCTACCTCTCTCTCTACCTCTCCCTACTCTCCACCTCTCTAACTCTCTCTCTACCTCTCTACCCCTCTCTCTCTACCTCTCTCTCTACCTCTCTCTACCTCTCTACCTCACTACCTCTCTACCATCTCCTTCTACCTCTCTAACTCTCTACATATCTCTCTACCATCTCCTACTACCTCTCTAACTCTCTACCTGTCTCTCTCTACCTGTCTCTCTCTACCTGTCTCTCTCTACCTCTCTCTCTACCTCTCTCTCTACCTCTCTCTCTACCTCTCCCTCTACCTCTCTCTCTACCTCTCTCCCTCTCTCTCTCCCTCTACCTCTCTCTCTCTACCTCTCTCTCTCTACCTCACTGCCACTCTACCTCTTCCTCTACCTCTCTAACTCTCTCTCTACCTCTCTCTCTACCTCACTACCACTCTACCATCTCCTTCTACCTCTCTAACTCTCTACCTGTCTCTCTCTACCTCTCTCTCTACCTGTCTCTCTCTACCTCTCTCTCTACCTCTCTCTCTCCCTCTCTCCCTCTCTCTCTCTACCTCTCTCTCTCTACCTCTCTCTACCTCTCTCTCTCTCTACCTCTCTCCCTCTCTCTCTACCTCTCTCTCTCTACCTCTCTCCACCTCTCTCTCTCTACCTCTCTCTCTCTACCTCTCTCTCTCTACCTCTCTCTCTCTCCCTCTCTCTCTCTACCTCTCTCTCTCTACCTCTCTACCTCACTACCTCTCTCTACATCTGTCTAGCTCTCTCTCTACCTCTATACACCTCTCTACCTCTCGCTACCTCTCTCTACATCTGTCTAGCTCTCTCTCTACCTCTATACACCTCTCTACCTCTCGCTACCTCTCTCAAATATAGCTACAACGTCTACGTATAATACGGTACACTAAGTGGCAGCCGCAGCCTAAAATCACTTCTTGTCCTTAAAAAAAAAACATTCATTACCATATCCAATATATCTCCCCTTTATGACCTTATAAGTATTTACTTCTGCAGCACTCCTTTCTACCTTTCTACTCCTTTCGTCAACAACATCAAATGTTGCAGAGCTAAACACTTATAAGGTCCCAAAGGCGAGACCTATTGGCTATGCCAATGCTTGTTTAAAAGTGCCATGTGGCACACATTCATGCCCTTAGGGCATGTATGTGCGCCACATGTACACACATGCACATTTCAGGGGTGCAACAGGGTGTCCTTCTGGAACCCTTGCACCCTTGAAATTGCGCCCGGAATTTGCGAGTGCCTCTTGGTTACTCGCAAATTGCGGGCGCATATCCTATTCATTCCTATGGGTCTCTTGGCCCATAGGAATGAATGGGATGGTATTCCTTGATTGCGAATCTCAATTTGCGATTCGCAATCAAGGAATATGAAGGAATCGCAAATACTTTTGCGATTCCTACCTACATTCAATTTTGCGAGTCCTTAATAGCGATTCGGTAAAAATCGGTATTAAGGACTCGCAAAATTGAATTTACCTACATCTGGCCCTAGGCTCCTATTGAACTACAGGCCACCCACCTCAATACATTTTTAAAAAACGATTAAAAGTACAAAAAAAATGTAGGTGCAATGCCCCAATCAAACAAACAACACCAATTTTCCAACTTACGTGTGAAATCTCAGATTCAAAATCCTCAAATCCAATGATATATGATGCAGCAGCCACAAAGAGTGATCCTTCCAGCTCCAAATCCAAATGAAAAGTGAACAGGAGATGGACAAAGCACTGGGAGGAACCAGCTGGACAGGAACAGGAAGTTGGAGACTCTGGGGCACTTCTTTCCTCTTCAAAAAAAAAAGTAAAAAAATAAAAAGGACTCCTTGCACAAAAAAGTACAGCCAAATGTCAATCTGAGGAGTTTTTTTAATCCAAATCACCATTTCGAGAAGGTTTTGATGCTGCTCGAGAGAGATTCTTCTCCAGATTGCAAATTCTGCATGTTCGGGATCGCGATCTTCGCAAAACAACCGTCGGAAGTCCGATGTCGCGCCCGAATGATGTGCGGCCGGCTACCAATTCTCGTGGAGCTCGCGAACAGATGGGAAATCTCACCGGCGATCGCAGGCATCCCGGTAAGTCGCTTCCGCGCGTGTGGAAATGCATTTTGAGAGCGCAAACACAAAAAAAACTCTGCTCCGCTGCAGAGTTTTCGGTAACTCCGCTGCCAAAAATCCACAAACTCCGCGAGTGGAGCGGATTTTACGCCCAGGGTTACATTTTCCCCGTTTGTGCCATGATGCACCATTAAACAGGTGCACTGGGTGAAACAGGGAAAAGGCACCCTTTTGTGATGAATGTGCTGTTCTGGGTGTAGCGGATACAGGTGAAATACAGAGCAGGTATTTAAAAGTTGCTCTGTGTTTCACAGTGCAGGTGGCAACCTGCCTGCACTTTCAAGAGGGATTAGAGATCCCCTTCAGGTGGGTGCAGTGAGTGCCTGCACCTGCTTGCAGGAAGATATCTGGGGGTCTATGGGGCCCCCTTCCATCCCCCAAGCGGGCTGCCCACAGGGGGTTCGCTGACAGTGCTCCACTTTTTTGTGGCACACTTTCTGTGCACCTCCTAAGGGCATGCGTGCCTCTGCGACCTCATTGGTAATATGGCGCAGGCACAGGGTCAAAGTAATTCCCTCATTTACATTGGGCCACACCCCCCATGCCCATGCAAATGAGGGAACACCCTCTCATGATAGCGCTGGTTCTATATGTGCGCTATCAGTATTACAGAAGGGGGCCCACAAGTGTCTGCAGCCCCTTCTGTAATACCGAAGTGCTGTAGGGTTGCACAAAGCAGGCGCACATGCCCGCTGTGCCCCCTGTCACTTTCGATAAAAAAGCCCTAGGAATAAGACGCACCAACACACTGAAAACAATAGACACTAAGTGCCTGATTACGAGTCTGGTGGTCCGATGGCCACCAGACTCACATGGGTGCGGTGGTGGTGGTCTCCTGACCATCCGATTATGACTTGGGTGGTGGGACTGCCATGGGACCGCCGATGCCGCCAGGGAACCGCCGTTACCTGTAGTTGGTGTGGCAGTCCTGAAGCCACATTATGATTAGCGGGGCTGCCGTGGTCCCGCCAAGCATATTGCGAGTTTCCTCTCTGACAGGGTTTAAATAGCGGTTCCTCCTCCATATAAACCCTGGCAGAGAGGAAACGAAGGGGCCCCCTTGTGCCTCACGCCATGTGGATGCACACAAGTGGGCACAACATGTGCCCACCTGTATGCATGCACATCAATTCCTGCACGGAATTGACTTTCGAGTCCATGCCGTGCATGAATTTTTTTGACGTTCCCATTGCAGTGCCTGTTTTTAAAGGCACCACCGTGGGCCCGCCCAAAAAAAGCCCGCCAGACATGAGTCACACTTGTAATCTGGTTGGCGGCCTCACCACGGGTTTGGCTGTGCGGCTGCGGGATGGACCAGTCGCAACACCGCCAAACTTGTTATCCGGACCTCACTGCAGGTTTACTAACTTTGCCCACAACGCAGCGCAGCAAGCAAAGTTGCTGTGCTGCGTTGCATGAAAGGGAGAGAGCGGAACAGCGCCATGTCTATTAATATATGGTGCTATTTTCCTCTCTCCTAGCACTGGTACTGTGTGGGGTTAAGGAGCGTAGATTTTGTGCTGGAAGAGTACACATGTGGAATTGTTCTTTTTAAGTTTATCTTTTTGTGCATCAATAATAACTTATAAATACAATTTTACACATGATCCTATATAAATAGGATGAATTAATGTAACTGTAATTCAAACAAATTTCATATACTTAATAGAAGTGATGTTTATCAATGTGTTTTATTTACCCACACATCCCTGCATACATCTACTCCCCACAGGCTTTGCAGAGCAGAGCACACAGTTAAGTTGATGACATAATGGTTTATTTCCATACAGTAGTTGACTTGCTAGTGTTGACGTTGCTATGGTACAGATGTAAGGTTGCAACAAGTACCTCATTCTATTTCTTCACTGGGAGAAATTCTTACTGTCTAAATTTTTCATATTTATTCAAGCATCTCAAGATGACATTAGTAATATGGGTGTTGAAAACGTTTTTTTAGAATTGGGATGGTGCTTATGTGTTAAGGTAATAATACGTATTAAGCTTGTGTTCTGATTTGCTAACTAACTGCTACGTTTGCTCACATCTACGTGATTTCACAGTTTTTTCTAATTTACAATGCAATAAATGTGTATACAAACCCCTTGACTCTGGGGTGAGCCAGATTTTAGAAGACTTTCCTGTTCTATTAAATATGGTGCCTGATTTCCTTATTATTCTGCTCCCAATTGAGAATCATAATAATTTCTGACTTTTACATACTCTATATAACTTTGCATCTGAGAGCCTATATGGCATCAACTCTGTGTTGCGTATTTTGAACTGTTGTAATAAAACCTTTTAACTTTTCATTGATCTAGAATTTAATTATTGAGTGGGAGCCATTACTTATTCAACTGTTTTACTCTCCTAATTGATTGTTTGGGAGGTGCTTTAACGTAGGGACACATTGTCTCGGTATTTGGACAAAATATCGAGTTGTGAATATTGGGAGACAGAAATATCAAAAAGAATATATTGGGATGCAAAAATATCATGATGCAGGAATATCGTTGTCAAGAATATCATTTTTTCAGATAATTAATATCATTGTTAAGAATAATGTTGGTGTAAATATAGTTTTCGATAATATAGTATGTAAAGAATATCGTTTTTCAAATTAAATTGATGTGTTTTAGTGTATATACTAATTTTATGTATTAGTATTATTTGTATCATTGTTATTCATTTTTAAAATATAGTTTGTGATTTTAAGTAATTTAGAATTTTTTATTAAAATGTTAGTAGAAATTTATAGCAGGTAGTTGGGTCTCTAGGGGGGATAGGGTGGGAAATGAATTAAGTAATAATTCCTTATTAATTAATAAATAGTTTTTAAGTAAGTATGGGATTGATATTCATTATTTATATTATGTAATAATGATTTTTTTTAACACAAACTTTATTCCAATTTTCTCAAAGACACACATATCACTGTCATTAGGTACATATCCACAAACCACAATGGTTTACATATTATCACATGCGACAATCCATTCTACTGGTGAAGTTTGCGGTAAAGGTTACAATGCAATAAATTCTTCAACTTGAACAATTAACCCGGTTCCCAACCACCTTTAACTAGACATTGTCACTCTAAGAACAAGCGTGTTAAACGTCTTATATTTGTCAATTTAGTGTCATTGTCATTGTACCAGCACGAACTGGAGTAAAAAGGCAACTGTGACAATGATATGTGATAGGGATCCTGGAATGGCCCAGGCTCCATGTAACGCATGTGTATACAGGCATGGTTTGATAGCCTTGTGAGACATGCTATGAAAAATTATCCACAGCGGGGTAGTATAAGCCAGTTTAGGAATCTGCAGTGTGTACGGTTTTAAAGGATTCCAACATGGCATCCCATTCCAGTGCTATGGGTCTTTTCCATAAGCCCCGGTATTCCTCACAGCGCAGTGCCCCGCTCTCAGCCAGGCCCCATTTCACCCACTTCCTCCTGCCATTGGGAAACTAAGGGGGCGGAGTGGGATTTCGAATTTTTCATCAAAAGGTGTATAGTCAATAATAGCGCTAAGTCAATAAAACTCAGTGTCCTAGCGTTTTTGGGTCTAGGAAAAAGACCAACTATACAGCATTCCAGTGTGTGCCAACGGTTCAGTTCTGTGAGGTCTAAGAGAATAGCCGTGATTTGCGTCCAGTAGTGGGTCAATATGAGGCAGGCCCATAACGTGTAATAAGTCGGCATCTAGTGTTTGACATCGCGGGCAGGTTAAGGGGACTGTTAGGAACATGGGGCCAGATGTACGACGTTTTAGCGGTCGCAAACCAAAAATCTGCCCGTTTGCGACCACAAAAAAGGGTTGTAGCATGTACAAACCCTATTTTGCTAGTTGGTAACCTATTACCGACTCGCAAAATAGGGTTTGCGAGCCGCTATTAGGAAGGGGCGTGCCAAGGGCGTCCATTCCTAATAGCGAGTTGCAGGGGGATATATGATTGTTTTGCGACCGCAAATGCGGTCACAAAACAATTGCAGTTACCACAAATTTCAAATTGGTGGTAAGCCAGTCGCAAACGGGAAACAGACCCCTTCCCCTTTATCTGTGTGCTTTGTGGTGGAAATTAAAACCTTGCTGCATCACGACCCTAGCTGTGTCAGACCCGTTTCTTTGGAGGAAGCGGGATTGGAGGTGGATATTTGGCGGAGGTCGGCTCCGCATTTCTGGCACGCCTCTCGTTCAGTAGCTCCGTGGTTGCCGACAATCAGTGGTAGAATGCAGGGATGCATAACGCGGCGCCCCCCCCCTGCCTGAATCGTGTTTGGGCAATGGGGAGAGAGCAGCGGATTTACTGCTGAATGGGTCGGTGAGCAGCAGGGTAATCTGCCATTAATCCTGCGTGAGAGAGGAGCTGGCATTCCATGGACGACGGAGTCAGAGCATTATTACATGCTTGGGCAAGGTACTTAACAAAGCCTACAAATGTGGACTGTTGGCGGCTTTCTGTGGGCAGAATTGGCACATTGGGGTGTAACGGAGGAGAGAAAGAGGAAAGTACTTACTTGAGGAACTTTCCATGTCCTCTTTCTGTGATGACATCGCTGCTCCAATGAGAAGCCTCTGTGAAGTATTTTAATAAACCCCGCGAATTTCCAGTTAATTGACAGTCGAGCCCAGCACTGGCATGGAAGAAGGCATTCGCCGAAATGCGTCTGCCAGGTGCGAGATTGATGGCAAAACGCTATATCTGTGTGCTTTGTGGTGGAAATTAAAACCTTGCTCCATCACGACCCTAGCTGTGTCAGACCTGTTTCTTTGGAGGAAGCGGGATTGGAGGTGGATATTTGGCGGGGGTCGGCTCCGCATTTCTGGCACGCCTCTCGTTCAGGAGCTCCGTGGTTGTCGACAATCGGTGGTAGAATGCAGGGATGCATAACGTGGCGCCCCCCCGGCCTGAATCGTGTTTGGGCAATGGGGATAGAGCAGCGGATTTACTGCTGAATGGGTCAGTGAGCAGCAGGGTAATCTGCCATTAATCCTGCGTGAGAGAGGAACTGGCATTCCATGGAAGCCGGAGTCGGAGCATTATTACATGCTTGGGCAAGTTACTTAACAAAGCCTACAAATGTGGACTGTTGGCGGCTTTCTGTGGGCAGGATTGGCACATTGGGGTGTAACGGAGGAGAGAAAGAGGAAAGTACTTACTTGAGGAACTTTCCATGTCCTCTTTCTTTGATGAGATTGCTGCTCCAATGAGAAGCCTCCATGAAGTATTTTAATAAACCCCGCGAATTTCCAGTTAATTGACAGTCGAGCACAGCACTGGCATGGAAGAAGGCATTCGCCGAAACGCGTCTGCCAGTTGCGAGATTGATGGCAAAACGCTATATCTATGTGCTTTGTGGTGGAAATTAAAACCATGCTGCATCACGACCCTAGCTGTGTCAGACCCGTTTCTTTGGAGGAAGCGGGATTGGAGGTGGATATTTGGCGGAGGTCGGCTCCGCATTTCTGGCACGCCTCTGGTTCAGGAGCTCCGTGGTTGCCGACAATCGGTGGTAGAATGCAGGGATGCATAACGCGGCGCCCCCCCGGCCTGAATCGTGTTTGGGCAATGGGGAGAGAGCAGCGGATTTACTGCTGAATGGGTCGGTGAGCAGCAGGGTAATCTGCCATTAATCCTGCGTGAGAGAGGAACTGGCATTCCATGGAAGCCGGAGTCGGAGCATTATTACATGCTTGGGCAAGTTACTTAACAAAGCCTACAAATGTGGACTGTTGGCGGCTTTCTGTGGGCAGGATTGGCACATTGGGGTGTAACGGAGGCGAGAAAGAGGAAAGTACTTACTTGAGGAACTTTCCATGTTCTCTTTCTGTGATGACATCGCTGCTCCAATGAGAAGCCTCTGTGAAGTATTTTAATAAACCCAGCGAATTTCCAGTTAATTGACAGTCGAGCACAGCACTGGCATGGAAGAAGGCATTCGCCGAAACGCGTCTGCCAGGTGCGAGATTGATGGCAAAACGCTATATCTGTGTGCTTTGTGGTGGAAATTAAAACCTTGCTGCATCACGACCCTAGCTGTGTCAGACCCGTTTCTTTGGAGGAAGCGGGATTGGAGGTGGATATTTGGCGGAGGTCGGCTCCTCATTTCTGGCACGCCTCTCGTTCAGGAGCTCCGTGGTTGCCGACAATCGGTGGTAGAATGCAGGGATGCATAACGCGGTGCCCCCCCGGCCTGAATCGTGTTTGGGCAATGGAGAGAGAGCAGCGGATTTACTGCTGAATGCGTCGGTGAGCAGCAGGGTAATCTGCCATTAATCCTGCGTGAGAGAGGAGCTGGCATTCCATGGACGACGGAGTCGGAGCATTATTACATGCTTGGGCAAGTTACTTAACAAAGCCTACAAATGTGGACTGTTGGCGGCTTTCTGTGGGCAGAATTGGCACATTGGGGTGTAACGGAGGAGAGAAAGAGGAAAATACTTACTTGAGGAACTTTCCATGTCCTCTTTCTGTGATGACATCGCTGCTCCAATGAGAAGCACCTTGATATAATTGTTCCACGAACTGCATGTACATATCTTATAGAAGTGTCTTTAACCCAAAGCTGTTTTTTCAGCTCCAATACAGTTGTCTGCCTCATACTTGTGTTAAATGATATCTTTCACACTGGGCACGGGCTACATCCATTAATATAGTGCGGTCACCACCTTTCTCTTCACTGCAACAATAATTACTGTTTGCCAAACAGAGTTGTGTATGTGAATATATATATATATTCACTGAAAAAACCATAGGTTTTAGGGACAGTTATAGTTAGTTGGACATTTCACTCGTACAAAACCATAGAAATTCCCCCGTTATAGTTAGTTCAGCTAACTATAACTCGCGCCCCCGCAATGCACTGCTGATGACGTCACATATTACATCACTCATGACATGGTCAGTGACATCACTGATGACATCACTGATGACATCTCAAATGACCTCACTGATGACATCATCCAGTGACTGTGTGTTTCTGTAAAGTTTAAATATGTTTAATATATATAGGGAAAGGCGTATTGAAGAATGAGTGGGTGTATAAGTGTCTGAATGGATGATTTAGTACGTGAGTGACTGACTACAAGTGAGTGATTAAACGTATCTTACTGAATGCATGGGTTAGTGACTAAACTGTGTGAATGTCTGTATCCGTCTGTTTGTTGGTGTGTAAGTGGATGCATGGATTTGCGAATAGCTACATGAGTGTCTATATGGGTTATTAATTGGTTCTCTGAGTATCTGTATGGCTGCCTGAGTGTTTGTGTGGGTGGGGTGTGTGTGACTCTGTACATAGATGTGTGAGTGGGTGATTTACTGGGTGCATGATTTCAAGAGTGCATCTGTGATGGACTGCTTGGGTGGGTGAGTGTGTGTATGGGTGTGTTAGTGAGTGAATGTATATCTCAGTGGTACATGTGCGAGTAACTACATATGTAAAAGGCAGTATATATGTGTGTTAGAGTATTTAAATGGCTATAAGTGAGAGTATGTGATAGTGAGAGTGGCTGTATGGATGCGTGTGTGCTTGTATCAGTTATTGTATAAGAGCGTAAGAATGTGCTAGTATTTGTATGAGTAAGTGAGCTGGTGTGTGTATAACTGTATAGGTGAGTAAATGGGTGTGTGATTAATTTTTTGCATGACTGACTAGGTGTGTGAGTACCTCTATGGATGAGTGGCGGTGTGTGAGTGTTTATATAGGTGTATGAGTGCATATGATAGTCCTGTACTGAGTGACTGTAAGTATGAGTGACTGTACGGGTGAGTGAATGGATGTGTGTGTAGACCTAAGAATCAGTGAGTGGGTATGTAGTTTTTGGTGTGGGAGTGTCTATGGTTTTGAGAATGGCAGTCTGTAATTTAGAGTGGGTGTATCAAAAGTTATATTAGGGTGTGAGAAGATGCATGAAATTATCACATGGATGATGTCATCAGTGATGTCATTTGAGATGTCATCAGTGATGTCATCAGTGATGTAACTGACCATGTCATGAGTGATGTAATATGTGACGTCATCAGCAGTGCATTCCGGGGGCGCGAGTTATAGTTAGCTGAACTAACTATAACGGGGGAATTTCTATGGTTTTGTACGAGTGAAATGTCCAACTAACTATAACTGTCCCTAAAACCTATGGTTTTTTCAGTGAATTTCAAAGGTTTTTTAAATGCTAATTTCTAACTATAACATGTCTGAAACCTATGGTTTTTTCAGTGAATTTCAAAGGTTTTTTAAATGCTAATTTCTAACTATAACGTATTTGAAACCTATGATTTTTTAAGTGAATTTCAAAGGTTTTTTAAATGCTAGTTTCTAACTATGCCTACAGAGGTAGGACATGTGAAGAAAGAAGAAAAAACGCACAGAAAGAAGCAAAAGATGTGCAGAAAGAACCAACAGAGGAGCAGAAAGAGGCCTTGTTGCAAAATCATCCTGTGCCCACAACTTTTTCAGACGGGTACTGGTGGTAACTGACTCTGACTAACCAGAGCCAGTGCTATGCTAAAAGACACTTAGAATACAGTGAAAACACCTACATACACTAGGGAACACTATGCGTTGGGGTACCCCTGTGATTAGCATGACCTCTGCAAGTCCCTAGTACATAATAGGGCAGGGGGATTAAAACTACCTCTTAAAACGCACTACAGGGCGCGTTTGCACAGTGGTGAAGGGAGGGGGGGCCTGAGGTGACATGTGTGCAAACGCGTCCCGTGGCGCGTTTTAAGTTGCGGGATTAAGTCCCCTTGAATCCTGAGGGTCCCTGGGGCCCAATTAGCCCCCCAGGTACCTACAGTTAGGACCACAGAGCTGAGTTGCAGAGAGGCGTTCCGAGGCCACGCACCTTTTTTCACCTCTCTGCAACGCAACTCTGTTGTGCTTACTGAAGGTACCTGGTGGGCTAGTTGGCCCCCAGGGTCCCTCAGGATTCAAAGGGAATTAATTCCCCAACTTAAAACGCACCACAGGGTGTGTTTGCGCACATGTCACCTGAGGCCCCGCCCCCTCCCTTCACCACTGTGCAAACGCGCCCCGTGGAGCGTTTTAAGTTGGGGGATTAGGTCACCTTGAATCCTGAGGGTCCCTGGGGCCCAACTAGCCCACCAGGTACTTCCAGTAAGCACCACAGGCCTGCGTTGCAACGCCTGTAACAAATTGTGCAGTTGTGTTTAGGTAGTGAAGAGGGTCGTGCTGAGGGTAGTGTTTTAGGGTTTAGGGTAGTGCAGTGGTGTTTGTGTAGTGTAGGGGGTCATGCTGGGGGTAGATTTAGGGTTTAGGGTAGTGCAGTGGTGTTTGGGTAGTGTAGGGAGTCGTGCTGGGGGAGTGTTTTAGGGTTTAGAGTAGTGCAGTGGTGTTTGGGTAGTGTAGGGGTCGTGCTGGGGGTAGTGTTTTAGGGTTTAGGGTAGTGCAGTGGTGTTTGGGTAGTGTAGGGGGTCGTGATGGGGGTAGTGATTTAGGGTAGTGCAGTGGTGTTTGGGTAGTGTAGGGGTACTGCTGGGGGTAGTGTTTTAGGGTTTAGGGTAGTGCAATGGTGTTTGGGTAGTGTAGGGGGTACTGCTGGGGGTAGTGTTTTAGGGTTTAGGGTAGTGCAGTGGTGTTTGGGTAGTGTAGGGGGTACTGCTGGGGGTAGTGTTTTAGGGTTTAGGGTAGTGCAGTGGTGTTTGGGTAGTGTAGGGGTTCGTGCTGGGGGTAGTTTTTTAGAGTTTAGGGTAGTGCAGTGGTGTTTGTGTAGTGTAGGGGGTAGTGTTTTAGGGTTTAGGGTAGTGCAGTGGTGTTTGAGTAGTGTAGGAGGTCGTGTTTTAGGGTTTAGGGTAGTGCAGTGGTCTTTGGGTAGTGTAGGGAGTCGTGCGGGGGTAGTGTTTTAGGGTTTAGGGTAGTGCAGTGGTCTTTGGGTAGTGTAGGGGTCGTGCGGGGGTAGTGTTTTAGGGATTAGGGTAGTGCATTGGTGTTTGGGTAGTGTAGGGGGTCATGCGGGGGGTAGTGTTTTAGGGTTTAGGGCAGTGCAGTGGTGTTTGGGTAGTGTAGGGGTCGTGCTGGGGGAGTGTTTTAGGGTTTAGGGCAGTGCAGTGGTGTTCGGGTAGTGTAGGGGGTCATGCTGGGGGTAGTGTTTTAGGGTTTAGGGCAGTGCAGTGGTGTTCGGGTAGTGTAGGGGGTCGTGCTGGGGGGAGTGTTTGAGGGTTTAGGGCAGTGCAGTCGTGTTCGGGTAGTGTAGGGGGTCGTGCTGGGGGAGTATTTTAGGGTTTAGGGTAGTGCAGTGGTGTTCGGACAGTGTAGGGGGTCGTGCAGGAGGTGGTGTTTCAGGGTTTAGGGCAGTGCTGTGGTGTTCGGGCAGTGTAGGGGGTCGTGCAGGGGGTGGTGTTTCAGGCTTTAGGGCAGTGGTGTTCGGGCAGTGTAGGGGGTCGTGCTGGGGGTGGTGTTTCAGGGTTTGGGGCAGTGCAGTGGTGTTCGAGCAGTAAAGGGGGTCGTGCTGGGGGTGGTGTTTCAGGGTCTAGGGCAGTGCAGTGGTGTTCGGGCAGTGTAGGGGGCGGTGCAGGGGGTGGTGTTTCAGGGTTTAGGGCAGTGCAGTGGTGTTCGGGCAGTGTAGGGGGTGGTGCAGGGGTGGTGTTTCAGGGTTTAGGGCAGTGCAGTGGTGTTCGGGCAGTGTAGGGGGTCGTGCAGGGGGTGGTGTGTCAGGGTTTAGGACAGTGCAGTGGTGTTCGGGCAGTGTAGGGGGTCCTGCTGGGGCTGGTGTTTTAGGGTTTAGGGCAGTACAGTGGTGTTCGGGCAGTGTAGGGGGTCGTGCTGGGGCTGGTGTTTTAGGGTTTAGGGCAGTGCAGTGGTGTTCGGGCAGTGTTGGGGTTGTGCTGGGGCTGGTGTTTCAGGGTTTAGGGCAGTGCAGGTGGTGGTGCTGGGGCTGGTGTTTCAGCGTTTAGGGCAGTGCAGTGGTGTTCGGGCAGTGTAGGGGGTCATGATGGGGCTGGTGTTTCAGGGTTTAGGGCAGTGCAGTGGTGTTCGGGCAGTGTAGGGGGTCTTGCTGGGGCTGGTGTTTCAGAGTCTAGGGCAGTGCAGTGGTGTTCGGGCAGTGTAGGGGGTCTTGCTGGGGCTGGTGTTTCAGGGTTTAGGGCAGTGCAGTGGTGTTCGGGCAGTGTAGGGTGTCGTGCTGGGGGTGGTGTTTCAGGGTTTAGGGCAGTGCAGTGGTGTTCGGGCAGTGTAGGGGGTCGTGCTGGGGCTAGTGTTTCAGGGTTTAGGGCAGAGCAATGGTGTGCAGGCAGTGTAGGGGGTTGTGCTGGAGGTGGTGTTTCAGGGTTTAGGGCAGTGCAGTGGTGTTTGGGCAGTGTAGGGGGTCTTGATGGGGGTGGTGTTTCAGGGTTTAGGGCAGTGGTGTTCAGGCAGTGTAGGGGGTCTTGCTGGGGGTGATGTTTCAGGGTTTAGGGCAGTGCAGTGGTGTTTGGGCAGTGTAGGGGGTCGTGCTGGGGGTGGTGTTTCAGGGTTTAGGGCAGTGCAGTGGTGTTCGGGCAGTGTAGGGGGTGGTGCAGGGGGTGGTGTTTCAGGGTTTAGGGCAGTGCAGTGGTGTTTGGGCAGTGTAGGGGGTCGTGCTGGGGGTGGTGTTTCAGGGTTTAGGGCAGTGCAGTGGTGTTCGGGCAGTGTAGGGTGTCGTGCTGAGGGGTGGTGTTTCAGGGTTTAGGGCAGTGGTGTTCGGGCAGTGTAGGGGTTCGTGCAGGGGGTTGTGTTTCAGGGTTTAGGGCAGTGCAGTGGTGTTTGGGCAGTGTAGGGGGTCGTGCTGGGGGTGGTATTTCAGGGTTTAGGGCAGTGCAGTGGTGTTCGGGCAGTGTAGGGTGTCGTGCTGAGGGGTGGTGTTTCAGGGTTTAGGGCAGTTCAGTGGTGTTCGGGCAGTGTAGGGGGTCGTGCAGGGGGTGGTGTTTCAGGGTTTAGGGCAGTGCAGTGGTGTTCGGCCAGTGTAGGTGGTCTTGCTGGGGGTGGTGTGTCAGGGTTTAGTGCAGTGGTGTTCGGGCAGTGTAGGGGGTCTTGCTGGGGGTGGTGTTTCAGGGTTTAGGGCAGTGCAGTGGTGTTCGGGCAGTGTAGGGGGTCTTGCTGGGGCTGGTGTTTCAGGGTTTAGGGCAGTGCAGTGGTGTTCGGGCAGTGTAGGAGGTCGTGCTGGGGCTGGTGTTTGAGGGTTTAGGCCAGTGCAGTGGTGTTCATGCAGTGTAGGGGGTCGTGCTGGGGCTGGTGTTTCAGGGTTTAGGGCAGTGCAGAGGTTTTTGGGCAGTGTAGGCGGTCGTGCTGGGGCTGGTTTTTCAGGGTTTAGGGCAGTGCAGTGGTGTTCGGGCAGTGTACGGGGTTGTGCTGGGGCTGGTGTTTCAGGGTTTAGGGCAGTGCAGTGGTGTTCGGGCAGTGTAGGGGGTCGTGCTGGGGGTGGTGTTTCAGGGTTTAGGGCAGTGCAGTGGTGTTCCGGCAGTGTTGGGGGTCGTGCAGGGGGTGGTGTTTCAGGGTTTAGGGCAGTGCAGTGGTGTTTGGGCAGTGTAGGGGTCGGGCTGGGGGTGGTGTTTCAGGGTTTAGGGCAGTGCAGTGGTGTTCGGGCAGTGTAGGGTGTCGTGCTGAGGGGTGGTGTTTCTGGGTTTAGGGCAGTGCAGTGGTGTTCGGGCAGTGTAGGGGGTCATGCAGGGGGTGTTGTTTCAGGGTTTAGGGCAGTGCAGTGGTGTTCGGGCAATGTAGGGGGTCGTGCAGGGGGTGGTGTTTCAGGGTTTATGGCAGTGCAGTGGTGTTCGGCCAGTGTAGGTGGTCTTGCTGGGGGTGGTTTTTCAGGGTTTAGTGCAGTGGTGTTCGGGCAGTGTAGGGGGTCTTGCTGGGGGTGGTGTTTCAGGGTTTAGGGCAGTGCAGTGGTGTTCGGGCAGTGTAGGGGGTCTTGCTGGGGCTGGTGTTTCAGGGTTTAGGGCAGTGCAGTGGTGTTCGGGCAGTGTAGGGGTCGTGCTGGGGCTGGTGTTTGAGGGTTTAGGGCAGTGCAGTGGTGTTCGGGCAGTGTAGGGGGTCGTGCTGGGGCTGGTGTTTCAGGGTTTAGGGCAGTACAGTGGTGCTCGGGCAGTGTAGGGGGTCGTGCTGGGGGTGGTGTTTCAAGGTTTAGGGCAGTGCAGTGGTGTTCGGGGAGTCTAGGGGGTCGTGCTGGGGCTGGTGTTTCAGGGTTTTGGACAGAGCAGTGGTGTTCGGGCAGTGTAGGGGGTCGTGCTGGGGGTGGTGTTCCAGGGTTTAGGGCAGTGCAGTGGTGTTCGGGCAGTGTAGGGGGTCGTGCTGGGGGTGGTGTTTCAGGGTTTAGGGCAGTGGTGTTCGGGCAGTGTAGGGGGTCTTGCTGGGGGTGATGTTTCAGGGTTTAGGGCAGTGCAGTGGTGTTCGGGCAGTGTAGGGGGTCTTGCTGGGGGTAGTGTTTCAGGGTTTAGGGCAGTGCAGTGGTGTTCGGGCAGTGTAGGGGGTCGTGCTGGGGGTGGTGTTTCAGGGTTTAGGGCAGTACAGTGGTGTTCGGGCAGTGTAGGGGGTCGTGAAGGGGGTGGTGTTTCAGGGTTTAGGGCAGTGCAGTGGTGTTCGGGCAGTGTAGGGGTCGTGCTAGGGGTGGTGTTTTAGGGTTTAGGGCAGTGCAGTGGTGTTCGGGCAGTGTAGGGGGTCGTGCAGGGGCTGGTGTTTCAGGGTTTAGGGCAGTGCAGTGGTGTTCGGGAGTGTAGGGGGTCGTGCTGGGGGTAGTGTTTTAGGGTTTAGGGTAGTGCAGTGGTGCTTGTGTAGTGTAGGGGGTCGTGCTGGGGGTAGTGTTTTAGGGTTTAGGGTAGTGCAGTGGTGTTTGTGTAGTGTAGGGGTCGTGCTGGGGGTAGTGTTTTAGGGTTTAGGGTAGTGCAGTGGTGTTTGTGTAGTGTAGGGGTCATGTTTTAGGGTAATGCAGTGGTGTTTGGGTAGTGTAGGGGGTCGTGCTGGGGGTAGTGTTTTAGGATTTAGGTTAGTGCAGTGGTGTTTGGGTAGTGTAGGGGGTCGTGCTGGGGATAGTGTTTTAGGGTTTAGGGTAGTGCAGTGGTGTTTGTGTAGTGTAGAGGGTCGTGCTGGGGGTAGTGTTTTAGGGTTTAGGGTAGGTCAGTGGTGCTTGTGTAGTGTAGGGGGTCGTGCTGGGGGTAGTGTTTTAGGGTTTAGGGTAGTGCAGTGGTGTTTGTGTAGTATAGGGGGTCATGTTTTAGGGTAGTGCAGTGGTGTTTGGGTAGTGTAGGGGGTCGTGCTGGGGGTAGTGTTTTAGGATTTAGGTTAGTGCAGTGGTGTTTGGGTAGTGTAGGGGGTCGTGCTGGGGGTAGTGTTTTAGGGTTTAGGGTAGTGCAGTGGTGTTTGTGTAGTGTAGGGGGTCATGCTGGGGGTAGTGTTTTAGGGTTTAGGATAGTGCAGTGGTGCTTGTGTAGTGTAGGGGGTCGTGCTGTGGGTAGTGTTTTAGGGTTTAGGGTAGTGCAGTGGTGTTTTTGTAGTGTAGGGGGTCATGTTTTAAGATGCAACGCTCCAATACCTGACCAGTCTGCACTACATAAAACTGCAAAAAAATAAAAATAAAAAGTGTTTTGCACACTTTTGTCATTGGGCTATATGTGGGCTACATCTGGGTAATATTTGTGCTACATTTTGGCTCTTTTTTCACTGGTGGCCATCTTGGAAGTCTTCTTTGTTATGAAGTTTCCTAATTTCCTCATTTACTGCAGTCGCCTCAGTAGGAAATGCTTTCAGTTTTTTACTTTGATTCCATCAAGAAGGCCTTCAGATGTGTCTCACATTTGCCATAAATTCAGAATGTTAGCACTCTAGTTGCTCATTAGATCACTGTAGTAAAGCTACTGCTCACCAGGGAGTTAACTGGAAGTCTGCTGCTGGTATTGAAAGTGATTGTTTCAGTCTGCATGTCAGAATTTTCTAATGAAATAGAAGAGGATTTGAGATCTCACTTAAAACATGCCCTAATTTTTCTTTCTGCAGCACTAACCATAATTTCTATTTCAAAAGGAACCCCCTCATTTTGTTCCTTTTTAAATTAAATGTTTTAAGTGTTACTGGTTTATTCCAATCAAGATGGCTTCAGGTGTGCCATATTTTTGTCATAAGTAAGGCTGTTAGCGCTCTAGTTGTTCTTTAGAACACTCTGGGAAGCAGCAGTAGATCACAAAGGCATCAACTGGCAGGCTGCTCCTGTTGAAATATAACAGGAAGATATTTGAGATCACACTTGAAACATGTCCTAATTTTTCTTTCTACAGCACTAACCATAATTTCTATGACAAAATGAACCCCATCATTTTGTTCCTTTTTAAATTAAATGTTTTAAGTGTTACCAGTTTATTCCAATCAAGATGGCTTCAGGTGTGCCATACTTTTGTCATAAGTAAGGCTGTTAGCACTCTAGTTGTTCTTTAAAACACTCTGGGAAGCTGCAGAAGAACACAAAGGAATCAACTGACAGTCTCTGCCCTTGTTGGATGTACATGTTTTACTGAGAATGTCAGACTTCATTCTCACATGACTGAGAAAGATAATGTGAATTTACAGAAAATATGCTCTCATTTTAGCTTCTGGAGCACCTTCCAAAACTGTATGGGACAAGCATGTGAAAATAGTTTTCTCTCAAACATGATTCATGATATCCCAGCAGAAGGTTTTTCACAGGGTAAAATCACCTTAGAACACACCACAATTCCTGAAATTAGTATGGTACCATCAACAAATGAATTCTAATGTAACTAAAGTCTGTTATCACCCTTTATAGTTCTCCTTTTGGTAACCCTCAAAATCTTTGATTCACTACAATGCATTTCAATGGGGTACTATCATTTATATTGGTCCCAAGATGGCTGCCAGCAATTCCAGGATGAAGTGCTGACAGCCAATCAGATCTCACGATGACATGTGTGGTTAGGCTCCGCCCAGATATATATGTGATTTTACTTTTGATTTTCTCAGGAACTACTGAACGGATTTACACCATTTAAGCAAAAGGCACGACACTGAACCAAGGGCTACCTCTTTGCCAAATTTGGTGTAATTCCGTTCAGCAGTTCGGGCTGTAGCTGCGACTAAAGGTTCCTATGGAAAAATGAATGGGGAAAACACGTTTTGGGACCCCCTTTTTCTCGGCCCCCGCTTGACGAATCACCCCGAGACTTTCAGGATAGGAGCGGACCGGAGCGCCCCAACAAGTTGGAAACTTTTGCGAAGATTCGTCAACCGGCGCCAACGTTATTTCAAATAGAATGTTGCGTATTTCCTATGGAAAATAGGTCCTAACTATAACTATCTACTGGCGACCGCCAGTAGATTATATATATATATATATATATATATATATATATATATATATATATATATATATATATATATATATATATATATATATATATTTATATATATATGTATATATATACTGGGCTTTGTATGGTTGATTTAAAGAATTAAGCAAAAAGTTAATGTAATATAAAATGAACTTTCTTTCTTTGTGATTGACAGTATCCCCAGAAACATCAGAGGAGGGAATAGACAGCTGTCACTCAGAAGATTAGAATCACGGTATATAATCCTACTGGATTGTAAAATCCCAAATGGGATGAACGCAGATGAGGCACTTAATGTACACCTCTGATTTTTCAGCCGCTTGTCCTGCATCTAAAACCCTGTCCGTAGCGTTAGGATCCCACACTTTAGAATCTTTTTTGATAAGTTTTAGTTGCCACATTTTTCACACATTTAGTGTTAAACATCAAATTACAGTTGTTTGAGGGGCTTTATAGTTATCAAGATACATAACATAGGAGAATAAGAATCTGTATTAATTGCCCACTTGGGCCTCATCAAATGTCCACTGCCTACCAACCCCGCTTTTGCCTGCATGACTGTTACTATACAGTATATGTGAGATGTTGTTTGCATTGTGCAAAATTAAGACTCACGTATAGGAATTCTCTATCTATAAATCGCTTTTCTAGTACAATAGCCTCCAACATACACAGGCAAGATACATTGAGATTTCTCTTTTTTTTTTTTTTTTTTGGTTTAGGCATATAAGAGGCTGTAACTCTTCTATTTCTTCTTTCTTAACAAGAATGTGAACCTGTAATAGTGCCCTTCACAAACTATATATATGACACATTTTTTAATGGGTTTTAATTATTGTCACAGTTTATTCTAAAATACATGTAAATACTGTTGTGATGTTAGCAAATGTAGCTTTGAAAACAGTATAATTTTGTTTTTGTTTTCGTTTAAATCACTTTTGTTTTTTTGCACTATCATGGTTGCAAAAGAATTTCTTCTATGTCCTTTAAACACAAATGGTTGCTGTGATAACTAAACCAATGTGCTTGACTCACTCTTGTATAAGTAGCACAGTTTAGAGATACCTGATGTAGTGAACAAGGCGGTTCGCCGCCGAAACGCGTCTAGGTCATCATTGTAGAATAAAGGAATCTTTCTTTGACAAATTTCCCACGGAGTCAGCGCCTGCTTTGTATGTGATATCAGGACTGGTACAATACGTCAGGTGCCAAACAACCAGACGCTGGTAATAGAAATGTAAATAATTCAAACTCCTTAAAAGAAAAATTTTAAAAACTTGAAAAAAAGTGCAGAAGCGAACAGAGCAAATGGTGGGAATCACACTCGTTACAAAAATACATAGAAGTGGGCAGAATTCCGAGAGGTTTGCGAATTTTAAATGCTCCGAGCTATGAAGACCCAAACCCCGACCTTATGCGTGAGTGGGCTGAAAGTAATTTGGATTCTTCCCGAAGACTTGTTTTAATCTTAATCAAATACGCTGATATAGATAGAGCCCAGCTCCTTAAAGAAATAGACGAACTGAATGACGAATTGGCACAAGGAGAAGAAACTGATGAAATGATTAAAATGAGGAAAGAAATGATGGTGCGCCTTAAAAAAGAAGAAGACAAAATTAAAGACAGAAAAGCCTACAAGTTTCAAAGAGATCGTAACGATTACGAACTTGGACAAATATTCACCTTTTCCAAGAAATACGATGGTTTCAGAGCTACTAACAGCAAATCAACACAAAAGATATGTACAGCTAAAAGAAATCCGGACACGGGACATGAAACTTCAAGATCCGACATGAGTTCAGCAGGAGGTAGTGATTCAGACTCCGAGATGAGAAATCCAGACTCCGCTGATAATCTCAAAAAACCATTACCAGGAGAGGAGTTAGTTTTTTTATGTCAACAAAGGAGACAAACTCTCCGCCCCAGACCTCAAAAACAAAACGAAGAGCCACAAACTACAAGCGTAGGCAGAGGCGCAAAGCAAGCAAGAAGCGCACAGAACTATTCAAGGAAAAGGGGAGGGGGTCAGTGGCAGAAAAAGTAACTATAGAAGAAAAATCAAATCAAACCATAATTAACCTCTCCAATGTCAAACTGTCAGCAAAGGAAGAAAGCGTCTTAAGTCTGGGTTTAACGTATTCCCCGGGTGCCAATTTTGATTATGCATCCACAAGACTCGATGTGTACAAAACAGTGAGAAAACTCAAGCTCAAGAAATTCCATACATTATCTAAACAAATGAATTCCAATGTGACAACAGAACAAGTTCTGGAAGAATACCCGAATTTATCACAGACAGATATACCGCTGCTATTGGAAATGGAGAGCCTTTGGGACCATAGTGAACAAGACTATCAGCAAAGTCATCCATTTAATTCTGACGCAATGGAAAACGTGCAAATGATGAATATCAATAAAGGACCACTACAACAAACTCCATTTAAACAGAAGTCCACATTTAATCCCATTACACCTCGGGATTCTATTGATGTCTTTCACGAGACAGTGACAACACAACTGAAAAAACTGAATAAAGAAGTAGGAATGACTAAAACTAAATATAACAATCAACAGCGACAATATCAGAATTTGGTCACAAAATTAAAAAGAAACAAAGGTATTATAATAAGGAACAGTGATAAAGGTGGCAATGTGGTCATTTGGCCAAAAGAAGATTATCTCAAGGAAGCATTCAAGCAACTGAATGACAAAGAATGCTATTTGAAAATTAATGCGGCAAACCTGAAAAACATTCATGCCTCATATTACAACAAATTGTCTATATGGAAATCAAAAGGACTTATTACTGTCAATGAATACAAATTTCTTAAAACAGATAACCCTGTAGCACCAACGATATACTTCATCCCCAAGGTGCACAAGAATCCGTTAACACCACCTGGTCGTCCGATCATATCAGCCAGAGGGGGACTTTTGGAACATACATCCATGTATGTGGATTTCTTTTTACAGGACTTTGTTAAGAAATTGCCGTCTTATGTCCGCGATACTGCAGACTTTCTTAGGAAAATCAACACTGTGGAATGGAAAGAAGGTTATCTGCTAATGACTATGGACATAATGTCATTATATACAAGTATTAAACACGATGATGGGATCCAAGCCATAAAGCATTATTTGACACAAAGACTGACATATCATACTGAACATAATAGTATGTTGGTGGAAATGTTAAAATTTTGTTTAACCAATAATAATTTTATGTTTAATAACCTTTTATTCCAGCAAGTCAGGGGAGTGGCCATGGGGGCCAGCTTTTCACCCAGTTATGCCTGTCTTCATATGGGCTACTGGAAGGAGCTTGTCCTCATGGGCACACATTGTCATCTTGTTGAGAACCATGTCCAGACATGGCTTCGATATATAGATGACATATTTGTAATTTGGCGAGGAACACAAGATGAGGCCATAGCTTTTGTTGAAAAAATCAACTGTAACCAGATAAATCTACATTTTACATCTACCATCAGTGCCAGTAAGGTTAACTTTCTTGACACTGAGATTTATGTCAAACACAATAAACTTGAAAGTAGGCTCTTTCGCAAAGAAACGGCAGGTAACACCACGCTACACGCAACCAGTGCTCACCCAAGACATTTAATTAATAGTGTACCATATGGTGAGATGCTGAGGTTACGCCGTATTTGCAGCAATGACCATGAGTTGGCAATAGCACAACAAGATAGTTAGAGGAGATTTAACCCTTTCCGTGCTCATGACGAGCTCAGCTCGTCATGCTGCGCGGTAGCGCTGTGCGCATGACGAGCTGAGCTCGTCACGACCCCACCCGCGATCGGAATGTCCAGCATACGAGCGGAATTCCGATCGCGGTCAAGGGGTTAAGGAAAGAGGATACAATGACCTGATTATATCTAAGGCAATATCTAAGTCCATGCTACTGAGTAGGGATTCCTTGCTTTTGGATAAGCAGACTGATGCACATGCAGTGAGCAAGATACTTGAACCAAATAAGAAACACAGAGAAAACACGTTCCGAATGATAACTAGATTCAGTAACCAACACAACAAAATACAAAAGATCATACAAAAGAACTGGCCGCTGGTATTGAATGATGCAATCATTGGACCCTGCTACCGCAGAGGGTATCATTTACTTACAGTAAATCAGCTTCTATGAGAGATGCATTGGTCAATACTAGCCCTGAAGTTATTGAGAAAACTAATTGGTTACAGACTAACAAAGGCTTTTTCAAGTGCAGGACGTGTAAAGCCTGTGTCCATGGTATTAACAAAAAAACATACCTAACACCTTTCAGTAAGAAGGAGCATACAATACAGAAGTTCCTCACATGCAAAACTGAATATGCTGTCTATGTGCTGGAGTGCCCATGTGGCCTCCAGTACATAGGCAGCACCAAGTTGCAGGTACACAAACGTGTCCTGCAACACCTTCGTGATATCTGTAATCAGGATAATACTTATCCAGTGGCAAGACATTTCAAAACAGCCCATAATTCTAAAAATACAGATTTGAAATATTTTGTAATTGACAGTGTTCCCCCTAGCAGACGAGGAGGAGATAGAGAATCCAAATTACGTAGACTTGAAACAAGATATATACTACAATTGGATTCTAAGGCACCAGGAGGCCTTAATGCTACGGAGGATATGTACACATGTTTGGGTTAATAGAAGGCAGGAAAGATCAAGTTTAGACACATGGGTAACTAACCATGATGATCAATATATAGAATCTAATACAATGAATTTGACACCAGATTATTTGACTTAACATCGCAATATGAACATGGGATATTTGGCAATATTTTGCCACTCAGTGCTACACAGTACATAATATCCTTTAAACACTAAGCACACATAAATATATATTTTTGGATATTAAAAAATTGTTGACATATGTATACCGATTATCGGTTTAGAATTTATGTCAACGTATTTATCAATATTTTTAGATATTTATAGAATTTATCTATTTATCCATTTAGATATTTATGTATTTATTGGGTTGCATTTTTTCAAGTATATATGGATGACATTGTATTTAGGTTGATTTTAACTTTTATAATGATATCTATTTATCTATTTATCTATTTATCTATTGCCAAGTTTTGCACATTCTATGCGACACAGTTAGCTATCAATCAAATAAGCATGTATCTATATTCTTAATAATTGGTCAAGTAATAACAGTCTATACCAGCAGTTGTACATATATTTCAAATCCCTCGGTTTGGATGGCAACATACATTTGATTTCAGTATAGTCTACGCACTCTGTTCGCAACAAATGTAATTTATGACAAGAGGATTAACATACACTCTTCATTTGTAAGGAGTCTATTGATTTTAAACCACTGATTCACATTCTTTTTACACATTGGTAGCACTTAATGACATGGACTATACGTAATGACAGAGAAACACTTCCCCAAGCCATTTATGGTTGTAGTGTTTAATACTTACGTACCAAACAATAACTGTGTATTTAACCATAGATTAAGGAACATAGGATTAATCATATAAATTTCATTCTAGTATTCCTTAAAACATGATATTATTTAACTTATTTGCAATGGGTATTTTACCATTATACTAAGCAAATCGAATCTTTAACGTACGTGTGTAACTGTTATAGTTCTGAACAAAACAAATGTGGTGATGTAATATATTTCTTCTATGTCTATGAGAGAGTTTCTCTTTTTTTATATACAACTATTGGTTTTTTAGGTCGAGCCTCGAGTAGCGCGCAAGCGCTGCTAGGCGAAGACTTTATGTTAGGGGGTTTCAAAAGCTGACCACACGCTCGTGCGTCGTGGCCTTTTTCGGGCGGTTACGCGCGCAGGGCCGACATCTGTTTCCCATTATCGTGCCCAGACGCGGGCGCGATAATTGGAAACACATGCCGGGAAAAGGCCATGACGCACGAGCGTCTGGTCAGCTGAGCAGGCTGCCGCGCTCGCTCGCCCCCGCTCCTCTGTGGTGCGCGCACACCACTGGTTTCGCGTTCGGCTCCTCTGTGGTGCGCGCGCACCGTTTCTATTCCGTGCTTGTTTTAAATGTCTCTGATCCGCTACCTTTGCGGGTCACAGGTCCTATCCGTTTTTTAGGCACTTCGACCCGAATACAGCTTGTGGGTACATTTCCCACTTATCTTCTCCAAGTGCTCTTGACAGCTCAGCAGTAGGGCGCCCCTCTGATCTCCAGTGGGCACCCCACTTCTTTACTGATGCCTGTGTATGGGGTTGGCCCCTCCCCCTGCATGCTTTACTTCAGGTGTTTGCGGTGCAGCCATTAGCCGGGCCATTGATCATTGCCTGGGGCTCCACACCTGCCGCCCCCACCCCTGTCGGGGCCTGATTTATGGGCAGCCAAGGCGCCCACAGTCGGTGTTTGCTGTCCCAGGTTAGGAGCCGCATCCTTCATTCTCTGATAGCCTCTGTCACCTCGGCTGTTGCACCCTGTGACCTCCCCAACCCTGCAGGCCCTAAGGCAAACATGGCGCCTGCTGACAGCAGCTCTTCGCCCCTCCCCCAGCACAGATTCAACAAAGGTGGCTCCCGCCAGTGGCGGTGAAAAGATGGCAGAGTCATAGTGCAGTTAAGCCAAATAACACCCCCCTCAGTCCCTTGGTTAGGTACTGAATGCAGCCATAATAGGAGTGCACGGGTCCCCTCAGACCCCTGGGACCCGCTGCCACTGCTGCTGCTGTACGATCGAAATCTCCGCCTCTGGTTCTCACAGGAAGAAAGGCACTCGTTTTCTAGAAAATCGGCTAGGGGTCCCCTTTATTTGTAATAAATATGGTGATACAACATTTGAAGCAATTATAAAGGGCGTGTATCCGTATTTAGGTAATTTTTGTGGGCGCTGCACTCTTTCGCAGATGTATTGAATGGATGCGGGGGGTTGGGGGGAATATGGTCAAGATCACACAGTGTGACCAAGTGTACATGCCAGGACTGGAATTAAGGCCTCTTAGTTCAGAAGCCTGTCAAGTGGTCACCAATCGTGCTGCGTTGTGGTTCTGTAAATAAGTGTTGCCTTCAGCTTACTGGACGCTATTTATTTTATCGACACCAGAAAGATGAAAAGCACTCCTGTCATCCTGTAACCTGTCGGTTAAAGCGCTGAGCCTCGCAGCTGGCGCTCACTCCGCTGCCCTTTCTTACCGGAAGGTGAATGGAAGAGGCCAAACAGGGGTCGATGAGAGATGGAAAGAGTTGTATACACCGCTTAGAAGCGTGCAGAGCCAGACAGGCGCTTGTTTAATAGGGTTGTGATGCATATGAGTTAGGATTTTTCTGTTTGGCATAAGTGAAACTGGAGTTTTATGTAGATTTATAGTTGTTGTATCCAAATGAATGTTGTCCTCTTTTTTATAATGAATGATATTTTACTATGGATTTGAAATACTAAGTTATTAACTGCAGGTGAATTTCATGTTGATGATTTTATTTGTGTGGTATTTTACGTGCTATTTTTTAAGGACTATGGTCTAAAATAAACATACTTATGATGATGACACGTAATCAAGTGTTTCAATCTGGGCAGTCCTCCATGTCATCTGCAGAAAGGCAAGTCTCATCTAGCAGTTTCTCTAGTCATTTGTGAACACATTGCACAACATGGACTGTTTGCCCATACACTTGTCGTCTAACTCTCAGCTAAAAACTTAACCTATTTGCAAATTCGTGTCACCGTGAAGAACAGTATCGAAGCTTTACAGAAATCTAAGTAGCCCACATTTGTTGCTGTTGTTTAAGTGTGGCTACTGTCATTTATATCTGCCTGGAAGTGCTCGTCATCAATTCTACAACAAGCATTGGCATAGCCAATAGGTCTCGCCTTTCGGACCTTATAAGTGTTTAGTTATCCAGCACAATATCCTTGGTGCAACAACATCAAGTGTTGCATGGCTAAACACTTATAAGGTCCCAAAGGCGAGACCTATTGGCTATGCCAATGCTTGTTTAACCTGCCCTTGTCACTTTAAATTCCCTCACAACCCCTCCATCTGTGTCATTTGATCAAGGCTCCTTGGAGCCGAAACGTTATGGCGGCACAGAGATAAACTATTGAAGATCGACTAAACCTGGGTCCTTGTCCGTAATTTCAGCGGATTACTTGGAGAACGCGGAGTACGGAGTAAAGCTATATATATATATATATATTTATATATATATATATATATATTTATATATATATGTATATATATACTGGGCTTTGTATGGTTGATTTAAAGAATTAAGCAAAAAGTTAATGTAATATAAAATGTATTTTTTTATAATTGTGTTATATCTTTGGCGCTTTTGACGAATCTTCACAAAATTTTCCCAAAAAAGTGTGCCAGTGATTCTTGTTGCGCATGGAAAGGTTTGGGGTGATCCGTCAAGTGGGGGCCTAGAAAAAGGGGGGGTCAAAAAATTGAATTTCCCCATGTTAATTCCCGTAAGCTTTTGAACACGACTACAGCCCGAGCCGCTGTACGGAATTACACCGAATTTGGCAGAAATGTAGATTTGGTTACGCAGATCACGCTTTCAGTTATTTGGTGTAAATCCGTTCAGAAGTTGTTGAGAAATTAAAGGAAATCCAAATATGTATATATGTGGCCGCAACGACTTGGCGAATAATGACGAGCTCGTGCAGAGATCTCCAGAGCTTTGATTGGCTGCCAACACTTCAACCAGGAAGTGTTGGCAGCCATCTTCCAACTCGGCTTCAGCTGAGTACCAAAATAAAACACAGAAAAATGAAAAGGGGGCAGGGTACGAATACCCAGAGGGACCCCGCCACAGCAAAAAAGTATTTTTAAAAACATTTTGTCGCAAAATCACGAAAATGCGTGAATTTACAGCAAAGGTTTTTTTTAAAAACAAGCGCGGTCTTCCACACTTGTTTTGAAACGGGCTGCGGGCATTTTGCCCCTGTGTTATTGAAAGATGATTGTGCCCTTATATTAGAGAGAAGCTCGGGCACTTATGGTATATTCAGAGACTGTGTTCCTTTAATATAGTAGGGAGCTTTTGCCTGTATGTTATTGAAAAGAGGCTGTGTTCCCTGAAAGAGATAATGCCCCCTGTGTTGTTGAAAGGCGCTTATGCCCCTCGTGGAGGGAGCTTGTGCCCCCTTTATTATCAGAAGGAGCTCATGGCTCCTCTATTATCGGAAGGAGCTTGTGGACAAATGTTATCGGTAGGAGCTCGTGCCCCCTGTGTTAGCTGAATGAGCTTGTGGCCATGTATAAATGGAAAGAGCTGTACCACCCTCTATAATCAGAAGGAGCTCGTGCCCCTGTGTTGTTGAAAGGAGCTGATGCTTCTGTATTTTCTGAAGGAGCTGGTGCCCCTCTGTCATCAGAAGTAGCTCGTACCCTGTGTTGCTGAAAGGAGGTCGTGCCCCTCTACTCCCAGAAAATGCTTGTGCCCCTTATATTATCAGAATGATATGGTTCCCCTGTGTTGTAGAAACCTGTTGTAGTGCCTCCGTACTTCCGGAAGGAGCCCGTGCCACCTCCATTATTGGAAAAAGCTTGTGCCCTTGTGTTGCTGAAAGAAGCTGGTTCCTCCCTACTTACGAAGGGAGCCTGCCCCCCTCCTATATTATTGGCAGAAGCTCCTGCCCCTGTGTTGTTGAAAGGAGCTCGTGGCCTGTATCATTAGAACGTTCACGTCCATTTACTCTTCTGCTTGAATAGTGTGAAGCTCGTGCTTGTGAAGTTAGCTCACAGGATCTCAGATTTTCTTTGTAGGCCGGAAGCAGGGTGTAAAAACTTCTTACAGCTCTCAGCATATGAGAATATTTGTTCAGCCTAAAAAAGTTAGTGACAACCAGTGGTCGAAGTGGGCAGGATCGGAGGGGCACGATGTGCCCATACTTTTTTAGTTTAAGAAAAACTGTTCCCCTACTTTTTCTGAAAAGACAATACTTCCAAAGGTTGACATGCTTCATTTGAATTTTAAGGCAGGGAGTCTCCTGTGCTGTGAAACAGAGGGAGGGGCAGACATTTAAAGGAGCCTTCTTGCCAGGGTGCCTGGCTGCCTGAAAGAAATGCAAATGTGCGCAGCTGGTCAATCTGCAAATGGAAAGGGTGTTTGGAAGCTGGCATTGGCTTTGATTGATGGAATCCCTTGAAGCTTCCTGATGACACAGATTTATTCTTTTTGAGAGTTATTGCAAGGGGATACCAGCTGAGCTGTGAAGTGTGTGCTTTTAAAGGACAGTTATAAAACAAATGTGCACTATGTCCAGTGTGGGTATCACTTAAAACTATATTTTGGAAGCAGTTTTGTTTATCTTAAACCTTTTTGCGCATTTTGTAGTAGCCTGTCTTATACTGTGTATAATGCAAGTTTAAAATAATGGCTTACATGTTCACAGTGCTTTCTGTCACAGACTGGGACCTTGTAGCACTAAACATACACAAGTCACTATTCTCCACTGCACCAACCAAGACTCAGTCCCGTGGCTCTCTGGTTATACACATAGACCTCTGCCGTGCATTAACTAATAGAGGTTTCATAATGTACAATACTGCATTTCCCAACAATTAACTTAACTTGCATTTATTTTTCATTTAAGCTTATTTTATATGTAGCTACCTGAAAGTGAAACTTTTAAGAAAGGTACAGAATATTTTGTTTTTTAGCCACGCCTTTTACCGCACCCCCACTTACACGCACCCCGTCCCCATTGCATGCAGCATCACTGTTCCCATACTTTTTTTAATGCACTTCGTCCACTGGGAACAACCCTTTCAGGCCTCAGAGGCCTACAGTCTCACTGGTTGAACCATCAGATATTCTGCTCATCAAAAAAGTCCAAGAAATTCTAAGGCGCTTAGTTAAGACCTGGGAAGAAGCTGCTCTGTAATTTGTGTTAGACGCCATCAAATGCCTACACATCAATTTGGTTTTTTGAGACATCAATGTTAACATTAGAAAATATAGAGATAGTTATAGCAACTGTTTACAACTTAGAGGCGTTTTCTTTTACTGTAGTGTGTATAATACCAACAGAGTCGCTATTTGGTTATTTTTTTAAATATAAAGGTTTTGTGCATATTTACACTGATGTGCGGTTGGTAATCATTTAGTAAAGCGCACCAAAGCATGAGCGTTTCTAAATGTGATGTCATTTGAGATGTCGTCAGTGATGCCATCAGTGATGTCACTGACCATGCCATGAGTGATGTTATATGTGAGGTCATAAGCAGTGCATTGTGGGGATGTAAGTTATAATTAGCTCAGGTAACTATAACTGCTGAATTTCTATGGTTTTGTACGAGTGAAATCTGAACCTAACTATAATGTCCCTGTAACCGTTGGTTTTTTCTGTAAATAGATATAAACATACACACACACACACACACATATATATTTGTATGTGTGTTTAAATATCTAGTATTAAACATTAGATTTCTTTAATTGACATTATATTAATGGTATATAGTAAAATAGTTAGGATTCACCACTTTAAACTATATATATAAAAATATATATATATGTACATATATATATATATATACATATATATATAAATAAATAAATATATATAAGTATATGTATATAAACAATATATATATATATACACACACATATATATATATATATATTAACATATTAGTGTGAAAAAAATTCTATATTTTTGTACTTACCAGTATAAGGATAGGAAAACAATATTTTTGTAAATGATACTTTTGACACATTATTTCTGTTACACAATTTTGTTGATTCTGATATTGTGTCAGTGATCTCATTGCCTCATGAAATTGAGATCTAACTCAGTCTCTGATCCAGAAAACTGTGGGAGAACTGAATGAGGTAAAGTTTTGGAGTGTCCAAATTTTGGTGTATGGTTTTGCTCTCACACATGCATAGTTGGAAAAGTTTTGAAAAATAAAAACATTTCTCCAAACTAATGCTATCCTCAAAAAGGTGTAATTTTTTGGTGCAAAGTCCTGTCTACAATTGTTAGTAGATAGAGCTTTGCATCAAAACCCATTGGTGGTAACGTGAGAATACCCATGTACCACCCATGGCATGCTCCTTAATGCAAAGCGGCAGTATCGCTACTTTATGTTTACTTTAGGACTACTTTCCATGGCAAATATGTTTTTGATTTTTGTTACAACGCAAACAAGTGCAAACTGTTAGGAAATCTGCCCTGTTTGTAAGAGACCAATGCATACACTGCAAACAAGAGAACCCCACACTGTCACTGGGCAGAGAAAAATAGACACACACAGGCCAGGGGAGACAGGGGCATAGGTTTTTTTAAAAAAAATATAATTTTTATGAGCATTTCAAATACGTACATTACCAACAGGAAGCCAATGTACTATATCACAGCTTATTAGAACAAAGTGCATAGTGTATCAACTCCCCCTGCCCACATCCCCCACGGCTCAGATCATCACATATAAAGAAAAAGTGAATTCCGTAAAACATTGTATTAGTGGCAGTTAGAGTGGACCAGTGAATTATATTCATGTTAAGTCTGGATGGAGTTCAACGGAGTCGGTCTTTTCACCCTGAGAGGTCTCTGTATCGTCTGTATCAAGTTTTCACCGCCCCTCTAATCTATGGGGGTAACTCATCTGGTGGTGTCAATAGTTCTGTAAGCATTGCCGCCCAAGTCCTCTTGTCGTCCTCAAGTTTTTCATCCCTGCGCGTCTTTTTCATGTGACACCCCTCAGCGTTTATCCATTCAGCCATGTCTCTTAACCAATCTTCAATCGTTGGGTGTCTAGGGGACAACCACCCAATCACAATCCTGTGTTTAGACATGAGCACTCCCAGGATAAGGAACTTCCTGCTTATTTTTTTTTTTAGGGAACAGGATATACCCCAACAGGCACTGGCCCATCTCCCTGGGAATCTCCCACCCCGTGACCGAGTTGAGCCTAAGTATGACAGATTGCAGAATCCATCTATATTAGGGCATCTCCATAACATGTGCAAAAAATCGGGTGCTTGTCCCACCCATCTGGGACAATCTGCTGACCGCTCTGGGTTCATGGCCTGCAGCCTAATAGGAGCTAAATATACCTGATGGATCACGTTGTACTGTAGCAGTTTGAACCGCACATTAGTGGAAGTGGTATTAACCCCCTTGTGGACTGTCTCCCAAGCATTCGCCATAAGAGGCGTCTCAAGATATGCCTCCCATCTACCCTGCACTGCTAATGTGGCAGTGGGAGCATCCTCCCTCAAGGCCCTGTATATGTGGGAGACCAATCTCCTGCCCTCAGCCATAACCAGCAGACCTTCCCGTGTCCAGAAAGTCAGTGGCACCTCAGGGAACGTCGGCCAAATCTCTCGTGCAGTAGCTACTATTTTAGCAAATTGTAGGAATGGCCCGGCGTCTGCCAGAGAAATAAACTGGTTGATGGGGTATAAGTCCCCCAGCGACTCACAGTCGCCCTTGCGCCATTTATGAAGGGACATGGCCGTTCAATTGTTTTGAATGGGAGCAATGCCCAGATATTCATATCCGGCACAAACAGAGCCCTCTTCAGCACCGTCTTGACTGATCGCTCCCATGCTCTGCAGACCATTCAAACTATATATGGCCATCACGCCAGTGCCCCCGACCCCATCATCAGGACTTCAGGCAATGAATACTTGCCACACGTGACCCACAGTAGTCTGCGTTCTCAGTTATCATGGTCGTCCAACTAGTGGACCGGGTGTTAGAGTTGCGCTGCCAGATAGTAGTACTTTAAGCATTGCACTTCCAGCCCACCCCTCCGCCATGTACGCTTCAATGTCGCCAGGCTGACTCTTTTCATCCCAGTGTCCCAGAGTAACTCCACAATGAGTTTATCCAGATCTGTGAAGACCCGCCCATGTATGTCGAACAGAGTTCCCTGGAAGAGGTGTAAGCACCTAAGTATTACCATCTTGACCAGAGCGATTTTACCCATCAACGATTGTCGAAGGGTGTTCTAAGATTTTATATTGTATTTCTAACCTTTTATATTGCATTTCAAACCATCCACTATCCTACTATCCTCAAAGTCCTGAGCTCCATGCGTGATTCGGATCCCCAGATATCTAGACACCTTTGGCTCCCAGGGGTGGGACAGAGGTGGTAGGTCCTGTTCAGTCCGTCCTGCCAATACACCTACGGGAAACAGCTTGGATTTGGTGCGACTGACGTGCAGCCCAGTGTGTTCACCAAGGTCTGCCAAAATCGCCAACATGATGGGGACAGAGTACCTCCGATGATATATCAATGCATCGTCTGCATAGAAGGACACCACGTGGGTGGCACCTCCGGTCTGGATACCCCACCCCTCTAGCATCGTCCTAAGGTGGCAAGCCAGTGGCTCCATGGCCACCGCAAAAAGCAATGGCGATAGGGGGCACCCTCGGCGGGTCCCCCGACTCAATGCAAAACTCCAGTATACTGTCCTACCCACTCTGGCTGAGGGGCCACTATACAGCAATTGTACCCATTTTATATAGTTTTCCCCAACTTCTACTTTACGTAACACCTCCCACAAGAATTCCCACGATAGAGAATCGAAGCTTGTTCGATGTCCAGCAACGCGAGCGCGTACTGATCATCGTGCAAGATGGGGGAATGTAGCACCAATGACAACTGTCGCAAATTGTACAGAGTGTGCCTATTCGGGATGAACCCACACTGGTCCTGCACTATTAACTGAAGCAGGTAAGTCTGATGGCTAAAACCTTACTGAGGATTTTCAGGTCGACATTTAGCATAGATAAATGGTGGTAGGAGGACACCGCTGAACCGTCCCTATCGGGCTTGGGGAGCATCACTATTATCGCCTCTCTCACAGACTCTGGAAGCAACCCCCTCTAATAAGCCTCTTCTAGACTTCCAGCAGACGCTCAGCCAGGTCTCACTGTCTAGTGTGAAAAAACTCGGCCGGTAAGCCGTCACGGCCTCGGGCCTTTGTTGTCTTCAACGCTTTCATTGCCGCCATTATCTCATCTTTAGTTGTGGGGCATCCACATTGTCCCTTTCCTCCCCAGACAACAGTGGCATTTGTATTGTAGCTAGGTATGACATTACTGCTTGAGGACTCGTGAGTTCTGGAGCCTTGTACACCTCTTGAAGGTGTTCAGTGAACACCTCCACTATGTCTTGTTGCGAGGATACCAGTCTACCCTGCCGGTTGCGGAGCCTCGCTATCGGTACATCTATTCTCGCCTCGAATAAGCATGGCGAGCATTCTGCTCGCCTTGTCCTTCTCCCTATGTAGCCTTTTTCTATAATTTGAGCTCACAAACTTATCACGCCTGTCCCAAGTGTCTAGCAATTCCTTCTTACAATCCTGTCACGAGTGTAGACTGAGGGGGTTCTTGACCAATTGCTTTTCCAGGGCACCTAATCGTTTCTCAAGGCCATCTAACGTTCTAGTAAGTTGCTGTTTGACCCCGTACGTTATTTTCAGGCACTCCCCCCTTAATACAACCTTCATTACGTCCCAATCCATGGCCCTGGTGGAGGCACTACCCCAGTTTTTACTAAAGTAACTATCTAGCACCCTGGACACCTCATGCGCAAACATCTGGTTCGTTAATGCTTCAACACTCATTCTCCATAGCTGCACTTACAAAAGCTGCACATGCATTCAAAACATGACTAGCAGGGGTGAATGGTCTGAGATATATCGTGCTAGGTAAGTAACATTTTCCACCCACTGTAGGACCGCATCTGAGAGCAGGCAGTAATCAATACGGCTATCTGTGCCTGTTGTGGGTACATAGCAAGAGTACAGCTTGCTCTGAGGGCGGCGCATTCTCCAAATGTCGTGAAGCCCCAGGTCTCCCACCATTTCCTGGAATGCACCTGTCATTGGTAACTACCTTTGGGGGGTGGCGATCAATCGCTCCATTCAAGACACAGTTTAAATCACCAGCCATAATCACAGCTACCAGCAAGTGTTCTAGCGTCGCACACAAACTGGTGCCAAAAAATGTAGGGTCATCTATTGTTGGGGTGTACACATTCACCAAGCATACTTCTCTTGCATCCAGCGTCCCTGCAACTATTAGATAGCGGCCCTCCGGATCTGTTTTCACCTCCTTCGCTACAAAGGGAACCCTGGGGGCCACCCATATCATAGCCCCCCTAGCATAACTAGGGTACGTAGTTGCAAAGACCTGCCCCCGCCTTCTGCGCCGCAGGGAAGGCAAGCAGGAATCCCAAGTATGGGTCTCATGCAAAAAGGCCACGGAAACCCCATATCGACACAAGTAAGAGTGCATTCTCTGCCTCTTATGAAAGTGACCCAGTCCTCTGATGTTCCAGGTCATACATTTCCAATCAGAGGCCACTTATAACTTTGGTGTCTGACAGCTTGGCCGCATATACAATTCTCTGCCACCCCATCCTGCTCCCCCTGACCATGTCTCGCTAGCCGCGGAATTCAATATAATCATGAAGTCTGAGTCTAAACTTCCCTAATGAACACATTCAAAACCAAACCCTGGGCAACTCCCCCCTCCCTCAGGCAGTGAGTCCAAACTGGAAGGCCTCCGCCAACATGGCCATCACGTAGGGCCTGCCACCCCATCCCCCCCGAGGAGGCAACAGCCTCCTCAAATACGTGCGACTTTAGCAAAGGGCCCGACATCCCATTGAACGGGCAAGGCTGAGGCACTCAGCCCATTCAGCAGGATCGTGGCCTACGGTGGCCCCCCGCCAACCGCTATTTCGAGGTACCAAGCAGATCATAAATTCAAAGGTATGGACGCTTCAGTTGCCCCATCAACAAACCCCCCTCTCCCGCATATTATGTCACTCATCTTATCCCTCTCACCATTTGACACAGCAACAGCAGAGGGAAGTGGGCAAAAATAGTAACAAAGAAAATAAAGCAGGAGAATAGTGCCATAGCACCACATACACTTCGACATCCCCCCTAATGTCTGTCGGAGGCCCCACTCTGTGTTCCTTGGCATTTCTGTGGAGTGGGAAGGACTCATGAGTATTTGGAACACAAAGAGTCTGCCAGCTTACCCTGCATTCCAGTCTGTTTCCTCGTACGATCCTAGGTGTTCTGACGAGATCCGCCCCCCAAAGTATCCAGCCAGTCATTGGCCTCTGGAGGGCTCGTAAAGAAATATGCTTTCCCGTTATGTTGGATTCTAAGTTTCTCTGGAAACATGAGGCTATATTGCATGTTGCTGTCTCTCAGTCATTTTTTCATTGCCCAGAAATCCTTCCGTAGGTCTTGTACCGTGCGAGTATAGTCCGGGAAAATCATGATGACTTGACCATTGAACTTGGGTGTGAGAGGCTGGCTTAGTATATGGTGCTCACTTTTGTAAGTGTAGGACCCTGCACTAATCCAGACAACCTTTATGGTGATTTTAGTGGTCTTAGACAACCTTAGAAAGCTCTCTAAGTGGTAGCTGTGGAGAGCAGCCTTCGAGCTTAGTGCAGAAGGAGTGTAAAGCAACTTGTTTTACCAGTACTTAATCTTATGGTATAGGTTAAGTAAAAAAGAATCACACAGTGTATTTATAAAAATATGTATTTTATTACAAACACCCACTAACACATTGTATTATATCCTACCCGGAGATATGAACACAATACACACAATACTTAGGAAATAGCACTCGTAAGTAGCACAAATACACAGTGGTGTCCAGGGGGAGACCAAACCATATACTAAAATAGTGGAATGCGAACCACCACTCAATTCAAGAATGGACCCAGAAGAAGTAGAAGAGCCGTGTACCCAAGGAACCACCCTAGGTTAGTAACTAGGAACCCCATGGAGGTCATGTGCAGAGTGGGAACACGACTGCGTGCTCAATGTTAGTCAATAGGGAAGTCGTGGTTGCAATTTTAAAGAAGAAGGGCCCTTCCCAGTGGAACCTGAAGAAACTCCGTGGAAGATGGAAAGTTGGAGAGTCACCCCACCCGTGGATACCCCAGGAACCAGGATACCTACACTAGGGAAGCCGGGTGCCTAGGTGTCAAGTGACGTCGGAAACCGCCGTAGACCACAATGGAGGACTTCAGGAAAGATGCTGCTGGAGAAGAAGACGAAGGAGTCCGTTGGAACCCAAAGGTGGATTCAGGATGAGAGGAAGCTGCAAGCAGAAGGGACAGAGTCTATGCCACTCAGGAGTGACCAGGAGGCACGGAAGACGAATGCCCACCGAAGTCGAGATGCAGGAGAGGTTGACGGTACCCTTGAAGTTGCAGCTGTGAGGACTAGGCGAGCTGTGGAAGACCATGAGCCGTTCACGAGCTGTCTCACGTCGAATGTCGAGAGCCAGGGGGTCAGTGTCCGGCTGGGGCACCAACAAGCCTTGGCAGCAGCAAACAAGGTAGTTGATGAAAAAGGTGCAGTGTCGAGCCACCAAGGTCCGAGTGACTCACCACAAGCAGGTAAGTCAGAGCAGGCCCTGAGCAAGCAGGGTAGCTCACTGAAGCCAAGGAAGACCCTAAAGAGGATCCACAGGCCAAAGGCACATGAGTCGCAAGAGGACCTCGAGCAGCTCACCAATGAAGAAGGCCCACGGTGCAGAGGAAGCAGTGAGGGCAAAGATCTTGGCGGCAGGAGTTGCTTGAGGTTGGAGCATCTTGGAACCTGAAGGTCTCTGGAGGAGAGAGTCAACAAGCCTTGGCAATGGCAAGTCAACGTAGTGCACAGGGGTTCTGTTCCAGAGGTTCCGACAATGGTTACTGGCCTCAAACTTGGTATGAACACAGTGCAAGCCTCGAGGGAGTTGCAGAACTACCACTTGTGTTGCTGAGCCTTTCAGAGTCCATGGGAGCCCAGGATCAGCAGACTGGTCAGCTGCATTGCAGTGCCTGCAGATGTAGGGGAGTGACTCCTTCACTCCAAGGGAGATTCCTTCAGGTGTCTTGGATGTCGACAAGCCTGGTGAAGAACCTGTATGGAGCACGGGCACAGACATTGCAGAAGACCAGCAGGACGACGAGACCAGGAGCAGCAGGAATCTAACCCATTGCAGTCACGGTTCCCAAAGCGAAGTCCAGAGTGTCCAGACGGTCGAAGTTGAAGTGGTATGTGATCTGAATCTTGTCCCATGATGAATCTAGGGACCCATCCACAGGTAGGCCCTTAACTATCCTTAGGAAAGGGTTGGGACGATTCAGGTGTCCCTCCCAGAGGAGGGGATGGACAGTGGGAAGGATACTCCCATATCCTTTGTCCAGTTTTGCGCCAGAGCGGGAGCTAACAGCTCCATGAACTGGTTTGAACTGGAGTATGCAAAGAGGGCACCAAATGTGCCCTTCAAGCAGTCTCAGTGGCGCTGGTAAGCGCCCCCACCCTGTCCCAATACACTAACCCTGTCTGGGAGGTGGTCACTCCTCCCTGTGACAGGATACCTATTGTTCTGCCTTCCCCTACTCAAGCTTGGCTCAGCAGCAGGAGGGCAGAATCATGTCTCTGGTCAGCAGCAGCCCTAGCTTGCTGTCCGGTTCTGGAAGACTGGTACCGAGAGCACTGAGGGCCTCTTGGAGGAGCTTTACAGTGCATGGAATCATACCTCCCTCACCGTTTATGGTGTGGGGGTATGATTCCAACATGTTTGATACGAAACATGACAGGGTTCGTTACAGCCAGTTTAGAGATGGTCATCACGTAATGATGCATGGCCACCCTATATGTCGTAATGGCTGATGCACTTACAACCCAGTAGAATGGACTCAGAAGGTTGTAGGGATGCCCCCGCTCATGCAGGGGCACCCTCACACTTAAAACCGAGCACCCTGCCTTCAGGATTGAAAGGCCTGCCTTAGGGGTGACTTATAGGTTTTAAGTGCAGTGACCTCAGATATAAGGAACTGTATATCTGTTGTAAGTGGTGCTAGCACCAGCCTACACAGGCTGCAATCGCAGGCCTGTAGTCACTATTTGAGTGGTCTCTCATGGGGGGCATAATACATGCTTCAGCCCATGGGAGACCCTGGTGTACCTGTGCCCTGGGTACCTTAGTACCATTTACTGGGAACTTATCAGGGTACACCAGTAGCCAATCTGGAGTGTACCTAAGTACTCAGCATGTCAAATTTAGGGGTTAAGCACAGAGACTGGTGTCCTGATTAACAGGATTCCAGTCAGACTAGTCAGAAAACATAGCAGCACCAGGCAATAAGAGGGGGTAACCATGCAGAAATATCCTACCTTCCTACATTGGGTGTGCTATGTGCCCTAGCGTGCTGTAGGATCGCATCCCGGTCCCTGAAGTTAAACAATCGTGCTCTGATTGTGCGAGGCAGCGCCCTGGTCCAGGGCAGGGGGGCCAGTGCCATGTGCGCCCGCTCAATTGTGAAAAACTTTGAGAGTCTTTTGAGTCGTAAAGTGTTCACAATCCAGTCTTCCAAGAAGAGCTCCATAGATTGACCCTCCTCTTTCTCAGGAAACCCCACAAGGCGAATATTATTCCTCCTAAAGCGCCCTTCAGGGTCCTCCACTTACTCTTCCAGGCGTAGGGACTGTGTCCGTAGTTCAGACACCATTTTTTGTAGGATAGCCACCTCAAATTGCAGGGTCTGTATATCCTTTTCAGTGTCCATGACCCTATCAGAAATCTTGCGAACATCAGCACGGAGCAATCAAATTTCCAGGTCCACCGTGTCTATCTTGGCAAGGGTAAGTTCCCTAGATCCCTTAATTTCAGCCAGTATCTCTGCCATAGTGGAATCTCGCTGCTCCCCTGTTGAGCCTGCAGTGTTGAGCCCCCCCCGCCGCTCCATCAGACTACAGTGGTTGTGCATAGGTGTCGATTTTGTTAGCTTGAACCGACTTGGCCAACTTATCTTTAGCCATGGCAAACCATATAGTGACCTGCCTTCAACCGAGGCCGAGGAACCACCGATGAGGCCAAATCTCCCGATCACATGGGCCTAGAAAGTGGCCCGTACACAACCAGGCTCTCGTCACCAGATCACCTCTGCGTCAGGGGTTATAGAATGGAACTGGACCGATGTCAAGGGCCCAAGGTTAGCCCCCTCCTCTGTCCTCACCAGGACAGCACCGCAAGTCTCCACCACGGTGGACCCCAAGCCAATTCCGCGGTGTGTGCAGGCCTTGATTATAGCACCCAGCCAGGCTCTCAACACACGATCAGGGGTTTAAAATGTGTCACCGGGCCGATGTCGAGGACCCACTGTCAGGCCCTACCCCATCCACGCCAGGACAGCCCCATGTGATTTGGCACGGGGGCCCTAAGCCAATTTTAATGTGCACGAGGGCCTCGATTATAGCCCAGACACCCCCGCATCAGCCAACAGCCACCGCCCACATGCCAGGCTGCGCCCCGCATCGGTGGGCCCAGTTGACAGGGCCGCCGCCTCACCTCCAGCTCTCGAAGCTCCCGAGACCATCCAGGGTTCAGGGCAACAGGCGCACCGATCGGTGCACTCACAGGACCGCCCAGCACCAGTCCCAGAAGCCGCCTCCCAGCCGTGGCTCACCTCATCTTCTGGGCCGAACTCACTGCCCGGACAACCAGCAGCACCATTTCAAGGCCGGGGCGGACCTGACCTGGCCTTCCTCCAGCGGTCCGGGCCTCATCAGTGCACTCCTTTGACGCAGTCCCTCCGGCACTCCTGGTGCACAGCTCGTCATAGGCACTCGTAATGGCCCCCGGTGATCACCCAGGGCCCGGCAGCACGTCTACCCCAGCCGCCAGAAGATGCCAGGTACCGTCTCCACCCAATCTCCTTTGTTGCAGGGCACCAGTGTTCGGAGCATCTAAAAAACAATTACAGCTCCCTCTCCGGCGGGCCGCAAGTCTCTTAGCGGTCCCGTCACGTTGCAGATCAGGCCACGGGATTGCGGGCCTCACCCGTTGCCATTTTCCATTGCTAATTCGCCCGGGGCTCAGCCTTCTTCGTGGGTTGGGGCCAACTGGAGCAACTTGCGCCCCTATGCCACCGTGATTACTGCCGATGGTGCAGGATTATCAAGGATTGTAAGCCCGTTGGCGGGAACTCTGGGGAAACACGTCTAGGCAACCATCTTGCTTGGCACACCCGCCCAGACAGGAGACAGGAGCATAGTTGTTGAGAGACACAGACACTGGTAGAGACTGAGAAACCTTGAGACAAATGCACCCTAGAACAGTTAGACGGTTGGGCCGCAGGGTGCAGAACGGACCACAATTGAGTCTCCAAGTGTGTGAAAAAGGCTGCTTTATTGAAGACAGGTGCACCTCACAAAACATAACCTTGGCCTATGCCTCACAATTGCAATTTATTTAAAAGACCTCAAATTGATCAATAACTTTCACCCCTTTAAAACCTTGTAACCTCTTCTCAACCTGTCTAAAGATCTATCTACTCGATTAATAACTGTTAACCCTTTAAACTCTGTAACCTCTTCTCTACCTGTCTAACGATCTATCTACTAAGTATATCCTATCCTAACCTCATTACCTGCTTGTCCCCAACCATAAAATGCAACAGTAAAACTGGCCAGTAATAGCTACCCAACGCCACGCACCTGCTTCAAGCGACAACCAAAATACATATCGTTTTACCCTTGATGCAACTGTACCCAATGAAAAAAGCCCGGAAAACCTCCGCTACCAGAAAACAGAACCTCCCCCCCTTTAAAGGGTGGGTGGGTGGATCAAAAACCTTTCCCTGCACTGTAACGGTTGCCGTGCCACCTTCCAAAATGGTGACACGACTCCCGTAATGGCCGTCTAAATACCACCACCCGGTAGTCCAATTGGAGCCCAAAGAGAGCCCAATTGGGCCCGGCCCGTACCACCTGGCCCAAAAACCCCGGGGGTGCGAGCCTCCCTGACGGTCAGCCGCCCCCTCAAAGCCCCATTGGGCCGCAGGGCGCAGAACGGACCACAATTGACTCTCCAAGTGTGTGAAAAAGGCCGCTTTATTGAAGACAGGTGCACCTCACAAAACATAACCTTGGCCTATGCCTCACAAAACTATAACTAGCTATACAGGCTTCATCTACATATCCTCCTCTCCCCACCCCTAAGGTTTCCCCAAACACAATTGCAATTTATTTAACAGACCCCAACTTGATCAATAACTTTTGCCCCTTTAAAATTTTGTAACCTCTTCTCAACCTGTCTAAAGATCGATCTACTCGGTCAATAACTGTTAACCCTTTAAACCCTGTAACCTCTTCTCTACCTGTCTAACGATCTATCTACTAAGTATATCCTATCCTAACCTCATTACCTGCTTGTCCCCAACCATAAAATGCTACAGCAAAACTGGCCAGAAATAGCTACCCAACGCCACTCAGAAATAGTCCCTACGACTTTTCTGACCCTCCACCCCCTAAGCCACTTCTAGGATATCTCCTTATGTCCAGTGCTACATCTTGGACTTCCTTTATTTGAATCAGGTACAACTCCATCCCGAAGCAAGACAAATGCACCCCATCATCTCTGAAAAAATACACCGCCGTATACTTTGGGGTCGATTCCGATCTCGGCCGGAAGCGCACCCAACACCATTCGTCCGGGAAAAAACCAAGCCGAACGCGTGTTTCCCGACCGATTCGAACATTCGTCCGAACGAGCAAGTACGATGCGCATAACTGCCCAGATCCCGACCCAGCCGTACTTACCCAATCCAGCTCCTGTTCCCCGCCCGAGCCGGTTCCGTAAACGCAGAATCGAGTCGCACGGAAGCAAAAATGCAGCACCTTCCGGCCGGACTAGTACGATGCGCCTTCCGTACGCGCCGAACCCGTCGGCTACGTACGGCACATCAGAGCATCCGGGAGAGCTGCACATAAGCTCCGATTCGCGCCACAAGACGATCCACGGCTACGAGACGAACACGCCAGCCACGAGTACGAGTCGAAGCAACGAGAAAGCCGAACGAGACGAACCAATCATGAATCCCATCGCGCAGTTCCTACCAATACTCTACATCTATTACCGGAACAGGTACGGACGCGTACGGCGCAGAAGGTAAGTCAAACACCCACCACACAAACAAACGACACGTACCCGACATATAACACACACACATAGGGATGCAGGAATGACTTACACTAGCTACAGCAGAACCATAGGGGCGGGATGGCCATCACCAATGCCATATCAATCAATCAATCAATCAATCACGGCATTTATAGAGCGCGCTACTCACCCGGGAGGGTCTCAAGGCGCTGGGGGAGGGGTAAGTTACTGCTCGAACAGCCAGGTCTTGAGCTGCTTCCTGAAGGCGAGATGGTCCTGGGTTCGCCGAAGGTGAGTGGGGAGGAGTTCCAGGTCTTGGCCGCCAGGTAGGAGAAGGATCTTCCTCCGGCGGTGGTTCTGCGGATGCGTGGTACGGTGGCGAGGGCGTGGCTGGTTGATCGTAGCTGGCGTGTGGGCGTGTAGAAGGACATGCGGTCGTTGAGGTACTTTGGGCCCAGGTCGTGGAGGGCCTTGTGTGCGTGGGTGAGGAGTCTGAACGTGATTCTCTTGCTGACGGGGAGCCAGTGCAGGTCTTTCAGGTGTACGGTGATGTGGCTGTGTCGGGGGATGTCCAGGATGAGTCGTGCGGAGGCGTTCTGGATGCGCTGGAGTCTCTTTTGAAGTTTGGCTGTGGTTCCGGCGTAGAGGGTGTTCCCATAGTCCAGTCGGCTGGTGACGAGGGCCTGGATGCCTACCACTAACACCACCCCTACTCAGGGGGGCCTGGATGCCTACCACCAACACCACCCCTACTCAGGGGGGCTGGATGCCTGTCACTACTACCATCCCCACTCATAGGGGGATGGATGCCTACCACTAACACCACCCCTACTCAGGGGGGATGGATGCCTACCACTACCACCACCCCTACTCAGGGGGGCCTGGATGCCTGTCACTACTACCATCCCCACTCATAGGGGGATGGATGCCTACCACTAACACCACCCCTACTCAGGGGGGATGGATGCCTACCACTACCACCACCCCTATTCAGGGGAGCCTGGATGCCTGTCACTACTACCATCCCCACTCATAGGGGGATGGATGCCTACCACTACCACCACACCTACTCAGGGGGGCTGGGTGCCTGTCACTACTACCATCCCCACCCATAGGGGCCTGGATGCCTGTCACTACTACCATCCCCACCCATAGGGGCCTGGATGCCTACCACTAACACCACCCCTACTCAGGGGGGCCTGGATGCCTGTCACTACTACCATCCCCACTCATAGGGGGATGGATGCCTACCACTACCACCACCCCTACTCATAGGGGCCTGGATGCCTGTCACTACTACCATCCCCACTCATAGGGGGATTCATGCCTACCACTACCACCACCCCTACTCAGGGGGGCCTGGATGCCTGTCACTACTACCATCCCCACCCATAGGGGCCTGGATTCCTACCACTTACACCACCCATACTCAGGGGGGCCTGGATGCCTGTCACTACTACCATCCCCACTCATAGGGGGATGGATGCCTACCACTAACACCACCCCTACTCAGGGGGGGATGGATGCCTACCACTACCACCACCCCTACTCAGGGGGGCCTGGATGACTGTCACTACTACCATCCCCACCCATAGGGCCTGGATGCCTACCACTAACACCACCCCTACTCAGGGGGGCCTGGATGCCTGTCACTACTACCATCCCCACTCATAGGGGGATGGATGCCTACCACTAACACCACCCCTACTCAGGGGGGGATGGATGCCTGTCACTACTACCACCCCTACTCAGGGGGGCCTGGATGCCTACCACCAACACCACCCCTACTCAGGGGGGGCTGGATGCCTGTCACTACCACCACCCCTACTCAGGGGGGGATGGATGCCTGTCCCCAACACCACCCCTACTCAGGGGGGATGGATGCCTACCACTAACACCACCCCTACTCAGGGGGGCCTGGATGCCTGTCACTACTACCATCCCCACCCATAGGGGCCTGGATGCCTACCACTAACACCACCCCTACTCAGGGGGGGCTGGATGCCTGTCACTACTACCATCCCCACTCATAGGGGGATGGATGCCTACCACCAACACCACCCCTACTCAGGGGGCCTGGATGCCTGTCACTACTACCACCCCTACTCAGGGGGCCTGGATGCCTACCACCAACACCACCCCTACTCAGGGGGCTGGATGCCTGTCACTACTACCATCCCCACTCATAGGGGGATGGATGCCTACCACCAACACCACCCCTACTCAGGGGGGGATGGATGCCTACCACTACCACCACCCCTACTCATGGGGGCTGGATGCCTGTCACTACTACCACCCCCACTCATAGGGGGATGGATGCCTACCACTACCACCACCCCTACTCAGGGGGGCCTGGATGCCTGTCACTACTACCATCCCCACCCATAGGGGCCTGGATGCCTACCACCAACACCACCCCTACTCAGGGGGGCCTGGATGCCTGTCACTACTACCACCCCTACTCAGGGGGGGATGGATGCCTACCACCAACACCACCCCTACTCAGGGGGGCCTGGATGCCTACCACTACCACCACCCCTACTCAGGGGGGGATGGATGCCTGTCCCCAACACCACCCCTACTCAGGGGGGGATGGATGCCTACCACCAACACCACCCCTACTCAGGGGGGCCTGGATGCCTGTCACTACTACCTTCCCCACTCATAGGGGGATGGATGCCTACCACCAACACCACCCCTACTCATAGGATGGGTAATGCATGACACAACCAGCATACTCCAACATAAGGAATGTCAGAAAAAGACATCCCCCAACACCATGACAAGCGTGTGTAGACTGTGTCAAATGCCTACAACACTGAACATGACATTGAACATACAATGTGACCCCCTATCACATGTGTCACACATAAATGTGTGTGGCCTCCACAATGCAAGCAGACCATGACCACTGTGGCAATGGGGTATAACACCCCATCATCACAGTGACCAAAAGGTAAGTGTGGGGTCCATAGCTGAAGCACATTTTGAACATTGTGGCAATGGGGTGTAACCCCCATCATCACAGTGACCAAAAGGTAAGTGTGGGGTCCATAGCTGAAGCACATTTTGAACATTGTGGCAATGGGGTATAATCCCCCATCATCACAGTGACCAAAAGGTAAGTGTGGGGTCCATAGCTGAAGCACATTTTGAACATTGTGGCAATGGGGTGTAATCCCCCATCATCACAGTGACCAAAAGGTAAGTGTGGGGTCCATAGCTGAAGCACATTTTTAACATTGTGGCAATGGGGTGTAATCCCCCATCATCACAGTGACCAAAAGGTAAGTGTGGGGTCCATAGCTGGGGCACAATTTGAACATTGTGGAAATGGGGTCTAAACCCCCATCATCACAGTGACCAAATTGTAAGTGTTGTCATGGAAAAAGCTGCAAATGCCAAACAGCATGGATTCTCTCTGGTCACAGAACAACAAACACATCAGTGGCATAGTAGTGCTTGTGTCCCATAGCAACATAGATTGGGTGAGGCAAACAGTGCAGTGCAAATAAGACATACCTTTGGCCATGTGCAGACAAACATCACCCATGGGGGCTGACACTGTCAACATTCATCAATAACACAATGACAGAAGTGACCATGATAATGCAGACCCACATATCTGCACCAATGGGCACACAAATGTAGATATCCTGTGGAGACTGTAGATGTGAGGTGAACAAATACCATACCATGGCAGCAATGGGACATACAAACCATGATCACTGTGCTGACTGATGACCTATGAGTCCCAGGGACAGCAGGGGAAACCCACCAAACAACATACAGCCAATGGCACACTATAGATATGCCAATGCAGTGGTGCAGATGCACACACACAAACATGCAGCCCCACACTGCATATCAAACACAACAGGTGGGGGGGTGCCAGTGTCCCCAGGCAACCACACAACACATGAGGAGGCCTGAATCCCAATTACACAGATGTGCATACAGTGCCACACAAAAGTAACTCATGGATCCGAATCCCCTATGTGGGCAATCAGGCATTGTTAGATGAGAGGGAGCCCAAATTACACATGTCACACAAGCTTGTAGGAACAGCAACTAACACAGCAAGACACAGACCCACCACAGCACCACCCCCAGGGTCCCCACATTGTGGTGACACTGGCCTGCATGATAATCCCACTGTGATGACAAAGCTAGATGTCGTTCACACTGTGAACCACAGTCATGTGTCCTGAGCAACAAACTACCATCACACCTACACAAGCACAAATCAATCAGCACGGCCTGTCAGCCAAGGCCAATATGGAGGCAGGGGTCTAGCCGTGAAACAACTCTCATCTACACACACTCAACACCACACACCTTGATCTCCACCAATCTGCAGCAGTGAAGCTCACATGCACTGGTGACATTGCACATGCACCCATGACAATCCCAGGGGTGGTGGTGGGAACTAAGGTGTAGAAACCCATCACACATGGCCAGTCAACAAGACTCGTGAATGTCTGACACACTGCACAGTATGCCGTACATGGGCATGATGTCAATACCACACCAACCTATGGGATCCCGCCCACAGTCACACACCAATGAAGAAGCCAAGGTCACCCACAAAGAACACACATAGACAACTACCAACATTGCAGCTCTGACCCTGAGGAGTGGCAGCAGTCACACACACAACTTGTCACAATCACTGAAAGCTAACACAAACTGTCAATTACATGACTGGTGTAACCAACAAGTGCCAAGGGGAATCCTGACTGTGTCTCATCTGCGTTTGCCCACAAACTCAGCCCTGACAGCAAACACACCTATGGGTGATACCCTGATGACCAGTAATGTGCCATGCACCCACATCCCAGAGAAGCCAGGGAGAAGACTTGGGGGAACATAGGTCAACTCATCAAGCATCACAAACAGGAACATCACTAGGGATCCCAGCCTGCGTAGCAAAATGGAAGTGAACACACACATACATGCTCACACAACACACACCTTGTGCTCAGGCAATGTCACAGAATTACACACTGCCATGAGGTGACTCCACTCCTGTGTAAGGATAGCTGTGCCATACGTTGTCCCAGTAGGGCTCTATCATGTCAGCAGAACACTTGATCACTCAGTCAACAATTAGCACAAAATGAAGGCTCCCGTCATATCAGCCTGGTCATGGGAGTGTCACCGAAATCATCAGCACAGATCCAACACACATGTATAGCAAGTTGCACTGATAACACAGATGAGTCCATCCCCATTGATGCCCAAACTTGCATGTCCAGTGGAGATGGTCACACGGTCAGGGAAATAGACAAATAGAACAATGGCAAGCACAACTGATGTGCAGGGGTGTAAGCCACAGATGTGATATTGCAAATAAAAGTAGGAAATCCCATTGCCAAATCTTGAAAACATGACACCCTCATATTGCTGCAAAGGATGACATGGATACACAACAGGATAGGACACATTCCCCGTGGACCACATGGGGTCCTGCACAGTAACACTTCATTTTCCTGACATCAAAAATCACCATCACTGCAGCAAGGGCATGGTTAGCATCATCAACATCATGTACATCAGAAGCAAAACCACTAGAGAACAGAAAGTAGCTTTATTCAGCATATGTGTTAAAAAAAAATGAAAGTCCAGAAAAATAACAAAGGCCAATGGCCAGTCCATTATCAAAGTCCAAACAGGGTGACAGTGGCAGATGTCACCCTTTGCATGCCTGCACTGCTACACACCAGGGACATTCCCCTCGGAGGGGCATACGGGGGGCAGGCCAGGCACCACAGGGACAGGATCAGGGCTCACCAGGAGGAGGCAGGGAAGGGGTGGTGGGTGCTGGAGAGTCACTGACAACTGCAGTGGAGGTGTCTGACATGGTGTGTGCCGGCACAACTGCGGGGCATGAGTCAGATGGTGTAGGTGCCGGCACGACTGCAGTGGGCTGTGCAGATGGAGTGGACAGGTTCCCCACTGCAGTGCCCAAGTCAGACGGGGTGGTAGTGGACTCCACTGCAGTGCCTATCTCCAGGGGAGTAGAATGGGGTTCAGGTAAGGTGGGCAGGACAGAGGGGAGGACACGGTCTCCACACCAGTGGCACAAACATGCGCAGCGGGGGTGTGGGGCTGGAAGAGCAAGTGGTAGGAGGAGAAGGCCGGATCATTTTGGGGATGGTGTATCTGTGGGTGGGGGAACCTGGGGCAGGGTGTGGTGGGGGAACCTGTGGAGTGGGGGCCTGAGGGATGGAGGAAGGAGACTTGGTGGTTGAGCTGCAGGGCGGCGGCGGGGTCTTGCTCTTCCGGGTCCGGGGGGACTTGCGGATGGGGGCCTCAGTCTGTCTGTGCCTGGGGGAGGGTGTCCGGGGGTGAGGGGCACTCCCCTCTGTGCGGGTGGACTTCCTCTTCCCCCTGTATGCTGGATCAGCTGGATCGGAGGGGAAGAGGCCGAGGTCACAGAGGAAGAGCTGCTTTGTAGGTGGGGTTGCAGGTGAGGCAAGGGAAGGGGCCTTGGAGGGAGAGGTATCGGAGGACTGCGGAGTGACTGTGGATGCCTGTGTGCGTGTCTGTTCCCTATCCCCTGTGGGTGTGGTATCAGTCTCCTGAGGATGCCTGCGTGCACGTTTTGTTTTTGTAGTGGGTGTGTCTGTGCTGCTCGTGTCTGTGTGTTTGGGTGATTGTGCAGGTGTGCATGTGCTTGGGACAGGTAGGGTGCCAGGAAGTGTGGATGGGGCAGAGGTAGGAGGGGTGAGGTACTGTTGGAGGAGGGACACTGCTGCCGTCAGGGAGGAGTCCATGGACCTATTGCTCCTCTGTAGGGCAGACATGCCCGATGAGATGCCCTCCATAAATGACACCAGCTGTGTAAACAGAGTGGTGTGGGCATGGAGGACACTCAGCATTGCTGTCTGCCCTACATGGAGCTGGCGAAGTAGGTACACAGACTCCTCACTCAGGGCAGCAGGGGACACAGGGGCAGGGGCTGCGGTGCCTGGCACAAAGGAGACACGCTCCCGAACACGGGAGCCTCCACGGACCTCTGGAATGGGAGCCGATGGGAGGGCGGTGGTGGTGGTGGTGGTGGTGGTGGTGGCGGGACAGCAATACTAGCTGGGGTGTTGTGGCTGCTGACACCCGCCTCCACAAGGGAGTCATCCTCCGAGCTGCTGTGGTCCTCAGCTGAGGTGGATGCTGCTGAGGACTCCTCGGTGTGGCTCCCCTCGCCCTCCGTGCCACTGGGTACCTCCGACCACTCATCGGCTGCTGACCCAGTCTGGCTCTGCGGCTCCTCCTGGTCCGTGGAGCTGTCGCCTCCTGTGGCCGTGGATGTATCTGCAAACAATTAGGGAAACAGACAAACATCAGTCACCTGCACTGACCGCACACACCACAGTAAGTACAGCACATTACAGAGCAAGCCCTGGCATCCTTAGTTGAACATTGCCAAAAGTGCTCAAACAGAGTAGGAGAAGCCAATTGTCAGTCTGATGGTCAACCATGGCACTCACATCCCTCCTGGCCTTGCACCCATCTGTCTGGTGCCTGTCGGATGGCAATACCCCAGTGTGGACACATGCACCACCTACACAGTAGTTGGACAGTGCAGACAACACGGTGAAGTATGTGAACATGCACACATCACAACTCTAGCCACTGAGTCAGTACAGGTGTCCGGATAAAGGGATGGCCAGAGTCTATTTTGAAATGCATGTGATGCATACCAGCACCAGACACCATGATGCACCCATGTCCTGATAGTCAATGCCACAATGGGGTGCATGTAGCACATGTCACTCACCTGCAGGATCACTCTTAGGGAGTTTAATGTCATGGCACAGGCATGCCTGCAAAGTCATACATCACTGTCTCCAGTCACATGGGCAGGGCAGCCAGCCAACAACAGTCTGCACTGTGTCACAATCCTAGGTCATGGGAAATGCAAGTTCTGTAGCTGACAAGTGCACATGTCCATCCCCCACAAACCACATCATCTGAACTCTTATTTGTCCACGTCATACCAATTGGACATATGGGAGACATTGAAACACAACCCTCGGAACCTGAGCACCTCACAATCTGCTGTGAATGGGAGACAGCTGCCTGAACTTCACATTCGCATACCCCAGTCTGCACAGTCAAGTGATCAAACACCTATATGTCACACAAGTATCGTCTCCTATGGTCACATCTCCGGTGGCATGCTGAGCCCTAACCGATAAACACCCCAGTAGTCCTGACAACAAAGCCACAGCACAATGACACAGAGGCAGACACCTGAGGGAACATTCCACTGAGCACAACGTGTCAGCTGATACACGGGAGTGGGAGTACAGAGTGTATTGTATGGCCTGGAGTAGGCATGACTGTCCTGCTCCACGTGGAAGAGGGATGAGCCCTGGACAGTAGGCAGGTGGCTAAGTATGTGTGACACACTTGATATACATACTCCTGAGGCCCAAACATTGTTCCCACCCGCAGCATGGGTGTGTGCCAAATACCCCAGGCACATGTGGTGAATCAGATCAGCAATTGGACCACATATCAAAGCAACACGCAGATTACATGTCAGAACTCAGGCATTGTGTAAGCAATGGACCCACCCATGAAGCCCACAACAAAGTTACGTGAACAAATGCTGTCCCCCACCTTGAGCTAAGCAAAATGTAAGGACACAGTACCCAAGTGACACAATTTCCTGACTGTAAAGGCCACACCTGGGCATCAGATGAGGAGTGGGCATGTCACAATTGAGGGGCATGGGTCCTGGACCAGAAGACTGATGTACTGTGGAAGTTTAACCAGGCCAGAGGAGGGCACATAGCATGTCAGACAAAGTTCACAGTGCAGTCATGGACTCACCCCCTTCTTGCTGCTGTCTGGCCTTCAGCTGCCCATCCAGGTCAGGGAAGACCACCGCCAGGATCCTGAGCATGTGGGGGTCAGGGTCCGGTGTCCGCCCCTCCTGCGAGGAGGCGACAGCTTCAGCTGGACCCTTGCGATCCTCCGGGTCCAGCTCCGAAGGTCCTGCCACCTCTTCTGGCAGTTGCGGATCCGGCGCTTGTAGACCCCCACGGATCTTACTGCCCGGGCGATGGTCAGCCAGATTTCCTGCTTCTGGTGGGCATCAACCTGTGAGGATGACAAAGTGTAAAGGCCATTACTACACATGCAACATATCCGTGCATCACACATTTGGATATACATGTCTCAATCACAGGGGCACATGATGTACACAGGCAGTGCAACGATGGCTATGAACAGTTTGCCAGTAGTTACTACATGGTATCATTGCCTGGGAAGTAAAACCTTGTTGGAATGCACTGTTACTGCACTATACCTGTTCAGTGCATGTAACTACACACTATGGGGGGTGACAACTACTCAGTGAGCATGCTAGCCAGTGGCGTGCACACTGTAAGTCTTGCTAGTCAGACAACATGCACATTTAGTAAGGCAGTGGACAGCACACTCACCTGCTCCCCTGCTTTCCCATACAGCTTGCTGTACTGTGGAAGGAGGCTGTCCAGCAGGGCCTGGTTCTCCTCAGTGCTGAAGGCTGGGGCTCTCTCCACAGTACGTGCCATTGCAGGATCCAGAGGATGCAGAGACAGCAGCAGTGGTGTTGGCAGATGTCGTCCTGGAGCATGTAGTGCAGGCAAGTGAGCTCTCAGGGGAACAGCCAGCATTATATGTGTGCTGCTGAGGCAGATACTGTCCCATGTGTCCATAGTGATAGGTCCAAGTCGTTTGCATCTTCTGAATCTGGCCAATCCATGGAATTGCACCACTTACACACGCCCACAGCATCCTTCAAAAGTTCAACTTCATGAGACCCATGAATTTGCAACATTGTTGTGGGTGGCCAACTGAATTCACAGCATCAGACTCGTTGAAGGTTCGAAACGCATCCGTTGCCATGCCAGGCCACAGCCAATGCGTGCGCACCGATCGGTCCATTGCTGTACAACGCGTATTTTGAAAAACAACGCGTACCCGCTCACATCATATGCAATGGCCAATGCGTGCGCACCGATCGGTCCATTGCTGTACAACACGTACCCACTCACATCATATGCAATAGCCAATGCGTGCGCACCGATCGGTCCATTGCTGTACAACGCGTATTTCTGGGCCACATCATATGCAATGGCCAATGCGTGCGCACCGATCGGTCCATTGCTGTACAACGCGTACCCACTCACAACATATGCAATGGCCAATGCGTGCGCACCGATCGGTCCATTGCTGTACAACGCGTACCCACTCACATCATATGCAATGGCCAATGCGTGCGCACCGATCGGTCCATTGCTGTACAACGCGTATTTCGGGCCACATCATATGCAATGGCCAATGCGTGCGCACCGATCGGTCCATTGCTGTACAACGCGTACTCCGCTCACATCATATGCAATGGCCAATGCGTGCGCACCGATCAGTCCATTGCTGTACAACGCGTATTTCGGGCCACATCATATGCAATGGCCAATGCGTGCGCACCGATCAGTCCATTGCTGTACAACGCGTCCCTGTACAAGTCACTCGCATATGTCACCATGCCTGTCACAGGTGAACGTATGCCAGCCACATTTACTTTCCAGGGACTCAGGGGCACACCTACAACACCACAGCCTGTCCACACTGTATCCTAAGACATGTAAGGCTGCATTACCTTTTCTGTGTATGGGTGTCAACATGTGGTTGTTTGGGTGGCACTTGGGGGCAGCCACTCCCAGGATGTGCACGTGTTCATGGGGACAGAATCCTTGGTGTGTTGTGCACATGACCACTGTGATGTGCAACTGTTCATTTCAGAGCATGTGGCATGGTCACATTTCCAGGTTGTGTATGTGTATGTCATGTCACATACCCCCTGAGTCCCATGTGGGACGGTATGTACGTCACAGGGTGACCCATTGCCACAATAGTGATGGCCCTCCACAGTCTGTGTGCATGTTGTGTTTACAATGTCTCTGATTCCATGTGCACAATGGGAGACAGTCTCCACATCCACGTTGTTTGTGCATGGACTTTGATGTTGTGCGTGTGTGTGTCACAGACGTCCATGTCTGTCCTGCAGAGGCAACAGGGACCACTACCTGTGGGGGTCATGGTTGTTTTGCTGTGGTGTATTCATGATACGCCATGTCATGCCAGTGTCCATGTGGCAATACAGGGTCCCTGGGAATCTACCTGTCAATGAGCTGTGATGCCTGGGGCACATCTGTCCTCACATGTCACTGTGGTGTGTGTTTGGAACGTGACAGCAGTACATGGGTACTGTGACACAGCCTAATGATATCCCATAGCACAACCTGGAACTTGTTGGCAACACATGTTGAACTGTGATGTTAGATGTTGGCCATGTAGGTGCCATACATGTCCTTACAGAACGGCACGCACATCATGTACTTGTGTCTCGTAATGATGTATCATGTGATATTGAGTATGGTCTATGCCACATATGTGGGGTGACTCTTTCTTTCTTCACCTATGCACTGCAGGGCACCAGCTGTCCATAGACCATTCCCTGACCTTGCAACCATGGTGGAACGGGACTGCATCCGACGTTACCGCTTCACCAGGCCGCTGATTGAGGAATTGACGGTGCGGTTGGCCCCACATTTGCAACCTGGCCGGACATATCCTACAGCGCTGACCCCCAAGGTGAAGGTGATGGCAGCCCTACACTTCTTTGCCACCGGTACCTTTCAACACACTGTGGCGTCTGCTGGTGGGATGTCACAGACCATGTTCAGCCGTGTGCTACGCGATGTTTTGGAGGCTATGTTGAGATACCTGAACCAGTACATCTATTTCCCTAAACGTCAACAACTCACTGACGTCAAGAGTGACTTCTATGCCCTGGGGAGGATGCCGCATGTCATTGGCTCCATTGATGGGACACATGCGGCTTTGGTACCACCAAAGGCACATGAGCAGGCATACAGGAACAGTAAACATTACCATTCGGTCAATGCTCTGGTGGTATGTCTTGCAGATATGAGCATCTCACACGTGTGTGCCCGTTTCCCCGGTTCTGCACACAATGCCTACGTGATGAGGAGTAGTCGCATCCCGAGGATGATGTCACAGATGCAGAACCAGCGTGCCTGGCTTGTCGGTGTGTACTGACTTTGTACCATTGTGTGTGTTCTGCAATGTAGTATTCCACCCTCTTTTCCAACTTAGCTAATGTGCAATTGTCTGTATGTAGGTGACTCCGGATACCCCAACATGCCGTGGTTGCTGACGCCCCTCAGGAACCCTGTGACACCAGCCCAGATGCGCTACAATGAGGCACATGGTTGGACCAGGAGAGTGATCGAGCAGACATTTGGTCTCCTGAAGAGCCGCTTTCGCTGCCTGGACAAGACAGGAGGGGCCCTCCCATATGCCCCAGCAAAGGTGTGCAAGATTGTCATCGTCTGCTGCATGCTACACAACATGGCAGTGCGGAAGGAGTTGTCTCTCATCCTGGATGACGATGACCAACATCCACCACCTGTGGAGGATCCTGGCCTGGGCCACGATGCCAGTGATGGTGATGATGATGAGGGTGATGTCCGCACACAGCTCATCACCAACTTCTTCAGCTGAATGTGAGTATCCAGAGATGTCATGTCAATGATGTGAGTTTGCGTGATATGTGTTGGTGGTGCTCTGGTGCTGTTTGAGTGTGGCCATGTGCTACTTGACTGTATGCGTGCAGCGATGTGTACATGCAGGTAGCCTGTACTCCCCAACAGTGTTGACATGCTAACTTGGTTTTGTGTAGGTATCTTGTGACATGTATTGGGCATGAGTATTGCAGTTCTGTCCTGTTCTTCAGTGCTTTTGACTGTGTGACATTTCTGTCCTTCACAGGGTACTTTCAGAGTTGTTTGGTCAACTGTGATCCCCCGACACCGTGATTCAACTTCCAGGGTGGAAGCTGTCGTTTCCCTACAGGTGATGTGCCACACACCCCTAGACTTTCTTTCTTCTACACTTGTTGACTGTGTGGCCACTGCCACGTGGGATTACCTTGCATCTGTAGTGGTAACAACATGTTGCAAATGTGTAATAAACCTGTGCTTCACTTTGGGATGTGCGTTGTCTGTGGTCACACATCTGACTGACATTTGCTTACTGCACCAGTGGGGTACTTAACACAGACTGTGAATAGGTGTGGTGTCTGTGCATTGCACTGTATTTCCTGGCAACATTGGTGTAGGCGATGAGTCAGATGGCCCTGGTGTGTATGTGTTATGTAGCCCTAGTGGTGTGTCTCCCTCATATGTGTCACGTCGCCATGACTCACATGACGGTGTTGTACTTGCTGGAGCAGTTAGCATGCACAGTGTCATTTAGCAGATCATCATCTCCATGACAGAAACCACGTTGGTATCACAACAGAGGCAAGTATGGCGTATTAGTGAGTTTATTTACATACATGTGTGAGTATAGTGCACAGGATGGTGGGTGCTGTACATTGGGATTGGAATCCAAAGTTCCCAGATGAGTTGGAAGTCTTGGTAGCAGAAATGTCCTGAGTAAAGTCAACAGTCATCTGATACATTGGGCCAACTTAAACTCCCCATGTCATGTGGGGGAGTTGGGTTGCATTCGACAGGGTGAACAGTTTGCACACAAAGGTGAATTTCCAGAACAGGTGTTGGGTTCCTGGGGGATGTACATGGCCATCGGCCTCTCAGTTGTCCTTCCTCGGACGACCCCTCTTCTTTGGGGGGGACCCTCACGTGCAGGCTGCTGCGGTGCAGGGGACTCTCCGCCAGAGTCATCCTCCCTCCCTGTGGCAGTTGCAGTTGTTGCAGCACCAGATGTTGTGGGCACACAGGGAGGTGTGGCCATGTTGGTGCTAATCTGGCGGAGGCATGTCAATATGTCCCTATGCACCGCTGTCAGTTCTTGCAATGTGTCCCACTTGGACTCCATGCCAGACATGTGTGTCTCCACACGGGACATGTGTGTCTCCACACGGGACATGTGTGAGTCCAAGCGGGCATGATGGGCAGCCTGCTGCTGTTGAATGTCCTTGAGGATCCCCACTACCTGGCTGACCTCTCCAGTGCTATTCTGTTACGCATCAGCAATGCGTACCAGTTGTGGGTCATCATGCAGTCCAGACCCCTCTGCAAACAGCGACCTATGTCTATCACCCCTCCCACCACCCCTGGCGACACGCGCGGGACCTGCGGTGGCATGCACAGGTGACCCTAGGCCCCCTTGGGGGTTGTTACTGGGGTTGTTGTCCGTTGCTCCACGTTGGGCCGGGGTCCGTGTGCTGTTGTCATTGGTGATCCTTTGTCTGTCCGTGTCGGCGGGGGTGGTCTGTGTGTTGGCAGTTGTTGGAGGGGTGGGTGCAGGGGGTGCAGATGGTGGTCCTGCTGGTGCTGCATGATGACTCACACCGGAGGGGCCAGGTAGGTCTTCGCCATCCGAGGAGGGCAGAGGCTGTTCCACACCAGTGAGCTCAGTGTCCCCCGGAGCCTGGGACAGGGACTCCTCATCGTCTGCTGCTGTGTCCCCCTCATCACCTGTTTTTGGGAGACACACACAATGTATGTTATGTTTCTGCAGGCATCAATGGTTCACACACCTGACAGTTGTGACTGTACCGCTGGATGCAGGCCTGTACATTGCATTGTCCTAAGTTGTCACAGTCAGAGGTTGATATTGGTGTAGCACATTGTCCTGCAAACTTGAAGCATTTCAATGTGAATGTTGAGGTGTGTACATGGACAGCATTGGTTGTATTTGGTGGACATCGGGCCCTCCTTCTCCCCTCAGCCCAGTTATCCCACCATGAAGCATGCCACCCTTGCAGTGGGTTCAGGTTGACTCTCAGGATGTCAGTCAGTGGTGTCCTGTTGTTTGTTGGTGCCCAGTTCCCAGCATGGCCTTGTGCTCCCCACAACAGAGCACCATTGTCAGACATCTTTGAAGTGGCTTTTCACTCCCTGTGAGGTGTGCATGCTTCAGTGTGAGCTTGCTGGGCCATGTGGGTGGGGGATGTTGAGCTGTGACTACCACTCCCATCATGCTATTGCCTACACCCCCCTTCCCAGCATGCCCATACTTCCTTCCTTTTGACTCTGCTTCCCAGTGGGGTAGTGTGCCTGTGCTGTAAGGATGGCTGACAGTGTTGTCCTGGCGTTTGTTTGGCTACAAGTCCCATGTGTGTCCCTGTGCTTCACACAGCATAACCCAGGGTAGTGGTTCTTTGTGGGATATTTAATTAGAGTGTGAGGCATTGCATTCTCCCAGGTGAGTTGTGTGGAGTTTGTGTTAAGGGTGTGTGTGTGAAAAGCTGCTTGTAAATTTGGTCAGAGCTGTCAGTCCTCCTTCCCACCCAGCCAGATATCCCACCATGGAACGTGCTTCTATTGCAGGGAGTGCAAGTTGTCTTTCAGGATGTCAGTCAGTGGTGTCCTGCTGTTGGTTGTTGCACAGTTCCCAGCAGGGCCTTGTGCTCCCCACAGCAGTGCCCAGTGTCAGCCATCTTGTCAGTTGTTTTCCACTCCCTGTGATGTGAGCATGGTTCAGAGTGGTGTTGATGGGCCAATTGTGAGGCTGAGCAATATCTGTGACTACCACTCCCATCATGTTATTGCCTACACCCCCCTTCCCAGCATGCCCATACTTCCTTCCTTCTGAGTGGACTTCACTGTATGTGAGTGTGACAGCAATGGCAAGATGGCTGACAGTGTGGTCCTGTTGTTTGTTGTTGCACAGTTCCCAGCAGGGCCTTGTGCTCCCCACAGCAGTGCCCAGTGTCAGCCATCTTGTCAGTTGTTTTCCACTCCCTGTGATGTGAGCATGGTTCAGAGTGGTGTTGATGGGCCAATTGTGAGGGTGAGCAATATCTGTGACTACCACTCCCATCATGCTATTGCCTACACCCCCTTCCCAGCATGCCCATACTTCCTTCCTTTTGAGTGGACTTCACTGTATGTGAGTGTGACAGCAATGGCAAGATGGCTGACAGTGTGGTCCTGTTGTTTGTTGTTGCACAGTTCCCAGCAGGGCCTTGTGCTCCCCACAGCAGTGCCCAGTGTCAGTCATCTTGTCAGTTGTTTTCCACTCCCTGTGATGTGAGCATGGTTCAGAGTGGTGTTGATGGGCCAATTGTGAGGGTGAGCAATATCTGTGACTACCACTCCCATCATGCTATTGCCTACACCCCCCTTCCCAGCATGCCCATACTTCCTTCCTTTTGAGTGGACTTCACTGTATGTGAGTGTGACAGCAATGGCAAGATGGCTGACAGTGTGGTCCTGTTGTTTGTTGTTGCACAGTTCCCAGCAGGGCCTTGTGCTCCCCACAGCAGTGCCCAGTGTCAGCCATCTTGTCAGTTCTTTTCCACTCCCTGTGAGGTGTGCATGCTTCAGTGTGAGCTTGCTAGGCCATGTGGGTGGGGGATGTTGAGCTGTGACTACCACTCCCATCTTGCTGTTGCCTACACCCCCCTTCCCAGCATGCCCATACTTCCTTCCTTTTGACCCTGCTTCCCTGTAGGGTAGTGTGCCTGTGCTGACAGGATGGCTGACAACACTGTCCTGGCGTTAGTTTGGCTACAAGTCCCAGAAGTGTCCCTGTGCTTCACACAGCATAACCCAGGGTGGTGGTTCTTTGTGGGATATTTAATTAGAGTGTAAGGCAATGCATTCTCCCAGGTGAGTTGTGTGGAGTTTGTGTTAAGGGTGTGTGTGAGAACAGCTGCTGGTAACTATGGTCAGTGCTGTCAGTCCTCCTTCCCACCCAGCCAGATATCCCACCATGGAACGTGCTTCCATTGCAAAGAGTGCAAGTTTGCTTTCAGGATGTCAGACAGTGGTGTCCTGCTGTTGGTTGGTGCACAGTTCCCAGCAGGGCCTTGTGCTCCCCACAGCAGTACCCAGTGTCAGCCATCTTGTCAGTTCTTTTCCACTGCCTTTGATGTGAGCATGGTTCAGAGTGGTGTTGATGGGCCAATTGTGAGGGTGAGCAATATCTGTGACTACAACTCCCATCATGCTATTGGCTACACTGACTTCACCAGCATACACAGAATTCCTTCCTTTCAGTGAGCTTCCCTGTGAGGTGGTGTTCTAGTGGTGGCTACATATCTGACTGTGTTTGTTGGTTAGATTTGTGCCACTGCCTGGCTCTCTTTGTTGTTGGGTTTGTACATGTCATGACACAGTTACATATCACTATGAGATGGCATGTATTGTGTTTATCTAACTAACATACACATCTTGGTATGATGATCTTTTGGTTGCTGTGGATTTGCTAAGTGTGCATGGTTTGACTATCCCCTTGACAGTGATGTGTGTGTATTGTCACACAATATTGTGTATATTTGTTGTGTACTCACCAGGCTCTGGGATGTTTGATAGTCCATATACGCTCACTGGTGGTAGGATGGCCCGCACCTTCTCCTCCCAGGGCCTGAGGTATACTGGTTTGGCAGGAGGGCCACTGCCGGAGTGTTGGCTCAAGGCGTAATCCTTCTTGAGTAGGTCCTTGACCCCTCTGCGCACATCATACCACCTGTTCTGGATGTCTTCCTTTGTGCGCAAACATGGTGATTGTGCATTCAACCTGTCGACGATCCTCTCCCACATCTTGGTTTTCTGCGACATGGGGGTCTGTTGGACCAATGTACCAAACAACTGGGGCTCTACCCTGAGGATCTCATCTACCAGGACTTCCAATTCACTGTCTAGGAACTTTGGATTCTTATTTGGGGGCATGGTGATGGGTGGTGGTGGTGATTGATGTATGTGTGGGTGTTCAAGTGAGGGTGTGTGTGTGTGTAGGTTTTGCTGGGTGTATGTGAGGGTGCTATTTGTTGAGGTGCTGATGGTGTGTGGCTTGTGTGATGGTTGAGCTGTGAGTGTGTCTGTGGTTGCTGTCTGATGGTGTTCTGTGCTGGCAGGTCAGTTGAATTTGCAAAGGATCATGGTAGGGATTTGTGGCCTTTATATGGGTGGAGTTGTGGGTGTGTCTTTGTTCCATGTCCCCCCCCTCCCCCCAGTATTTATTAGCTTTGTAATTGCTTGTTTGGCCCTTTTTTTTGTATTTTTTCCTTTGTAGTTTTGGGGCATGTAGGAGACGTTCTTCTGACCGAGTAGGATGCTGCAGTTGTCTCGTGCGAGCTTCTCCGAGTCGTTCACGGTGTGTTTCTGCTAGGTTTCATGTGCGGCGTACGCGTCGGTCGCGGAGTATTGGGTTGCTTCGGTTGGGTTTTGTATGCGTGGCGGTCGTACGGCTTGGGCTCCGTGCGACTCGGTCTGGTTTTCCACGCATTGCATCGTACTGCGCGGGTCGGAGTTCGCGGGTACGTTTTGGTCGGGTTCATTCCTGGTGTGTGTCGGTCGGTTCGATTCGCGTTGTTTCCCGGCCGGATAGCTGGTTTCCGTGCGGTTCGGTTGTTCGGCTTGTGTTCCGTACGAGTCGGTCGTGATTCACATGCATTTCATCGTACTACGCAGGTCGGGCAGCGCCGGTACGTGTCGGTCGGACTATTTTCCCGTACCGAGTCGGTCGGTACGTTTTCCGGCCCGAATCGGAATCGGCCCCTTTAATTCTGGGTGCTCTACTCTGCCCAGTCCTACCTCCCTGCAAAAAACCTTTATGTCCCTGTTTACTTTCCTCCTGGCCTTATCAATGGCAGCAGGCCTCTCGGCCCCCCTCCAATGCCTTCTGGGAATAAACTCGCTCCACACCACAAAGCACCCTGACCACTGCTGCCTGATCTCTTTCAAGTCCTGTTTCATCTGCTTCAGCAGAGACAAACCGTTACAAACTACCAGATCATTTTCTCCCAAGTGAATTATCAGCACATCCGGGCAAACCTGCCGATGAAGTAACTTATTTAAAAGTGGAAAAAGCTTGTGCCAACGCATGTCCCCTTTGCCATGCCAACTGACTTTAAACAATGCCGGATCCAGTCCTAGATTTACACCTTTCCCTTTTTGCTGTTCGTGTCTTTCCGCCCATTTTACGCAGGAGTGCCCGACTATCCAAATTGATAGCGCCTCCGACTCTGGCCCCGCTACTGCACCTGAAAAGACACATGCGTGAGAAAAAGAATCACATATCCAAAGCCCTCCCCACCCCCTTTCTCCTCGCTTTGACATAACGTTTATAGCAGTCTGATAACCAGCGTCCCAATTTCTTTAGCCTCTCTGGGCCCCAACTCAACCGTGCTGCGTCAGAAGTCACACCTATCCGGAAAGAAGGAGTTCCAAAGGCCTCTGGCACCTCAACCAGGATTTTTAACGAACGCCTCATGACCCATAGCAGCTGTGCCGAAGTCACTTCCCGCCCCGAGTTTCTCTGAAAGACGTCCCCCACCTCCCTCCTTGCTCCTCTCTGCAAAGCGCATCCCCATTGCACCGGGCATATCAGAGGCTCCTCACTGGCCCACAGTGGTGAGCAGTCAAAATATCGAAATTTTAATGTCGATATACCAAAATATCGAATGTAAAATATCGATGGTATAAAATATCGATGTTTTGCATATCAACATCAAAAATTTCGATATTGGTATATGTAGTAAAATATCGAAGTACAATATATCGAATGTCATAATATCGTTGTGTTAAAATATCGATAAAGTGTAGTATTGTGTGATTTTTTGTATATTTTGTAATATTTTGTATATAAGGGGCCCATTACGATGTCGGGCGGAAGCACTACCGCCGTGCTGTCGGAGGCATAAACCGCTAGTTACCGTCCGCCAGCAACGGCCCAGACGCCCGCAAAATTAGGATGTGAAAAGTCAGGCAAACACCGCCCGTAAGCCTGCGACGCCGCCCGCCAGTCTACGTAGCGGCGCGAGCCAATGGAGACACACCGTCCGACGAAATGACGTACCGCCCGGCGTACAAATTACGATGCCACAAACAAACAGCCTCACCGGCAAAGAGACACCGCACGAGATACCAAGGCGGAAACCCGACTGTTCAGTACGGAGACTAAAAAGGTGTCCCACCCAGAGATGAATCCTGCACTCCAGGCCATCCCCATGCTCTACCTGATGCACCACCTAGGAGTGAACGCGCCACGACGACGCAGGTAGGCAGACACACAACAAGGGCACGCAAACCCTGCACACAATGCAAGGGCGGAAAAACTGCACATGGCCCTCCCAGACACCCCTGTGTGGACAGGACACATCCACCACTGTACCCACACATGTCCCACCTGTCAAAATAAAACAACTCGCAACATCCTGGGCACCCACTACCCGGGACCAGGAAGTGACGTCCCCGTCACGGCACCGCAGCGCAGCGGCGATGACGCAGGTACACATGCGCACAACACAGAGGCCAACGACAGCGCCATGCATGGGCTGCACACAAACACCACAGGGTCACAACTACACACCCCACACCCCAGCCCCACCCTGAAGGCACATGTCACGTGGCCTTCCTGCATCAGTCATGTCCCCAACCGACAACTCACAGTTGTCAACTTGATGTCACACAAGTGTCCCGAACAGGGAGTAATGTGATGGCAAAATAGGACACACCCTTGTGTGCAAAACATGGAGAAGCACACGGCGGCTGCTACATAACAGCGCAGAATATGGACATTGTCCGCAAAAGGCACGCCAGTCTCATCCAAAAATACCTATACCATCCTGCTCGCAATATCAAGCCATGCAATGTACAAAATAGAAAAACCCTGCTGCCTGAGAACAGGTGTTCCCAATCACTACACCCACACAGAAGCCTCAATGTACAGCGGCAACGGAGTGTCCCGCCCACACACGGGAGAGCAGATAGCACTGAATGGCCTTCCATTCCTACTCTGAAATCACATTGCAACAAATTATGCAGGAGAATGGAGCCATTGTACCAACAAGAAGCCAAACATAGCCATGCAGAGTAAAACTTCCACTGGCAGATAGCGCCTAACATGAAAGAAAGATAATACTACAAAATACAATAATACCACTCCTCCATGTGGGCCAAATGCAAGTAATCTGGAAAGAGTCAGACACCACTGGCCTTGACCATTCATTGAAGCATGTGGGATGAGGGCCTGTGTCCTCCGCCCAAGCTATACCCCAAGTCCTGCCGCCGTACATCCATTCCAGAATTCCCTGCATCGTCGGAGGTTGCACTCTGCTGACTGCTCAGGCAGCCGGAGCACGCCATCACATCACCCTGTAGCAAAATGGCTGTTGCACCAGTGCTTCTCAACTACGCCGGACAGATCAAGCTGTACAGTGACAGCTTGCTACACATAGTGGGCTGTTCAAATCTGGCAATGCTGAATGTAAGTTACCGAGTAACTTACCGCATTGCAATGTTCAGCTGCGTCATCCCCGTTTTCTACTGTCGGAGGTGTCCGTTCCACTGTCCTGTGGATTTATGTCTCTCCAACCCGGCATGTCCAAAGGCGGACTTGGTACACTTGTTCGCACCCCTGGACGCCCACGACAGGATCTGTTCAGTGTATGGGGGCATGGCGTATGTGGCAGCAATCGGGGACACACTGCAATGGGACCAGTGTGCCTCCACACAACGTCTTCTGGATCACAGTTTCATCGAATGTCATCCAACATGTCCCATCAGGCTTCTACAAGGGACAACTTACGACGAACACGTTGCTACCCACCATCCGCTTCATTGGATGACATCCATGTTTACCATCAATGGGATGGATGCCCTGCTGGAAGGTATCGCATACATGACAACTTGTCAATTCATGGGTCCCCGACTCAATACCCCCAATTGAACATTGATGTTCAACACCGTACCTATGCTTGGCTTTCGCACGGAGTGGGCAGTTAGCTGTACAACAACTATACCATACAATCTGCAACTAACACCTTACCATCAACTCCACTGCCATGACATCTGACATTTTCGGGACATGCACTCTGTTCCTCACCATATCCCGTGTCTCTGCATGAACAGGGGGAGGCAGAGGTATGGGACTTGTGTACAGTAACCACATGGCCAATACAGCACGAACAACTATGCTATAATATGTATTCTGCGCACCTGGACACATGCACCTGTCAGTGCACACTTATCTGTCTGCTGTATTACGTGAGAACTGTCACCTCACCTTTGTCTGTACTTCCGTGCCAGGACTTTTGCATGGACAACAAATGCAACCCCCTACAACATGGCCCTAGTTATTGTGTCATGTTCAGTAGCCACCACATTGCAACAACTTGTGAGACGCTGCTGCATGCAGGTAGGCTCATGCTCTGATGTCACCTCTGACGCAGGTGTGTCGGAGTCACTATTGTAGTAATCCTGTACCATGGAACTGAGATGTACTGTGCCTATGATGTCAAGCTGTCTGGTAGGCAAAATTAATACTGTCTGTGTCAAAGTCTAGAGCTTTTCAGTAATTAGCAAATGTACTTTAGCATAGCAAGGGCAAGGCAGTTGTAACTCTGAAGCCTTCATTCCACAGTCAACAACTAATCACATCTACCTGTACCCCCTTTTGTATGTGTAATCATGCTAAGTATATCCTCCACATGCATTTTGCTGCCAGTAGTGTCCACTATACTGCATCACAGAGGAAGTAAGTCCAAATACATGCCTTGAAGCAAATATGTGACTCTGTAGAATTATTTGTCAAAGACAAGTACGAATGAGAGAGGATGAGAGTGTGTGAAGTACACGAGAGTCGTGAGATGACCATGTAGTCTAGTGTCATTGGATGTCAATGCATATGAGTTGCCGCCACAGTGGACCTAGTGAAATACTACAGGTCGTGGGCCTTGGCTTGTCAGACTCTGACGTGGCCCAACAGATCATCACATTAACACTGACGGCCTGGTCACTACAAAGCACAGTCCTACATATGTGTATAATTACCTTCACAGTCTGACATCACACTCATCAAGCAAAAGTAGGAGCCACGCAAGAAGCATGCTACAGCAATGCATGACAAAACACACACACGATATCAGTGTGGGTGGGCAGGTCTGCACAGTGAGTACGAACTGCAGAAATTCACATACATGCTCAATTAAACAAGGCACAATCTTGACAGTCACACACCCTGCAGACACACAATGTCCAAAACATATCAAGTAGGAGTCATCCTGAACTGCAAGGACACACCCACACACTGCACACTGTGCAACATACAATACACACATGTGATCACATTCACAGACCTGAACACGGATACAAACACCCACCATGGGCCTGGGTAACACATGTGTGTAGTCGACATTGCCAGAGCGCACACACACACACCAACACTACCCCAAAGTCACACCCTTCACACCACACACACCTACACCTCCCAAATGCACACATTGAAAGTAAGCCATGTGCCCAGGCTCAATGTTCATCACAAGATTAACATACACCTACACTGCTGGCCACACAGAAAGTAAGCTCACACATACCCGCATACTCTGCACATGCTACCTGTCATCCTGTGGCTAGACTCACACCCTGTGCTTTGCTTGCACGCAAACATGACACGTATACATTTTCCCAGAAATACCACCAAATACATGCAGACAATCCGTGTCACAAAAATACTTCTTCATCACACACACAAGTAGCAGAGTCTGAAAGAAGTGAAGTCCCTGCCACGTGTAAAACACATTGGAATGTGAGACCAGACATTGCAATTGTTGAGGTACCATACACGGCATGTGCCTCACTTAACTATGCACACACAGCAACAACTGCAATCAGCAACTACACAGACACAACCGACTACAGGAACAACAGCATCCAGTCACAGATTACATAGACAGGCGGCAATATTGATCAACACCAGGGACAGTGGCCAGTCCGATGTGCCGAGTAGTGACACGAAAAGCTGCGTATGCAATGTGTGTGAGTGTACCCTGCCATGGCCAGCAACACTGCCATGGCAGTCACAATAGCCATTACAGCCACCACTGTGTCACATTTAGATGTGTGAGGGTGCCTACCATTCAAACAGGATGCCAGTCCGACTCGGTGCTGTCTGTGTGCTACGGGACAGTTGGAGGTCCGCCCCTGAGAGAGAAGCACAACTGTGGAAGACACACATGTGGCATGTGAAGCGGGAGGGCTGCTTGGCCCAGGTGGGTGGGTGGCATGGGTAGGTGCACTCATGCAGTGTTGAAACAGACTGTGTGGGGAGGATTCCGGAGGGGTAGATTTCCACTGTGTTGGGTATTTGGAAAGCCCACCTGTCTGGGGATGAATGTGAACTCGTGTGGGCACAACAGGCGGGCACACGATCAATGCTGCATCAGGTGTAGACGTTAGCCCTCCCTCTGGGGACATGCTGGATACTGCTGTGCGTCTGCCAGGCCCTTGCCAAGGCACTCACATCCCCTGTCCTCCAGGTGTACCCCCTACATTGTCCACCTGCACAGGCTACCCAGGGCACGGGATGGCAGTGGAGCTTGGTGGGTGGGAGGTCATGGCACCCTTCTCCTGGTCACATCTCGCAGGCAACACATTCTCAGTGTGCAGCATGGCACAAGTCCTAAATAAGAAGTGGCAGACGTCACGACAGGAAGTGACGTCACGAAAGGTGGCTTGCACCATCAGACTTATTGCCTCCCTTCGCCCACCCCTTACATGAGATTGCAACAGAGAAGCCAGCGCGTGCACCAGCAGCTCCGATCTCGCCCCAGAGAGGCCAAAGAGTGAATGTGTGGCTCCATTTGCTCCAGTTATCGAGCTCGCGGTAAAATAAGTGGGGGGACGCCGTCCACCCGCGTGGTACCCCGACTCGAGACCTGGACAACAGTGACAATGCATGACAGCCTCCGGAGTCCGGATACACCACATGCAACACACAGAGGCTGTAGCTGCCCTAGCGGGCCAGGCCGCAAACACAATCCCAGACGAAAGGTAGACCCACCCCGGCGCGCATAGTCATTACATCCGCTGCCATTGACAAGGGACCCATGCAGTGAGACATGGGCCTCAGGGTGACGGGCCTCCGAGCCATCCCCCGCCAACGAGTGCCATGCAACTCACACATATCGCAAAGCCAATAGGACACTTTGCCTGCACACCAGGGCTCGAGTCGGGGTACCACGCGGGTGGACGGCGTCCCCCACTTATTTTACCGCGAGCTCGATAACTGGAGCAAATGGAGCCACACATTCACTCTTTGGCCTCTCTGGGGCGAGATCGGAGCTGCTTGTGCACGCGCTGGCTTCTCCGATGCAATCGCATATAAGGGGTGAGCGAGGGGAGGCAATGAGTCTGACGGTGCAAGCCACCTTTCGTGATGTCACTTCCTGTCGTGACGTCAGCGTCCCCCACTTCTCTTTTTAGGACTCGTGCCCTGCTGTTGTCAGATGTGCCACTTTCCAGGGGGTGGAGAAAGGGTCAGGAATGTCAGCCTGAGATTGGCCCAGTTGAAGGCCCACCTTGACTGGGGAGGACAACCATTGGACAGTCTGGTGTAGCCCACCCACGCGTACATGTAGGCCCTCCATGAACTATGTCACCTGCGGCAAAGTGATGTCATGGGCAATGACGTTATTGAGGAGAGCTGTCTGCCCCACGCAGAGATGCCGCACAAGCTCAACAGACCCAGCACTGAGGGCAGCAGGGGTCACATGTGCAGGGGCAGCTGTGCCTGGTGTGAAGGACACTCTATCCTTCATCCTTGTGCCGACACGTGTTGCACCAGTGGAAGTAGATGGGAGGGCGGGCATTGGCCTCCGCGTGGCTGAAGAGGAGCCAGAGTCCACGTCCCCTGTGCTAGCAAACATGGATGCATCACCTCTGTCCTCAGATGACGCCGAAATTGCCGTCTCGGCCTGTGATTCATCCAGCACACGTCTGGCCCCTCCGAGGCGCTGGTCACATCTGTCTCACTCAGCTCCTGTGCAGCTGCTTCATCCGATGCCTCACCACTGTTGACCGTCCCCTGTCCCTCAGCACCCACGGGAGATGCTACATGAGAGAGAGCGAGGTGGCCCCACTCATTTGGCATCAATTAAACAGACATGTGCAAGGGAAGCAGCACAGAACATTCCCAAATCCACATGTTGCACGATACCTGTGCAATTGTATACAGCCACCACAATCAACACGTAATGGCTGGCGTACAGAAAATGAAGCCGCTAATGAGTGGCACATGTGTTGTGCACATAGCACACCACCCGGCCTGTGTCACCCTGCAACCATAGCCACAAATCGCTGTGTGCACACCCACTGTCCTGATGGTGGCAAGGATGACCACTACGTAATTCGGCCAAGGACATACCTGCATGGAGCAGAATGGGACACCACTCACACAGACTGCAACATGACAGTCCACAATGGTCATGAGCCCATGCCATCCACCTGTCGTTCGCACGAGCACAACTACTGTTGCACAGTGTGCCGGATGTGTAAGTACCAGAAATATGAGGTGAGGCATCGCACACATATGTCCGAACGAAATCAGAGTAGGCACAGTGCCTCAAACATACATGTGAATTGCCACTCCAGCCTACTACAGGTTGTTCCTGAGGGCTACGACTCTGAATGCATTGACAATGCAGAGTGCTCAAATTACATCTTGACCCTCAGGAATCGCATATGCATGTCAGATGCACCCAGCACAGAGTACACTTACAACCCACTGCATCACACAACAAACATCACATTACCCAGATTATGGGTAGGCTGTGGACACATGCTGCCTCTCACAGCAAAAGACACCATCCCACAATACTGTACACTTGCTTGCTGCTGATGCCCCTACAAACGTGCATCCGGCACAGGCTGTGTGACTGTCAAGATGCAGACCATTAGTGGTGAAATGCAGCGCCGTGCTAACCTGACAATACGAGGGGGCATCCCCCGATTCGTTATCGCCACGTAGTCGCTCATCCGGCAGATGACGTCACACCCTTTGTGGAATTGGCTGCACTGTCGGTCACACATACACAGAGGCATCAACTTGGATGCAATGGCTCATCACAAGGCCTTGGGCTGGAGGACTTCCAACTGCAGGGATGGTACACAAGAGGGTTGGAATATCACTCATACACTTCTCATCATCACCCACATCCACCAATCACAGTGGCATGATGCTGACCCATCCAAAATACACAGAGATGTATAACAGAGCCAAGAAGTAATTGGACATGGCCTAACAGCATGTGTACACCACACGTGAATGCATGCTGGTGGGAGTGTGTACACAGTACCTGTCCATCCCATTCACATGCAGGATGCCAGCACATTGAGCAATGTGTAGTCTGCCCACATCTACTGTCCATTGTCAGGTGGACCAACACATAGATCACAAGGCAACACATCTTTGTGGGTGGACTCACTGTGTCCAACACCGCGCAGCCCTCAACGTACTCGCCCTGTGAATGGCTCACCCCGCAATGGAGGTCACATTCAGTGCCACTATCTCTCACACACATCCCTATCACAAGGCCTGGAGTGTTCAATCGACAGGGCTGAGTTTGCGCATTTCCGGAGAGTTGTGAACAAAAGACACATGTAACCCACTGTACAGTCAGTGTTGTTTCCTTCTAGGATTGGGCGGTCAATGTGCAGCCCAGGTCTGCTGAGACTGAGAAGGCCAGCAGGGACCCAGCCAGCCATTCACACAAGCAATAACTGCCCTGAGTCCTGCATTGCCAAGTGGCTGCATCACTGGATGTCTGACATGAAAATGCCATGTACCACCACTCGGGAGGTACATGCATGGGAAAGCGCCAGAGAGCCTACATACCCCTTCCACCTGTAGTAAGCATGGTAAGCAGTGCATGTTGGAACCCCACAGGCTCAGACTCATAGTGCTGCGGATCAACGACATGTGTGTCCCCCACATGCACTCCCACACACACTGTAGTTGTCTTACACACACAACTTTTGCAAGAAATAGCCTTGGGCAGTGTGCGTGGAGTTCGGAATCCAGGATCTCCAACTCCTCGCTGGTGAGTGGACCTGGACATATCTTCAGAGTCGTCGACATGAAGGTGGACATGTGGCAGCAGCAGCAGGTGTTGTTGAGGGATGCCATGCAGCAGTCCCTGGAAGCTGTGGTAATGCCGGTCTCCCTCCCACACTCATATAGCCCCCTGGGGCTGTTTCAGTGGGTCCAAGTGTCACGACTTGCTCCCTGCATTCCCGTGCCCACCACCAGGGGGCTGAACTGGGGGACTTTCCAGTCCTCTAATAAACTTCCAGACCCTCCCCTGCATGCAAATCCTGACTTCCAGCCATTTGGACACTTTTTGGGAACTAGCATCCATTCCCAATCCATGCCGGGTTTTGTGAAGCTAGCCTACTCATGCCTGAAAACTCCATTACCCAGGATTCCCTGCTCACTGCTTAGTCTCCACCCCTGCAGGCCAAGGATGGGTGGAGGAATTCAGCTCACCTGTGGCTGGCTGCTGCTAGCCTGCTCACACCTGCTGCACATGATTACTGTGAGCTCTTTTAAGCCCCAGCTCCCTTCAGTCCAGTGTTGGTCATTGTAAGCTGTTTACCGGTGAGACCGATCCTTGTTTCCTGTGCTCCCTGAGCTTTTTGTTTCCAGTGATTCCTTAGCTATAGATAATCCTTGTTCTTTGGTTCCTGAGCTATAGCTATTTTCCTTGTGCCTGCCTTAGCACTGCCTGCAGTGCTACCTAGTATCCTGAGCTATAGTTAGTCTCTGTTCCTTTTCCTGGGCTTCAGCTATTTCTTGTGCCTGACTTGCACTGCTTGCAGTGCGCTCTTGACTCCTTGTTTCCTGAGCTATAGCCATTTTCCTGTTTCTCTGAACCAGCACTGCTTGCAGTGCTTCCTTGATTCCTGAGCCTTAACATTTCCTTGTTCCTGACCTGTAGTGCTACTTTGACTCCTGAGCCTTTGCTCAATTCTTGCCCCAGCACTGCATCCTATGCTACTTTGTTTTCTTGTTTCCTGACCCTGTACTATTCTAGTATACCCTTGTAGCCTCCCTTTCTGTATATCCTTTTCCAGTCCCTGCCTTTCATCTCATTTCCTTGGTTCCAGTTCTAGTTTGCTATCTTTCTATTCTGCTGTCTCGCTTCTGTTACCTTGTATGTTTGTTACCTGCTTTCTGCCAAGTGTGCCCTGTGATTTCCTTCCTTTCCTGTTAAGCACTCCTCTTTGCTAGCTCCTTGTCTATTGTGCTTGTGTTTAGTTCTACCCCTTTGCTGTTACTGCCTTGCGTGTTCCTGTTTGATCGCCAGGATCCGTGGGCACGGCTGACTACCTAGGTGGTGTTTCTTGTTCACTGTGAGTATTGTCTTTGAGTTACTGCTATAACATCACCATAGGTATAAGCTCCACAGACCCTGCCTTTGTATAAATATCCTATATGTGGGTATTTCCAGTCAGTATCTGTAACAGCAATTGTGGGTGATGAACTTACTGAGCTTCAGTCTTACCGTGTGGAGCTCCTGAGTGCTTTACCCACATCCCCTTTATTGTTAACGTTGTTTCATGTTTAAGTGTATTGCACATCCGTCCTGGGTTTAAGTGATTCTGAATGCTGAGCCGCCTCATGAGTGCCCTTCCTTTCCGAGTCTCACCCTTCTTGTTCACCTCTACAGGCTTCCCCTTTGGATCCCTTTTCTCCTCTGACTTCCTGTGTGCTCCTGGGCAGCACTGTATTCCTCTCTGTCTTTGTTTTCTACCCTGTTCCCAGTCCTTGCCCAAGTCCCTGACTGTGTTCCCCACATAGTCCCGGACAGACCCCGACACCAAGCTGCTGCAATTGGTGTACCATGTCTGCCTACTTCAAATGCACACAATGGCCTGCTCCGAGCTGTCCCGGTACGCTTACCTCTATAGTCGAACACGCAGCATGCAACCGCGAGGGCCATTAGAGTTGGCCTCAAGGTTCTGGTCCATGGCGGGTACAGTCCGCTGGTGCCATGTGGAATCCACAGTTTAATGTGCGCATGCATTTGCAGGTGTGGCCATGATTTGTGTGTGGGAGCATGTCCACACTAGACAGGGCCATTTCATGCTGTGTGCATAGGCATTGGCGGCCAGTGCTCAGCCTCCACATGTCTGTTGGCACATCATCATGTACACATTAGCATGGTAGCATGGGATGTGCATATGCACACACATGCCATATTTCTCAATGTACATCTCCCACTTGGCACGTGCAACGTTACGTGTCACTTGTGATATGTGTTTGCATTCACACAGCTGTGTTGTCATGGAGTTGTCAATGTGTACACCTGTCAATGTGTGTTGGAGGTGTGATACGTACAGTGCTGTACATTGGGTGAACTAGGGACATCATTGACTGTCTCATATCCCGTTGTGCAACAGGACCCACTTGTTTGGGCCGCTCAGCCTGTGTACATTGTGTTGTTGGTGTGTGCCATACTCACCCAGCCTCGGAAGCTGTGTCAGGCACAACAGCTAGGTATATTGCCGTGGTGTTGCCGCTTCCCACATATGCAGTCTGAAATCATCATCATGCCTTTCTAGCTATTAGGGCCTAAATCCCCATGTGCATGCTCATAGCAATGGTTTGTGTCAGTGGCCATTGCTATTGGTAAGGGGACCTGTGTAAGAGTATTGTAGCTGTGCTGTCCCTACTTGTCAGCTGTTCTGTGATTCGATTGCTTTGTCAGTAATTTTAGTTTTGTGTATGTGAAAGTGCCATGTGGTGTGTTGCATTGACATGTGTCCACTTCCATCTGTCCTAGGAGGAGACCAAACATACATCGCCCCTACCAATTGCTGGCAGACATGGAGGATGTGGAGGTTATACGGAAATTCCGTCTGGACCGACCCACCCTGCATCACCTATGTGCAATGTTGGAACCCAACCTTCGTCCTCGCAGGGCGTATCCTACAGCATTCACCCCCACGGCTAAGGTGATGGCTGCACTGCATTTTTTCGCAACTGGATCTTTCCAACACACGGTGGGCAGTGGAGGTGGGATGTCCCAGCCCATGTTCAGCATGGTGCTACGGGATGTCCTGTCAGCTATGATGCTCTACAGGAACCGGTACATCCGATTCCCCAGGGCTCGTGATTTGGCGGCAGTGAAGGGTGCTTTCTATGCCCTTGGACGCATCCCCCACGTTGTTGGTGCAATTGATTGCACCCATGTTGGCCTTGTTGCACCACAGGCCATGGAGCACATCTATAGGAACCGGAAGCATTTCCACTCCCTGAATGTGCAAGTGGTGTGCCTGGCGGACATGATTATCACACACGTGTGTGCGAAGTTTCCCGGATCCGCCCATGACTCGCACATCATGCGCCACAGCATCCTCCCACGAATGATGGCCAATCTTCAACCGGACCGTGCATGGATTGTTGGTGAGTATGCATACTCGTGTAGCGTGCTGAGTGTGACATGCTGTCTTGTATCCTGTTGGAATTGCAACGATTCTCTGTGTTTCTCACACCCAGGTGACTCTGCATATCCTAACGGGCCTTGGCTGCTGAGCCCACTACGTAATCCTAGGACACCAGCTGATGTCAGATACAATGAGGCACATGGGAGGACCAGACGTGTGGTGGAGCGGACTTTTGGACTCCTGAAGTCCAGATTCAGATGCCTGGACCGCACCGGGGGTGCACTAGCATACTCCCCACAGAAGGTGTGCCAGATAGTTGTGGCATGCTGCATGCTGCACAATCTCGCGATTCGCAGGCAGATCCCCCTGATAGTGGATGACGGTGATCAGCCAGGGCCCCCGCCTGCAGACCAAGCCGTGTCCAGTGACGAGGACAGTGGAGAGGAGGAAGCAGTGAATGAGCGTCAGCAGCTCATCGCCCGCTACTTCACTTGACGGTGAGTGACCATGTACGACGGCTGATGTTGCTGTAGTTGTGTAGGTGTATGTGTGCATTGTCACGGCGGCCTATTGTTCACTGAGTGCTGTGTGGCAATGGTCCATGTCCAGGGTAGTATGCCACTGACAGTGGCTGTAGCATTGTGCCCTGTTGCTCTGTGAGATGTGTGTACATTGCTTAAACTTGATGACAAGTACTGTGTGATGAGTGTGTGACACACACATTCAATGGACTCTTGTTCTGTTTTTCACCCCTAGGTCCCTACAGACTCTCCTGGCCTATCGACATACCACACTCCAGATGCATTTCTGATCATGGTGACGGTTGCACATCCTTGATTAAACACAGAGCAGATAAAACAGAATGTGATCCAGGTGTATTTATTTTAAGCGGTGACATGTGATTGTGGGCAAGGTGATCACAAAAGTGGTGCATGCTGGAACAATGAGTTGACGGACATGTCCGCGTGATGGTCAAGGTGTACCCATGTTGTTCTGGGTCCACAGTCCGACAGACACATGCCATTCACATGGCAGTGTGGGGTAGGATAGTAGTCCAAGTGAATGCAGTAGATGGCCACCGTGGCTGGCTGACTCACTGGCGTTTGGAGCGTGCGAAGTCATCTCTGGACACCTGTTTCCTCTTCGGACGACCCCTTCCACGTTTGAGAGGGGGGGGTTGTGTTTGTGGGCTGCTGGTGGTGGCTGAGGATTGCCCACTCGCTGTGGACGCAGGGGAACTGGATGTTGCACGACCCTGCGCCCCAGCAGGTGTTGGCGGAGGTGGTGTGGTTGGCCTTGATTGGGCCCTCACCGCCACCACTAGCTGGCCCATGAGGTCGACAAGTTTGCCCATACGGGTCACGAATTGGCCCATATGGGCGTCCATGGACCTCAACACCCCAAGGACTTCCCGCGAATCGGCAGCTGACCGGGCCCATTGTCCCTGGGCCTCTTCATAGGCCCCAAGGACTCTGGCGATTTGCGGCAGGGCTTGGCTCCCAGGCTCTGATGGCGTTGGCCTGACCCTGCTCCTCCCACCTGAACTGCTGCCACCGACCTGCCCACTCGCCACAGTGGTCACCCGGGGCCTCGTTGTGGCTCCCAGGGTCGGTGTTGACGTGCGTACAACCCCTTGCGCAGGGTGAGTGGTCAGGGAGGCCCTGGTGGTGGTGGTGGTTGCGGCGGTGGTGGTGGCCGCAATGACCGTGGCAGCAGGGGCCTGGGACTGGTCACCAGCCCTGGGAGATGGGTTGGTGGGTAGGAGGGGTCCTGGGGAGCGGTTGCGCCCTGCCACACCAGATGTGCCTGGTCGGGAGTCCTCGTCCGAAGAGGTGTCCAGGTCTTCCACATCCGTGAGTCCGGGTGGAGGGCTTGTGGACTGGCTGTGATGGCTGCTGTCTCCCTCTCCAGCATCATGCTGTTCGTCACCTGTGGGGCGGAGACGAAAGGTTATTGTGTTGCACCTTGCAAGGTTTGTGTTAGATGTCTGACATTCACAGTTTGTGCACAGTTGTGCACTGATTTCCCAGATGCGTGTGTATGGCTCTACAATGTGTGTGCGTGATCAAGGCAATGGAATAGTGTGATGGGTGCATATGGCATGGGACGGATTTGGAATGCCAATCGGTGTGTGTTGCAGTATTCCTACATTTTGTGGCTTTGGTGGAAACGGGGTACAGCCCCATGAACGCTTTAGAGATGAAATATGGTTTTGTAGTACATACTGTGACATATGGGTGCAGAAGGGGACATGTGTTTTGGCCACACGACACTGCAGAGACAAAGGTGTGTGTATGTCTGACATACCCAGCATATCTGCTCACTGTTATCATTTGGGGACATTACACTGCAAGCATTGTAGTGAGTGAGTAATGGTTGTGTGCCACACAACGTATTGCAGATGGGACAATTCCTTGGTGTGCGTGCTACCCTCAGCCATGTGCAGCAATGCAGTGCTCTTGGGGTGTTGACTATATTAGGTATGTTGTAAATCACAGTGTGACGTGCGCTTCAGACACTGCAGACACATGTTTGGTCATCGGCAGGGATCTTTGCTGAACTACTGTATATGGGACAACTGTTTAGATGATATACCTTTCATGACACTGGGGCTGAAAGATGAGATGGATGAGATTTTGAATGTGCATTGTGTAGCTGTGTGGTTCATGGGTCCAGTGGTGTATGTGACATTACTGGGGTCCCACTCTGTTACATTGAGACAAGATAGACTTACATGGGTGATGTTGTACAATGTCAACGGAACAAGCAGACACGACTACATGGACAAGACTTCGATGGTGTTGCTGATGTGTGTGATGACTGGCACAGTGCACGCCATGTGGGTCAGTACTCCAGTGAGAGTTGTGCATGCAGACGTGACTCCTTACGTGTTACTGTATTTGAGATGGCTCATGTGGGCTATGACTCTGTAATTCATGTCCGTGTGCACATTAGTCACATGGTTATGACAGGGAGCAGTGCTACCTGTTCCTCTGCTACGTGACATGTCCCAAATGTTAGTCGTAGTACAGTCCTCATGCCTACAGACACCCCGCCCTGTACAGTAGTCTACCTACTTGTTGGTTTGGAGGGAGCAATGCAATGGCTACCACATGGTTATGAGAGGGAGGGGTGCTCCATCTTGCTGGTCTGTGGGAGTGGGGGCCGTGTTGTGAGTTGTGGTGATGGCTTACCACCCACAGACACCCCTCCATGTAGGGAAACATATCTACCTGTCGGGTGAAGGTGTGCACTGCAATGGCTGACACATGGGTGTGGGGAGTGCTCCATCTTGCTGCGCTGTAGGACTAGGGGCCTGGTGGGGGTTGTACTTCTGCAGTCCCCCTCCGATACACGGACTTTGTGGTAAGGCTACTTACCTGTTACTTGTTGGTTAGTGCAGCTATGGCTGACACATGGGTGTGGGTGTGGGGAGTGCTCCTTCCGGCGCATCTGGGGTACAAGGGGACCTGGTGGGAGTTGTGGTGCTGGCTGACTGTACACATGCCCCCATGGTTTTGTTTGTTGGTACCTTTGGGCTGAGTGTGTGGGAGTGTCTGTTGCATGTGTGAGAGATGTCTTGTGTATTGTGTACTGGACATGGGGGTGTTTGGCCCTCGGAGCTATGGCATTCTGGTAGTGCATGACAGTACATAGCGGTGTGCTGGTATACATTTGTTTGTACTTACCAGCCTCCACTCCCCCTGGTATTCCGGTGAGACTCTCCGGATGTAGAATGCCTCGCACCTTCTCCTCCCACGCCTTGAAGGTCTTGAATAGCGCGGGATTTCCGCCGCCAGTCCTGTCAGCCAGCTCACGATTCTTGGCCTCCTTCTTCCTGACCACGCTTTTCAGGTCGTGCCACCTCTTTGTAATTTTACCCCGGTTGCGTGGCACGTTCCCAACTGCATTCACCTGGTCTACGATCCTGCTCCACATTCTGTTTCTGGTGGCTACTGGTGTCTGTTGGACCTGGTTCCCATAGATTTGTGGGTGCACTTTGATGATCTCGTCGACCATGACCGTCAACTCAGTGGCAGTGTACTTAGGCATTCTTTGTGTTGCCATTGTGTGTGGTTTGGTATTTGTGGTGCTGGTGTGGTGGGTGTGTGGTGTGTGGTGTGTGATGTGCAGGTTGTTCGTGGTGCCGTTGTTTCAGTGGTGATGGTGGTGGTATTGTTGGTGATTAGTGTGATGTGTGCGTGCGTGTGGTGTGCTGCTTTCCTTTGTGGCTCTCTGGGTTCTCTGATGGCGTCTTCGCTTTGTAGTAGTGCAAGGGATTGTGGTCTGTGAAGGGGCTGCTTTTGTACTTACCTATGTGGGTGTGTCATGATGGGCTGTCGTTTTCAGGTGTGTTGTGTCTGGTGTCCTGGGATTTGTAGTTTTTTAGTTTTGCCAGGGGGATGTGTCTTTGGGATGTGTTCTGTGTTTGGGTATTTTGGCGTAGTTTGCTGTGTGGACTTGTTGGCCATGTTATGTGTATTTCTTTGTTCCGCAAATGATTTCCGTGCACGGACGTGGCCGCCAGGCCTTCCGCCGTGTCAGTTATTCATCACTGTTGTTAACCGTGGCGGGCGGGGAATATGTGGATTTTCCGCGCTCATGTCGGGGAGATCATAATTTCACGGTCGTTGTCTCGGTCGTCAGAGCGGGCGGATTTGGGTTTTCGGGCGGGATTGCGTCCGTGGCGGACGGATGATCTTCTACTCTGACATGGACGGGCGGAATTTTGTGTGTTTTTACCGCCGCGGGCGGAGGTTGCTTCGCGACTTCATAATTGCTCGGTCGGTGTTCCCATGGTGCGGGCGGGCGGTTTTCTCAGGCTATAGTAGATGGCGCATTTTTTACCGCCGGTTATCGTAATGGGCCCCTAAGTGTTTTAACATGTTATTTGGAATGTATTAAAATTATGTTTTTTATATTTTAAATAATTTAGGGGGTCATTACGATGTACGGCGGTAAAAAATCCGCCATCTACTATAGCGGGGGGGTCAGCGGCGGACGGAAAGACCGCCCGCCGCTTTTCCGCCGGTCGACTTGTCGACCGTGCGGAAAACGGGTTTAATATGGTGGCGGTGTCTGTGAGACACCGCCATCCATATTAGGATGTAGGCGGTGAGGAGCCTTTTCATGGCGGCATTTCCGCCATGAAAAGGCATGCGGTATTCGCATTTGGGGACCCGTTGCGGGCCTCCAGGATGTTGGGAGGGTAGGGGGGGCACATGGGGGGTACCTATGGTACCCCCCTGCATTTGCATGCACAAGGTGGCAGGCACCGCACGGTGCCTGTCACGTTGTGCATGCAAAAGCACAACATGCATTTTGTACATTGCGGTGGGTGCTGCTGACAGCACCGCCCGCCGCAATGTAAAACATGCGGGATGCGCCCGCCAGTGTGGCGGGTGCATCCTAATGTGCCTGGCGGGACCGCCGCGACTTCGGCGGGCGGTCTCTGGCTCCGCCCGCCATCGTAATGGACCCCTTAATTAAAAAAAAAACTTTTATATATAATTTTAGGAGCGGCATGTTGGGTTTATAGGGGATAAGGGTGGGGAGTGTTTTAAAAATATATATTTTAAATTAAATATTATTACATTTTTTTTTTAAATTTGAATTTATTTGTAAACAAAGAAAAATAATATTTAAATTTGAAAATTTAGTTTAAGAGCGTGATGTGTTTATAGGGGATAAGGTTTGGGAGTGTTTAAAAAATATTTATTTAAAAAAAAATATTATTACATTTTTTTTTAAATTTAGAATTTATTTCTAAAAAAAAGAAAAGTTATATTTAAATTTAAATTTGATAATTAATTTTAGGAGCGGGATGTTGGGTTTATAGGGGATAAGGGTGGGGAGTGTTGTATAAATATATATTTTATATTAAATATTATAAAAAAAATTGAACTAATTGAGAATTTATTTATTAAACAAAATATTTATATTTAAATTTTAAATTGAAAATTAATTTTAGGAGTGGGTTGTTGGTTTTATAGGGGATAAGGGTGGGTAGTACTTTAAAAATATATATTTAAAATTAAATATTATGAAAAATTTTAATAAATTTAGAATTAATTTAAAAAAAATAATAATATTGAAATGTAAATTAAAAAATATTTTTAGGAGCGGGATGTTGGGTTTATAGGGGATGATGGTGGGCAGTGTGTTAAAAATATATATTTTAAATTAAATATTATTAATATTTTTTAAAATTTATAATTTATTTAAAAAAAAATCATATGGAAATTTAAATTTGAAAATTATTTTTAGGAGTGGCTTGTTGGGTTTATATGTGATAAGGGTGGGCAGTGTTTTAAAAATATATATTTTAAATTAAATATCAAAATTTTTGATAAATTTAGAATTAATTCTTAAAATAACATTTTATATTGAAATCTAAGGTGTCCATTACGATGTCGGGCGGATAAAAATCCGCCATCAACAACAGTGGCGAAAATCCGCCCGCCTACACCGTCTGAATACCGACCGAGCAATTACGATGCCGCGAACCGAAAACCGCCGGAGGCGGAAAATAAACAGAAAATACCGCCCGCCCATGTCCGAGTCTAAGTCCATCCGCCCGCCACGGACGGAAAGACGCACGACAAGCCAAAACCGCCCGCCCTGACGACCGAGACACCGCCCGTGAAATTAGGATCGTACCGACATGAGCGCGGAAAATCCACAAATACACCGCCCGCCAGCGCAAACAACAGTGACGAAAATGGACACGGCGGAAGCCCTGGCGGCCACGTCCATGCACAGAAACCATCCGCTGACGAAAACAAACACACACAACATGGCTAACAAGTCCACACAGCAACCCACGCACAAATACCCAAACACAGTACACATCCCGGAAACACACCCCCCCCTGACAAAAAAATCAACAACAAATCCCAGAACACCAGCCACAACACACCTGAAAACAACAGACCATCATGACACACCCACATAGGTAAGTACAAAACCAGCCCCTTCACAGACCACAACCCCCTGCAACATTACAAACTGAGGACGAAAGCACACAACACAGCGAGACAGAAAGGACAGCAGCACACCACAGACACGCACCTATCACACCCATCACCACCACCACCACCACCTGACCCACAAACCCCCTGCACATCACACACCACACACCGCACCAGCACCACAAACACCAAAACACACACCATGGCATCACACAGAATGCCCAAGTTCACTTCCACCGAGCTAACGGTCATGGTCGACGAGATCGTCAAGGTGCACCCACAAATCTATGGCAACCAGGTCCAACAGACACCACTATCCACCAGAAACCGGTTGTGGAGCAGGATCGTAGACCAGGTCAATGCAGTCGGGAACGTTCCACGCAACAGAGGAGAAATTAACAAAAGGTGGAACGACCTCAAAAGCGTGGTCAAGAAGAAGGAGAGCAAAAATCGAGAGCTGGCTGCCAGGACTGGCGGAGGGAATCCCGCGCTATTCAAGACCTTCAAGGCGTGGGAGGAGAAGGTGCGAGTCATCATACATCCGGAGATCCTCACCGGATTACCAGGGGGAGTGGAGGCTGGTAAGTACAAACAAACGTATACCAGCACACCGCTATGTAATCACATGCACTACCACCATGCCATAGCTCCTAGGGACAAACACCCCCATGTCCAGTACACAATACACAAGACATCACCCACACATGCAACAGACACTCACACACACTCAGCCCAAAGCTACCAACTAACAAAACCATGGGGGCATGTGTACAGTCAGCCAGCACCGCAACTTCCAACAGGTCCCCTTGTACTCCAGATGCGCCAGAATGAGCACTCCCCACACCCACATCCATGTGTCCGCCATAGCTGCACTGACCGACAAGTAACAGGTAAGTAGCCGGAACACAAAGACAGTGGGTCGGAGGGGGGACAGCTGAAGTAAAACACCCACCAGGCCCCCACTACCACAGACCAGCAAGGTGGAGCACACCCCACATCCATGTGTCCGCCATAGCTGCACTGACCGACAAGTAACAGGTAAGTAGCCGGAACACAAAGACAGTGGGTCGGAGGGGGACAGCTGAAGTAAAACACCCACCAGGCCCCCACTACCACAGACCAGCAAGGTGGAGCACACCCCACATCCATGTGTCCGCCATAGCTGCACTGACCGACAAGTAACAGGTAAGTAGCCGGAACACAAAGACAGTGGGTCGGAGGGGGGACAGCTGAAGTAAAACACCCACCAGGCTCCCACTACCACAGACCAGCAAGGTGGAGCACCCCTCCCTCCCAGTACCATGTGGCATCCATTGCATTGCGCACTGAGAAACAACCTGTAGGTGGGAAAATGTACAGGGCGGGGCGTCTGTAGGCATGAGGACTGTACTACGACTGACACATGGGACATGTCACGTAGCAGAGGAACACGCAGCACTGCTCCCAGTCACAATCATGAGACCAATGTGCACACGGACATGTTCAACAGAGTCAAACCCCACATGACCCATCACAGATACAGCAACACCTAAGGAGCCACGTCTGCATGCACAAGTCCCACTGGAGCACAGACCCACACGGCAGGCACTGTGCCACCCATCACACACATCAGCAACACCATCGAAGTCCTGTCCATGTAGTCCTCACTGCCTGTCACCCACACATCGTACAACAACGCCCACGTAAGACAGACCGTACTAGAAGTAACAGCTTGGAACCACAATATTGCACACAAAGACAACTGGACCCATGAAACACACAGGCACACAATGCACATTCAACATATCATCCATCTCATCTCTCAGCCACAGTGTCATGAAAGGTATGTCATCCGAACAGCTGGCCCTCATACAGTAGTAATGCAAAGATACCTGCCCATGACAAATCAAGTGCCTGCAGTGACTGAAGCGCACGTCACACTGCGAGTAACAACACACATAATATAGTCAACACCCCAAGAGCACAGCACTGATGCACATGTACCAGGGCAGCACGCACACAAAGGATTTGGCCCATCTGCAATACGTCGTGTGGCACACAACAAGCACGAACTCACAACAATGCTACCAATGTGATGTCCATGAATGATAACAGTCAGCAGATATTCCGGGCATGTGAGACAGACACACACCTTTGTCTATGCACTGTCATGTTGCCAGAACACATGTCACGTTCTGCACCCATTACCCACAGTATGTACCCCAAAAGCATATTACAACCCAAGAGCGTTTAGGGGGCTGTACCCCCTTTTGGCATCAGCGTACCTAAGCGTTCCATCCTTCCCCCTAAACCATCGTTCAACCCAACATCGTCTATGGTCCTGGAGCACGCATACACCCGAGCCACAAAATGTAGGAGCATAGCAACACACACCCATCGGCATTGCTAATCCGTCCCATGCCACATGTCCACATCACACAGTCCCATTGCCTAGCCCACGCATACACACATCGTACATCCACACACACGCCACTGGGAAACCTGTGCACGACAGTGCACGAACTGTGAATGTCAGACAACCAATACATACTTTGCTAGGTGCAACACAATGACCCATCTCATTCTCCCCACAGGTGCCGAACTGCTGGATGCTGGAGAGGGTGACAGCAGCCAGCACAGCCAGTCCGCAAGCCCCCGACCCGGACTCACGGATGTAGAGGAGCTGGACACCTCTCCGGACACGGAGCACCCAGCAGGCCCATCTGGAGTGGCAGGGCACAACCGCTCCCCAGGGCCCCTCCTGCCCACCAACCCATCACCCAGGGCTGCTGACCAGTCACAGACCCCTGCTGCCACGGCCGGTGCGGCCACCACCACCGCCGCAACCACCACCACCACCACCACGCCATCCCTCGCCACAGCCCCTGCGCAAGGGTCGGCACGGCCGTCGGGCTCCACCCTGGGAGCCAGAGCGAGGACCGTGGTGAGCAATGTGGCTAGTGGGCAGGTCGGTGGCAGCAGTACTGGTAGGAGGAGCAGGGCCAGGCCAACGCCAACTGTGCCTGGGAGCCAAGCCCTGCCGCAAATCGACAGAGTCCTTGGGGCCTATCAAGAGGCCCAAGGAGAATGGGCCAGGTCGGCTAGCGACACGCGGGAGGTCCTTGCGGTGTTGAGGTCCATGGACGCCCATATGGGCCAAATCGCGGCCCTCATGGGCCAGCTGGTGGTGGGGGGAGGGCACAAGCAAGGCCAGCAACACCACCTCCGCCACCACCTGCTGTGGCGCAGGCTCGTGCAGCATCGCGTTCCCCTGCGTCCACAGCGAGTGAGCACTCCTCAACCACCACCAGCGGAACATCAACACACCCCCCTACCAAACGTGGAAGGGGCCGTCCGAAGAGGAAACAGGTGTCCAGAGAGGACTTCGCACGCACCAAACGCCAGTGAGTCAGCCAGCCACCTTGACCACCTACTGCATTGACTTGTAATACGATCCTACCCCACACTGCCATGTGAATGGCATGTGTCTGTTGGACTGTGGACATAGAACTCCATGGGTACACCTTGACCATCACGCAGCCATGACCGTCAACTCATTGTCACAGCATGCACCACATTTGTCATCACCTTGCACACAATCACATGTCACCGCTGTTAATAAATACACCTTGATCACAATCGGCTTAATGTGTCCTGGGTTTATTCAACGATGTGCAATCGCCACCATGAGCAGAAATGCATCTGCTGTGTGGTATGTCGATGGGACAGGAGAGGCTGTAGGGACCTAGGGGTGAAAAACAGAACAAGAGTACATTCAATGAGTGTGTCACACACTCATCACACAGTACTTGTCACCAACTACAAGCAATGCACACACATCTCACAGAGCAACAGGGCACAATGCTACAGCCACTGTCAGTGGCATACCAACCTGGACATGGACCATTGACACACAGCACTCAGTGAACAAAAGGCCCCCGTGACAGAGCACACATACACCTGCACAACTACAGCTACATCAGCCGTCGTACATGGACACTCACCGTCAAGTGAAGTAGCGGGCGATGAGCTGCTGACGCACATTCACAGCTTCATCCTCTCCACTGTCCTCTTCACTAGAGCTGTCCTGGTCTGCAGGCTGGGGCCCTGGTTGATCTCCGTCATCCACAATTAGGGGGATCTGCTTGCGGATAGCCAGATTGTGCAGCATGCAGCAAGCCACAACTATCTGGCACACCTTCTGTGGGGAGTACGCCAGTGCGCCCCCGGTGCGGTCCAGGCATCTGAACCTGGACTTGAGGAGGCCAAAGGTCCGCTCAACCACACGTCTGGTCCTCCCATGTGCCTCATTGTAGCGGACATCAGCTGGGCTCCCAGGACGTCGTAATGGGCTGAGCAGCCAGGGCCCATTCGGGTAAGCAGAGTCACCTGGGTGTGAGGGACACAGAGAACCATTGCAATTCCAACTGGACACAAGACAGCATCGCACAGCCAGCACGCTACACTACTCCACATACTCACCAACAATCCAGCCACGGTCCGGTTGCAGATCGGTCATCAGACGTGGTAGGATGCTGTTGCGCATGATGTGCGCGTCATGGGCCGATCCTGGGAATTTCGCACACACGTGTGAAATCACCATGTCCGCAAGGCACACCACTTGCACATTCAGGGAGTGCGTGTGCTTCCGGTTGCGGTAGAGGTGCTCAGTGGCCTGTGGTGCAACAAGGCCAACATGGGTGCAGTCTATTGCACCAACGACGTGGGGGATCCGTCCAAGGGCATAGAATGCACCCTTCACTGCCGCCAATTCACGAGCCCTGGGGAAGCGGATGTATCTGTTCCTGTACAGCATCATGGCTGACAGTACATCCCTGAGCACCATGCTGAACATGGGTTGGGACATCCCACCTCCACTGCCCACTGTGTGCTGGAATGACCCAGTGGCGAAGAAATGCAGTGCAGCCATCACCTTAGCCGTGGGGGTGAATGCTGTTGGATACACCCTGCGCGGACGGAGGTGGGGTTCCAACAAGGCACATAGACGATGCAGGGTGGGTCGGTCCAGACGATATTTGCGGATGACCTCCACATCCACCATGTCTGACAGCAATTGGTAGGGGCGATGAATGTTTGGTCTCCGCCTAGGAAAGATGGAAGTGGACACATGTCAAAGCAACACGCCACATGGCATATTCACATACACAAAACATAAATGACTGAGCAGGCAATTGAATAACAGAACAGCTGACAAGTAGGGACAGCACAGCCACAATACACTTACACAGGTCCCCTACCAATAGCAATGGGCAGTGACACACCCCATTGCTATGAGCATGCACATGGGGATCTAGGCCTCAATAACTTGTAAGGCATGCTGATGGTAACAGACTGCATATTCGGCAAGCGGCAACACCACGGCAACATGACTAGCTGCTGTGCATCACACTGCTTCCGAGGCTGGGTGTGTAGGGCACACACCAACAACGCTATGGACACAGGCTGAGCGGCCAAAACAAGTGGGACCTGTGGCACGAGGGGATATGAGACAGTCATTGATGTCACTACTGCACCCTATGTACAGCACTGTACGGATCACACCTCCAGAAACATTGACAGGTGTACACATTGCACAGCCCCATGCCAACACGGCTGTGTGCTTGCAATTACACATCACAAGTGACACGTAACATTGCACGTGCCAAGTGGCAGATGTACATAGTGAAAGATGGCATGTGTGTGCATATGCATATCCCATGCTCCCATGCCAATGTGTACATGATGATGTGCCAACAGACATGTGGAGGCTGAGCACTGGCCGTCCCTGCCTATGCACACAGCATGTTGTGGCCCTGTCCATTGTGGACCTGCACCCACACGCAAATCATGGCCACACCTGCAGATGCATTGCGCACATTATACTGTGTGGTGCACATGGCATCAGCGGACTGTACCCGCCATGGGCCAGGCCCTTACGGCCAACTCCAATGACCCTCGCGGTTGCACCCTGCGTGTTCCACTGTGGAGGTAGGCGTCCATGGCCAGCTGGGAGCAGGCCAACGTCTGCAATTGAAGCTGCCAGACATGGTACACGAATTGCAGCAGCTTGTACCCACTGAAACTGCCCCAGGGGGTTATATGTGTGTGTGAGTGGGACAGGCATAACCACAGCTACCTGGCACTGCAGCCTGGCACCCCTCGACAACACCTGCTGCTGCCACCACTCCACCTACACGTGGATGACGCTGAGGACATGTCCAGGTCCACTCACCAGCGAGGAGCTGGAGAACCTGGATTCCGAGCTCCACGCACACTGCACATGGCTATTCCTTGCGAAAGTTGTGTGTGAGAGACAACTGCAGTGTGTGTGGGTGTGCATGTGGGGGACACACATGTCGTTGCTCCGCAGCACTATGAGTCAGAGCCTGTGGTGTTCAAACATGCACTGCTCACCATGCTGACTGCAGGTGGCATGGGTATGTGAGCTCTCGGGCGCTTTGACCTGTCTGTCCCTCCCGAGTGGTGGTACATGGCAACTTCATGTCAGACATCCAGTGACACAGACAATTGGCAATGCAGGTCTCAGTGCACTTGTTGGTCGTGTGGAAGTCAGGCTGGGGCCATGCTGCCCTTCTCAGTCCCAGCAGGCCTGGCCTGCACATTGACTGCACAATGCCAGTAGGTGCCGACACAGACTGCCTAGTGGGTTACATGTGTCTCCTGTTCAGGACCCTCCGGATGAGCGCTTACTCTGCACTGTCGATTGGACACACCATGACTCGTGATAGGGATGTGTGTGAGAGATAGTGGCACTGAATGTGACCTTCGTTGCGGGGTGGGCCATGCACAGGGCGAGTACGCTGATGGTTGCGCAGTGTTGGTCACAGTGGGTACACCCACACAGATGTGTTGCCTTGTGATCTTTTTCTAGGTCCGCCTGACAATGGACAGTAGATGTGGGCAGGCTACACATTGCTCGATGTGCTGTCTATATGCATGTGCCTTCACACCAGGCACAACTGCCCCTGCACATGTGACCCCTGCTGCACTCAGTGCTGGGTCTGTTGAGCTGATGCACCATCTGTGCGTGGGGCAGACAGCTCTGCTCACTTCCGTCATTGCCCATGACATCACTTTGCCGCAGGTGACATGGATCATGGAGGGCCCACATGTACGCGTGGGTGGACTACACAAGACTGTCCAATGGTTGTCACCCCCAGTCAGTGCTTCGAATGGGTAGAATGTGGTGCTGGTACTCATTTTAATGTGTCGAGTGGGCGGGGCTGGGTGCGGGGCTACATGCAAGACATGGGAAGTTCATCGGCTGATCTACTAGTTGCAATACACACGAGACACGTCTTTTTCCGACCACATCAGGGTCATTCCTTAAACTGGCTGATAATCAAACAGTCATCTTTTGCACTGTCCTCATGGCCTCCCCTCGCTCACCCCAATATGCGTTTGCACCTGAGCAGCTAGCGCATGCACAAGCAGCTCCAAGCTCGCCCCAGAGAGGCCAAGGAGTGTATGTGTGGGTCCAGTTGAACAAGTGGTCTGTCTCACGGTATAATAAGTGGCGGGACGCCGTCCACCTGCGTGGTGCCCCGACTCGAGACACGGGCAACATTGACAATGCATGACAGGCTCCGCAGTCCGGATACACCACCTGCAACACACAGAGGCTGTAGCTGCCCTAGCGGGCCAGGCCGCGTCCAACTGGAGCTCATGGCCCCACACATTCACTCTTTGGCCTCTCTGGGGCGAGCTTGGAGCTGCTTGTGCACGCGCTGGCTTCTCTGTTGCAATGGCATGTAACGTGTGTGGGTGTATTGTCAATGGGTGGGATGGTGCGAGCCACCTTCCGTGACGTCACTCCTGCTTGTGATGTGTGCGTCCCCCACTACTTCCATTTGACTTGTGCCATACTACACATTGAGGATGTGTTGCCTGCGTGATGTGACCAGGAGGAGCGCGCCATGACCTCTCACCCACCATGCTCTACTGCCATCCCGTGCCCTGGATTGCCTGTGCAAGTGGACAATGTTGGGGATACACCAGGTCGACAGGGGATGTGAGTGCCTTGGCAAGGGCCTGGCGGACGCACAGCAGTATCCAGCATGTCCACGGAGGGTGGGCTGACGTCTACACTTGATGCAGCATTGATCGTGTGCCCGCCTGTTGTGCACACACGAGTTCACATTCATCACCAGACAGGTGGTCTTTACAGATTCCCAGGAGAGCGCCAATGTACTGTTCCTGAATCCTCCCAACACAGCGTGTTTCAACATTGCATGTGCGCACCTACCCGTCACACCCACCCACCTGAGCCATGCGTAACTCCCGCTTCACATGACACATGTGTGTCTTCCACAGTTGTGCTACTCATTTGCGTTGACATCCAATGACAGTGGACTACATGGTCATCTCACGACTGCCGTGTACTTCACACACTCTCATCCTCTCTCATTCGTACTTGTGAAATGAATCAGCAGAGACACATTTTTGCTTCAAACCATGTATTGGGACTTATGTCCTCTGTGATGCAGTATAGTGGACACTACTGGCAGCGAAATGCATGTGGAGGATATACTCAGCATGATGTACACATAGCATAGGGTGTAGGGGTACATGTGATTAGTTGTTGACTGTGGGATGTGGGCTTCAGAGTTACAACTGCTTAGCCGTTGGTGTGCTAATGTACATTTGCTAATTACTGTGGTGCTGCTGACTTTGACACAGACAGTATACATTTAGCCTACCAGTCCGCTTGTCATCATGGGCACAGTGCATCTCAGTTCCATGTTACAGGTTTGCTGCTATAGTTACTCATACACACGTGCGTGGAGGTGACATCAGGGCATGGGCTTACGTGCATGCAACGGCGTCCCACTTGTTGTTGCGATGTGGTGGGTACTGGCCATGTCACAGTCACTGGGCTCATGTTGTTGGTGGATGCACTTGGTGTCCATGCAAAGGTCCTGGCACGGACGTTCAGAGGGAGGTGAGGTGACAGCTCTCACATACTACAGCAGGACGATTACTGTCCACTGACCGGTGCATATGTTCATGGGCGCAGGATCCATATCATGGCATGGTTGTACGTGCAGTTCTGTCCATGTGGTTGCCATACACAAATCCCATGCCTCTGCCTCCCCCTGTTCATGCAGAGTTACTGGATGTGATGAGGAACAGGGTGCATGTCCCGAAAATATCAGATGTCATGGCAGTGTAGTTGATGATGTGGTGTCAGTTGCAGGTTGTATGGTATAGTTGTTGTACTGGTAACTGCCTAGTCCGTGCGGAAGCCAAGCATGGGTACGGTGTGGGACATCATTGCTCAATTGGGGGTATGGCGGCGGGGCCCGACGAATTGACAGGTTGTCAGGTATGCAATACCTTCCAGCAGGGCTTCCATGGCATTGGTGGTGGACATGGATGCCATCCAATGTAGCGGATGGTGGCTGTCAAGGTGTTGGTCGTGAGTTGTCCCTTGTAGGAGCATGATGGGACATGTTGGATGACATTCGATGTAACTGTAATCCATTATCCGTCGTGTGGAGGCACAGTGGTCCCATTGCAGTGTGGGTCCGATAGTAGCCACATACGCCATGCCCCCATAGGCTGAACAGACCCTGTCGTGGACGTCCAGGGGGTTGAATAGTTGTAGCAGGTCCGCCCTTGGACATGCCGGGTTGGAGAGACATAGATCCACAGGATAGTAGAAGGGACACCTCCGACAGTAGAAGACGGGGATGACGCAGCTGAACAATGCGATGCGGTAAGTTAGTCGGTAACTTACGTTCAGCAAGGCCAGATTGTCACATCCCAATATCTGTATCAGGTTATGTTTGTACAGCTTAATCTGTCCGGCGTAGTTGGGTAGGTGTGGTGCAAGTGCCATTTTGCTGCAGGGCGCTGTGGTGGCGTGCTCCGGCTGTCTGTGCAGTCTGCAGTGTGCAACCTCCGACGTTGCTGGGAATTCTGTAATGGTCGTAGGGAGGCAGGACTTGTGTTATGTTGGCTTGTGCGGAGGACACGGGCCCTCATCCCACATGCTTCTCTGAATGGTCAAGGTCAGTGGTGTCTGACTCCTTCCAGATAACTTGCATGTGAACCACATGGGGGAGTGTTATCATTTCTTTTTTCCGTTGTGAATGTTCTTTGGTGTTATGCGCTATCTGCCCTGTGGCCGCTTCCCTCTGCATGCCTGTGTTGGGCTTTTTTTGGTGCAATGACTGTTGTCTCCGGCTTGTTTAGTCGGGATGTGGTTTCAGAGTGGGAATGGAAGGTCATTCAGTGCTGTCTCCTCTCCCGTGTGTGGGCAGCAGGCTGCGTTTCCGCTATACGTTGGGCCTTGTGTTATAATTGGTCCCACCTGTTGTCTGTCCCCGGTATCTTTGATGTTACGTATTGCATGTCTTGTTATTGGGTGCAGGGTGGCATCGGTGTTTCTGTGTGGTACTGGCGTACCTTTTCCCGACGGGGTCCATATTCTGCTGGGTGATGTTGCCTCCGCTGTGTGCTTCGCCGTGTTTTGCACACAGGGGTGTGTCCTAATTTGGCGTGACGTCACTGACATGTTCGGGTCACTTGTGTGACGTCAGGTTGGCAACAGTGAATTGCCGGTTGGGGACATGACTGTGGCAGGGCTGTCACGTGACATGTGCGTTCTGGGTGGTGCTGGTGTGTGTGGTGTTTGGTTGTGACCCTGTGTTGTTTGTGTGCGGCGCATACATTGCACTGCCGTTGGCCTCTACGTTGTGCGCATGTGTGGGTGCAGTGATGGATGTGTCGTGTCCCCGCAGGGGTGTCGGGGGGGCCATATACAGTTTTCCCGCCCTTGCACTGTGTGCGCTGTTTGCGTGCCCCTGTTGTGTGTCTGCCTACCTGCGTCGCCGCGGTGCGTTGACTCCTGGGTGCTGCATCAGGTAGAGCATGGGGAGGGCCTGCAGTGCTGGATTCATGCTCGGGGGGTCCGCCTCTTTGCTACCCGTACTGTGCATTCGGTTTTCCGCCTTGCTTTCACGTGCGGTGTCTCTTAGCCGGGGGAACTGTTTGGTTCTGGCATTGTAATTTGTACGCCGGGCGGTACGTGATTTCGTCGGGCGTTATGTCTCCATTAGGCCGCGCCGCTCCGTGGACGGGCGCACTTTGATGGCGGAGGGCGTAGCTGGCTTACGGGCGGTGTTTGGCTGACTTTTCACATCCTAATTGGGCGGGCGTGTGTGCTGTGGCGGGCGGACGGTAACTGGTGGTTTTTGCATCCGCCAGCACGGCGGTGGTGCTTCCACCCGCCATCCTAATGGGCCCCTTAATTATTTTTATGTCATTTTATTTTTATATTTATTATAGTTTTATATAGTCGATATATTTAATTTTCCGATATTAGTGTTGTCGATATTTTTGTGTTCGATATTTTTACCTAGTTAATGTATTTTAATGAAGGTCGATATTTTAGAATTTCGATAAGTATGTTAGCGATATTTGTGAAATTGATATTTATGTACTTCGATATTGTATCCCCGATATTTTCGTAATTTTTTAAATAGGTATATGATGTCGATATTAATGTTATCGATAATTTTGTATCGATATAATTGTAGCTCGATAATATGTCTTTCGATATTTTGTCAGTGATTCGCCCACAGTACCACTGACTTCCCTACACCCCTTTGTTCTGTCTTCGAGTGCGTGAGGAAGATGGCGACTGCTTCGCTCCCCTTTTCGCATCCCTGTACTTCCTCCCACTGCAGTCCTGAAACCCCTTTCCTTCCCAGAAACTCTGATACTCTGAAAGCTCCGAAATACAACCAGGACATTAGCGCAGCAAATAAGACCGCCTCCTGCCGGCTGATGCATATTCCTGGTAGCACCTCTATCATTGTGCCCAACATAACTTTAGTCACCGGTAACCTGACCCGATGTCCCCTACCCGATTCCCTGGCCCAATTCTCTAGCAACTCTTCCCCAGCTCGCCTGCTTTTGGTGCATATCCCCACATTAACTTGCCCATGAACACTATTCCTGCCAGTTTTGCCGCTATGGTAACCTTCGACAAACCCCTCTCAATCAGGGCCAAAATGAACTGAATGACCTCCTCTTCCCTGGCCCACGTCCCAGACCTCCTCTTCGCACCTCCATGCAGAAATTCCTGCCACGCCTGTCCGTAAGCCCGCCTTGTAGAAACCGCTAATGACCCTACCACCAGTTGCAGCATCCTTTTTCTTCCATGGACCACATCCCTTCGGGCACCGGCGTCTTGTGAGATTCCGCCTCCGTGGCCAGCCCATGGAACCTCTCCCACTGTGAACAAGACAAGGCATCCGTAATGTCATTGTCTACACCCGGGACGTGCTTTGCCCTGAACTGTATGTCGTGCTTTAGGCAACTTAGCATGAAAACTCTCATTAGCTTTAGTACCTATTCATCCCTTGTGGACTGCCTGTTGACCACCTGCACCACTGCCATATTGTCTACCCTGAACGTGACCCTTTTATGCGCTAGCCTCTACCCCCACAGCATGACTACTACTACTAGGGGAAACAATTCTAAAAAGGCAATGCTCCTGCCCCCGTCCTTCTAATGATGCGGCTACTCTTCAGCACACCACTTGCCCTGCCAGTACAGACTGAACCTGCATGCTCCCGCGGCGTCCGAGGATATCTGCACGTCCCATTCCCACTCTTCTGGTGCGGACATGGGCATCCCATTAAATTCCTTCAGAAACCTGCACCACATTCTTAAGTCCTCCTTTGTCCCTGCCGACAATCGCATGTGGTGGTGTGGCAGCGTGAGGCCTGCGAGTGACCTGCTCAGTCTCCTGCAAAATGTCCGTCCTGTCCTCACTACCCTGCATGCGAAATTCAAATGTCCAAGTAAGACGTGTACCATCCTCACTGTCACCTTCTTTTTGGCCAAGATGTCATCAATCAGCAACCTCATGTGCAATTTTTTATCTTCAGGCAACCTGGCCTCCATAGCCATGGAATCTAGCTCAATCCCCAGAAATTACAACACCGTGCTTGGACCTTGTGTCTTCTCCAGCGCCAAAGGGACACCCAGTGTCCCCATGAGCTCCTAGAAACTTTCCAGATGCTGCTGGCAGTCCGTCGAACCAGGCCGGCCCACCAGAAAAAAGTCATCAAGGTAGTGTATCACTGTCTATTTTCCCGTTTTCTAAGAGAAAACCTATTGCAGGAATGAACTGAACTTTTCGAACATCGCACATGATATCGAACACCCCATGGGTAAAGCCTTATCCACAAAGATGTTCCCGTCCACTTGAATACCCAGCAGCTGAAAATCCTCCGGGTGCACTGGCAGCAACCGGAAGGCGGCCTTGATGTCGCATTTTGTCATCTCGGCCCCCTTTCCTACCCCTTCCACCAGGGCTCTGGCTACGTCCACTGAGGAGTATGACACTGATGTCAGGTCTTCAGAAATGAAATTGTTCACCGACGCCCCTTGCGGCCATGACAAATGCTGAATTAAACGATACTGGCCTTTCTCCTTTTTGGCACCACCCCCACCGGAGAAATAATCAGCTCCTTTATCGGGCTAACTGCAAATGGCCCCTCCATGCGCCCTTCTTGTACCTCTTTTTGCAACTTCTCCCAAACAACTGCTTTGTGAGCTGCCACCGACTTCAGGTTCTCTGCCCATCTTGCCAACCTCGGTCCCACGTATCCCAATTTAAAACCTTCTCTGAAACCCGTACTCAGTATTTGCGGGTCCTGTTGTCGTGGGTAATGTGCTAGCCAGGCCTCTAAGCATTCCATCTTAATGGGTGTATGAGCCTTTGCCCATGTAATCCTGTGCCCCTCGACCTCCCCTGCCTTGCTGTGTGCTATTAGCACTCTGGTGTTGGAGACCCTGCCCTCCTGTCTGACCCTGTCCTGCATAACCTGCCCCGAAACACTGTACCAATGGGTGCCTTCCAGAGCATTTCGAGCATTCATGCCGAAATCTGCAATATTCCCGGCTGCAGGTTCCCTTGTTATAGTCCCAACACGCCCCTGGTCCTCCCCCTGCTGACTTTGGAGTGTATCCCCCCGGGTGAGGCGACTTTGAAAGGGGTGATAAACTAAAGGCAACCCACAGGCTGTGTAAGTCATCTTCCCGAATTTAACTGCCCCCATCGTCTGTCGATATATATCTGTGTCGATCTCCCCCCAATTTGTCTTGGGGTCCCATGCTAGTCTGGCTCGGAACTCCTCGTCATAGTGTGACCACGGGTAACCCCCGTACGTCAGTTGCACCCTCCTCACTACGTCCATGTATTTAAACAAGGCCACAGACCTATCTGGATATTTCTCACAGTACACACTTGCGAAAACCAAAAAGGCTGCTGTCCAGTTCTCTATGGTCCTAGGCACTCTGGGCCGTCGAGATAACACTAGCTCCTTTTCTTTCGATCCCTCCTTGGATCGCAATTCCCTATGTAGGAGCTTCAACATATCCACATACTCTCCCTTCCAGATTTTTTCTTTCGTTGCTAACATGAGGTGTGCCCCCAATGGTTTTGTCGTGCCCATGTACGGCGTTTTCGGCAATCTGACCTCCTTACTTCCTTTGCCTTCCATCAATTGACCTGTCCCCCAATCGCTCTTGTCCTCCCCTGAACCCTTTTTTGCTGCCGAGTCCTTCTGCGCCTTGTCGCCCATTGTCCCCTCTTCCTTGCCCTTATCTTCCTCCTTTTCCGCCTTCTGTCCTTCTGTGCCCACCCCTGTGTCCCGAACGTATCGTCCCTTGCATAATTTGATCTAGCTTTCTCCTTCGTCACCTCTGGCATCCGTCCCAGTGGACACCCTCCGCCTTGGGCTAGCAGCCCTACCCCGCTCCTCTTTCTTACCTGGCATCAAGGTCACTGTCCTCACCGGGTCCAACCGCTTAACCAGTCGTTCAGAGGGTTGAGTCGTCTGAAGCTTAACCGGGAACTCCGCGTCCTGTCCTGCATCCTGTAACACACTATGCACAAAATTACTTGTCCCCCCCCTTTCCTCGTCTACTATTTCCCCCTCTTCCAAACTATCCTCATCATAATCTAGTGGGATGTCCTCCCACTCCCCCTCTTCTTGTACTCTTTGTCCCCCCTTGTGCCTTGCCTCTTGGATGAATTTCTCTAGATTGCTCCCTGTAATCGGTGGGGGCCCCCGCTGCCCCTCCGCCTCCACTTTCCTTTTTTGCCCGCACTCTTTCACCGCCGCCCTAGAGAGCACCTCTGCCCACCTGGGCTGTCGCCATGACGTGACCCTTACGGACCTCCACTCATCCTTGCCACCATAGTCCCTTGCAATGGTCCAGCTGGCCGCCCTAGACCCTGCTTTCACTTCCTCCCGGTACCGTGGAGCCGCATGCGACTCACCCGAGGTATGCACGTCCCGCGCTCGTTGATCCGGCAAGGAAAATGGAAGGTCCGGCAGGCTGTGGTTAGTATCCCTAGCTGTCCCTGCCTGCCCCTGGTGTGGGCACCACTGCCAGTATCCCCCCGCCCTGAACCGCCTGAGGGTGACTGAGGAAACCCCCCTACCTCCTCCACCCCCCCACCTGACCGACCTCTCCCCTGCCCATTCCCGCTGAGTGTCCCCCCCTCGTTGCCGGGCCCACCCCCCCTCCTGTCCCCCTTTCGCCCATATACTCTGACTGGTGGGAATCTCGCCCCCCTCCCCCTGGGCCCCTCCTCCTCTTCGTCCCCCTCGCCCCATTCTAGCAGTGAAGCTAGCCTTCTCCCTGCCAGGCTGAAAACCTTTCTTTCGCCCCCTCGACCCCCCTCCCAGGTGCTCCCCTACCCCCCCTGGGGTCCCCTGCGCCCACCCCCCCTCCGCAGACCACTTATCCCTCAACCCTCAGGGAGCCCTGTCTAGCCACCCTCCAATGTCCAGTACCGCAACCGCCTCGTCCCTGGGCCCCAACCCCCTCAAAGACCGCCTGGGGCTCCCCAGCCTCCCTCCCCGGCTATCCCCCTGCCTACCAACCCTCCTCTTCTTCCCTGGACCCCCCGCCCCTCCCCAGCCCCTAGCTCTGGCTCTACCTGCAAGGCTCTGTGGGCTTCCCCCAAAACCCTCTTCTGGCCCTCCCGATCACCAACACCCCCTAGAGGCCCATGCCCCCAGGCGCCCAGGACGAGGATCCCTGTCTGCTGGGGCCCTCATTGCGCTTATTATCGCGCAACACCCCTCCCTTCCATGAATGTCAGAGGTGGCCGCCTCGTGGCGCTCCTCCCCCGTTTTCCCCATTTTTCAGGGGCCACATGCGCTCCGCAGCCCCTGCCAAGTACCTCTGCTGCCTTTTTCTTTTTCCTGGTCCGCGGCGGTGAACACACCAATAAAGCCGCGGCGGCCGGGCTGCCTTTTCGTCATGGCCTGGGATGAGGTCCATGCGGCCGGCCTCCGCCAGGACCCTCATCGCCTCCTGGACTTGCGCATCGTTAGCAGCCATCCTTACAGTGAGTATTTCCCAAATTGCCTAACTAGCCTACACTAAACCAAAACCTTTTCTTACAAAAACCTTTCCCTGCACTGTAACGGTCGCCGTGTCACCTTCCAAAATGGTGACACGACTCCCGTAATGGCTGTCTAAATACCCCCGCCCGGTAGCCCAATTGGAGCCCAAAGAGAGCCCAATTGGGCCCGGACCGCACCACCCGGCCCAAAAACCCTGGGGGTGCGAGCCTTCCTGACAGTCGGCCGCCCCCCAAAGCCCCATTAGAAACCAGACAGGTAAACATAGAGACAAGGCAATGTGCTGGCAGGAATACTGAGACAAGGAGACAGGGATAGAAAAGATACAGCGAGTACAAGAGACTCAGAGAAGAAGAGACGCAAACACGAGGAAGAGGCCCAAGCAAAGAGATAAGAAGAGAAAGAGAGACACAAAATCATACGTGGAGAATGACAGACAAGCAGATGGATTGACAGACTCTGGATTCCACAGATACTGCCTGAAAAGCAAGCTCCGGTCAGCCTGAAGCACCACGAGGCAAAACAAGGAAGAAATGTATGAATAACACACCAAAACACATTCCAGCAACGATTTCTAACTGGTCGAATTGCACTTGTACAAATTTCCTACTGGTAACAATCGAAGTTATGAATTGCACAAAACTGTGCAGGAGAAAAAAAAGCAAATTTGAATCGTCTGTTGAACACTGTGCAAAATAATCCCTTTTTGATTATAGCAAATACCATTAGAGGACTTCAATATGGTCTTTGTTTTACAAGAATAGCCACGAATTTCTAGTTATTTCTCCCGCAGCTGTTGTGAGATGTTAGTTTAGAAATTGCCCGCCTCGTCTTCATGGCAAAATTCATCTTCATTTTCTGCGCTTAATTATCTGCTGGCTCTGCAGGTGTGCGGTGCACATGTCACCCGACATCTGCGCGCGGCTGGCTGCCAAATTGTCTTGCTTGTCATTACATGACATGAGTCTTAAGGATTTCGTTGTTTTTCCTGTTTATTTATTTATTGTAATTTCTGATCAGCATCCGTGCCTAGACTGCCTGACTGTTGATGGCAAAATGCGCTCACCAGTAAAAACCATGGGATCAAAGTGAGACAGTGGAAGTTGGTGGAAGAAAGAGGCATGAGGTTGCCTCAAGTCAGGCAGGCAGCCATGACAGTTGTGGTTGTATGATACAACAACGCATGCCTTAACCACACATGCCTAAACAACGCAGTCTGAACCACGACTGCATCTTTACCATGCAAGCCTTTACCATGCATGCCTTTACAATGAATTTCATTGTAACGGCATGATTGGTTAACAGTGGCGGCTTCTCCACTAAGGCAGAGGAGCGTCGCCCCACTGCCACGATGCAGCAAAATAAAGGAAAAAATAAAATGCTAATAAAGTAATGTTATTATCATTTGTCCTCCTGCTATGGCAGCGTGCGTGAGGGGGTGGGTAGGAGTGGTAGAACACTCCTGTGCGAAGTGACTGGTCGGCCCTCTCGGGCCGCCCAAAACAGTCATGCGCACTTCCATGTTCTCCATGCAGCCTGCATTACAGCCTGCATGGAGAACATGCCCACCCATCTAGCCCCTGGCTGAGCGCCGGGTCATGGCGCTCAGACCAATCACAACACTGCATTGCAGCATTGGGATTGGCTGCGGGGAGCGTGGGAGCCCTGGTGCTTCCTGCTTCCTGTTTCTCGTAGGAAGCCAGGAAGAGGACGGGACGGGACACAGGAGAGGCGGCACCGGCCGGTCGGCCGGGAGGTAAGTGATTTTTTTTTTACCTGATGTACCCCCCCCCCCGCCCTTTCGCTCCCACCCGCCCCACTGCTGCTTCTAGGCTGCAGCCACGACGGTTGGTAAACGGATATGCATGGTAAAGATTACACCACTGCCCCCCCGCCCTGAGCCCTAAAACCTGATATCCCAGCTCTGCAATCAACCCCGCCCCAGCCCTAAAAACTGCCCCAACTCCCCACTCTGAGCCCTAAAACTGTCCCCCAGCCCTATAAATGACCCCTCCCCAAAACCTGCCCCAGCCCCACTTACCAAGCCGTGTTCTGGTCCTTCCTCTCCCAATCCTTCCTGTTCCTCTCCCCGCCCATCTGGTCTGCATCTAGACCGCTGACTGCCTTAACCACGCATATGCATTGTTAAGGCATATGCGTTGTTCAGGCAAGCATTGTTCCGCTCCGGTTGAAACAGCACGCGTGCTCAGCCTGCATTGTAAATGCCATTTCCCTTCAGTAACTGGTAACTGTCAGCACAGAATTCATGCTGACAGCCCATCAGAAGACCCAAGGAGGAATCTGAAGAAGGTGCGTCGGCTGCTGTTCTTGCAGTTGGTCCTGCAGCATTGGTCCTGTATACAGTCTCCTCCGAAGGTCATGTAGATGTTGAAATGCATCTGTTAGAATGTTGAGCCCTAAGGGTCTCCGCGTGATATATGCTAGTGAAGATGTAAATGGAACAAGTGAGACTACCTGTGATCTGTATGCCTCATAGAAAGAAACCACAGTCCTCAAGTCTCCCAGAAGTGTGGCTTAGTCAACAGTGTTGAAAGCAGCTGACAGATTGAGACGAATCAGTGCACCGACACCACCGCCATTCACCTCATAGGTAGTTGTTAACTGTCATAACCAAAGATTGTGTACAAGCCTTGGACCAAATTCTGCTTAAGCTGTGTTGAGATGAAGTGTATTCTCGATAAATGTCTGATGTTGAGTGTTGACTGTTTATTCCAAGAACTGTGTATCGTAGTCGAAGTTAGAAATGGGTCTGTTATTAAGGGGCTGGCCAATGGCTTCATTTAAATTGAGTACTTCCTAATGAAAACCTCTTGTTAAGCCCCCAAGTCAACACTTTGATCATGAGTGTCAAAAAACACATAGCATTCACAAGAAAATCCTCCCTTTTTCTAATCAATCCACTGGACATAGTTGATGAGAAGGAGATGCGATAGTTATGGCACATATAAACTACTGCAGCAATATTTACGAAGGGGTACCTGAAAATATCATCGGCAGGTTGCAATGGCTAGAAAATTGAACATCTAGAGTGGGGCTCAATCGCCAAAAGCCCAACCACAGACAGCCAGGCCTGAAATCCTGTCAATGGCTCCCTGTAAATGCGTCATCAGACTTTGAGGGGCCGATTCCGATTCGGGCCGGAAAACATACCGACCGACTCGGTACGGGAATTTAGTCCGACCGACACGTACCAACGCCGCCCGACCTGCGAAGTACGATGAAATGCATGTGAATCACGACCGACTCGTACAGAACACAAGCCGAACGACCGAACCGCACGGAAACCAGCTATCCGGCCGGGAAACCACGCAAATTGAACCGTCCGACACGCACCAGGAATGAACCCGAGCGAAACGTACCCGCGAAATCCGACCCGCACAGTACGATGCAATGCGTGGAAAACCAGACCGAGTCGCACGGAGCCCAAGCCGTACGACCGACACGCATACAAAACCCAGCCGAAGCAACCCAATACTCCGCGACCGACGCGTACGCCGCACATGAAACACAGCAGAAACACAGCGTGAACGACTCGGAGAAGCCCGCACGAGACAACTGCAGCGTCCTACTCGGTCAGAAGAACGTCTCCTACATGCACAAAAAGTACAAAGGGAAAAATACAAAAAAAAGGGCCAAACAAGCAATTACAAAGCCAATAAATACTGCGGGGTGAAAACATGGACCAAAGACACACCCACAACTCCACCCATATAATGGCCACAAATCCCTACCATGATCCTTTGCAAATTCAACTGACCTGCCAGCACAGAACACCATCAGACAGCAACCACAGACACACTCACAGCTCATCCATCACACAAGCCACACACCATTAGCACCTCAACAAATAGCACCCTCACATACACCCAGCAAAACCAACACTGACACACCCTCACTTGCACACCCACACACACATCAATCACCACCACCACCCATCACCATGCCCCCAAAGAAGAATCCAAAGTTCCTAGACAGTGAATTGGAAGTCCTGGTAGATGAGATCCTCAGGGTAGAGCCCCAGTTGTTTGGTACATTGGTCCAACAGACCCCCATGTCGCAGAAAACCAAGATGTGGGAGAGGATCGTCGACAGGGTGAACGCACAATCACCATGTTTGCGCACAAAGGAAGACATCCAGAACAGGTGGTATGATGTGCGCAGGAGGGTAAAGGACCTACGAAAGAAGGACTACATCGTACGTCAGCGCACCGGCAGTGGCCCTCCTGCCAAACCACTATACCTCAGGCCCTGGGAGGAGAAGGTGCGGGCCATCCTACCACCAGTGAGCGTATATGGACTATCAAACATCCCAGAGCCTGGTGAGTACACAACAAATATACACAACATTGTGTGACAATACACACACATCACTGTCAAGGGGATAGTCAAACCATGCACCCCTAGCAAATCCACAGCAACCAAAAGATAATCATCCCAAGATGTGTATGTTAGTCAGATAAACACAATACATGCCATTTCATAGTGATATGTAACTGTGTCATGACATGTACAAACCCAACAACAAATAGAGCTAGGCAGTGGCACAAATCTAACCAACAAACACAGTCAGATATTTTGCCACCACTAGAACACCACCTCACAGGGAAGCTCACTGAAAGGAAGGAATTCTGTGTATGCTGGTGAAGTCAGTGTAGCCAATAGCATGATGGGAGTTGTAGTCACAGATATTGCTCACCCTCACAATTGGCCCATCAACACCACTCTGAACCATGCTCACATCACAGGGAGTGGAAAACAACTGACAAGATGGCTGACATTGGGTACTGCTGTGGGGAGCACAAGGCCCTGATGGGAACTGGGCACCAACAAACAACAGGACCACACCGTCAGCCATCTTGCCATTGCTGTCACACTCACACACAGTGAAGTCCACTCAAAAGGAAGGAAGTATGGGCATGCTGGGAAGGGGGGTGTAGGCAATAGCATGATGGGAGTGGTAGTCACAGATATTGGTCACCCTCACAATTGGCCCATCAACACCACCCTGAACCATGCTCACATCACAGGGAGTGGAAAAGAACTGACAAGATGGCTGACACTGGGTACTGCTGTGGGGAGCACAAGGCCCTGCTGGGAACTGTGCAACAACCAACAGCAGGACACCACTGACTGACATCCTGAAAGACAACTTGCACTCCCTGCAATGGAAGCACGTTCCATGGTGGGATATCTGGCTGGGTGGGAAGGAGGACTGACAGCTCTGACCATATTTACAAGCAGCTTTTCTCACACACCCCCTTAACACAAACTCCACACAACTCACCTGGGAAAATGCAATGCCTCACACTCTAATTAAATATCCCACAAAGAACCACCAACCTGGGTTATGCTGTGTGAAGCACAGGGACACTCTTGGGACTTGTAGCCAAACAAACGCCAGGACAACACCGTCAGCAATCCTTTCAGCACAGGCACACTACCCCACAGGGAAGCTGAGTCAAAAGGAAGGAAGTATGGGCATGCTGGGAAGGGGGTGTAGGCAATAGCATGATGGGAGTGGTAGTCACAGCTCAACATCCCCCACCCACATGGCCCAGCAAGCTCACACTGAAGCATGCACACCTCACAGGGAGTGGAAAAGAACTGACAAGATGGCTGGAACTGGGTACTGCTGTGTGGAGCACAAGGCCCTGCTGGGAACTGGGCACCAACAAACAACAGGACCACACTGTCAGCCATCTTGCCATTGCTGTCACACTCACACACAGTGAAGTCCACTCAAAAGGAAGGAAGTATGGGCATGCTGGGATGGGGGGTGTAGGCAATAGCATGATGGGAGCGGTAGTCACAGATATAGGTTACCCTCACAATTGGCCCATCAACACCACCCTGAACCATGCTCACATCACAGGGAGTGGAAAAGAATTGACAAGATGGCTGACACTGGGTACTGCTGTGGGGAGCACAAGGCCCTGCTGGGAACTGTGCAACAACCAACAGCAGGACACCACTGACTGACATCCTGAAAGACAACTTGCACTCCCTGCAATGGAAGCACGTTCCATGGTGGGATATCTGGCTGCGTGGGAAGGAGGACTGACAGCTCTGACCATATTTACAAGCAGCTTTTCTCACACACACCCTTAACACAAACTCCACACAACTCACCTGGGAAAATGCAATGCCTCACACTCTAATTAAATATCCTACAAAGAACCACCACCCTGGGTTATGCTGTGTGAAGCACAGGGACACTCTTGGGACTTGTAGCCAAACAAACGCCAGGACAACACTGTCAGCAATCCTTTCAGCACAGGCACACTACCCCACAGGGAAGCTGAGTCAAAAGGAAGGAAGTATGGGCATGCTGGGAAGGGGGGTGTAGGCAAAAGCATGATGGGAGTGGTAGTCACAGCTCAACATCCCCCACCCACATGGCCCAGCAAGCTCACACTGAAGCATGCACACCTCACAGGGAGTGAAAAGCCACTTCTAAGATGTCTGACAATGGTCCTCTGTCGTGGGGAGTACCAGGCCCTGCTGGGAACTGGGCACCAACCAACAGCAGGACACCACTGACTGACATCCTGAGAGTCAACCTGAACCCACTGCAAGGGTGGCATGCTTCATGGTGGGATAACTGGGCTGGGGGAGAAGGAAGGCCGGATGTCCACCAAATACAACCAATGCTGGCCATGCACACACCTCAACATTCACATTGAAATGCCTCAGGTTTGCAGGACAATGTGCTACACCAATATCAACGTCTGACTGTGACAACTTAGGACAATGCAATGTACAGGCCCGCATCCAGAGGTACAGTCACAACTGTCAGGTGTGTGAACCATTGATGCCTGTAGAAACATAACATACATTGTGTGTCTCTTCCAAAAACAGGTGATGATGGGGACACAGCAGCAGACGATGAGGAGTCCCTGTCCCAGGCTCCGGGGGACACTGAGCTCACTGGTATGGAACAGCCTCTGCCCTCCTCGGATGGCGAAGACCTACCTGGCCCCTCCTGTGTGAGTGATCATGCAGCACCAGCAGGACCAACATCTGCACCCCCTGCACCCACCCCTCCAACAACTGCCAACACACAGACCACCCCCGCCGGCACGGACAGACCAAGGACCACCGATGACAACAGCACAGGGACCCCGGCCCAACGTCGAGCAACGGACAACGACCCCAGTAACAACCCCCAAGGGGGCCTAGGGTCACCTGTGCGTGCCACCACAGGTCCCGCACGTGTCGCCAGGGGTGGTGGGAGGGGTGGTAGACATAGGTCGCTGTTTGCAGAGGGGTCTGGACTGCATGATGACCCACAACTGGTACGCATTGCTGATGCGTACCAGAATAGCACCGGAGAGGTCAGCCAGGTAGTGGGGATCCTCAAGGACATTCAACAGCAGCAGGCTGCCCATCATGCCCGCTTGGACTCCCACATGTCCCGTGTGGACTCCCACATGTCCCGTGTGGAGACACACATGTCTCGCATGGAGTCCAAGTGGGACACATTGCAAGAACTGACAGCGGTGCATAGGGACATATTGACATGCCTCCGCCAGATTAGCACCAACATGGCCACACCTCCCTGTGTGCCCACAACATCTGGTGCTGCAACAACTGCAACTGCCACAGGGAGGGAGGAGGACTCTGGCGGAGAGTCCCCTGCACTGCAGCAGCCTGCACGTGAGGGTCCCCCCAAAGAAGAGGGGTCATCCGAGGAAGGAAAACTGAGAGGCCGATGGCCATGTACATCCCCCAGGAACCCAACACCTGTTCTGGAAATTCTCCTTTGTGTGCAAACTGTTCACCCTGTCGAATGCAACCCAACTCCCCCACATGACATGGGGAGTTTAAGTTGTCCCAATGTATCAGATGACTGTGGACTTTACTCAGGACATTTCTGCTACCAAGACTTCCAACTCATCTGGGAACTTTGGATTACAATCCCAATGTACAGCACCCACCATCCTGTGCACTATACTCACACATGTATGTAAATAAACTCACTAATACATCATACTTGCCTCTGTTGTGATTCCAACGTGGTTTCTGTCATGGAGATGATGATCTGCTAAATGACACTGTGCATGCTAACTGCTACAGCAAGTACAACACCGTCATATGAGTCATGGCAACGTGACACATATGAGGGAGACACACCACTAGGGCTACACAACACATACACACCAGGGCCATCGGACTCATCGCCTACACTGATGTTGCCAGGAAATACAGTGGAATGCACAGACAACACACCTATTCAGAGTCTGTGTTAACTATCCCACAGGTGCAGTAAGCAAATGTCAGTCAGATGTGTGACCACAGACAACGCACATCCCAAAGTGAAGCACAGGTTTATTACACATTTGCAACATGTTGTTTGCACTACAGATGCAAGGTAATCCCACGTGGCAGTGGCCACACAGTCAACAAGTGTAGAAGAAAGAAAGTCCAGGGGTGTGTGGCACATCACCTGTAGGGAAACAACTGCTTCCACCCTGGAAGTTGAATCATGGTGTCGGGGGATCACAGTTGACCAAACAACTCTGAAAGTACCCTGTGAAGGACAGACATGACACACAGTCAAAAGCACTGAAGAACAGGATAGAACTGCAATACTCATGCCCAATACATGTCACAAGATACCTACACAAAACCAAGTTAGCATGTCAACACTGTTGGGGAGTACAGACTACCTGTAAGGACACATCCCTGCACGCTTCCAGTCAAGTAGCACATGGCCACACTCAAACAGCACCAGAGCACCACCAACACATATCACGCAAACTCACATCATTGACATGACATCTCGGGATACTCACATTCAGCTGAAGAAGTTGGTGATGAGCTGTGTGCGGACATCACCCTCATCATCATCATCATCACTGGCATTGTGGCCCAGGCCAGGATCCTCCACAGGTGGCGGATGTTGGTCATCGTCATCCATGATGAGATGCAACTCCTTCCGCACTGCCAGGTTGTGTAGCATGCAGCAGACGATGATAATCTTGCACATCTTTTCTTGGGGCATATGGGAGGGCCCCTCCTGTCTTGTCCAGGCTGCGAAAGCGGCTCTTCAGGAGGCCAAATGTCCGCTCGATCACTCTCCTGGTCCGACCATGTGCCTCATTGTAGCGCATCTGGGCTGGTGTCACAGGGTTCCTGAGGGGTGTCAGCAACCACGGCATGTTGGGGTATCCCGAGTCACCTACATACAGACAATTGCACATTAGCTGAGTTGGAAAAGAGGGTGGAATACAACATTGCAGAACACACACAATGGTACAAAGTCAGTACACACCCACAAGCCAGGCACGCTGGTTCTGCATCTGTGACATCATCCTCGGGATGCGACTACTGCTCATCATGTAGGCATTGTGTGCAGAACCAGGGAAACGGACACACACGTGTGAGATGCACATATCTGCAAGACATACCACCAGAGCATTGACCGAATGGTAATGTTTCCTGTTCCTGTATGCCTGCTCATGTGCCTGTGGTGGTACCAAAGCCACATGTGTCCCATCAATGGAGCCAATGACATGCGGCATCCTCCCCAGGGCATAGAAGTCACTCTTGACGTCAGTGAGTTGTTGACGTTTAGGGAAATAGATGTACTGGTTCAGGTATCTCAACATTGCCTCCAAAACATCGCGTAGCAGACGGCTGAACATGGTCTGTGACATCCCACCAGCAGACGCCACAGTGTGTTGAAAGGTACCGGTGGCAAAGAAGTGTAGGGCTGCCATCACCTTCACCTTGGGGTCAGCGCTGTAGGGTATGGCCGGCCAGGTTCCAAATGTGGGGCCAACCGCACAGCCAATTCCTCAATCAGCGGCCTGTTGAAGCGGTACCGTCGGATGCAGTCCCGTTCAACCATGGTTGCAAGGTCAGGGAATGGTCTATGGACAGCTGGTGCCCTGCAGTGCATAGGTGAAGAAAGAAAGACTGTCAGTCACCCCACATATGTGGCATAGACCATACTCAATATCACATGATACATCATTACGAGACACAAGTACCTGATGTGTGTGCCGTTCTGTAAGGACATGTATGGCACCTACATGGCCAACATCTAACATCACAGTTCAACATGTGTTGGCAACAAGTTCCAGGTTGTGCTATGGGATATCATTAGGCTGTGTCACAGTACCCATGTACTGCTGTCACGTTCCAAACACACACCACAGTGACATGTGAGGACAGATGTGCCCCAGGCATCACAGCTCATTGACAGGTAGATTCCCAGGGACCCTGTATTGCCACATGGACACTGGCATGACATGGCGCATCATGAATACACCACAGCAAAACAACCATGACCCCCACAGGTAGTGGTCCCTGTTGCCTCTGCAGGACAGACATGGACGTCTGTGACACACACACACGCACAACATCAAAGTCCATGCACAAACAACGTGGATGTGGAGACTGTCTCCCATTGTGCACATGGAATCAGAGACATTGTAAACACAACATGCACACAGACTGTGGAGGGCCATCACTATTGTGGCAATGGGTCACTCTGTGACGTACATACCGTCCCACATGGGACTCAGGGGGTATGTGACATGACATACACATACACAACCTGGAAATGTGACCATGCCACATGCTCTGAAATGAACAGTTGCACATCACAGTGGTCATGTGCACAACACACAAAGGATTCTGTCCCCATGAACACGTGCACAGCCTGGGAGTGGCTGCCCCCAAGTGCCACCCAAAAAACCACATGTTGACCCCCATACACAGAAAAGGTAATGCAGCCTTACATGCCTTAGGATAGAGTGTGGACAGGCTGTGGTGTTGTAGGTGTGCCCCTGAGTCCCTGGAAAGTAAATGTGGCTGGCATACGTTCACCTGTGACAGGCATGGGGACATATGCGAGTGACTTGTACAGGGACGCATTGTACAGCAATGGTCCGATCGGTGCGCACGCATTGGCCATTGCATATGATGTGAGCGGGTACGTGTTTTTCCTTGAAATACGCGTTGTACAGCAATGGTCCGATCGGGTCGCACGCATTGGCCATTGCATATGATATGAGCGGGTAGGCGTTGTACAGAAATGGTCTGATCGGTGCGCACGCATTGGCCATTGCATATGATGTGAGCGGGTACGCGTTGTACAGCAATGGTCCGATCGGTGCGCACGCATTGGACATTGCATTAGATGTGAGCGGGTACGCATTGTTCCTTGAAATACGCGTTGTACAGCAATGGTCCGATCGGTGCGCACGCATTGGCCATTGCATATGATATGAGCGGGTAGGCGTTGTACAGAAATGGTCTGATCGGTGCGCACGCACTGGCCATTGCATATGATGTGAGCGGGTACGCGTTGTACAGCAATGGTCCGATCGGTGCGCACGCATTGGACATTGCATTAGATGTGAGCGGGAACGCGTTGTTCCTTGAAATACGCGTTGTACAGCAATGGTCCGATCGGTGCGCACGCATTGCACATTGCATTAGATGTGAGCGGGTACGCGTTGTTCCTTGAAATACGCGTTGTACAGCAATGGTCCGATCGGTGCACACGCATTGGCCATTGCATATGATGTGAGCGGGTACGCGTTGTACAGCAATGGTCCGATCGGTGCGCACGCATTGCTAGGGCCTGGCATGGCAACGGACGCGTTTTCGAAGCTTTAACGAGTCTGATGCAGTGAATTCAGTTGGCCAGCCACAACAATGTTGCAAATTCATGGGTGTCATGAAGTTGAACCTTTGAAGGATGCTGTGGGCGTGTATAAGTGGTGCAATTCCATGGATTAGCCAGATTCAGAAGATGCAAACGACTTGGACCTATCACTTTGGACACATGGGACAGTATCTGCCTCTGCAGCACACATATAATGCTGGCTGTTCCCCTGAGAGCTCACTTGCCTGCACCCCATGCTCCAGGACGACATCTGCCACCAACACTGCTGCTGTCTCTGCATCCTCTGGCTACTGCAATGGCATGTACTGTGGAGAGAGCCCCAGCCTTCAGCGCTGAGGAGAACCAGGCCCTGCTGGACAGCCTCCTTCCACAGTACAGCAAGCTGTATGGGAAACCAGGGGAGCAGGTGAGTGTACTGTCCACTGCCTCACTAAATGTGCATGTTGTCTGACTAGCAAGACTTCCAGTGTGCACACCACTGGCTAGCATGCTCACTGAGTAGTTCTCACCCCCCAAAGTGTGTAGTTACATGCACTGAACAGGTATAGTGCAGTAACAGTGCATTCCAACAAGGTTTTACTTCCCAGGCAATGATACCATTTAGTAACTGCTGGTAAACTGTTCATAGCCATAGTTGTACTGCCTGTGTACATCATATGCCCCTGTGATTGAGACATGTATATCCAACTGTGTGATGCACGGATATGTTGCATGTGTAGTAATGGCCTTTTTCACTTTGTCATCCTCACAGGTTGATGCCCACCAGAAGCAGGAGATCTGGCTGACCATCGTCCGGGCAGTACGATCCGTGGGGGACTACAAGCGCCGGATCCGCAACTGCCAGAAGAGGTGGCAGGACCTTCGGGACTGGACCCGGAGGATCGCAAAGGTCCAGCTGAAGCTGTCGCCTCCTCGCAGGAGGGGCGGACACCGGACCCTGACCCCCCACATGCACCGGATCCTGGCGGTGGTCTTCCCTGACCTGGATGGGCAGCTGAAGGCCAGACAGCAGCAAGGAGGGGGTGAGTCCATGGCTGCACTGTGAACCTTGTCTGACATGCTATGTGCCCTCCTCTGGCCTGGTTAAACCTCCACAGTACATCAGTCTTGTGGTCCAGGACCCATGTCCCTCAATTGTGACATGCCCACTACTCATCTGATACCCATGTGTGGCCCTTACAGTCTGGTAATTGTGTCACTTGGGTACTGTGTCCTTGTATTTTGCTTAGCTCAGGGTGGGGTACAGCATTTGTTACCGTACCTTTGTGGTGGGCTTCATGGGTGGGTCAATTGCTTACACAATGCCTGAGTTCTGACATGTAATCTGTGTGTAACTTTGATATGTGTTCCAATTGCCGATCTGACTCACCACATGTGCTTGGGGTATTTGGCACACCCCCATGCTGTGGGTGGGAACAATGTTTGGGAGTCAGGAGTATGTATATCAAGTGTGTCACACATGCTTAGCCACATGCCTACTGTCCAGGGCTCATCCCTCTTTCACGTGGAGCAGGACAGTCATGCCTACTCCAAGGCATACAATACACTCTGTACTCCCACTCCCGTGTATCAGCTGACACGTTGTGCTCAGTGAAATGTTCCCTCAGGTGTCTGCCTCCGTGTCATTGTGCTGTGGCTTCGTTGTCAGGACTACTGGGGTGTTTGTCGGTTAGGGGTCAGCATGCCATCTGAGATGTGACCATGAGAGGCGATACTTGTGTGACATATAGGTGTTTGATCACTTGACTGTGCAGACTGGTGCATGCGACTGAGAAGTTCAGGCAGCTGTTTATCATTCACAGCAGACTGTGAGGTGCTCAGGTTCAGAGAGTTGTGTTTCATGTCTCCCATATGTCCAATTGGTATGACGTGGACAAATAAGAGTTCAGATGATGTGGTGTGTGGGGGATGGACATGTGCACTTGTCAGCTACAGAACTTGCATTCCCCATGACCTAGGATTGTGACACAGTGCAGACTGTTGTTGGCTGGCTGCCCTGCCCATGTGACTGGAGACAGTGATGTATGACTGTGCAGGCATGCCTGTGCCATGGCTTTAAACTTCCTAGGAGTGATCCTGCAGGGGAGTGACATGTGCAACATGCACCCCATTGTGGCATTGACTATGAGGACATGGGTGCATCATGGTGTCTGGTGCTGGTATGCATCACATGCATTTCAAATTAGACTCTGGCCATCCCTTTATCCAGACACCTGTACTGACTCAGTGGCAAGAGATGTGATGTGTGCATGTTCACATACTTCACCGTGTTCTCTGCAATGTCCAACAACTGGGTAGGTGGTGCATGTGTCCACACTGGGGTATTACCATCCGACAGGCACCAGACAGATGGGTGCAAGCTGTTTGAGGGTAAATGGGTGGTCACACCCTTCTGCTTACCGGCTCATGAGAGCACGACCCACACTCTGCTAGTTCACTTGAAAAGAAGGAACAACAGTGTGAAATACAGTGGCACTTTGTTAAGCAATTCAGTAACACCGAGAACTGTTCATTTAATGCTGTTCGTCAACACATGAGCAGGATGAAAATGAAAGCATCAACAATATTACAAATCATATTTTAAGTGAAGCACAAAGATCGATGTAACTATCTATCAGTGAGCTACAGCCTATGGGGCAAGTCTTAAAAGAGGGATCATGAATAGGCAAGCGCCTAGAAGGCAAATTTTAAATAAGAGAGCAAGAACCATCCAAGGCTACACAGTTTAAGCTAGGATAAATGCAATGATTTGGGTGTGGATGAGCTAAATTAGAGAGGCTGACAAAGCCAAAAGGCTAGCAATCAGAAAAGAGCATTACCACCTTGAGAGTAAAAGTTCTAGGCCCAAGATCAGGAGAACGGCCGACCGGGAACCCTCCCCATGCAATGCACTGGTATGAAGAGTTCAGGGCGTGGACATGGGTGCAAACCTTTTATATGGCTTAATGCAGAACTCCTACCCACAGTTGACGTGGGCCCTGACGTGGGTCCTTGACCGCACGCTTACAGTAACTGTGGAAAGTTTTTTGAAGAACAGAGAAGTGGTATCATGGTGAAAACAGGGGCTTTTAGAAGGTGGTCGGTGCTCTTGACCGCAAACATAAGAAAAAGATAACTTTCACCGTAAGATGTTCAGAAATTAAGATTTCACATATTATTTCTCTGTCACGTAGCCGCCTTTTCAGTTTCAGTTGAGCAAGCGTGGAAAGTTTCATAAGTTAAAATATTGCAAACATTGCTTGTGAAAGAGCAAGATGTACCAGCAGAGTGTCACGTACGTGTGGGCTAACCTTATTCTTGTGACTGTGGAAATTTACAAGGGGGGCTGGTGCCGCGGTGGATGGCACAGGTCCCTGCTGTCAGGTCAGAAAGGCCTACAAGATTTGTTGTATTAAAAAATGATAGCAAGAGGCAGTGGCCTCTTGGGCCTACATGTGTGTGTGCATCTAAGGAGGTGGGTTTGGGCCTAAGTGTATGTATCTAAGGGGGTGTGGACCACTGTGAGGGCTTGGGCCTAAGTGTATGTATCTAAGGGGTGTGGACCACTGTGACAGGTACTAAAAGGCTAAAAGAAAAATAGACAACTTAGGTCATCTATCAGGGCCTGACTGGTGGGGCCTATATGGGAGTGCCATGTTTCATGGGCAGAGCAGAAAGGTACATAGGTCTGTGTTATATGGCAGAACAGAACCCTACTTCAAAGGCCAGGAGGGGTGTGAGTGCCATGGTTGACCATCAGACTGACAATTGGCTTCTCCTAATCTGTGTGAGCACTTTTGGCAATGTTCAACTAAGGATGCCAGGGCTTGCTCTGTAATGTGCTGTACTTACTGTGGTGTATGCGGTCAGTGCAGGTGACTGATGTTTGTCTGTTTCCCTAATTGTTTGCAGATACATCCACGGCCACAGGAGGGGACAGCTCCACGGACCAGGAGGAGCTGCAGAGCCAGACTGGGTCAGCAGCCGATGAGTGGTCGGAGGGACCCAGTGGCACGGAGGGCGAGGGGAGCCACACCGAGGAGTCCTCAGCACCATCCACCTCAGCTGAGGACCACAGCAGCTCGGAGGATGACTCCCTTGTGGAGGCGGGTGTCAGCAGCCACCACACCCCAGCTAGTATGGCTGTCCCCGCCACCACCACCGCCCTCCCATCGGCTGCCATTCCAGAGGTCCGTGGAGGCTCCCGTGTTCGGGAGCGCGTCTCCTTCGTGCCAGGCACCGCACCCCCTGCCCCTGTGTCCCCTGCTGCCCTGAGTGAGGAGTCTGTGTACTTACTTCACCAGCTCCATGTAGGGCAGACAGCAATGCTGAGTGTCCTCCATGCACACACCACTCTGTTGACACAGCTGGTGTCGTTCATGGAGAGCATCTCATCTGGCATGTCTGCCCTACAGAGGAGCAATAAGTCCATGGACTCCTCCCTGATGGCAGCAGTGTCCCTCCTCCAACAGTCCCTCACCTCTCCTACCTCTGCCCCATCCACACTTCCTGGCACCCTACCTGTCCCAAGCACATGCACACCTGCACAATCACCCAAACACACAGACACGAGCAGCACAGAAACACCCAAAACAAAGGCAAAACATGCACACAAGCATCCTCAGGGGACTGATACCACACCCACAGGGGATGGGGAACAGACACACACACAGGCATCCACAGTCACTCCGCAGTCCTCCAAATCCTCTCCCTCCAAGACCCCTTCCCTTGCCTCACCTGCAACCCCACCTAAACAGCAGCTCTTCCTCTGTGACCTCGGCCTCTTTCCCTCCGATCCAGCTGATCCAGCATACAGTGGGAAGAGGAAGTCCACCCACACAGAGGGGAGTGCCCCTCACCCCCGGACACCCTCCCCCAGGCACAGACAAACTAAGGCCCCCACACGCAAGTCCCCCCGGTCCCGGAAGAGCAAGACCCCGCCACCGCCCTGCAGCTCAACCACATAGTCTCCTTCCTCCATCCCTCAGGCCCCCACAACACAGGTTCCCCCACCACACCCTGCCCCAGGTTCCCCCACCCACAGATACACCATCCCCAAAATGATCCGGCCTTCTCCCCCTACCACTTGCTCTTCCAGCCTCACACCCCCGCTGCACATGTTTGTTCCACTGGTGTGGAGACCGTGTCCTCCCCCTCTGTCCTGCCCACCTTACCTGAACCCCATTCTACTCCCCTGGAGATAGGCACTGCAGTGGAGTCCACTACCACCCCATCTGACTTGGGCACTGCAGTGGGGAACCTATCCACTCCATCTGGCCAGCCCACTGCAGTCGTGCCGGCACCCACACCATCTGACTCATGCCCCCCAGTTGTGCCGGCACACACCATGTCAGACACCTCCACTGCAGTTGTCAGTGACTCTCCAGCACCAGCCACCCCTTCCCTGACTCCTTCTGGTGAGCCCTGATCCTGTCCCTGCGGTGCCTGGCCTGCCCCCCGTATGCCCCTCCGAGGGGAATGTCCCTGGACCGTAGCAGTGCAGGCAAGCAAAGGGTGACATCTGCCACTGTCACCCTGTTCGGACTTTTCTGTTGGACTGGCCATTGGCCTTTGTTTTTCTTCTGGACTTTCTATTTAACACACATATGCTGAATAAGGCTCCTTTCTGTTCTCTGGTGGTTTTGCTTCAGATGTACATGATGTTGATGATACTAACCATGCCCTTGCTGCAGTGATGGTGATTTTTGCTATCATGAACATGAAGTGTTACTGTGCAGGACCCCATGTGGTCCAGGGGGAATGTGTCCTATCCTGGTGTGTAGCCATGTCATCCTTTGCAGCAATATGAGGGTGTCATGTTTTCAATATTTGCCAATGGGATTACCTACATTTATTTGCAATATCACATCTGTGGCATACACCCCTGCACATCAGTTGTGCTTGCCATTGTTCAATTTGTCTATTTCCCTGACCGTGTGACCATCTCCACTGGACATGCAAGTTTGGGCATCAATGGGGAAGGACTCATCTGTGTTATCAGTGCAACTTGCTATACATGTGTGTTGGATCTGTGCAGATGATTTCGGTGACACTCCCATGACCAGGCTGATGTGACGAGAGCCTTCATTTTGTGCTAATTGTTGACTGAGTGACCAAGTGTTCTGCTGACATGATAGAGCCCTGCAGAGACAACGTATGGCACAGCTTTCCTTACACAGGAGTGGAGTCCCTTCATGGCAGTGTGTAATTCCGTGACATTGCCTGAGCCCAAGGTGTGTGTTGTGTGAGCATGTCTGTGTGTGTTCACTTCCATTTTGCTACGCAGGCTGGGATCCCTAGTGATGTTCCTGTTTGTGATGCTTGCTGAGTTGACCTATGTTCCCCCAAATCTTCGCACTGGGTTCTCTGGGATGTGGGTGCATGGCACATTACTGGTCATCAGGGTGTCATCCATAGGTGTGTTTGCTGTCAGGGCTGAGTTTGTGGGCAAACGCAGATGAGACACAGTCAGGATTCCCCTTGGCACTTGTTGGTTACACAAGTCATGTAATTTACAGTTTGGGTTAGCTTTCAGTGATTGTGACACGTTGTGTCTGTAACTGCTGCCTCTCCTCAGGGTCAGAGCTGCAATGTTGGAAGTTGTCTATGTGTGTTCTTTGTGGGTAAACTTGACTTCTTCATTGGTGTGTGACTGTGTCCGGGATCCCATTGATTGTGGTGGATTTGACGTCATGCCCATGTACGGCGTACTGTGCAGTGTGTCAGACATTCACGAGTCTTGTTGACTGGCCATGTGTGATGGGTTTCTGCACCTTAGTTCCCACCACCACCCCTGGGATTGTCATGGGTGCATGTGCAATGTCACCAGTCCATATGAGCTTCACTGCTGCACATTGGTGGAGATCAAGGTGTGTGGTGTTGAGTGTGTTCAAATGAGAGTTGTTGCACGGCTAGACCCCTACCTCCATGTTGGCCTTGGCTGACAGGCCGTGCTGATTGATTTGTGCTTGTGTAGGTGTGATGGTAGTTTGTTGCTCAGGACACATGACTGTGGTTCACAGTGTGAACGGCATCTAGCTTTGTCATCACAGTTGGATTATCATGCAGGCCAGGGTCACCACAATGTGGGGTTCCTGGGGGTAGTGCTGTGGTGGGTCTGTCTCTTGCTGTGTCATTTGCTGTTCCTACAAGCTTGTGTGACATGTGTAATTTGGGCTCCCTCTCATCTAACAATGCCTGATTGCCCACATAGGGGAATCCGATCCATGAGTTACTTTTGTGTGGCACTGTATACACATCTGTGTAATTGGGATTCAGGCCTCCTCATGTGTTGTGTGGTTGCCTGGGGACACTGGCACACCCCCCATCACCTGTTGTGTTTGATATGCAGTGTGAGGCTGCCTGTTTGTGTTTGTGCATCTGCACCACTGCATTGGCATATCTTTAGTGTGCCATTGGCTATATGTTGTTTTGTGGGTTACCCCTGCTGTCCCTGGGACTCCTAGGTCATCAGTCAGCACAATGATCATGGTTAGTATGTCCCATTGCTGCCATGGTATGGTATTTGTTCACCTGACATCTACAGTCTCCACAGGATATCTACATTTGTGTGTCCATTGGTGCAGATATGTGGGGCTGCATTATGATGGTCACTTCTGTCATTGTGTTATTGACGAATGTTGACAATGTCAGCCCCCATGGGTGATGTTTGTCTGCACATGGCCAAAGGTATATCTTATTTGCACTGCACTGTTTGCCTCACCCAATCTATGTTGCTATGGGACACAAGCACTACTATGCCACAGATGTGTTTGTTGTTCTGTGACCAGGAATCATCCATGCTGTTTGGCATTTGCAGCTTTTCCCATGACAACACTTACATTTTGGTCACTGTGATGATGGGGGTTTAGACCCCATTGCTACAATGTTCAAAATGTGCCTCAGGTATGGACCCCACACTTACATTTGGTCACTGTGATGATGGGGGGTTAGACCCCATTGCCACAATGTTCAAAATGTGCTTCAGCTATGGACCCCACACTTACATTTTGGTCACTGTGATGATGGGGGGTTAGACCCCATTGCCACAATGTTCAAAATGTGCTTCAGCTATGGACCCCACACTTACATTTTGGTCACTGTGATGATGGGGGGTTAGACCCCATTGCCACAATGTTCAAAATGTGCTTCAGCTATGGACCCCACACTTCCCTTTTGGTCACTGTGGTGATGGGGGTTTAGACCCCATTGCCACAATGTTCAATTGGGCTTCAGCTATGGGCCCCACACTTCCCTTTTTGTCACTGTGATGATGGGGTGTTATACCCCATTGCCACATTGGTCATGGTCTGCTTGCATTGTGGAGGCGACACACATTTCTGTGTGACACATGTGATAGGGGGTCACATTGTATGCTCAATGTCATGTTCAGTGTTGTAGGCATTTGACACGGACTACACACGCTTGTCATGGTGTTGGTGGGATGTATTTTTCAGACATTCCTTATGTTGGAGTGTGCTGGTTGTGTCATGCATTACCCGTCCTATGTGTAGGGGTGGTGTGGGTGGTAGGCATCCAGGCCCCCCTGAGTAGGGGTGGTGGTAGTGGTAGGCATCCATCCCCCTATGAGTGGGGATGGTAGTAGTGACAGGCATCCAGGCCCCCATGAGTAGGGGTGGTGGTAGTGGTAGGCATCCAGGCCCCCCTGAGTAGGGGTGGTGGTAGTGGTAGGCATCCAGGCCCCCCTGAGTAGGGATGGTGGTAGTGGTAGGCATCCATCCCCCTATGAGTGGGGATGGTAGTAGCGACAGGCATCCAGGCCCCCATGAGTAGGGGTGGTGGTAGTGGTAGGCATCCATCCCCCTATGAGTGGGGATGGTAGTAGCGACAGGCATCCAGGCCCCCCTGAGTAGGGGTGGTGGTAGTGGTAGGCATCCATCCCCCTATGAGTGGGGATGGTAGTAGCGACAGGCATCCAGGCCCCCATGAGTAGGGGTGGTGGTAGTGGTAGGCATCCATCCCCCTATGAGTGGGGATGGTAGTAGAGACAGGCATCCAGGCCCCCATGAGTAGGGGTGGTGGTAGTGGTAGGCATCCATCCCCCTATGAGTGGGGATGGTAGTAGTGACAGGCATCCAGGCCCCCATGAGTAGGGGTGGTGGTAGTGGTAGGCATCCAGGCCCCTATGAGTGGGGATGGTAGTAGTGACAGGCATCCAGGCCCCCATGAGTAGGGGTGGTGGTAGTGGTAGGCACCCAGGCCCCCCTGAGTAGGAGTGGTGGTGGTACTGGTAGGCATCCATCCCCCTATGAGTGGGGATGGTAGTAGTGACAGGCATCCAGGCCCCCATGAGTAGGGGTGGTGTTAGTGGTAGGCATCCATCCCCCTATGAGTGGGGATGGTAGTAGTGACAGGCATCCAGGCCCCCCTGAGTAGGGGTGGTGGTAGTGGTAGGCATCCATCACCCTATGAGTGGGGATGGTAGTAGTGACAGGCATCCAGGCCACCTGAGCAGGGGTGGTGGTAGTGGTAGGCATCCATCCCCCTATGAGTGGGGATGGTAGTAGTGACAGGCATCCAGGCCCCCATGAGTAGGGGTGGTGGTAGTGGTAGGCATCCAGGCCCCCATGAGTAGGGGTGGTGGTAGTGGTAGGCATCCAGGCCCCCTGAGTAGGGGTGGTGGTAGTGTTAGGCATCCAGGCCCCCCTGAGTAGGGGTGGGGGTAGTGGTAGGCATCCAGCACCCTATGGGTGTGTATGGCATTGGTGGTAGCCATCCCGCCCCTATGGTTCTGCTGTTGCTAGTGTTCGTCATTTCTGCATCCCTATGTGTGTGTGACATATGTTGGGTACGTGTCGTTTGTTTGTGTGGTGGGTGTTTGACTTACCGTCTGCGCCGTACGCGTCCGTACCTGTTCCGGTAATAGATGTAGAGTATTGGTTGGACCTGCACGATGGGATTCATGGTTTGTTCGTCTCGTTCGGCTTTCTCGTGGCTTCGACTCGTAGTCGTCGCTGGCTTGTTCGTCTCGTCGCCGTGGGTCGTCTTGTGGCGCGAATCGGAGCTTATGTACAGCTCTCCCGGATGTTTTGACGTGCCGGACGTAGCGACGGGTTCGGCGCGTACGGAGTGCGCATCGTACTAGTCCGGCCGGAAGGTGCTGTGTATTTGGTTCCGTGTGACTCGATTCGGCGTTTACGGATCCGGCTCGGGTGGGGAACAGGAGCTGAAATGGGTAAGTACGGCTCGCTCGGAATCTGGGCTGTTATGCGCATCGTACTTGCTCGTTGGGACGACTGTTCGAATCGGTCGGGAAACACGCATTCGGCTGGGTTTTTTTCCGGACGAATAGTGTTAGGTGCGCTTCCGGCCGAGATCGGAATCGACCCCTGAATCTTTTGCACTGTGCACAGGACCAGAATTCTCTTGGAATCTCTCACTCCACTGCATGCTGTCTAGAAACCTGTGATCGACATCTGCACAACATTTGTACAATTGATCAAACCACAAACCAATAAATGCTGCAAGCGCAGAGGGTGCCCTCTGGGAATTTCAAGTTATGAAACGTGTTGAACCCAGCACCGATGGCAGAGCAGGAATATTATGTGGTGCAGGAAGTGCCTAAAAACAAACTCCATGCGGTGTAGGAGTCACGATGAAGAAGGTTGGCCATTGCTGAGAGGATGCTGACATCTTCAATTCGGATTCACGGAGACAGTTTGGTTCACATTCTGGCTCTCTAAAGTCACTGAATTGCGACAAGCAACGCTTTATAAAACCATCAAATAATTAAGAGCTTTTTGACAGTGTTAGGAATTATGTCGTGATATGGCACCATAAATCATAAACAATTTACTATCAATAGGTGTGACTGATTTCTTCTAATATTCCTGGTTTACAAATTTAGGAGTATGTCACAAGTACTGCAAGAGTAAATCACAGCAACATTTCTGTGAATTAGCCCCAAGATTTTTTTGAAAGTAGCTGTGGGGTGAATACCATCCGTCGAGCCAAAGGCCTAACTTTTACTGAGCAATGATGTCTTTTCTCTGGCTCCATGGCACGAGTACTGTCTAGCAGAAGAGGGTGTACGTATTATGCATTTTTGTCTCTCATGGATGTGGTGCAGAGGAAGGGTCTTCTTTCTGTAGTTCTTGATGATAGCAGTAGATTTGTGCATGAGGTAGGGTGCATTAGAATTAAAGAGATCTTGAGAACCTAGAATACGATGTTTTCCTGCAAGTGAGTAGCTCTTCCAAAATACACCAAAAAGATGTCAGTAAATCTTATCTTTTTTAATAAGTCGTCTATGTGCCCTCGATTATTGCTGATGGACCAGTCAGCTCGTGAGTTCATAGTTGAGTCTCCCTTTTCTTTCACCAGTTAGTTTATGGTTTTCAGAGCCAGCGATATTCTTTAAGATCCAATTTTTCTATATGGATTGTCTGGTTGTCTCCACAATATTTAGACTCAATTTTCCACTTAAAATCACTAGATATAGAGTTATAGAAAACACCAAAACTGAAATCTGAGTCGAAATAGTTAGATTTAGTTCCTTCTATACACCCTCAGAAAAAATGTCGAGATCAGTTGAACTCCCTTGCTATTTTGAGATCCACTTAGGGGTCATTATGGGTTTTAGGGATGAAGGAATAGTAATGACGATGGTTTTGAAAGGACAGTGCCCACCTAGATCCTTTTATGGATCTGAGTAGAACTTTATGTGTGTGGATGTGTGCGCTGTAGGACATTGTAGTTTGTTCTGTTCTGCTGGGGTGGACGTTGATCAATTGCTCAGCATCAAGGTGATGCTATGTTTGAGGCACGTCTTTGCCCATTCGGTTCTACCTGTACGTGGTAGGTTTATTGATTTGCACATTGGTGATAGGATATAGATGTCTCATTATTACTTGATTCTATGTGCCATTGAACTGGAAAATGTTTAACAGGTTATATAGGTTGAAACCAGGTTGTAGGCATGATGTTGCCAGGAGTTGTGCCTTACGTGTGCTGTTTCGTAGGATGAGAGTGTAGTACTATCTAGTTGTGCTGTTGATGTGGTAAACTCTTAGCTAGTTGTATGTCTTGGAGACGTGTGGTTCAGAGGATGGAGCCAGAGTTGTGTCTAAAGTGTACTGTTAGCATAAGTACGTGTTTTTAAGTGATGAACTGTTAAGTGAATGTGTTGGCTGTTCTCAGATATGTTAATAATGCTTGACACTTGCGATTGGTTGCAGAAGCCCTTGTGATCTGTATCCCTCCACCTCAGGTCACCTAAGACCTCACCGCAGTATTTATATTTTTAGGTTTACCTGTGAAACTGCACAGGTAAACTCTAAGAAGGTTTGAAATTAAAAAATAATGTAACATTTTAAATCTATCCAAAAGATACATTTAAAATGTTGTTGGTGAGAGCTGATGTGAATTCAGTGTTGGTTGCCGGTGGTGGTCTGTACATCAGGTGAAAGGTGATGGGCTGTGAAGGAGTGACCAGTAAATGAAAGGACAAGCATGGTGAAGTGAGTGCTATGGTTTGTAGGGTAGGTTTACATAGACCAGTGGAGGCAGTAGTAACTCTTCGTGGTAGTGCAGACATCAGTAAAGCTTTGTTTGCCAGACCCCACTCACAGCTTAACGCTACCTATGTTGTTGTCGGTGTCCAGTTGGGCCAAATTTGAAAGCAAGTCGAAGATGCAGAAACGTAACCCTTTTTTAAAATGAACAAATCTACTTTAGATGGCCAAGCAAGGCCTCACACTCTACCTCCTGTGAACTCCTGCAAGTTACTCCAATCATTTTAGGCAGTCTAGTGAGGGAGGCAGGGCCATTCCAGCCCAGACTTCGACATCCTGGAGCATCAATCAGGAGTCTCTGTGAACCATTCGTGTATATGGCCTCTTCAGGAGGACTCTTAAAACATGGCCCTTTCCACCTCATTGTTTCGCACCAGAACCTGTTTGAAGTCAGCAGGGGTCATGCACCGCTGGAGTTTACGTTCCCTTGATTCAGCACCTAAGTTCGATGCCTCATACCCGTCAAACAATGCGCACATTCTATTCTATTCCATTCTAGTCTAGTATTATTTAAGCTGCCAGAATGAGGAACGCTTAAAAAGAGGCTTAACAGCATTATTAAGTGGAAGTTGAAGCAGAATCGGCCCTTGCCCGAATGGCCCCGTAGGTGGAAGGACATTTGGCGCCCTCGCTGCTGCTGGCACATGAAATGAGACAGCAGGGGGGTCTTTTGTGTTCACAGGTCAGTCCCTGGCTGATTGCATCAGAGTAATGACTGGCTCTGAACACAACCATCTCTGCACCTCGCCCAGAGCACCTAATTCATAGCTCCATCATGCTGGTGCCAAGTTGCTTTTTGGGGGTGGAGGTGGAAGTTGTTGGTGTTTGGTGGTGGGGGGGGGGTAGAGATGAACGGGCAAGGAAGGGGACGGATTAAGAGATAAAAAACAGTTCATTCTAAATAATGATTAAAAGCACATTATGCTGAATCAGAAGAGGCACATTAGAGGGACGCTGCTGTTTGCATGAACTGCCTCTGACTGATTGACTGACTGAATGCCAGCAGTTACAAAGTGCACAAAAACCCAAAGGGCTGGATTTCCGAAGATGTGACGCAATGCAACGCAGCTCGACAACTTGCTGCGCTGCGTCAAATAGAAAATGCAGGAATGCACCATTTCTATTAGGATATGGCACATTCCTGCGTTCTACCTGCACTGGCACTCGCAGTGCAGCTTAGTGCCAATGGATGCACCGTTGCGCCATAGTGCAAGAGTGCCTGCATTGCAAGAAGGATTGTTTTTATGCAGGAAGGGACATTAGAGGCTTTTTCCTCGAGAAATAGAGTTATTTCTCCTCATTGCGCCTCCCCTTCTGTTTACTAGTGTTAGTAAATCTGGGAATGTGCCAAAAGCCATGAGTGGATGTGTGGGAACACCCACGCTCCACCAAGGGAACCTCGGTAGAAACTTGCTCTGCCTTGCGTTACTCCAGGCCGCTATGCCACGCAAGGTGGCTCTGCATGGCAAGGTAAACCTCACTTAAGGCTTGCGTTGCCCTAGAGTGAGGCAAGGGCAGAGCAATCCTTTCGAAAATCTGCCCCAAACATTCTCAACAGCTGGCACATGACGCCGCGAACCTGATACCCACTAGCTGCCGTCCATCACATTACAGGAAAGAAGTCAATTCGAACAATGTGCACCAACTCTGTATGTGTTCTGGACATGACTAAAGACATTTAACCCTTTCATAGCCATGTTAATAAAGGGTGCGGTTATTACCAGACTCAACAGTACTCTCTTAATGAACGTCGGGAGCATGAAAGGCTGATTTGGCTCGGGCAAGTTTATAATCTGTGACGTGCAGGTTACGCACATAGCTGTACAGCAGGTTATTTGCTGTGATTTGAACTGGAGGGCACGCACAGGTCTCTGCAGCAGGAGCATTAATCCGCCTAGTAGAATGGGACTCTATGACTCACTCGATTAACACTGATGTCACATCAGGTGCAGTCGCACCAAGCTAAACCATCAGAATGCGTCTGTGATGCCCCGAGGCTGTGATAAAGGAAACCAAATCTTTGCAGGGCTAAAAAGCATCATCTTGTTTACTTTATGTGTCAGACTGGGGGTTCCTTGGCTCCTCTTCAGACAGACACAGATGGAAGAAGCTGGTAAATATTGATTTAGTCTGAGGGGTGTTTAAGCGCGCGCACACACACTGAAGCCGCACTTCTGATCGACGACCACCAGAGGGCGATATCCGTGAACCAGAGACAGACGCAGTTCCCTGGTTCCCAGTTAAAGCATCCACCGTCTTCGCGGCTGCAGCTTCCAGGCAGGTGTCAGCAATTGTGATTATTGTTTTTACTGCTGTTTGTGTGGTTTGCAAATATACTCTCTCCCTCTCTGTTCAACACAACATAGGATGGGGACCGTGTCATCTTCAAAGGTACCCGGGACAGGAGGGCATCGGGGAAAGCAAGAGCTTTGAAAACCCTGGTACTTTGGAAGGAAAATAAACATACACAAAAGGCAGTGCTGGCAAAGGGGGCAGGCAGGCAGCATGGACAAGGAAAGGAAATCACCCAAGCAGTACGGATCGCTGGACTCAACCAAGTGGAGTGCGGTGGAGCCCGGCAAAGGTAAGGGCGCCCGCCCGAGCGTGTGTCTGCGATATGCTATCTAGATATAGCTGCGAAATATAGATGCAAACATATAGATGTACGTGATGAAGTAAGCTCAAGGTACCGAAAGAGAAACGCGTGCACACACACACACACACACACCCGATCATGTATTTTCACATGCATGTGCATATGTTTATAAATATGAACAACATCACTTATCACACACATGCATGCATGTGTGCATAGACACACTTCGGAAATGAGCACATGCCATTAGTTTTATTGATTTGCCCTGTTTTGCTCAGGTACTCCTCGGAGTAAAGACAATACGGGCAGAGGCATGGGGCTGGGTTGTGTCGGGTGATAGTGTATGAGGGACAACAGAGCTCTCCTTGTGGGTTCACAGATGCCAGAGGCTCGGGATGTGCACAGCAGAGCCTGCCCTCATTTATGTACAGCCTCAGGCACTAGAAGACAAGGCTTCCCCTCCGGTTACAAGCTCGCCATAGGATCTCACCTCGGGCAGCACCGGGATTCACTTCCACAGACCCTCGGATACCACCGGTTTCTGCTCTAGAGCGCAGCGATGCTGTGCAAGTTTCACAGATGTCGAAGGTGGAAGCATTAGGCACAAGACCCAGCTCCCAGAGTGCCTAGATAAAATAGGCTCGGCGCTAGGCAGCAGAGCAGCACACAGCATGGGCCCTGCCTGAAGTAGCAGATGCATCATGCAGGTTAGACAGATGTCACAGGGCAGTCATCAGGCTGCAGAGCTATCCCTCAGGATAAACGGATACAAAAATAAATAAATCAAAAGGCATCAGCACTCTCCATTTTAAAGGTTCTACCAGTGCCATCGGTGCATATTTTACATCGCACTGCTAGCACCCATACAAATAACTGTCAATCACATGTTTCCATTAAGGAACTCCAATATCCTTATCACCCTCTATGTATCGTGCCACTCTCTCCTTCATAAACCAGTCTATATTATTTGTCATTGGCTAAGTCAAAGCATGGACTGCACCTCACTCAACACTCTCCAGTGATGAGAAAGCTCCTCACCTCTGAGCGAGGCTGTGCTCTGGGCACAGGCCCTGTTCATGTGGAACTTCCTGTCTCGAGTACACAGACTCCAGCCTTGGGAAGGTGTCACTTTTCACCTATTGCTTTAACTTGTGTAGTGTGGCCACCCATGGGGTAGATTAATACATAACCCTCACAAAAGGAATGGGATTGCATGTTTTAATATTTCAATAATCTTACTGTCAGAATACGTACAAAAATATTTAAAAAACATTTTTCGATACCTGTACTGATATAATGTCCCATTTGATCTAGTGAGTCCTGATGTAAATGTAGAAAACGTTACCTCCGATGTAGTGACGCCTGCTGTAGTGTCTGCGATGCAATGCCTCTCTGTAGAGCCTTCCATGTAGTCGGCGTACACTGAGTCAAACAGCTCAAGAGCTGCTGCTTACAACATCTGGAATGGCACACGACACCAGAGTTTGGGGTGGAGCCCAGAAGCCCAAGTAGAAATCTGTAGCGTGCCCACTACTCTCCCACTGGCAGCAGAAGGGCAGTTTACAGGCACACAGTGGGCATCAAAGAATCGGCCACTTCCTTGCACCCTAATCTCACGTGCTTCTTGTGTGTCTCTGAGCAGTGGTGAGGACAGGTAGAACGGCCCTTCCAAAAGTGTCCGTCTTTCCCTGGCTCAGGGGTGACATCATCGTGCCTGAAAGTGGCAAGCTTCTCCTTAGCTGGGTATGATGCCCTTGCTATGCCAGTTTCGTTTCCTCTTGTTTTGTGTCCTTCTGTTGTTTACTTCTTTCTCCTATGAGCTCCAGGTGAGCTGTTGTGTATGTCTTGTAGAAGTGACTTACGCATTGCTGCTTTTACAAATGTCTACAACTGTCACTATTCCTATTGTATTATGTTGACGCCTAGTCATGTTTTCTGGTAATGTTTAACTGGTAGCGTTTGGCACCCTTACAATATTTGCTTCATAGTAAAAAGTATTTTTTAAACAACGATAATGATCGCCTCCAAACCACTGTGGATGAATATGGGCTCAGATGCTCGGTTCATTTGGTGGGGATGCCTTTGCTCCCCACCACTTTCAAATCTCACCAACCATCACTGTTAAAATCAACAGGAAACTGGTTTATCATCACTTTTACACGACCATTACTAGCCACTAATGTGATTGATGCAATTGAATATTTCAAATAAAATACTTCTCTAGTGGGCACTAACACCTAAACTGCACTACACAAACACACACATATACAGGCCACTGCAAACGCTAAAACACATAAAAACATGTCTTATATAAACAACTACCACAAACTAAATATACATGACGTATTTTACAAAAAGCTAATAAAACACACAAAGAATTGTGGTAGAATGTGGTGCCGATACCGCAATGGCGATTCCAGCCCCATGCCTTATGCAACCAAGTGTATGGAGAGGAAATCAGACATGCAGTAATGGAATTTTTTGATACAAATGAAGGGACTGTATCCTCTGCGCAGGGTTGTATGGGAAGCCTTCAAGGGGACCATAAGAGGGAAATGTATGGCCACAACTTATGGGGTGCGGAGATCCTTGGGGCGCACTGTCATGATGTTAGAGCAACAGATAGGAAAAATAGATAGGCAGGCCCCACATCATGAAGCGACCTCGGAGGCGCAACACAAACTATTGGCTGACTTAGACGAGGCATGGGAAACGTGATTATGGAACACATACAGAAACCCAACACGAGCAAGGGGATACATTTGGGCATCTGCTAGCACGGCTGACCATAAAGAAAAGGTGGGGGTGCTGTCGGTTCCCTCAGGGCCGCCACTGGGGAGATTCTGACTGCTCAAACTGATATTTTGAACAAATTTGCAGAATTTTACACGGCATTATATACACAACACAACAGCAGTGACAAGATAGGCATTGACCTCACTCTGGAACAGGCAATGCAAGGAGAGGAGCCCTGTACAGTGGCTAGTCTAGATGCTCACAAGGCGTTCAACACTGTCGATTGGGGGTTTATGGACCGTACACTACAGCGCTATGGTCTGGGGACGACTTACTTGCGATGAGTGAAGTTACTTTATAGCAAGAGCATGGCGAAAGTGAGAGTAGGCAATAGAATGTGGGACAGCTGGCCGGTAGAGAGAGGGACTAGGCAGGGATGCCCCCTCTCACCACTGATATTTTTACTGATTATAGAACCGCTGGTGCAAATTATATGCACCCGGCACACGAAAGACGGTATAATAGTAGGAGGTCAACGGGAAACGATCTCATTATGCAGACGATATATTGTTAATACTGAGAAACCCGGTGACTACATGGCCGGCGGTTTATAGTACACTGGCTTGGTGGGGGAGCACTCTGGGTTCCGGCTAAATGCAGATAAATCAGTTCTGTATCCTATGTGGGCAATAGTGGCTGGCGATGCATGCTTACCTAACATAAAAATACAAACGACCCGGTGAAATACCTAGGAGTGCCCTTGAGCTCAGGCATCACTAAAACATATGACGTTAATGTGGGCAACCTACAGGTCTCCCTAGAATACAGCGTGCACAAATGGTTACGGTTTCCAATGTCCTTGATTGGGTCTATTGCTATCTGTAAATTGATTATGTTGCCTCGAGTCCTATATGTGCTACAACACATGCCGATGTGCATACCGGAATCCTGTTTTCGTAGATTTGACAAATTGCTCCACTTGCTGTATTGGGGTACCAGAAGGGCATGAATAAGCTTAGATGTCCTGAGGTTTCCATGGGACAGTGGGGGGCTACAGGAGCCACACTTTAAGATCTACTACTGGGCAGCACACCTTCAACATATGGTGCTGTGACTTCAGGATGAGAGCATGGACCCAGTGGCGAAGATGCTGGCGTGCCTGGCAAGGCTGCAGGCATTATTGGCTTTACCCCTAGTCCCCCGCAAGAAACGGAAAACATTACCCTTACAGGTACAGACCCTGCTAGATGTCTGGGGACGGGCAGCAAAGAATGAAGAGGACGAGTATATCTATATGCCACAGTTGATACTTTGGCACTCAGGGATTCACCCAGCGATGCCACTCTTTTTCAGACACAGAGGTGAGAGAGACACCCCACACAAGATGGGAGATCTATTTAAAGATGGTCTAATGATGGGCTACGCGGCTTTCTGTGGTAAATGGGGAATAGTGGGTGGCTGCTTCCTTGCATATGCGGGTCTAGCGGCGGCAGTCCGTAAAGCCTGGGCAGGGTTTCCACCATAACTTGAACTACATGTGATAAACCAAACCCTCCCGGACATGGGGGGAAAGGGCAAACTTATCTCCAGAATTTACTCGCTATTGACACCACGCATGATACACGCATCTCCACACTGAGGTCACAATGGGAGGATGACTTGGGCGTGGACCTAAGGGAGGCGGACTGGACAATTATAATGGGAAATTGTGGGAAAGTTACAGGAAACAGCCAACTGAAACTCATACACTACAAATGCGTGCACAGGGATTACATCACGGCACAGAGGCTTTCTAAAATAGACCCCTCCAAACCAGAATGGTGTCCCAAATGTAAAATAACAGAGGGAACCTTTCTTCACATGTGGTGGACATGCCCAGGCATGAATGCTTTTTGGGGTGAGATAATGCAGACACTAGGAATATGAACTGACATACAACTACAACCAATGGTTTAAATATGCGTATTGGGGTGAATTACACGTACTTAGCATACTAAATATGCAGAGAAGGTATTAGAACTTGGCCTCACCGTGACGAAAAAGTGTGTGGCCCTGAGATGAATGACTAAACGATTGCTCACACAAAAACAATGGCTATGGGAATTCGCGAGGTGGGTGCGTGCCAAATATGGGGTAGGTCACCGACTGTTCAATAACGGAGTTGAACAGGGAGGAAAGGAGGAATGGGACTTAGTGGAGGTCAGATTACAACAAGAAATGGGGGATCCTGAGCCAGAACAAAGTGCAGATGAACCGGATGTTTGACATACTGCAAATGTGGTAAAGTTGTGGTAAAGTTGTAGATGCATTTCACCTGGAAACAATGATGCCAGTAATGTTATTTGAACAACCTTTATGTCATGTATGGACTGATACCTATTAACTTATGCTGTGACTTACATCTCTCTAACTGTTTGGGTGAGGATAGGGGGGCAGGAAGGATGCGACAGTAGTTCAACTGGAATGTTATTCTGTTATGAAAAGCAATAAAGAAATAAAAAAAATTAAAAAAAAGAAACCATATGATGCTAATCTACACTTCATTGCATATTCAAAATTCTTTCTGGTTTTATGGCATGATGCATCTACCCTGCGTGCCAATTCACTGCTATGTGATACTCTCACACACTTGGCTCCCACTGCCATTCAAGTGATAACGGATACTCCTGAAGACACTAATGGGGGCATCTTACTTAGGGTGACCACCTCACTGCATGTCATGGCACACTGTTTCCAGTACTGGGCTTTAGTATGCAAACCCAATGCACTTTGGGCATTGTAGTCTTTGTTGCTCTCAGTGATATATTTACAACTCAGGCGTTTTAGAAGAAGAGTCTCCCACTGTTCTGTTGCTTTATTGATTACAGCACAGCTTTTGATAAAGTGGACCACAGAAGGCTATGGTGGAAGCTATCCAGTTGGGGGATCCCATCCACATTGTTAAAAGCAATAACATCGATATATGAAGATACTTGGGTCTGGGTCAAAACAAGTACCAACACAGTGACCTCTAAAATTTCCACAAACTACGGTCTTAAATAGGGCTGTGTATTGGCCCCCCTTTTGTTTAACCTTCACACCGCAGATATGGGGGCCGCTCTGCAAGGTGCCAGCCTAGTAGCCTAGTATCTCCAGGGCTGGGCAGGACGAGGCTGCTGGTTCTACAATACGCAGATGATACAGTAATAATGGACCACACTAGAGTGGGCCTGCAGAGAGCCTTGCATGCGCTGGATCGCTTTAACCAGGTCAATTATCTACTGGTCAATCAGGGTAAGACCAAGCTAGTGGTGTTTGGGAAACATCAGCACAAAAGGCAAGCCCACTGGCACCTGGGAGAATTGTGAATTGACACAGTAGCAGCCTATAACTACCTTGGGGTCTGGCTCTCGTAAATGGCTAATTCAAACATTCATCAAAAGCATCTTAAATCTAAGGCCACCAACGTCATTCACTTATTAAGACAACTCAGCCACCATCTGCTAAGTTCAACAGCTGAACCGATACTGACTGTTTTAAAAGCAAAATTACTACCCCCCATAAGCTATGGCCATTTGGCCTTCCCGGGAGCGCTGGGCAAGTTCCTAAATACAACGCAAATCAAGGCATTCAAATCAGTGCTGTTCATTCAGTGATCAGCAAGGAAAACAAGGTTGAGACTGGAGCTCGGCCTCCGGAGGCCGGACCTGATATGCCTGGGGGACCTGATGAAGCTATACATCAGGACCATGAGGGCATCTGAAAACTCACTTACATACCAACTGAGGTCCGTTTTCGAGGAGTCAGGCACATCCTGGCATGCCAGCCTTGGCCAGGCCATAACCATCTTAAGGTTAGAGGCATCAAGCTTACAATCACCGGAAATCCCTCTATCCGCCTGGGAAAAAGCAGTGAATAAGCAGGTCCAGGAAACATCGTTAGCTCTAGACTTTGAATCCCTCAGCCCCAGCTCGCTCGCAGAGCCACTGGACAAATCATATATTCCGGGAAAAGCTCAACCCTACTTGCGGGAGGCACTGTCAAAGGAAGTCCGTAGGAAAATACTCTTTATGAGACTCATCACGCCAGGTATCACAGACTTCAATCCATCGTGGGCTCGTAAGGAGGAAAATATCGAGTGCAGGCTGTGTTTCTTTGCTAAACAATCTTGGCTACACCTCCTTTGCTGTTGCCCCAAACTGAAAAACGAGCGCCAGCGCCTTCTCTGCCGCTATTTATCGCAAACAGAGCAAGGACCTGCAGGGAGGCCTCGGCTCTGTGCTTTTCCGATTCAATGGCAAGAATCTTAGCAAGACTGGGGAAATTCACGCATCAGGATTGCCATAAAGGAGGCGTCACAAGGAGATGCTACTCCTGTCTCTTTCTGGTGACTCCTTCTTTATTGGTGTGCTGCATTTTACAACAGACACCAAGGAGGCCCATCCTATTATCCAAAGCCACAATGTTTTTTAAATCAGACTTAAATGTCACAGTTTATTTTTAATAGTTTTTTTTACAAGTAAACCCCGAGAACTTGATCAAATGAATTAAGGGCTATAAGCCGTTTTTAAGGACAATGGGACTGAAGGGGCGGGGAGGGGGCAGGGGGCAGAGTCGAATCGTTTTAAACAATTGAATTGTCTTAAACAACTGGCCTCTCTTTTACTGTAATGATTTTAACTAATCGGACAGTTAATAAAATAGCGACATAGTAATCTATTTAGAGTAACGTACCTGATAACAATTATTTAGAGGTGAAAAGCCCAGGAGTGAAAGAGTGCCCGGTATGACATGGGTCATGTGGCCACACTGAGCATGCCACAACTGAGCCTCTAGGGAATATTGGACATTCAGTAGTGCACGTGGCCAGACATCGTTTCTACCTATGAACGAGACACTTCTTCACTAGCAGTCTCATCTGGCGGTACTTAGCCTTCAGTTGTGCTTGGGCACTGAATCAGCTGCAGATGTCTGGCATATTTCTTTTCGACAGACTCTCTGGCTTTTGCCAGAATGGCAGTGACTTGTGGCTGTATCTCCGGACGAGGATACTGTTTGATTTTTGTTGAAGTCTGGCATCCTTCTAAGTGTCTCATTCAGGGTTGACTTCTGTGGATGCTTTGCCTGCTTGTTACATCTCTCTGTGGTGAGGCTCTTGGTTACTGCTACCAGGAGATGAAATGGAGGCAGTTCTTGTCAGCGGAGGCTGGTGCTCTGTTTCAGAGTCCTGAGCTGGGGCTTTGCTGCTGTTTGAGGTGTCTGACTTTCTCGCAGCAGTGGGATCATTGACGACAGTGCCCGCATCCATACTGTGCCCTGGTGACCAGCAGGTTGGTGCCCCACCTGGGTTAATGAAGGAGGTTCTGGTGGTGTGGAATCTGCTTGGTGTGAAGAGGCAGCATGGTAAGTGCCTACTGGTGACAGCTGGCGTGACTTGCTGGCCACAAATTCACATCTGGGGCCGCTGCCTGTTTAACATGCTGCTCAGGCACAGAAGGGGTCGTTGAATTTCTTTTTTGTGTCTTCAGTGCACTCCAAATAAGTCCGAATTAGTGCATGGACTGCAGACAGCAGAGCTCGGAAACACAGGGCAGGGATTGCCTCTATGTGCCCCCGAGCTTTGCTGCCAACAAAGCATGCAATAACTCGCAGATTTTTCGAGTCAATATATATACTGAAGACGTTAAAAAACCCACTTAGACACAGACCCCTTCTGCAACAGTGCAGTGCAGAAAATGGGATCCTGATACAGCCCCATGAAGGGCCAACTCAGTCTTTCATCCGCCTGAGGTTAATAACTCCAGCAACAATGAAGAACAAAAGAGGCTTTGGAGGAGGTGTGAACAGAGAATGTGACACCTTCGACAGGTTTCAGCCCTGCTACAGTTGTCACACCCGCCACTGGATGCCCGGTTTTGGTTGCCCGCATATCACGACAATGATGTATTGTTGGTATGAACAAAAGAGGGCGCTCTAAACTTGCCACAGGTATATATTTACTGAAGCAATTGCACTGTTTCATTAGAACAATTTGTAAAATAAGTCTCAGTCCACTAAGTCCTGCCTGCTTCCGGGGATCTGCAGCAGAGCTCTGACGTCAGAGGGGTAAAGCGGACCAGGAAAACGCAGAACGTCATTCTCAGATTCTCATATTTATAGAATCTGATTTTATTATGATTATTGCTGTAATTATTGTTATGATTGTTGTTATGATTGTTAAAGTTGCTCTTGTGATTATTATTATTGGTGTTTTTGGTGATTTTGTTATTATTGTTAGGGGTATTAGTATGGTCAGCCCCATTATGGTCATTGGTATTGATTTTGTTTATCAGGCTTTTTATTATGGTTACTATTATCAATGTTATTATTATTATTATTATTATTAGTAGTAGTAGTAGTAATAGTTGTAGTATTAGTAGTAGTAGTAAGTGGATAGTTCCATTGAAGACAATGAAGTGTCTCAGGGATAACAATTGCTGGATAGATCGGATTCTCCAAAATTCCAAGGCTTTTATTTCTGTTTCTCTGTGTTTAGTTGAGCACATTCTACCCTCATGGGGTCATTTTAAACCTTCTGCCTCTAGCTGTAACAGTTGTTATGGCCCTGTCCCTTGTTATAGGCCCTGAACTGCGGCTTCAGCCTATAACCCAGGAAGATGTCCTTTAACAACCTTTATAGCCAAAAGCAGCAGGGTATAATGTAATGCTTTTATTATTCTTATTATTCTTAGTAGTGTAATTACTGTTATTGTTATTACTAGTTGGGGTGGGTGGGTGGTTGTCTACCACATGTAATAATGTTGCTATTCTTATTAGGCCTATTAAAGGTTTCAGTAATTTAAACCTAAACTCAACCTCTTGCAGCAATGGCACAGAGCTGACGGGCTTAACTTAAAAAAAGCATTTAAAAATATGAAAACAGCTAAAAAGCCGAAAACACACACATAGAAATCTCACTCCAATTTATAAAAATAGAGAATATTTGAGAAAAAACAAAATAACACAAAAATGACAAAAATCCAGTAAGGGGAACTGAAGATATGAATTTTTGAAGTTACAAAAACAAAGAGCACCAAAAAAAACATTAAGCACCAATTGCGGTCACCTGGTTGTGCTTCACCGGTACCTAAATGCAAGTTAATGTCAACCGTGATGGTGAGTTGGTTGTAGATAGAGATCAGGTTCGTCCCGGTCAGATGTTTTATCTTCTGACTTGGGGCCTTAATAAAACTTCAGCGGTCCATAGGACCGCTGTAGTCGCTGTGGCGGTCCGACGACCGCCGCACTGCGGGACCGCCCGCAGTATTACAACTGCGGCAGCCGGACCACCACAAGACCGCCAGCACCGCCAGGATCAACGATCCCACTGGGCCGGCAGTCTTTCCCTGGGCAGAATATGCTGGCGGTGCTGCAGCTGACACTGCCGAGCATATTATGAGTTGCCTCACTGCCACCCCTTTCATGGCGGTGTGACTGCCATGAAAAGGGTGGCCTACAGGCAAGAAAGGGGGCCCTAAAGGGCCCCCTGTTGCCTCTGTGCACGGGGGTGCATGCAGGGGGGCACACAGTGTGCCCGCCTGTATGTCTGCACCCCCAGTTCCAGCACAAAAAGAAATGCACAACATGGTGCATTTCTTTCCATGCTGGAATGTGCTTTGGTGGTTCCCCAGCGCTGCCTTTCTAAGGCTCACATATGAGCCTTAGAAAGACACCGCCATGGGACCGCCAAAGCACCACCCGCCAGATCAGGATGTAAATCCTAATCTGGCGAGCGTTGTGACTATGGGTTTGGCAGTCTAGCAGTGGGGCGCTGACGTGGCGGCCCACTGCGAGACCGCCAAACTCGTAATCGGGCCCTAAGTCTTTGAAACTGAAGTCAAAAATCCTCAGCGGAGTAAGGCAGCAGGCTGTGGCCAAGATTGGCTCCACAAAGTTGGATAGCTGTCAGATGAAGTCCCAACTAAGCCGGTGACTTTTGGTGGGAAAGTACAGAGCGGGAGAAATTCAAAATTGCCGCCCAAGGAAGGCCCTTCGCAGGCCAGATACTTTTGGTGGGGCAAGGCTGCAAGCTGTAGCCAAACAGGGCTCCACTGAGCCAGATACCTTCTCCGATATGTCCCACTGAAAAGGATTTGCTGCTGAAGAAAAGCTCAGAGTGGAGCAACCTGAATATTTGGCCCAGAAACAACGCACCTTCTTCGGCTTGACTTGCCAGATTTGTCCTGGTCGTCTGTCTGTTCACCAGACAAAAAGTCTTGACAAACATTTCTAAGTCCCAGGATTTAGGGTTGGGCAGAAGGAGTACACTCTGACACCAGCCAAGGGTTCCAGGACCACAGGACTACGGGGATTAGGACTCATTCCACAGAAGCCACCATCAGGGTCCAGGTTAGGTCCACTTGAAACTGGTCAGCTGGGCTCCTTCACAAAACTGGGCTTCTTGCAGCTTTTGTGTCATTGTAGCTTAACAGGAGGCCATCCCACTGACCCCCTGGAGTCCACTTCTTAGTGCTCGAAACAAGTGGGAGCAGGTCCAGCCCTTAAGATCCTCATCACAGGTCACAACAGCAGGTGCAGTCCTTCTGTCTTCCACAGGTCCAGTAGTGTTCTGAAGAGGGTGCCCAGGGGTGCCACGCTTATGCCTGACACTACTCTGGGTGAGGGTGGCTCTTGGCTCCTCCCTGACCATTAGGGAAAAAGTTCCCAGGGGCAGCCCTACTCACCTTTGCAGCAGTTCCTATGTGCCGTACTGCAGACAATCCCATAGTGCCCCTCTCTACCTAAAACCAAACTGGCAGGACCTTTTAAGTGTCATGCACCTTGTTATGTGAGCCCTTAAGGCTTACTTAGGAGTGACTCAGTATTTAAAAGGAGGGGTTAGGGGGCGTGGCTAAGCACCGAAGCGTAATGGCCGCCTAACGCTGTAGCTCCGTAAACCCTGTCCCCACACGTCTATCCGCCACACTGATCCGCTCCCCCCGAGGAGGAGAAAAGACACCGGAGGCATACCGGAGGGGATTCCCTCGGACCCCGAAACCAGCGAACGTCTGTGCCCCGAGAAACCGGAGCAAACGGAGTGGGGCCTATCCGCAGCGCTGAAGCCGGGGAGCACGGTGCCGGTGAGGCCGCGGCGGTGAGGGGACGGAGCCGCCTTTCCCGGCCGTAGCCACGAGCCTGGCGAAGGGCCCTGAGAATCACCCGCGCTCTGCGGCGGCATCGGCGGAGTGGGCGTCAGGCGGTCCAGGCAGGAAGCACCTGTAGCAGCCCTCACCGTCCCGAGGAGCGACTCGGGAGCCTGAGACGCCATTGCTCCGCGGGGCAGGACCGGAGCACTGCGGCGTGACCTGGAGGTGAGGCGGGGGGCCCGAGTGCCTTGGGGCGGTGTCCCCGAGTGAAATCATCGGTGGACCTTGTCCCCCCCCCCCTCGCTGAAGTGTCCGCAACCAGCTGCGGGTCCGGTTTCCCCCCCCCCCTCACTGGCATACTGTGGGGTGGCGCCGGGGACTCATAGCCACAGCCCAGTCGAAGAGACGAGGAGAGTGTTTGAGCCGGCCGGCCCTGCGCCTATCACCAGTGGGCCTCTGTAACAGCTAGCAGGGTGAAGCGAGCGCTGGGCTCCCCCATATGGAGCCTCCTGAATCGGCGCTGCCACCATAAAGTGATCAGAGTGCGCGTGGACCACATACCGAGACCCTACAGTCGTGGGCCCCCTCCCCCGCCTACACCATTAGACTACTGGCCGGGCACATTACCAGTCAGCACCCCCTGACTACCGGGGCCATAGACGACTCGTTTAATTCCACCACAAGCCCTTTGTGCGACGAGGAGCGGACACAATGGAGAAAAGCAAGCCCCCAGGAACGAGAGGGTCTAAACCAACGCAGACCAATTAACTTGATCGATATACGATGCCCAAAGACATGCTGCAGGGCCGTCAATCCAGAGGCACACCCCTGGGGGACCCAGAAGAAGAGGAGCGAGAACTCTCCCTTAAAGACGTCATGGAGGCCATCACAAGCGTCAAGACCTCTCTTGAACATAAAATGGACACTATCGCGATTGACGTAAACCTAATAAGAGCAGACCTAGCCACATTTAAGGAAAAGGTCAAACAGGTGGAAATCGCTACGACCAGCCTGACGGGAGACGTCGCACAGCTCCAGGGGGAGGTCTCGGACCTACAGGATTTCCGTAAATTCACGGAAATGAAACTGGATGATTATGAAGGGCGCCTACGCCGCAACAACCTACGCATTCTGGGAGTTCCGGAACGGGCGGAGGGGCAATCTCCGGACCTCTTCGTGGAAGACCTTATCCTAAAGCACCTCCAACCCAAGGGCCTCAGCCGATTTTTTGTTATTGAGAGGGCCCACAGGGTACCGGGGGCGTCCGAAACCCGGGGCTCCTCCGCGCCCTATGCTGGCGAGAGTGTTGAACTTCCGGGACAGGGACGTAATTCTCCAAAATGCTAGGACAGGAGCTCCACTCCACTATGAAAACGCAGGCATCACCTTCTTTCCAGACTTTACACAGAGAGTGCAAAAGATGAGGCGCACCTTCCTTGTGGTGAAGAGGGAGCTTCGAGAGCGGGGCCTGAGGTACTCCATGTTGTTTCCGGCACGTTTGCGGGTCGAGGCAGAGGGGCGGACGTGGTTTTTCGAGCATCCTGAAGAGGCAGCTGACTGGCTTGAAAGCAGGAAGATTCCGGGCCCACCAGATAGTCAACCCAGAGAGGAGACTTCGCTGACCCCTACAGGATGAGACACGGTGGTGGAGAGTGGATGTCACTGGGACATTTTGGCCCTTATCCGAGCTAGGTTAAGCACTGGGCGGCTGCGAATTTGATCTGGAGGGGACTTCTTCGAGACTGTTTAAACTCCAACCCTCGAGGGGTGCCTTTTCCTTGGGGTTACAGACTTTACTTTTTATAGGGGGCAGAGATACGGACAGCCACACCCCTATTTTTTTCTACCTTTAGTTTTTTGCTAGGGCGACAGGCACTCTGCAAGTTTGAAATGGGCAGTTCTACGCCCAGAGTGCAGGGCAGCAGGGAGGGGGTTGTTGGGTGGGGGAATTTTTGTTCATAATTTGTTGGAAATTTTGCATCGGTGTCAGTTATGGTTTCTTCCACAGAGGGGATGTCGACTTTGTTTCTCCTGGCATTTTAAAATCTATCAAGTTGTACGACAGAGGTTATGGGGGACGGGACAATTAAGGTATTAAGTTGGAATGTCAACGGGCTTGGGGACAAGATTAAGCGGAGCATAGTTCTCCAGTACCTGAAACAGAGATCTCCAGATGTTGTCCTGCTCCAGGAGACGCACCTGGTTGGTAATCTGTGTAAAGCAATGCATAGGGGAGGATACAAAATGGTAGCACACGCGGGGTTCACGTCTGGCTCCAGAGGGGTGGGCATTATGATGAAAAACACACTCCCCTCGCTATAAGTTCCACATGGGCGGATGACCGGGGCAGATACATTGGTATTATGGGAACTTGGGAGGGCCGTCTTATCTCTCTCATGTCCATCTATGTTCCGCCAGGCCTACAGGGCACCACCTTTGCGGACCTGGGTAGGGTCCTCCTCTCCATTCCAGACGGCCTTGTGATCCTCGGAGGGGACTTCAATGCGGTGGTCTCGGGCATCCTGGACCGCCATCCCCCGCGTGAGGTGGGGTCCGCTTCCCGCTGGCTACCTGACTTCCTAGAAACTATGGGGCTAGTTGATGGTTGGAGAACTTACCATCCAGACCAGATACAGCACACCTTTCACTCTGGGGCACACAATACCCTTTCCCGCCTAGACTACTGTTTGCTGCCAGCCGCACAAGCATCCCTCATACACGAAATTAAACATCTCGCGAGAGGCATCTCCGATCACTCACCGATATGGCTCCGCATGGTCCTCCATCAGAACAAAGTAGGAAGACTAGCCCCAATCAATCCCTGGTATCTCCACAATCCCAAAATCCGCACAGCCCTTATTGAAGCCATGGATAATTATTTCTTAGATAACGAAGGGACGGTCTCCTCATCCAAGTCCCTATGGGAAGCATTTAAGACTGTAATCCGGGGACAGGCGCTATCGCTGATCTCGGGTGCGAAGAAAGAAAAACAGAAAGAAGTTTTGGACATCGAGGCTGAAATCGATAGATTGGGGAGTGAACTGGAGTCTGGGGTGACGCCAGAGAAGCTTCACCTCCTGAGCCTGAAGCAGCACAGCTATAAGGCCTTAGTCACAGACAAAGCCAAAAACTTGGGGAGGGAGCGGCTGGGTAGACTCTACGACCTGGGTGACAAAGCAGGGAAGCTTATAGCATGGCTAGATAAACGGGAATGGGCGAGCAGGCTGGTGCCAGAGCTTAGAGTAAAAGGGGACATACCCGTCACGAATCCACAAGAGATAGTCGATAGCTTTGCCAGCCATTACCAAACGGTCTATACGACGGTGGCCCCCTATACGGAGGAGGACTCTCAAGAACTGTTGCACGACATCAAACTCCCCCGCCTCTCCTTAGAAAATCGGGATTTCCTGGACAGTGACTTGACCCCAGATGAGATAGCGCAATCGATCCGTTCATTAAAATCGGGAAAGGCACTCGGCCCCAATGGACTCCCCATCGAGCTCTATAAGCTGCGACCCGATAAACTCTCCCCCTACTTAAAATCTATGTTTGAGGAATCACTGGAGACGGGCATGCTGCCCAGGGAACAGAGGATATCCACCATAGTTACCATCCATAAAGACGGGAAACCCAGAACAGACTGCAGTTCCTACCGGCCAATTTCCCTCCTAAACGCCGAACCCAAAATCCTCGCCAAGCTCCTGGCCAATCGCTTGGTCAAGGTCATTAGTGCCTTAGTACACCCAGATCAATCCGGCTTTATGCCGCACAGGAGCACGGCCCTGAATCTGCGTCGAGTCCATGGGGTAGTAGCTAGAGCACATACTCTCCGAGAGCCAGCAATGATCGCGTCTCTGGACGCAACCATGGCATTCGACACTATTGAATGGCCTTACCTTTGGGCAGTATTGGCCAAAATGGGTTTCGGCCCTAACTACATAAACTGGATACGACTTCTGTATAACGAACCCCTAGCCCAAGTGGTGGTCAACAATAAGTTATCAGCTACCTTCCAGCTGAGTCGGGGAACCCGTCAGGGCTGCCCGCTTTCGCCTCTCCTCTTCGCCCTGGCCCTGGAGCCCTTGGCAGCCTGGATCCGTAGAGATCCCAGGATACGGGGATTAGAATGGTCTCCCGGCTGGGAGGACCGAATCTCCCTCTACGCAGACGACCCGTTGCTTTATTTGGCCTCTCCTAGGAAATCCCTTATAGTGATCTTAGATATCCTGGCGGTATTCGGACGATACTCTGGATTCTCTATCAACTGGAGTAAGTCGCTTTGTTTCCTCTGTGGGGCGATCCACCCGTCCCTCCCAAGAACTGCCCCATACAAATCAACACGGCAGGCTTCAAATACCTGGGGATTTTCATTTCGCTAGATCCCGCAATCCGGTATACTCAAAATCTTCTCCCCCCCCTTCGTAAACTTAAAAGCGATATTGCCAACTGGAGGTCGCTACCCCTCTCCCTTCTGGGCAGAGCCGCCCTATTCAAAATGATGTCCCTGCCTAGATTCCTATACACCTTGCAAAACACCCTGGATCCTGTTCCCGCCAAATATTTCAAGGAAATTGAGGGCCTGCAGAGAGACCTGTTGTGGGATGGAAAACCTCGAATCGCCCTGACCAAACTAACACTGAATTGGTATGACGGTGGTATTAGCCTCCCAGATATCAAGAAATACTACTGGGCGGCTCACCTAGCAGCCATCAACCACGGCATGTATGGCCGTGCAGACGATCCCGGATACGCCATGGATAAATGGCTCCTCCCAGATGGTAATTATAACAGGGCGCTATACTCACGGCCCAGACGATACACCTTGACTGGCCCCACCAAACATTCTGTCCAGATCTGGCATGATGTTATCGCCTCACTGGGATGGAAAAACACGCTGACATTAGCCACTCCACTTTGGGACTCAGAAAGATTGGGCGACTTATGGAAATCGAAGGGCTTTGACAGATGGGACCTTATCGGTATCTCACACATTAGGGACCTTTGGGGGCTGGAGGGGTTAAATCCTTTGACACGCTCCAGGCGGACTACGATCTAGCAGCCACCGAGTATTTCCGATACCTGCAGATCCTGCACTCACTGCAATCTTTGCTGCCTAAGGGGACGTCCCCTCCAGAGGCCTCTCCGCTGGAGGACAGAATATTAGACGGCCACCTTCCTGAGAAAACCATCTCCCTGATTTACAAAAAGTTAATCAACAACATGGAGAGTCCCCTTCAATCACTCCGTGAGAAATGGACGCAGGATGGGGTGGAGGTGGATGATGAGGACTGGCAGCAGGCGGTGGCTTCCCCCAGGGAGGTTGCTATCCCGGCACGTTTGAGGCTGGTACAGCTTAAAATCCTCCACAGAATTTATATGACAGGACCCCGTTTGGTACACATGGGATGGTCAGATAATGGGAACTGTAGGCGGCAATGTGGTCACGTGGGGACATTCATACACATAATTTGGGAGTGCGAACATATCATATCCTTCTGGCTCAAGATCCATGACACTATTAATGCGGTACTACAGGTTCACCTCCGCCCGGAGGCACGACGATGCCTCCTCAATCTGTGGGAACCTACGGATCTCAACACAAATCAGACACGGTGGGCTACACTGGGGTTCATGCTGGCAAAACGCAACATTGCTCAACTATGGGGGCCACACTATCACCCACACTGGCAGCATGGGAGAAGAACCTTGACTGGTGCATGTTCCGGGAGAAAACAGTCTACCTGGCAAGAGGGTGCCCCAAAAAATGGTCTCGGATATGGAGCCCCTGGAATACCTACCGGGGAGAGATCTGTATGCCTCCTGATTGTCCCGAACAAAATGACCCCCACACCCTGTAACATTCCTCTATCATGTAGAAAGCTGACGTATTTCCTCCTGTACCGACTGTAATGTATGATTTGGCGAACCCTCTGTAATGTTTATTGGAACCGATGTATGTTTAATAAAAAGAATTATAAAAAAATAAAAGGAGGGGTTAGGCCTGTCAAAAGTGGTTTATTTTGAGAGGTCAAATTTTTTATTTAAACCTCCACAGCCCAGTTATTCGTGGTAGGTCTGTAGTTATGTTTTGCATTGTAACTTTAGCGGTGGCACATGTGCTGCTGTCCACTAGTGACATTTAATGTACAGACCCTGGGTACATTATGTACTATATACTAAGGACTTCTAGGTGAGTTAAATATTTCAACCAGCTGTATTGGAGGTCAGAGCATATACACTAGGCACTGGACAGCGCCTGAAAACCAGCAATAAAATATAGAAATAAAGTGGGGCTAACCACGCAAAAATGGGCAAAAGGGGAATTTTACATTATTAATAATAACAACAACAACAAAAATATTATTATCGTTATTATTATTGTGATGATGATGATGATGATTATTATCAATGACAGTAATAATAATAATGATAATAATAATTGTTATTAGTATTGGTGTTAGTATTATTATTATGATTAATAATAAGGGCATTTTCTAATAATAATAATAATTATTATTATTTTTGCGTGGTCACTCCCACTTTTTTCTACAATTATTATTATTATTATTATTATTATTCTGCTGAAAAGCTGGTTTTCGAGCAGGATAGGCTGTGTGCTGGAATTCTAAGAAAACTAAGAGCCATATGCAGCATTCACAAAATGCTAATAACTGTAATAATAATAATATTAGCAACAACAATAACAACAGCTATTATCATTCATTTTAATTTGATTATTATTCGCATTTTGTGAATGCTGCACGTCTCTTGGTTGCCTTACAGAACTCAAGCACACAGTTTATCTCGCAAGAAAAAGCGTTTTTGCGCAGTGTTTAGGTCTTCTGTTTGACCAGAACAGAATTGTAATGTTTACATTTTTATGGGATCGGGGTTTTTGGCTGTAAAACAGGCACAGATAGGAACTCGCTGCAGTGTCCGAAGGGCTTGTGTACGGATCCAAAACCAGGGAATGATGCACACAGACTGTTTCTGCGCACCCTTCCTGTCCACACTTCACTAGTTGTCCTAGTGTCGCGCTTGTTGTTGAAATGCTGGTGGTAACAGCGGCCCATAGAGCAGCGGAGATGGCATTAATATTCCAGTAACCATGTCTACACAGAGCAAGTAGAGCCTGTGAGGTTAGCTAAGCCTATCCTGCACTTATCCTCCTGCTCCACAACCCTGAAGTGTTGAGTTGACTCTCAGGAGTCAAACCGAGGGGCTGCACGAGTCAGAGAGATTCACAACATAGCACATGCACTGCCTCTTGTCTCTGTTTTCAGAGGGAGGTACAGATGACTGCGCACAGTCTGTGAAAGTGAGAGGGTGATAGCCTGACTGTGCTGGAACAGATGCACCCTGTGCCACAGTAGGACAAGCTTCCCTCACATACACATAACAGTAGTGGCAAAGGCAACAGAAAGTGTCCCTCACAAACACAGCAGGAATGTCCTCACAGCCAAACAAAACCTTCACCACTTCTCCATGATGAAATGTAAAAGTGGCGGGAAGGTAGGAAAGGCCACCTTTCAGCAGGTTGAATGAGAGCACCGGGGGCAGTACTGGCTGGTTCCCTCAGAGGTCTCTCTCCTTTTCATTCTTTGTGATCGGTCCTATCTGTCTCCACTCAAAGTGACCCCTCCCTGGGGGATGAGACGTTGCCACTTACTGTCTGCAGAGTTAAAACGTCTCGTGCCCGGATGCAAGAAATGTATGCTGCACACCCAGGAAGCAATGAAACGAGGCAGCAGCACAATTGTTTCTGCTTTTTAGAAATGACTACTTGTTGCATCTGTCAGAAATAGGTAGCTGAGGATACCAGAGTAGAGGCTATAGCAGTTTTGACTCCAAGGTAAGACCGAAATCCTGACAGTAAGCAAACAAAACCCCCCAAAAAACCAAGGGGCATATTCTGAAGGAGTTATCGCCGAGTTATCGGCACTACATCGCAGCCAAAGTCGCGATAAATTCATCACCCCATTCACAAGCCGGTGCTAACAGCCCATAGCACCAGTTTACCCGCGATAGCAGCCGCAAAAAACATCGCCACAGATGACACCGGCAACTATCTCTAATGAGATGCAGAGTAGGCGTTCCCGTGCAAAAAGCTGCGTCAACACCACACCGCAACATTCTCAACGACCAGCCAGATCGGCGATAAGTCCACAAAACATGCGATATGGCGCGTTAGCAGCAGGAAATTAACACCTGCTCTGACCTGGTGTAAAGTCGGACGGCAGCCGGCACCAGAAAAGGGAGCCCAGCCCACAGCCACACCTGAAGGACAACAGATGCCATGGAGCTACTCATCATGCAGCTCGGAGCCCCAAGAGGGCCACAACACCCACCGCCACCACCACCCGGACCACCACAGAGGCAGCGCAGACACAGACCGCGGACCTTCATAAAACGCACCAGCCTCACAGACATGACACCAGAGTATGTCATTGCCCACTACAGGCTCAAAAGGACAACCATCCTCCGGATCCTGAACATCATAGCCCACAGGCTGACTGTACCAACACAGCAGACAACCAACATCCCTCCGCAGACAAAGCTGCTGGCTGTGCTGCACCTGTTGGCCTCTGGGACATTCCAACCAACAACCGCCAGAGTCGGAGGAGTCTCACAGCCAGCCCTATCAAAGTTCCTCACACCTGTCTTGGATGCCATCATCAGCTTGGTACCCCAGTACCTATACTTCCCCCACACTGCGCAGGAACAGCTAGAGACCAAGCAAGGATTCTACGCCATAGCTGGATTCCCGCACGTGTTGGGGGCAATAGACTGCACACATGTCCTACTTGTGCCCCCTGCCGACACTGCACACAATTACCGCAACAGAAAGCACACGCATTCCATCAATGTGCAGGCAATAGTGGACCACCGGGGACTCTTCACCAATGTCGTCGCCAACTACCCAGGCAGTGTGCATGATTCATACATCTTCCGACAGTCCATCATCAACCGGCGCTTCCAGGATGGCACCTACGGAAATGCAGTGCTCGTTGGTAAGTACCAAATGAACACACCACACACCTCAACTCCACAATCATACAACTCACAACTCTGGGAATGCACACGTCACAACCCACATACAACATGCCAAACAACATGCCCACCCACCAGACACGACAGCACAACTCACCGTGGGAACCTGGCCTAGCCATGTACATGAGCCATCAACGTCATGGCACCTCAGCCACACATTAGCAGAATGTGGGAAGAGGAGGGAACCAGGCAGGTGCTCTACATCTGTGTCAGCCCTGTCCTTGCAATGGACCGACACACACGTGGCCGGCCACATTCTGCGCAGCATCATCACTGTGTCGTAGTCAGGCTTGTGGACATGCGCAGACAGGCATGACAATGGTGTGCCGTAGGGGGGCATGTGATGCAATCACGCAGCGCACAATAGTGAATGTGCTCGGGGGGGTGAGGTGCAGCAGTGAGGCTACGTAATACACAGTGATGCCGCTCATTAGCAACACGCAGTACATGTCATACGGGAATTACTAAGTCACACATATCACACAACAATGAACCAGTGAGCCTGCCAACACATCATACAGTACGTAGTCGTGACTCATATCTCTCTGCACTGTCACAGTGACCAAGGATATGCACTCTGCGCTTGGATGATGACACCCCTCCCAGCCCCGAACACACAGCCCCAGAGGCAGTACAATTTGGCCCACAAACGCACCAGGGGCATCGTGGAGCGCACATTTGGCGTGTTGGAAGTCACGTTTCAGGTGCCTGGACGTCACAGGTAGAAAGCTCCTGTACAGCCCGGGCCTCGTGTGCAAGATGATAGTTGCATGTTGTGTGTTGCACAACATATGTGTACGCAGCAGAGCCCCATGGATACGAGTGCCAGATGCACCGGACGATGATGATGAAGATGAGGCAGGTGGACCACACCCCACTGCAGCCGCAGCAGGAATTGCCCGTAGGGACTACATCATTGACAATTTCTTCTCTGGTTGTTTTCACATTGTGAGGGTCCTTAGCAGTAATGGCACAGTACGTTGACTGACCACAGGCACAGCATGTGCTAATAAATGCATTCCGAAACACATTCCCTGCGTGCATGTCACTCATCTGTACAGGCACTTTACTCAGACACGTGTGGGTGCTACATGTTGTGCTGACAATTTAGGAATTTGTTAATGGATGGTGGGTGTGTCACCTCTGTGTAGTGAGGCTGTTTAGGGTGTCACGTATTCGATCTGCCAGTTCTGTGTGTCACAGTTGTTACGGTATCCCACTCTTCGGCGTTTCACATGTGTCCCAATTCATTCCATTTTGGCTGTCATTTGTGGCCTACAAGTGACAAGAGGGCTTCTTTTGGGCTCTGATATGTGCCGCCATGATGCAGGGATGCACCCTGTGACTCAAGTCCCGTGACATGGGTGACATGTACGTGGGGGGAGTCACTGCCCCTACATTGGTCCATGCTTTCATTATTGTTTGGTCATGGACATGGCACATCGGTGGGCAGGGGGTGTTGTTTGTCCCTCTGCAATGTGAGAAGGAGATGCGGTTTCACAGTGTGTTCCATGTTTGTTTCCGCATCGGCGCAGGTTACATACTGAATGCATGTCAATGTACATTGTGGCTGTTTGTGGGGAACTGCCTATCTGATTTGGACAATGGTCATTTGTTCTGCGTCACAGCTGTGGGGTTGTGCTCATACGTTGTCATCTCACCGTTTGTTTGGTCTGCTTTTATGGTGCATTTTCCCGCCAGACGCGTGTGAATTGCAGGCCTGTCGCTGGTTTTCGCTGGTTTTTGTATCGCGCTTGGCCTCATCGCAGCTTTTTTTGCGTTCGTATTTTGCATTTTTGCGGCGTGGCGTTGATTTTATCGCAGTCATTTGACGCGTTATCTAGGGACTATCGCATGGTGCCGCCGTGTTGTGAATACTTGGTTATCACGGCGTAAATTTCCCGCGTTAGACTGCGATGTTGGAGGTTGCGTTAAGTAACTTTTGCGATGGTTATCACACGTTCTTGAGAATATGCCCCCAAGTGTGATCTCTTTGGTAGAGGACAATGCACCTCTCGTTTCTAATGCCCCGCGGCTGTTTAGCTCTTCAGGATTCAGCCTTCTTGCCCACAGCTTGCCGCCTGCTGCCATCTCTTCCTCCTCCCGGCTGGACTGGAAACCAAAAGCAGCCCTGGCAATTTTGTCAGACCAGCCCCCCCCCCCGGAGTTGGGGAGGGGGGGAGTTGGAGGGGTGACGCACTGCTGCTTTTGTTACTAAGGGTCGATATTGCAGCACTGTTGCAAAACCGGCCCCCAGTAACAAAAGCGTCCCCCACCCTTCCAGCCACTCGAGAAAATGCCCAATGCCCGCTACGGCCAGTCCCGCCTTGCCTCCCGGGCAGCTCTGGTTTACCACCACCGCCACCACCTCAGTGCCTCCTTCCTGGCAATTTCATAGGACAAGGAAGGCCCAGATTTATGAGTTCCCTGGGAGATGTGTAGCACGTTGAGCCTTATGACCACTGACGATAAAAATTTAGAGGTGGCACCACTCAACACTAAGCAGTCCTGCATGATGGAGGGGCAGGAGAGAGCACAAAGGAGGCAGGTGCAGGAGAGGCCCAGCACGGTGGGAGCGGCGCATGCACTTCCATGATGTGGAGGCATTCATATCCATAAGGAATATTTCTATAACATGCAAAAGCAGCAATTCAATGACAGCAGTCAGGAATAGGCGAGGAAGAGTGTGATGAAGTGATTTGACCCTCCTACACTTTCTTCTTGAAACATGACTGCAACATATTGCCCGCTTTTACCTACATCACAAGACCTCAAGATGTAAATAGGGCAGTGTTAGCCTTGTTAGCCTTAGATTGGTTCTCCCTCAAACTTTTTGCCTTCCTCCTCCATTTTTGTTGAATTCGTTTTTGTTGGCTTTAGGACTCTGTGCACTTTACCATTGCTAACCAGTGCTAAAGTGATTGTGCTCTCTCCTTTATACATGGTAAAATTGGCTTACACCCAATTGCCACATCTAATGTGCTTGTAAGTCCCTGGTAAAGTGGTACGACATGTCCCCAGGGCCTGTAAATTACATGCTACGAGTGGGCCTGCAGCACTGGTTGCGCCACCCACTTAAGCAGCCTTTTAAACATGTCTCCGCTGAGCAACGCATCCTAGAAGCGGGATCACTCAATGCTCCGCAACCAGGATTGAAGGTACTCTTGTTCAGCGGGCCTAAAGTGGTCCCTGTATCCAGCCCATGCTCTATCACGGTCAGCCTGAACTTGTGACTCTGTTCCAGTCCAGCGCGATCAGATTACCACAGTTGGCGCTTTGTGCTTATAGGCAGAGTTTTACCTAAAACTTGGAAATTTCATATCTCCGGTTGTACTGATTGGATTTTTTTTGTTTTGGTCTCAAATAATTTATTTAATTTTGCTATATTTTCTAAATTGGTGTGGTATTTTTCTTGTGTTGTGTTTCCACTTTATCACTGTGTGCAGTGCTACATGAATACTTTAACCATTGCCTCTAAGTTAAGCCTTACTGCTTTTGTGCCAAGCTACCAGATGGTTAAGCACAGAATAATTTGGGGTTTGCTTTTGTTTTACCCTGACAGAGATTGTGGTTTCTGCTTGAGTAGGGTTTCACCCCCTCTCAACCAGTAACCCAATTTCCAACAGGGAGTGTCTGTACAATTTACTGATGCACAGATTAAACTGACTTATGCAGCACAATTATTGTCTTAGCACAAAACCTCACAGAGCAGTACAAGCTGCAACATACCATTCCATACAGACTTACCAAAGTCTACATCACCCACTTCCCACCACACACCACACAAATATCATACAGCTCCAGTACATTCCCACACCTTTCTTACATTCCCACACATAAGCATAAACGCATGCACATATTTGTGCTACCAACCCAATCACATCATTCTTTACACATCACCACTACAAAGCCAACCATAATATGATATTACACGGGATAAAACCGTATACACCATACCCAGTTTGTACACCAGCCGGATAAATATAAAACAACTAACAGCAATATGTCAACACCTAACTCTTCAATAACCAATATCTTCCAAAAAACAAAACACCCAAACAGGACAAATTTCCAATCCCATTCACACTCCATCCTCCCTTAAACCATCATATAAGACCCTAAGACTCCTCACTATAGCTCCTCTACTGATTTCTTTCAGATTATTCAAGTATTGTGAGAAAACTTAATAAAGCTCAAAATTAAACCTGGCCTAACAAGTGCCTGACCAGCAAATGTCAACTTAATAATCTTCCACCATGGTCAGAATAGCTGAAACATAGAGAAAGTAACAACACCACAAAGACTATGGTCTTTACTCTTGGAAATCCAACCACCAAAACTTCAAACTGTACATCTTTTCTTTAAAGTGCACCACCAAATTCAAGAATTCCCGAAGAAAGAACATTTGCAGGATTTAAAATACCAAATGCAGCATCCAGAATTAATGGATTCCTTGCATAGGGAGGGGTGCACTCGTAGAAATGATAAACTGTGAATATGGAAACAGTAACTGGGGACACCTGACGGGACCAAACCATAGCACTGTCTAGTTGCTGGCTGGCGGAAGCAGGAAGGATCGGGAGAGGACGCGACGCAGTGAGGTAAGTGGGGCTGGGGCCGGGTTTTGGAGGCGGTTCATTTGCATGGTTTTGGGGGTGGGTGGGGTAGTTTTCAGGGCTGGGGGGTCAGGGTAGTTTCCAGGACTGGGTGGTTTGGGGTAGTTTTGAGGGCTAAGCGGGGGTTTGTGGTAGTTTTGAGGGCTGGGGGTTCAGGGTTGTTTTCAGGGCTGGGGGGTCGGCGTAGTTTTCAGGGCTGGGGGCCGGCGTAGTTTTCAGGGCTGAGGGGGTAATTTTCAGGGCTGGGGGGAGGGGGTTGTTTTTTATGAGGGAGGGATAGGTTTAGATGTCAGGGCAGGAGCCTGGGGGGCCGTTTTAGGGCTCGGGGTTGGGGGGCAGGGATCGTAATACTTTTTAGGGCTTAGGGGGGCAGGGTAGTTTTTAGGGCTTAGGGGAGGGCAGGGTCGTTTTCAGGACTGGGAGGCAGGGATGTTTCTAGAACTCGGTGGGGGCTGGTTTTCAGGAGGTAGTTTTAGGGGTGAGGGCGGGGGCAGGGGTCGGGGGTCAAGTCTTAACCACGGATATGTCTTTACCATAAATGCCTTAACAACGCAAAATTAGTAGTAAAGGCATGCAAGGTAAAGGCATATTCGTGGTTAAGAATTGAGTTGTTGAGACGGCGTAGAACCGGCATGCGTGATAAACGCATACGTGGTTCCATCACACAACTGTATCTAGCATTCAATCATAAGGAACTCAGAACACCAATCAACACAACCAGATTCTAACCCATCACCACAATCATTACCCACCGGATTGGAACAGCAGAGAGTTACTCCAGTGTAGTTACTACCTTGAGCTATACATAATAATTAGATGAATACAACACACGATAGCTGCAAGAGGTCCATCTCAAGTGAATTTGCATTAGATGAACATCAGCTGACATGTCAGTTGGATGGCTGCAAAACCCAAATTTCCACCGTGAACCACCATGCGGAGAGAACCCTCTACACTCTCCTCATTCACATGAATTAGTTTTAAAGGTGGCAAGAGCCACCCCCTTTATGGAACAATACTGTAATGATATATCACACCCTCTAAAACCACCAGCCCACACCAAACGTGGGGGGATATTTACTAATATCTCATACAACGCACTGCTTGAGAGGGAGGTAGCAGGGCAGCACCATAGCTACTAAGATATTGAGCTGCTGCTCTTTTCCCAAGTGCTGGTGCAATTTCTGGCTGCCCAGCACCACACCCACACTCCTTTGCACCATAATGCAAAGGTGTGTGTGTGTGTGAGTCTAGCATAGATTTTGTACTGGAAGGATATCCTTCCGTTACAAAGTACTATGCGTAGACTTACTTTTCATCTTTTCCACTTTGTACATGTGATTTACATACAGCACACACACAAAGTTAGAAAAGTTTGGAAAAAAATAAAATGATTTTCTTTGCACCTGCCTCGAGGAGGCATGTTTTTCAGTGCAAAGCTCTGTATTATTTGACAGGACCTTTGTGTCAAAAACCATCAGTGGTTGCATAGAAATGCCCATCACCTCCCATAGGATGTCCCCTTGAAGCAAAGTAGTGCATAGTACTACTTTGCATTACATTTAAAGTAAGTCCCAAATCAACACTTTGAACCTATTTGTGCCACTTTTAGTGACTTCTCATCAGGACAAAGTTTTGATAAATCTAGCCAGTGGTTCGGGAAGGAATCTTTCATTGAGTCACAGCCACACAAAGTTCCAAGACTCAAAGTAATTGGCAAGGAATGCACTATACAAATGCCCAGCAACATAAGATAAGAACTCTAAGATAGGTCCCTCCAAATTAGTAACCTAGTTCTTTGTCAAGTAAAAGCAGGCTTCTCTGGGGGAACCTGGGCTCACCCCTGGTAGAAAAAGAAAAGGGACCCAGAAAATCACTTGCCCCTTTCCTGAAGTGGATCTGTTTCTAAGATAGTGTTCAGTTGCTCCTTCATGGAAATCCTGATGCTTCTCCTGATTTCTTGGCACAGGTACTTTAATGAAGTAATATTCTCTTGAATGATCTTGAGAACCCATATGTTTGTGGTCAAGGCTGTCCACCAGCTAACGAAGCGCTGCAGCTGACACCCATTCCCCATAGAAAAATCCTCCAGAAACCCTGGAAGTCAAGCCGAGGAGGCTGCAGGGGGTAGTGGAGGAACACCGCAGTCAGGACATTTCCTGTTGGAAGGCCCCACATGAGGGCCTTTCTCCAAAGGGACCTCACTCCCCCTTAGCTCATTTAGAAGCACCGATAGGTCCCTTGCAAGTGTGCTGTCAGAACAGAAATAATGCTTTAGCTCGTTTTTAGTAGGTTTTGCCAATGAGTTTAGGACCCAGAAATGGCATAGGGAGCTGGTTATTTCCAAAGATGCCAATCCTGTGCAGCCAAATATGGTGTCCCTCCTACCACTGCATAACCCGAAGGTGCTCCTGCTGAACAAATTCCATCAAACCTGGGGTCAAACAGGAACATGAACTGGATTCTTATCATCCAGAAGTTGATGCAAACCCTTCTGGAATGCATCTCTTTGACCTTGAAAATCCCTAAGCCGTGACTATGAGATGTGTGTGGCATGTGACCTGAAATATAAAGCTCATGGCTTAAAATCCTCTTTTCACCGTAGTATCCACCTCAGGGCTGGCTAAAGCATTGGTGGTACCTGATGCAACAATCTTTGTTGTCGCCCCCTCAATGACCTACTTCTTTATGGACTCACTCACTCTGATCCTCCAGTGGTGCCCCTCATCTCTCCTTAGCCCCTCTCACACATTTATTTCTTTTCTAAAACAACTCATCCCAATATAGCTTGTCAGAGCACTTTATATCACAAACATGTTATACAGAAACAATGAGTCATGCAAGTGTGTAATGTAATGTATAGGATATGTTACTTAAGACAAAAAGGGCTACAAGGTGTAGGAGTCACATGTCATCCATACTGGTAGGTATTATTTGTTAAGAGTGCTTGATCTGGAGAAACGAAGGAGCAGATTAACAATGTTTTTATGATGTGCAGTAACTCAAGTTGCTGTGCTGCGTTGTGTTGTGTGAAAAGAAGCAAGCACAACAGCACCTTATTCTACTTCTGTGGTGCTGTTGCTACCTCCATTAGTGCTGACATAGCTTAGGCTGCCTTGCACCAATGAACACACCCTTGAACTATAGTACAAGGGTGTTTGCATGATGTCAAGCTTAGGTTTTATACTATATGCTTTGACAAAGATAACACTTTACCACTTTGTATGTGTGTAGCACACTTTCAAAATTGGAAAGGCTTGAAGAAAACAAATTGTTTTGCTAACTTTACGCCAGCTTTGAGGAGGTGAAATTTAATGATGTCAATCCCTTTCTACCAAAGTTAGTAGATAGGAATCAGCATCAAAATCCATGGGTGAGTACATGGGAACGTCCATGTACCACCCATAGTATTCCTCCTTCTTGCAAAGTAGCGCATTGTGCTACTTTTTTGTTATATTAGGGCTTAAAAGTAAGTGCCGAAACAACACTTTGCACCAGGTTTGCATCACTTCTCTGATGCAGACCAGGTGTAAAGTGCTGGTAAATCTGCCCCATGAACGTAAAACAATGATTGGAGAATCATACTAATAAAACTGTATTGCTAACTAAAGATTTTTTTTTTTAGCAACTGTAGAATAACGAAAGAGTCAGTGGAAGAACCTCTTCCTTTCAATGTGCATGCAGCATTTTGATGACAGTTCATAGCTCAATGTGCTATATTTGAAGGAGTCTTACTTTTGAACTCCCTGTAACATTACAATCTCTGTGACAAAAGCTTGAACCTACTGAGCTATCTACATAAAATGCTAATCTGTGATCTGCATGTCATGTATTGTGCTTTGCAGCTGGAACATTAGCCCTCTCTGCTGGTGCAGCATGAGTCCAATCTGTGTCTAGACATATTGCAGATCTCTCCCTCAAGTGCATTAACCACTAGAGCTATCATGTCCTTGTAATTTCCCCCTGAGAAATGCAGCCACCACGAAGATCTCTGCAGGTTGTTCTTGTCTCGGTTCAGCCAGTCATGCGGTGCGATGTCATGGTCCCACCACCCTCAAGCCAACACTGGTCCACCGTTTTATGCACTAGACCAGATGAACTAGCATCCTCCAATTGGCATCCCTTCTCAACAGTGATTTTAAGCAGACAAAATCAACTTGGAGAATGTGAGGGGTAAAAGAGCATATATTCCTCGTCGGGCAAAGTGGCAGGTGTAATGAAATCTCTGTACTTTGACAATATGAAGAGGTGCTTTAATGTGCAAAGCATGCAAATTTCCTCCCACCTTGAGGGGGGTTCAGAAAAAGCACATCCAATCAATCGATCAAGTTGTATTTGTAGAGCACGTTCTTGTCACCCGAGAGGGTATCCAGGCGCTTGCTGTGGGTCTTCAGTCGAAGAGCCAGGTCTTGAGCCCATTCCTGAATTCTGTCAATGATGGTGAGGTGCGGCGGTAGAGGGGGAGGCTGTTCCAGGCTTTGGTGGCGAGATGGGAGAAGGAGCATCCTCCAGCGCGGCAGCAACGTATGCGGGGTATCTGTGTGAGGGGAAGGTGTGCAGAGTAAGGTTCCTGGGGGGTCGGTGGAAGTGAAGGCCGTGGTTCATGTTGGCAGGTCCTTGGTCATGGATGGCTTTGAAGGCGTGGGTCAGGAGCTTGAAGTGGTATCTCTTCTAGACCAAGAGCAATTGGAGGTCTTTCAGGTGCCGGGTGATGTGGGTTCTCTTGAGCAGGTTGAGGATCAGTCTGGCGGCTGATTCTTGCAAGCAGCTCCCTAATCTATCTCTCCCCACTTTCCCTTGGGCAGGGTGGAGCTGTGTGGTCATGTGCCTACTTGGCTCTTAGACAAGGCCAGATGGTTTTGGAATTAACCTCCACCTTTAGTCAAGGCTGAAGCTCAGTAGATATGTGTGAGCCGCACAAATAAGCCTAGCGGCATGATTGGCAAGTTCAGGAAGTGTTTTATTCACACCAATAGCCCTGTCAAGGCAAAGGGGTTTCTGGAACTCCTTCTATTCCTGGCCAGATCACGGCTGGTGGGGTTGAAGGCTTATTTCTTTCTATCTCTGTGACAAACCAGCTGGTAGAGTTCTCTAGACTATAACTGCGCACACAGCATCGGCATTGCCGCTAAGTTGTTCTGTTTTGTTTCTGCTCTCCTCTCATTGTTTGCAAACATTTGGAGGGTGGAGGTTTGTGAAGGTCGGTTCACCTTAAATATATTTTCTGGTGCTTGTTGTTGATTTTCTCTTTTTTCTGGTGATCACTTTTACAGATACATACATAGGGCCTTATTATGATGTTGTCCACCTGACACCGTTGCGGTAAAGGAACTGCCTGAACTTAGCTTGGTGGTTGCGAGCACTCTATTACAATGCGACCGCCCATAGGGTGGTCCCAAACCTCCATTTCCCAATGGAAGCTTGTGCGGCGGGTGGAAAAGGCCCACAGCACAAGCTTCCATTGAGAAATGGAGATTTAAAAACATGCCTGCACCGTGTGGTGCCTGCCACACGGTGCACAGATATTTGGTGCCCCCCAGGCCTCAAAGCGAAGGGCCAGGTAGGAAAGGGGCCCTAGTAGGTGCCCCCAAAGTTAGTTTCCAACAGCCAATCCTTGTCGGAATGGCCGACCTGGAGTGGCTGTCAGAAACCGAAATCGTGATCCCGACGGCGGAGCCAAGTCTGGGTCCGCCGTCATTGAAGGGACTACTATTCCTCTCCTGTTCCATGGGCTCACAGAGCTCGTCGGAAGAGGAGCGGGATCCCCCCACAGGCTTCCCTCCAACCGCCGTAATCAAAATGTGGCGGTCAGAGGAAAACCTCAGGATGTCGGACGGAGAGCCTCCTACCACTGGTCAGAGGCTCTCCGCCCGACATCCAAATCGTGCCCATAGTCGGAGAATGAGCACTGGACAGTCACAAGTCACCACACCAAGAAAATACAACAAAGGACGCACAGACCGCCGTGCCGTTATAATTTGGTGGACTTCGTTCATAAGTTTCGTAGTTCAGAATTGAGAAAGTTTCCTACGGGAAAAATATTTTTTTTATATTTGGAAAAATTGTGTTTTGAGACCCCTTTGCAATTTTTGATCCCCACGAGCAATCTGCCCCAAATTTACAAACTGCAATGGGTTGAGGACTGTCTACGGTATTAAGGCACAAAAAAGTGATTTCCTGTGAGGTCAAGTGGCAACCTTAACTGCAGGTGCAATTGTACCTCTGTAACATGCCTCTAAATATATTTGTCATGAACAGTAACTCAATTCAACACTTGCTCCCAAAATATGGCACAAATGGAGCTAGAACAATATATCACCCAGCCCTGGAATAGGTGGGAAGCCACTTTGGCTGGAATTAGAATTTTAAAACAGGTGGACATTTTTGTGAGGAGATATTTATGTAAAATTTCGATTTTAGCAGCTTATGTTTTAAATATATATTTTTGTAGTTTATATTTTCACATGGAATACCAGTATTCGGGCTAATACTAAGATTAAATATGTTTACCTTAAGGTCTCCTAAAGTTTACTCCATGGCCGCCTTTTTCCAGCGAAGAGATGCTACGCTCTGGCTTTACCTTCATTAAAGTTCACATCTTACTCAATTCAAACATTATGTTTGTGTTGTGTTCCTGGGTCAGAGCGTTCAAAACTTCACTAACAAAAAGCTCCCGCTTGTGACTGTTGGGGCTGCCTTTGTGGAGTTTCCCTTTCAGCCTCGGTGTTGTACAGAGTCAAGCACCTGCTCTCATTTCCCGGATGAACGCCAAGTTCTTTAGAACAATGATAGAGCAAAACAAAACGTATTGAGTTGCGTTAAATCTGACCGAAAAAGAATGTCTCTCATTTCAGAGAGCAGAGAATGTACAGATATTTTTCTGATTTTACTGCCTTCTTGAGCACATTCCACCACCGCTCAGGCTGTGTTTATGTTACACAGTACATTGTCACCAGAGATCTCTGAGCTCCTATTTATGACAACTTCTACTTGTAACCAAGTGTGTGCCTGTACTCCACAAGGACGCTGTGAAATTACTCAGCTGCTACACTGCATCTAAAACATTTTTGGGACATGGTTTTTGAAAAGTCTTTTGCTAAAGTTTCTATTTCAGGTCACAAGTGATGTGATGATACGGCTGGGTCAGGCCAGTTCTCTTAGACCTTGAGGACTCCGAGGTTCGGGGCAATAGGTCTGACAAGCATTGCCTGTTGTATCTCTTGGGTGCTAGAGCGCCCTTCACTGAAGCACAAAAAACCTACATTGTAGGCTTTGAATTTTAGGGCCATGAAGGTTGAACAGTTAAGGCTCACCCTTTTAGCCTGATGCAACTTTAGGAGTTCAGATCTATAATCTGTTCATAGATAACACGAAAATTATTGAGGGGCAGAATTATCATTCTTTCACACAATGTCCTGCACAAAAACCATCCTTAGAGGCATATTCCTCTTTCTAAGTGTGCTGCAAAATGCAGCACACTTAGAAAAAGGAAACAACGTGAAGAAATAAAGATATTTTTCCTCGTTGCACCTCTGGTAGAAGGCATACAATTCTAACGCATTCCCAGGTCTACCAGTGTTATACGGTTCCTACGAATTAAGTAGGACTGTGTATCTGGACAACATAAGCTTCAGAATATGGGACCAAAGTTCACACATACCATCAGACAATGTTGGCCTGGTTCCTAGCTAGCTCACAGTGCCCCATCTGAACCCCTAACCTTACCAGAGTACCAGATGGTATCAGCAGCCTCAAACATGACAGCTCTTTATTCCCCAGGGAAATTGTGGAAATAGCTCGACCCTTTTGGTGCCACTTTAGCATGCCCACGGTAAAACTCAGATAAGGTACATCTATGGCTTTTCAAACAATTAGTGAAGCAATCGTATTCTTGTAGAAAAAGTTATTTGGCAGAAGAAACAAAGCATTGTAACCAGCTTTACAAGAATGGTGAAAAAGATAAACATTTCAACCGTTATAACATTGCTACATGATCATACTCCTATCTAACACTACCTATACTATCGAGAGCATAGTGGGAATATCCACTGCCAAATCCTTTGGGATAGCCTAACCCCCCCATACCTGAGTATGTTATTCCAGGAAGCCTGCCTGAGTGGAACAGGCTATGATCCCTTGCAGGATAGAGGTCAGAGTCAGCAGGACTGCATCTCAGTCACAGTGCGTTGCATTCCAGGACAATCCCAGCAGAAGTGATCCTCTCCTGATTGTAGCGCATAAAACATTGCTCCAACCATACTGTGTCAAAGGTGCATAGCTGATGCAATGGTTTGTCTAGAGCCTTTGAGCTGTCTCGAACCGTACAACCAAATACAAGAGCATCACATTCTATGTACCTAGCCTTGTACAGAGTGTATGAATAACATGATAATAATGATTATTAAGAAATGAACTGCATGTAAAATAGCTTCTCAATATATTATCATGTAAGTGAAAATCATGTAAAAAGTTGCAATTAGGTAACGATGTCAAGCTAAAACATGCCCACACTCCATCCATGAAACGCCCCCACCACGCAGAGTAACGCAAAGCAGCGACTTCTGCAGCCTTTCGTTACTCCAGATTTACTAAGCCATGCAGGGCTATGCAAGGTGTCCTTGTGTGGCTCAGTAAATCTCATCTAGATTTTGCATCTCCCTTGCGTTACCTTGCATGGCACAAGGGCGATGCAAAACTTTGATAAACCCGGCCCTGAAATTTCAGTTTATGCTGTAACAAATAGGACTGTACCTACCTCAAGGTTCAATAGAATATGTTTCCACTCAAGACGGAGGCCACTTGGCTGCCCTGTGGCTGATGCCTCTCAAATATAAGTGCAGATGTTTACAATAGGAACAAGGAAGCACCTGTGTGTTCATATTTAATAATGCATAATGCAGCCTAGGTGCTGTGTGTCAAGCCGGAGTGCGCAGCTCAATGTTTTCTGTCTTCTTTCTCAGCCTTACTTGCTATTGGTGAAAGTGCTTCAGTGACAGGTGTTTTTGTGCAATTCCCATGTTTGCAAGGCCTGGCGCCGGGTATTGGCAGTCAGAAGCACAGATGAGGGAGATGCTGGAGCCAGACGAATAGTTCCTGGGCTCTTGCAGACCTTCTTGGGATGTGCCCCAGCTCACTTAATCAAGCCAGTCTACAGAAAAAGGTAGAGTTTCCAGTTGCAAGTGTCCACTGCCCCTGCCAGCGCTACCAATGACAGTACCAATACAACTATTAGCCATCACATGTTACAATTCAGACTATTCCAGGCACCCAACACTATAAGAATGACTTGGACAGCAGCTATTAGTCCTTTTTAATGTATATTGAATTAATAAACAATGGTTGGTGTGCTTATTTATAGATTAAACAGACAGCGCCACCATGTGGTAGACTGTCATAGGTGCCGGTGTTGACAATTAAGTGCTGGTGCCTAGCACCGGAAACCATCGTCTCAAATTAAGAACTGATACTTATCTTACTCACCAGTGTATTTGATACAGCAACTACAGTTCTCTCATCGGGGGAGCTTTGAGATTGTTTTTTGAGAAGCAGATTCCATCTTTGGTGTGATATGTTGTGGTGGTTTAGGTAGTGAGAGCTGCATGCTAGTCTTCAGCACTCTTTATCTCAGGTTGCAGGACCTCACAGCCAGGGCTTTAAGTGGGCCAGGTCTCACTGGGGCTGAGCACCGGCAGTTTTTTAAAGGGGGCCTCGAAACGGGTCTCTATCGGGATCTGTTTTGTGCCCTGGCACAGGCGGTCCGTTTTTTCCGGACTGCAGTGACAGATTGCACATTGATGTGCGCGTGCTCACACTGCTCACTTCTCACTAGTGGAGAAGTTATGGCATGACGTCATGCCAGGTGAGCGTTGTAGGGGAAGGGAAATCCTTTAAAGAGAGTTATTTTCTCTCTGGATTTCCCTTTCTTTTTGAAACTCAGGAGCAGCACCATGGTCGTGGTGTCACCAGGGCTTTAAGTGAAGCTTTTTCAATATTATATACAAGCCATAGTTGCTGCTTATTTATCTTATGCATCTAACAACCTTTGATAAAGCCAATAGTCCTGACTTGTTGTAGGTATGATGTTACTTGTTGTATCATATTTGGATGCAATGACAGAAACAGCAAAATACAAGTCGGCGGCGCACTATGCTAAGCACATATTTTTAGCTTATGTGGTTAAGCCATGCCCTTAATTATATTGGCCACGCCCCTTTGAGAGACCCCCCCCCCAGTTTTTTGATCCCACTTAAAGCCCTGCTCACAGCATGGCTCAAAACAGCTGATCTTAGCAGTTCTCTTAATGAGTTAGGGCTTGTTCTCGTCACACAAAGCAGTCTGCCTCCTCTTCATGTCACAGCAAGCGCAGGCTTTTTTTTCACAGTCATAGAATGACACAACACTCTTAACAGATCACAGTGCTATGGAGTCCTGTTCCAAAACTCTCCTCTGAGCTGGTGCAGAGCTCCTGTGAAAGTCAACATGGGACTCAGAATACCAGCCTATATTTAGAGTCAGTCACAGATAAGCACAAGCCAACTAGCCACATAGGCCTTTGTGTCCTCAAGATACTGAACATGGGCAGCGTCCGCTACCAGAGTAGTGCCAAACAGTTACAGGCCATTGCAGACTGGCAGTCGCAGGTACCCATTTTGCTAGGGATCCGCCCTGATGTTTGAGTATGATATTTCATTCTCGACGATCACAACTTTCGTATGAGGTCCTCCTCCTGGGGACTTGGGTTTGATTATAGTTTTGGGGTCAACCATTGAGTCTAGGGTAATAGTTGTGCACCTCGAATTAAGGGAAATAACAATGAGAAAGAGTCCAGACCCAAAGACTGTTGGAAGAGATTTTCCTCTTGTGGCGTGGACAAATATTAAATAAACTAAATGACACCAAAATGGTCTGAATCAAACTAAGGGAACTAGAGATATGAATTTGTAAAATGTTAAGCCAAAAAGCAGCAATAAACCACAAACTACTAAGGTAAATCAATGGTGCCTTTGACCAGGACCTAAGCATAATTTCAGTTCAATTTTGAGTCAGAGCCATGATCTAGTTCCAACATCATTAAAGAACAGTGTACACCTCTGTCCTGGAAAACTTAACTTTCATATGCCTCCTCTCATCTTGCCACTTTTTCTTGATTTCCCCACAGTGCATATCTCCACCACAATGCATTTACTCTTTCAGCGACATCCTGTCATATGGCCTGCTTCTCCACTGCATGGTAGGTATGTGGTGGCAGACCATGTAGTTTACCGTAGTAGTCAACCACTAAATTAACCACAATGTCTACCTCCTCCTCAGTAAAGTTCCTCCCCTCTTGAGTGGGATGGCCGGCCTCTTTTAAGCTTTAGTTATTACCAGGCTGCATAAAAAGGCACACAGTTGCATGTACAATGGTCAATCAACATATTCAGTAGTGACTGCCTCTTTATTTAGGGGGCACTGGACCAGACCACAATTGTATACATTATATAGTAATAAACTCTGCCTAATATATCTGAACGGTCAGTTTAGGAATTTGGATTGTCAAAACAAACATAATCTGGTGCCTCCTCTTTAGGGATGGCCTGTCTTGAGTGGTGTAGAAGCAGTGAGGCTCTAAGACAACATGCAGCACAAAAAGAGCAAGACAGAGCTCTCTTCTCCTTTATGTGCTTCAGAATATTATCGTTGCCATACATGTGTCCTTGTTATCATGTGTAGCTGATTTCCTAGTTGACCCCATTCGGAATGATACGCATTTTATTCTGCGTACATTATGTATGCATTCGTAAGCACAATCTATAAATGTAGTATTTGATAGTTTCAGACATATAAGAAAAAATAGCTTGCATCTTTAAAGACCTATTCACCAGTAAATCTACGTGATTTATACCATATAAACAGCAGGGTAGTCATCAGCAAATCTACATGATGTATATCATATAAACAGCAGGGTAGTCACCAGTAAATCTACGTGATGTATACCCTACAAACAGTAAGGTAGTCACCAGCAAATCTATGTGATGTGTACCATATAGACAACAGATTCTTTGGGAGAGCAAAAACATAGCATTGTCAGGGGCATAGCTTAGTCAGTGAGATTCGGGGGTGTAAATCTCAAATTTCCCAACTTAAAAAGCAGTGGGCACAGGGTGAATGTGTGAGGAGAACAACGCTCAGGTGTGGGCTGTTCCCATGAGGTTTGCATTAGTTGGACTTCTCGGTTTGGCAGACAAATATTCTGATACAAGTATCCTGTCTGCCAAACTCAAGGTCCAACCGCCCGATTCTGTTTTGGGCGAACCACAAGTTTTACACTGATGGAGTAACATTTACACTGTCAGCAACGGCCTGACAGAGTAGATGCCATCAGAAGTAACCCACCCGACCGCCCACCTTCTTTAGAGTGGGCAGTCAGATGGCTTTTTTTTTTTTTTTAACTGACCATCACTGCCAGGTATATCCTGGCAGTGAGGGACATTAAAGAACATGAAAACTACCCCTACACCATGGGAGAAAATGGGCGTGGCAGTCATTAGTTTCTTTGGAACTTTGGAAAAGTTTGACACCCCGCCATCATGCTTGATGGTGGATTCCACCAATGTATAGAGATGTCCAATGGATAGCTCAAAATTTGGTGGGGGTGTAAAAGCAGTAAAGTCCTCTGCCACCCTGTCTGCCTTTACTCCGTCTGCTAAATCCTAAATCAGGGTCCCTGTCAACAGCAGCCCAGTGGGTGAAAAATAATGGTTTGGAATGCTACCCCGAGTAATGGCCAGTTGTTAGACTATATGCAAGCACTTGTCCCATTAGCTACTGGGTGTTTGATTGCCAGTAGTATAACTGGAAACCTGAGACTGGTGTAGCTTTCTAAGACTACTACTGCCAATGTGTGGGAATTCTAAAAAGTAGTAAATTTGCATATTTCAAGGAGTACTTCTATGGGTACAGTTTGCTTCTTTTTTGGAAAACCGGTGACTAAGGGTCATATTTACAAAGAAGTAGTGCAACGCAGTGCAGCAAACAAAGTTGCTGCACCTCCTGAAGAGTGTTGAACTGCATCAGCTCTTCAAAGAAATGGCCAAGTTCTGCTCTCTCCATGCGCTGACACACTTTGGGCTGCCTAGCGACAATGCAAGCATGCATGCGCAGTAGTGCAAGGGGGTCTGCGTTATGGTCATGATAGTTTTTGTATAGAAAGGCGCACCTTCCCGCACAAAAACTATCCTTGGAGGCTTTTTCCTCTTTGTATGTTTGCTGCAGAATGTAGCACACATGCAAAGAGAAGATAAAGAAAAGAAATAAACATATTTCTCCTCATTACACCAGCCTCAGACAAGCCCACCATTTTAGCGGACGCCCTTGGTTACAACTCCTTGTAAATATGGGTTTAAGTCAAAAGCCATGGGTGGATGCAGGAGAACTTCCATGCACCGCCAATGGAACGGCTACATGATGCAAAGTAACACAGGGCAGTTCAATCTGATTCATTGTGTTACTTTTCTGTACAAATTCATGCAAATAGACATTTGCTTGGCTTTGTAAATACCAAAAATGTTTTTGCGTCAGGGCTGCATCAAAAAAGTGATTCAAGCCAGGTGCAAAATCTTTGTAAATCTAGGCCTAAATAGATTTAAGTTCCTGATAAAAAAATGAACCCCTTAAAACCTCTTAGAGAAATCAGGATGAAAGAAAAACCGAAACAGACATAGCAGACCCGCCTCAGGACGCCCAGACACAATTCCCAAGCCAATAATGTATTTATTTGGGGGGTGTCACAACCCAAACAACCCTCTTGAAGCTACGCCCATGAGCATTGTTTTCATTTAAGTATAAAGACTGCACAGGTAAATGCTCACTTTGAATAAAAAACAGAGTGAGATAGCAAATGAAATATAAATGGGGAAAACAAAAATGGCAGTCGATGTTAGCAAATCAAAAAAGGGTTTTGCAAAAAAAAACACACCACAAACGGCAATCAGCTGACGACACTTTTATTAGAATAAGTAAATAAAATGTATCAAACACACTAGAGTAACAATAAAAAACACAATACGTATGATGGTCTATGTCAAGCTTTTCTATTTGGCTCCAAAACCACCCGTGGGAGACCTGTGTTAAACATTATAAAAAACAGAGAAGAAAGAATATCCCAATAAGTCCAAAGTCAAAAAAGAGATAATTTGGTGTTCAAATAATATTATTACATAATAGAGAAGGGGAGAGAGGGGGTTAAAAAAAACAGAAGTGTCCAAAATATCCCCATATTCATAGCCCAGGAAGTGCTCATAGTACAGGTGACTCTGCGTTCATACCAAGGAGCACAGGCAATCTTCAGTTGCAGCACAAATGCAGATTAAACTGCTCTATAGGTGCATTCTTTCCCAAATACTGGTTGCAATACTGAATATTGACTCGCAGAATATCGTGGTACAAGAATATCGAAGACAGAAATTTGAAAGGTAGGTGGTCTCACAGCTAGACTGCCGACTTTGGAGCTGGGAAACCAAGGTTCGGGCCTCGGGGTCGACTCCACATCCTGTGATTCTGGGCAAATCACTTAATCTCCCCGTGCCTACCAAAAAAAATGAATGTGTCCTTGTGTAACGTAACTGGTGCTCATGTAAAGCGCTCCAATACCTTCGGGTCGAGTTTGAGCTATATAAATCTGCAAAAAATAAATAAATAAATAGGGAAGTATAGATTCACTATTCCTAACTCGACATCTACATACCTTATAGATATATATATATATATATTGCGTAGGTAGATATAGGTGGAGTAAGGTATAGAAAATCTATACTTATTTAACTGTCAGTGTTGTGGAATTGATATTCTGTCCCCAATATTCTGTGCCATCGATATTCTGATTCCAATATTCAGGTGCACACCATGTGATTCTGTGTGAAGAAATACATGGACTTTTTAAGGTACATATTAAAGCACACTCAATCATATTTCACAACCCAATTTTAAATCCTAGATGGGATTTAAAGTAGGAACTGTTTGTATTTTTTAAACGTTACAGGCTTTGTGCAATGCAAGTTCTTTGTCAAGTTCTTTTTAAAATAAAAATAAGCTGGCATCAGCTCAGATCCCTCCTTCCCACACCTCTTACCTCAGGTGATGTATGTCCAGCCTCCATACTCAAAAGTGTTTTGCTGGAGGATGTCCTACCTGGGATATTCTGCATCAGGAAATCATCACACCTGTAAGGCCCAAAAGGATAAACCTTACCTCATATAAATTCAAGAAACCTCATCTGCTTCGTAAAGAGTGGCATTTCCTAATTCTGATAAACTTCACAAGTGAAGTTTTAATTTAACTTGTCGCTAATTTAAAAGACTCTTCAAGAACATTTTGGGAAATTAGTGGTGTGTTTTAAACATTTTAGGGCTGCAGCAATGATGAAAACTAAATAGAATTTAATGTAAATGTCACTTTACAGGGGAATTTGGGAAGGTCCCACAATGAATTTCACTATAAGGTTGTGACAAAAGATGGTTAGTTCAATTACATTTGTTCAAAAGCACCAGTCAAAATTGCATGGACTTGAAGCAGGCTCCGACATTGGAATACGCCCCGCATAGTTACAGGCATGTTGTGCGAAAGGTATTGTACAGAAGGAGACCTCCGTTATACATCGACCAGCAAGATAGGTAGGCATGGTAAAGGATAGGTGATTGTGTGAGCTCAGAATGAGTCTATTTGAGATCTGTGCCCTGGCTGAGGACGTAAGGTCCATTTCCAGTTAGAGGAACCGTAGATGGGCTGGCAGCAGCACTTCCTCTAAGGCTCTGAGTGGTTGCTTCACGGTTTGCATCTAGAATCCTGCTCTGTGATAACATTTCTGTTGCATGCTGTTTGCATGGTACCTCCCATTTGGATGCTACAGAGTCATCCACTTCCAGAATTATGGACATTCTCTACTCTTTCACATGCAATAGACTCCTTGCATAGAATCCTCAACGTGGCACCTCTATGTGCCTAGTATTGCTTGGATGAACATGGACATTTCTGAGTGGTGAATGTAGAAAGCATGTCAGCCTGCCGTGTGTACTGGAAATGGAAAATATTTACTTGCAAAGGAATTGTTTGGCATTACTACAGGCACAGCTACAAGTACAGCTAAAAGTCAAGCTTCATGTTATGAAACAGTTAAGAGACTGCCATATTTATATGTATTCTAAAAAGTGAAATCACCTCCTTAATAGAACTTGGACTTCTCAGCAAGTAGGTTGCACTTTCCCGCAACTGTACCAGCAAATGCAGACATGGTTGATATGCATTAAAGCAGAAGGTGTCAGCACTTCTCACCAAGAGCATATAGTAACCAATAGCAAGGGGGTGCCATTATTAAGCAATTTGCAAAAAGTAATGTGGATCAAGTAACAATGGTCAGACCTTATTAGAATATTAAAGACCACTATGCAAGGTGATTTTTTGATCTTGCACTAAGATCCCTTTTAGAAAATAAAGTTCAAAATTGTACTTTGAAATCACATTAGGCCAGGCGTATTAGCCTAAACATGATAAATTCCACTTAAAATCTCCTGTCACCATTTCTCTATGTGTACCTGGCTCTCATTTTGCTCCTTTATGCTTCTCTTACATTCTCTATTCTCTCCCAATCTCTGTCCCCATTGCATCTCTCAACCTTTTCCCTACCCTTCCTTTCGGTTTCCTGCTGTATCTGTCTTCCTATGCCTGTCTCTCACTCTCTGTCTTACTTTTTTTTACTCTCCTTTTCTTCTCTCAATCTTCTCTCCTTTTCTAGAACTTCTTCTCTCTATCTTTTTTTTGGTTCTGCTCAATATTTTGTATTCTTTCTCCAGCCCTCTTCACCATAGAAAATATATGGCAACTGAAACTTTCTCTTGGCTGTGCATGGTCATTAGCAGCACTTGCCAACTTTCTGTGTCCACTGTGATTTTCGCTATTCACCAGTGCCAAAATCCTACTATCCTGGGGGTCTCCTAGACCTGGAGAAGTCCTCTAGAAGTTAGCGCAATGTGGCCATCATATCCTTGCAGTTTGTCAATTCTTGTTGGACAGGACACCAGGCTGCATGGATTTGGTGGATGTTAACTGCTTTATGGGAGACGGCGACCCGTTGACGTCCACCAGTCAACCTTCACAGTACAGTGGACTTTGACGGGTCATCCACAGTACTAGAAAAGAACATGACTCTGGTAAAAACACTGGAAAATAATTACTTTCCATAATCAAAGTTGGCACACGAGGGAAATGCTTCCCAGGAGTCCCGAGTCTGTTTTTTTGGTTTTGATGTATTGCGCAGCACGTTGTGCGCACTGACGTTACACATCAAAACAAAAGTGAAAGCAGACTGCGCTAATGGAATCTGAGGGGATCCACAAATGTCTTGCCACACAGCAATCCTACACTTTTTCAGATCACAACAGTACCCAACTTGTGTGACTGAGCTATTGCCCGTGAAAGGAAAGGTGACCTAAGCCCCCTAAGATACAAGGAAACACCAAGATTTTACCCTACAAATTGACCGTGTCTGGTGATGTGGGTAGCTGTGATATTTAGGCCAGGCCTCAGTCAGCACCCAGGGAAACCTGCCAGCCACAGACATTTCTGAAAACAAAGTACCTAAGGTAGCCTGGGGTGGTGTAGCTTGCATGGATCCCAATACTGTTTCTTACCCAGAATGCCCTGTGAAGGGAAATTCTGGAATCTGTGATAATCCATAAAATTCCTACCACCCAGCATTCCCACACTTCTCCCAATAAAACACTTCCCCCAAATGTTCACCAAATAGTATGCATTTAGTACATTAATTACATAGGACCGCATAACAGCAATTTCTTTGTTATGACCATAAATTAGATAAAGATAAAGCAGAATTTCAAAAGAGTCAATATATTTTAAAAAGCAGATTCATACTGCACAGATCTTAAATTGCAATATACAAAAATCAGAAAATGTCAGTTGATGTTCTGCAGACATGTGATGCTCTGCAGAGATGTTTAGAGAGTTCAATTATATTACAAATGCTTTGATCCTCAGGCACATTAACCTAACAAACTATCTGGCTACTGCAAACAAAATAACAATCTCTAGAGAAGATACATTATTTCCTCAGGCTATATTTCACAAGAGGCTAGTGTAGGCTGGAGCAATGTCAGTCGCACCTAACTTGTAACTAACTCGAACCCCCCCAGTAAAATGGCCTAATCAAAGCACCATGCCATACTGGAATGTGGTTGGACAGTGCTTCTGAATGGCTTTTGGGTTTAGTTAGTGACAACCACTTATGTATCGGAAATAAGAAATGTCATGAAAGTTGCTGGGTTAAGAACAACATGACACAATGTCCTGTACAGTTGTGCAATCTCACTACACAGCAAATTCTTGCTTGACATACCATATGTGAAAGGTGAGAAGGGAGTTCAGCGAATGCCCATTTAATTCTTGGCCTCTCAACTGTGACAGTGAACTAGTGTTGGTGCCACCTTTCATATCGGGTCCTCACAAACAACACTGTGGCGTCCCACAGGGGTCCATTCTATCCCCTCTATTATTCAAAATCTCCCGAACCCCCTTACCAAACCTGGTTAAATCACTCAACCTCGCCTGTTACAGCTATGCAGATGATACCCAAATCATTTTTAGAAATGGATGGTCTGGAAGACCACTACAATTTATAACTTGTAGTTATTGGTCCATAAACACATGGTTAATGAATAACGATCTAAAGCTATATACCACAAAGACAGAGCTTATGACCTGCAGACAGTGACAAAAATACCAGCCTACTGCCATGTGGCACGAGGAACAAGAGGCCTCTCCAACAATATCAAGAGAAATCAGAAACCTATGGGTAACCATAGCTTCAGACCTATTTTTGACACCACATGTTAACAATGTAAAACTGAGTGCCTTCTGCACAATGAAAACACCACATTGCATCCTACCATACCTTGGATACCAACAAATACTGCAAGCCATCCTCACACTCATAATCTCCAAGCTTGACTATGCCAACAACCTATACCTTGGCTCACTCGCATTCATCATATGTAAAATACAACTCATCCAAAATGCTGCTGCACGACGTCTTCTCTGCGTTCACCCAGGAGAACACAAGCCCAGTCCTGCAATCACACCTATAGCAAGAAGGGCAGTGTTCAAGGCACTTTGCATTGTTTACAGAGCCTCCAAGGAAAATAATTGCCTTACCTACAAGCTAAATTCAGGCAATACAAACAATACAGGACACTTTGCTCCAGGCTTGAACCACTTATTATCATACCACTTTATCATAAGAAATCCATAGGAGGCATTGCTTTCTCAGTACAAGCCGCCAAGCTCTGGAACTCACAAGCTTGCCATCATTCAAACCGTTCAGGAGCGTATATACTTCAGAAGACAGTTGAAAACATGGCTATTTCCAAGAAAACCACTGCACCCCACATACCGGCAACAGAACCTGGAAAGGCAGTTGCAACCTCAAGCTCAATGTTTAGCTTACAATCCACAGATTAGAAACAACCCAACCAACAAATTATTCTCGATAACCAGGTAAGTTAAGGAGGGTGACTTATGCTGCGCCAGGGTATCACACAGTTATGTTAGTTCATACATAACATTTCTGGCCCACACTAATACTAATACCATAACACACAGTGGTGGGCAGCCAACTGTAACTTACACCTCTTACATTTGCATAACACATATCTTTTACAAGGGTGACCATGACCAGTACTGTGCAGGCAATGAACCAGCCATCACCAAGTGAACAGGCATGGAATAACTAAAGAGATCTGTCACATTTCCTGGTCAATCGGAGGAATTTAATCTAGTCCACCACTGCAGGTCCCTCATATCTATACACTATGGTCGCATCGTCATATCACAATTGTAAATAACAAATCCCTAGACAATTAATCTTCTAATTTGCATTATATGACATAATTGCAAGATGATGCTGAAATAGTGATCACTTATAAACAATGTAAAAAAGACTTTTATTAATACAAATTATCAAAATATTTATGATGCATCCTGCCTGTAATGTTACATGCTAAAAGTTAAAAACACAAAAGAAGGCAAGACATATACTCCATTGAATAAATGTCTCTCAATGAAAAAGTACAATCACACAATCATTTCATGTATATTGTTACGATAATAGGCACAGATCTGGGTTGGCGGGGCTGGGGGTAGTGTGTAAGGGAGTGTAAAAAAAGGTAAATACACCTACCTCCTCACCGCTCTGTCCTACGTCGTCTCTCCTCTGTCGGCCGAACAGGAAGCAGCCAGGCTCCCCTGAACCAATCACAACGCTGCCATGCAGCGTTGTGATTAGTCTGAGCGCTGTAATTCAGTGCTCAGACGGAGACTGGGGGCCTGGGCATGTTCTCCACCCAGGCTGTAATGCAGCCTGAGTGGAGAACATGCTAAGTACACATGACTGTTTGGCCGGTCCGAGATGCCCACCACTCTTCCCCTGCCCTGCTCTGTGAGCAGAGCAGCCCCACCCCGCCCCCATGCTGCCGCAGCTGGAACATATAAAATGATAATAACATCACGTTATTATCATTTTATTTTTGCTTTCCTTCACTGCTGAATCGCAGTAGGGCTACGCTCCTCCACCTAAGCGGAGGAGTGCCACTGTCTGAAGGGGCAATTGGTATTTACTGAGCCAAAGACGTCTTTGGAAAATGGTGGCAAACAGTTGATTTTTCAGCACAGACTCCGTAAAAATATAGCTATATGAATTATAGGCTGTAAAAAATTCTGACTATGCAATTTCACATCGCCTATTATTTATGGAAATGTATATAGCATCTTTCTTCATTTCCTTTTTCCATCCTGCCTTTCCAAGTACATTTGAATCTACATAAAAGAGGCGCACAGTGGAAAAAGTTTTAGCTTCATGGCAGTTTCATTTTTTTTTTTAATTAAAAGTTTCTAGCATTAGCCACTATTGGAAGCTCCATCACTGGCAGTGCCCTACCTCACCATCAATGCCAGTTAATATATCTTCATTGTTACCAGTCACCCTTCCCACTGTGCCCCATCACAAATAGTGCCTGCAGTGTCGACATAATATTGTTACAAAACTATTGTGTTAGAAAAAAATATAATCTCAAAACTATTGTAAGGACAAGAATATCATGGGACAGAATATTGCAGGTAAGAATATCATTTTTTAAGTGTTTATTATAGTTGTACTTAATATTAATTTTTAATTCTTTCATAGTGTCATTAATTTGTGTGCTATGTTATTAATATTCTGTTGTTCATTTTTTGTATTTTTAGGAGGGTCATTTTTTTGTTTCGGCAATATATTTAAAGAATTGGTTTGGAGTTTGCTTTATTTTTTTGTATTTATTTACTGGTTGTGAGTTTGTAGGGGAGTACAGTGGGAAACCTTTTTAATATCTATTTTATATCTTTTTTTAACTGTTTATTTAATTTTTTATTCTAATTGGTTAATCGGATTATATATTATGGAAGTTATTTAATTGTTTGAATCAATTTATTTTACAAATTTTAATGTATTGTGTTTAGTTTCTTCAAATATATATTATTTTTATTGTAATATTGTTTTTTTATTTATTTTATGTATTTAAGAATTAAGTTGACTTTTGTGTGGATTGTTGGGTTTGTGGGGGAGTAGAGTTAGAAGTGGTTTAAATACATATTTTTAATGTTTTTAATTGGTAATTTTTTATTGTTTCTTCAACAAATAGATTGCTTTAAATGAATTGTTTAAAAATGTTATGAATGTTTGTTGGCACAACATGGTAAATGTTTGTTTTATATATTTTTATTATTTAACATTTTTAGTTATATTTTGTTTATTAAATGTGATTAGTTATTTAAAATGTTGTTGTTAGGTTGTTGGGTTTGTAGGAAATTATGGAGGTATTGTTTCAATATTTTTTTTTAAGTTTGAATTTAGTATAAGTTAATTGGCTACATATTTTAATAATTTTGTGTATTGTGTGTTTCTATAATATATATTTTGTTTACACAATTTGCTCATTTGATCATAAGGTGCAAATTATAATTTATTTTTGTGCTGTTTTTTGTTTTGAAGTATTTTAATTGATATTTTTTGTATATTAGTCTAAAACTATTTTATATACTTTCTTTTTATATATTTTTTATATCTATTTAGATAGTTTGTTTTTTTATTAGGATTGGGTATGTAAATATGAACCCAGATCCGACTGTTGTTTAGGTTAGATTGGGAATAGTAAATCTGACCCCTCCAAAGTCCAACACTTTCTCTACTGTTGCTTAGTTTGAAATGTGAATAGTAAATCTCACCCTGCCAAAGCCCAGTTTGAGTAGAAATAATAAATGCCGCCCCTACAAAGTTCAACCCTTTTCCGTACTGTTGCTTAAATTAGAGTGAGAATAGTAAATCTAACCCTTGAAAGTTAAAAAATGCACCAACTGTTGCTTCGTTTGCGGTGGGTAGTAAATTTGACCCCCTTCAAAGTCCAACACTTTCCCTACTCTTACTTAGTTTATAATGCAACTAATATAGTTCACAGGTTCCCTACGATTGCTTAGGGTAGAGCGCAAATAGTAGATTTCACCTTTCAAAATTACAACACTTTCCCTACTGTTACTTAGATTGGAGCAGGAGTAGTAAATGTAACCCCTCCAAACTCCAACACTTTCCACTCTGTTCCTTGTTTTGGAGTGGGAATAGTAACTTTAAGACAGCCTGTCGGGAGCGGGCCCACTGACATCGGAATAAGGCTCTTAGAATGAAGGAGGCCTGCTGCTTTCTGTGACCAGGGGAGGCATATTTATCTGTGAGCTGGAGGGATAGTTCTGCTGTCTCTGCTGTCTGAGAAATAGCTCTGCTATTAGAAATCTTGGTAAGAGGAAGCCTGCTGCAATCTGTGGCCTGTGAAAAATAGTGCTCTTGAGAAACTGTACTGTTCCAAGTGTGATAGCACTGTTGTCTAAAATTGAGGGCTAGCAATGTTGTCCGAGGGATTGCGCTACTGTATTACACCCTGCAATCCTAAAAGATCACTCTGATGTTTAAGACCCAGAGGACAGAACCAGTGTCTGGGTAATAGTACTGGTGCCTTTGTGGGATAGCACTGCATCTGGAGTCTGTCAGTGCAGAGGACTAGGTCTCCTGTCTCAGCCCTGGCAGTTCTGAGGGATAGCTCTGATATGTGACCTCTATAAAGGTGCACTCCAGTGCACTCGCACTAGTGCACAGTACCCTCCCATTTCCGCTAGGGCAGAGTACAAATATTTTGCAGTGTGTCCTAGGGAGGCAGAGAATGAAGATCGTAGCCGGGGTTTTTTTTTTTTTTAAATTAAAGGCGCTGACACTAATGTCTGAAAGGACACTACTGCAGGCTCGGTGTGTGAGTTCTCCTAGCATTAGAATGTATGAGTGCATTGAGATTACTGCAATGCAGTTTCAGTGTACCTCTTGAGTATTAAGAGCACCCTCCTGCACAGTCAATGTGAGAGCACTATACTGCAGGCTCAGCATAAGTTCAAAAGACAAGGAAGAGAAAGCATGGCCTGTTCCCGTAGCCTCCCCTGGCCAGGACACTTACTACCACCTGCAGAGTGACTGAAAATGTAAGCTGGCAGTACAGTGGTCAATCACCAGGGCAGCTTACTAGACACCTGCTGATTGGCCAATGTGTTTGCAGGGTATTTTCCGCAGTATCCATGTAGGGATAAAGCTGATGGAAGCACTGCTCTTCCCTGGTGATACTTCATTTCGCGGCTGTGCAGAAGCTGGAGAAACAGGCTCCAGAGTCCCCAGCCGGCAGAGAGATCTCCACTGTCCTGGTAAGCAGCTCACTGCTGTTGGGAGTGGTGGCCAGTGGGGCTAAGGACAGCCTTAGAGTCCCAAGTGCATCTGCAGTCCACCGGCATCTAACCACTGTGGTCGAGCGTTCCAGATTGCAGAGCTTTGAGTGTGCAGGGTCGATGTGTTAGAGGTTTAGTTTTGGTTGATTTATAAAAGAAGAGTTTGCAAATTGACAAATTAGGCAAACCCATTTTTCACCTTAAAAATCATTTAGCTAAATTAGTTTGTTCATTTTCCAATAGTGTGCCTCCTTTGCTGTCCTCTCATAGTGGCCAAATCATTGAAAATTTACAATTTTGACCCCCAGCTTAGAGTCTTGCTATGATTCCATTGTGGACTTTTGATTTTACAAGTTCAGATATACTTTCAACCCCTCCCATTTCCCACACCACAAAATTCAGCACCAGGACCACCATGATCTGATGGATGTTTCAACAACCAGCCCAACTCAAGCATGGTGAAAATAATGCTGAACCTCAAGCCTGTCTGCACTCCTATTCTTATTGTAAATAAATACAAAATAGCCCCCTTTGTATGTGTAACACATTAACCCAGTCCTAGTTTTTTAGTCAACCACACTTGGCATCCTCTAGCTTGTAGTGTTGTTTATCCCGTTATAAATATGATCTTCAATGTCCACACATGCAAAGTGCAATCACTGAAATGGCCAGGACTAGCTAAAGCTTTCACATAAGACATGAGCCACTTGGCATTTACGACGCTCTCACCAACTCCTTTCAGCTGACAATCCAAGCCATTAGTAGAGGTGGGCAAGCCACTTAAGGCTTGAAAGAGGCCTGGCTTTGGCTCAGCTAGAGATCCTCTTGAACACTTGAGCCGAAAACGAGGCAAGTTTCAATGTGGCTCCTGCCTGACACCCACCTCTACCATCATGCACCAAGAATTAAAAACAAAGCATAAACCTTTCTGTTTTTTTCTGTTAGAAATGCTTTATTGAATACATTTGAAAAACAATACATAGTAAAATGAGAAACATCAATTCAAGCATCATGTAAGCGTGATGTATAAAACAATGAAGTATTATATCTAAAAGAAATAACAACTAAGATGTAAATATCAAAAGGAAGCATAATGCCTAAAGTAGAAAGAACAATACAATATACAACTGTAGCATTTTCTGACAAAAGTTTTCTTTTAGAGAACGGAGATGAGAGAAGAAAAGGAGAAAGAGAGAAAGAAGAAGAAAATGAGAAGGAAGAAAGAAGAATATAAGTGCAGGTTAAAATAACATAGTTAACAAACATCTGATATCACCAGAATATCCATGCAAGACAGTGACTACTCATGGAGGTCAAAAAGTGGTGCAATCAGGTCTAGCAGGGGCAGCAGTTCTTGATAGGTATGATGTCAAAGGGGGCAGAGCAAATCTCTTTTAATCATTAAGGGTATTGTAGTAGCATGGGCTTGGTTTAACCTGTGATGATGACACAGTAAATTCCACCAGGCAATACAGGTGATTTTTGAGGTGTCTTTCCAATTGGATGTGATAATTTGAAAAGCGAGGGCTATCGTCAAAATAATACATTTCCCATTTGTCTTACGAGAAAGCCATAAAGGAGACGCACTACCCAAAAACAGATGAACAGTGTTAAATGTGTAACCAGTAGACAATATGTTATTAAGCTTGTCCCATATTAACAGCCAAAAACTACGAACTCGGGGACAATAAAAAAACATATGCAATAACTCGCAATCTTCTTGGGCACAAGACCAACATTTGGTGTCATTAGTTAAATGAAACAGATGTAAATGAGTGGGAGCATAATATAGTCTATTACAGAAATAAAATAAAGTTTGGATTGTGGTGGCAGAGCGGGAAGTAGTATCTATCTTAGCCCAAATAGTTTCCCAAGTGTATCGAGAAAATTCTTGATTGAAGTCCAGTTCCCAACGTAATTCAATTTTTGATTTAAGTCTGTTCTCAGGTGGATGACATAAAAGCTTGTATGCATAAGAAGCTTTCACCTTTGAGGAGAAATCAATGGGAGGGAGGGAGACAGTGGAGGACTTGATAAAGAGGAGGTTTGAGAAAAAAGCTGAAGAATAGTGGGTCTTATACGGTCATATTGAACTGCATAAAAGGATGAAAGATCGTATTTAAGTTGAATGTCCCTAAATTCTAACGCTACATCATCAGAAATTAAATGGCCAAATACTAATATTCCTTTATCTATCCATTCCTTCCAATATAGGGCCCGAATGTTTCGCTTAATATGCTTATTATACCATATCGGAGTTTGTAGAAGACTCTCTGGTAGAGAATTAGTCTTAAGTAGTAAAGGTTTGACAACTGAGAGAGAATGTGTAAGTAAAGGCGAAAGGAAAGTCCTAGGGGCCTGAGATATGTAGGCCATCTCCGTGAGCGAAAAAGGGGCAATACGATCTTGTTCGAGTTAGACCCAGACTGTGCGTTCATCCATAGAGGGAACTGAAAGAGAGGAACAGATTTGTTTGAGAGAAAAAGCGGAGTGATAACGGCTGATCACAGGAAAATTGACCCCTCCATTATTCCTGGCCTGTTGAAGCCTTAGTAAAGATATTCTCGATTTACGCTGGCGCCATAAAAAAGATACAAGTAGACGATTGACTGACTTGAAAAAGCTTAGAGGGAGTTTGACAGGAAGCATGGACAGATAAAAATTAATTATTGGTAACATCATCATTTTAATCGTAGCTAATCTCCCCCACCAAGATAAGAAAAGAGGGGACCAAGCGAGCGACATGTTAGAGATCTTTAACTTTACTTGTTCTAAATTAATTTGAATGGTTTATTTAATGGTATTAGAATATAGAATGCCTAAGCATTTAATGGGTTTAGAAGTCCATATAAAACCAGTGTCTTTAAACATAACAGGGAGATAGTATTTATTTAAAGGCAATATTTCTGATTTTTCTATATCGAGTTTATATCCAGATACCAGGGAATACTCATTTAATAATCGGAAAAAAGCAGGAAGCGTATTTAGAGGATTAGACACATATAGTAATACATCACCAGCATAAGCAGTGAATTTGATTTCCAATTGCTTATATTTAAATCCAGATAAAGTCGGAGATCTATGAATTTTCTCTAGGAAGGGTTCCAAAGAAAGAATAAAAAGAAGAGGAGACAAAGGACAACCTTGTCTAGTACCAGGGAAAAGAGGGAAATATGAGGATTGAATGTCATTTACAAAAATTGAAGTGGAAGGCTGAGAATATAGAAGACAAATATATCTAAGAACATGAGAGCTGAAACTATGCCATTTTAGTGCACCGAACATAAATTCCCAATAACACGATCAAAGGCTTTTTCAGCGTCTAAAGTTATAGCCGCATACGGTATTTCAGATTTTGAAGCCATATGGATTATATTGAGGAAAGTTCGAGAGTTGTCTGAGATAAAACGTCCTGTCACAAATCCTGATTGATGGATGTCAATTAAATCTGGAATGGCTTGTTTGATGCGTATCGCAAGGGCCTTAGCAAATATTTTGCAGTCCGTGTTAATAAGAGAAATAGGCCTATAATTCCCACACTTGGATAAATCCTTATCTTTCTTGGGAAGTAGGCAAAGCATCGCCTGTGAAAAAGTTCCTTGTGTGCACTCCTGAGTGACAAAATAGGAAATTAAAAGGATTCATTTTGGAAGTAGGAGTTGAGCGAAATGGGAGTAAAATTGAACAGTAAATCCATCAGGACCAGGAGCCATATCTTTAGGAAGTTGAAGAATAAGATTTGTTATTTCCCCCTCAGTTATGTCAGCATCTAATACAGAGAGATCTAATGCATTGACTGTCAGTTTGGGGATAGATTGAAAAAAAGAATCCAATTGTTCCAGTGTGGGAGAGGTCTCTGCTGAGTATAAGTTGGTGTAATACTGCAAAAAACATTCTAGAATGTCTTTGTCTTTAGTGTGAGACGGTCCGTCTTTTTCTGTGATGACATGTATTTTAGATTTTTGTTTTTTAATTTTCAAATAATTGGCTAACAATTTACCAGCTTTATTACGGCCTCCAAACATTTTTGCATTTATTTTAAGTAAAGTACCACGTACATCTATACAAGAGTGTTTGTTGTATTGCAATTTAGTTTGTATTAATTTAGGCAAAGAGTCTAATTTTTTAGAGGAAAAGTATTCATGTTCCAGCGTTTTGATTTGTTTAAGTAGTTGTGCAGACTCCTTAAGTGATTTCTTCTTTTTCCTGCAACATAATCAATAATAAAACCCCTGGCAGTCGCTTTATATGCATCCCCTATGTAATTCATCTGTGAATCAACAGGAAGATTTATAGCAAAGAAATTGGTTGTAAAATCCGCAAATGCATCAGTAAACTGTTTATCTTGCAGTAATACATTATTGAATCTCCACCTATTCGGCCGTGAATTATTGTTGGGGATATCGAGGTCTAAAATAACAGTGGCGTGATCTGAAATCAGGATGGAACCAATTTCAACATTCAAAATCGATTGAAGAACATTTTGTGTGACAAACAAATAATCTATTCTGGATTGTGAGGCATGTGCAGGAGGAAAATATGTATATTCCAACAAATTAGGTGAATCGTCCGCCAGGCATCAATTAAATCTCTAGAGTAAATAACCCTATGGAAGGATTTTTGCATTTTATTGGGGATATATCTAACTTGAGAACGCCGGTCTATAAAGGGATCCATTAATTGATTACAATCTCCCCCCCCCACTATAAAGTTGTCTGAAGAACATCCAGATAGAATAATGGAGAGTCGTTCCCAAAAATGTAAATCTACACCTGTAGGGCCATAAATATTTCAGAATGAGTAAGGAGTGCCAATAATCTTGACGGTCAGTAACAACCACTTCCCAGCATCAGCCTTAGTTTCCTTAATCACCTCAATGAACAGAGATTTATTAAATAAAATTAAAACACCATTCTTATTGTTAACAGCAGATGAACTGTAAACTGAACCTACCCATTGCCTGCACATACAATTAATATCAATATCTTTAAGATGTGACTCCTGTAAATAAGCGATCTGGCAATTCAACTTGGAAAGGTGAGTTAACACCCTCTGCTTTTTAACAGGATTGCGGAGTCCTTTTACATTCCAGGAAACAAAACGCAACTGAGCCATGAATAACAAATACAGTAATGATCAGTAAGAGAGGCAAAAATGAGCATTACCATGATAAAACTGACAGCAAATGAATAGAAAAAACACCATAGACTAATGGAATGAGCAGAAATATAGATGGATAAGCGAAAGCTAATGGAGAGCCACAATTAATGGGTGTACAGAAAGAAGAGAGAATAGAAAGAGAAGCAAGACATAGAGATAGCAAAAAAACATAGAGCAGTGGCGAGTGAGAAAAATAACTCCCCTGTATATAGAAAAGATGACAAAAAGCCAAAGGACTTCAGTCATACCATCCGAAAGAAAGAGGAACAAAGGAATACTAGTTGGGAGCAGGGGGACAAGACAAGAAGTCCAACCCGAAGGGAAGCCACGAGGAAATTGTGAAATAGCTATATGAAATTAGGAACAGAGACTTGATGCAGGATTGGTGCAGGATAGAATATAACATAAACATATAGACTAGGAAATGCCGGACATACCTGCCATGAGATGAGAAGCTTGATACAACATACATGAAAACATGAAGACTGGAGTTGGGAAGACGACAATAACCATCACAGCACGATCAAACAGACCAAAGGAATGCAGAACCTGTATAAAACAACAACAAGAGACTATATGAAAACCAGGAAAAGGAGTTACATAAGTTAAGTTTTACTCAGTTCCATTTCTTCTCCTTTGCGTTCATGTATGAATCATTTGAGATCCTTCGGGTCTTCAAAGGTGTTCGTCTTGTCCTTGTAGGTGACCTTGAAGAAGCATGGGTGAAGAAGCCCATACCCCGCATACATGGATCTCAGAAGTGGTCTCAAGTCCAAAATCTCCTTTCTCTTTGCTGCCGTGACCTTGGCTACATCCTGACTGAAAAAGACTTTGTGCCCTGACCAGAGCATCTGTTTATGTTGTTTGGCCATAGTAAGGACTTCCATAAGATCTGAATATTGTAAAAACAGAGCAATAATCCCTCTAGGTCTATTTGAAGATGCCGAAGGGGAAGGACCAATTCTATGAGCTCTTTGAATGTTCAATTCCACTGAGGATTTCAGCCCCACAATTTTGGGGATATGCAACTTGAGAAATGTAATCATATCGTGACCTTCTGAACCCTCCGGGATACCATAAATTTGTAGGTTATATCGACGATTACGATTTTCCAAATCTTCAGCTAGTCTTTCGAGCTGTGTAACCTCCTTGGTTAGATGGAAAACCTTGGCCGTAGCATCTTGAGCGTCACTAATCCGTTGTTCCACCTCAGTGAGCCTTGAATCCAGAGCTGACCACTTGTCTTCAATTCGTTGTAAAGTCGCACTAGCCTCCACCATGAAAGGCTTCATATTTTTTAACTCATCCATAATATCCTCCAGAGTCAATGGTAAAGGAGATTTCCTAGGTGAAGAAGGATCTTTCTTTACTCTTTTATTTGCACCGCCTCCAGACTCCTTGCGATCGCCGGTAACAGAAGAAGCCACAGATTTGGAGGTATGCGCTGAATCCATAATGAAGCTCGATGGTGTAGACCAGTTCAGCAAGGATTGATGGGTCAGCTAACAATATGCGACCAATACCGGTGGCAACCGACAATGATGGCCAGGCAGTCAGAGATTCGCAAAGAATGAGAGGTCAGGATATCTCTCAGGAAAAAACATAAAAATAGAAAAATATGCCACTTAGCAGAGAAAAAAGAGAGTCTTTAAAAACAGAAACAAGCCATTTTGAAATTTGAGGCAGGCTAAGGGACATCCAAAAACAAAGTGACGGCTGTAATTCTGACAGGGCAAGGAGGGGCAGGAAAAGCTTTTGAAAATGATTATTTAATAAGCTTTAACGCTTACCAGACCGCTCCCAGCCATTTCTGGCAACGAATGGTGCCACCGATATGGTAATTTGTGCAGAAACAGCCCGACAATAAGGCGGGGATTCCTCGGCTCCCGTGGAGGAAAGTCAGCGGGCGGCCATCTTGGTTGCTGCCGGCGTGCGCTCCATAAACCTTTAGTTTTAAAAAGGAGAGAAAGAGGTAGCTATCTAGAGGGTGAATTGCATAATTTGAAACAAGAAAACCCAGGACCAGTCCTGGCTTCTCCGCTTGACCAAATTGTGTGATCCCAGCAAACATTTTATTTTACAAATCCTCCTTTTTCTTCATTATCACATACAAGAGAACTTTCCAAAATGTGAGTTCTGGGTGTGTGTGCTGTACAAAAATAATCTGATATATTGAGGTAAAACGCTTCTCTGTGTTAATGAAATACTTTTTTTTTCTTTCAAGAGATTATCAAATTGTCACATGATGTTTGTCTCATGATTTAGACGTCAACTTTTTCAGGGCTCGGCTCATGCAGGGGCTCTTAGAGTCCAGCCAGACCCTTGGCCCGGCTCTGCTCTCCCTTTGAATGTATTGGCTTGCCCAACTCTAGCCATTAGCACCAGAGGCAAAAAAAATAAGAAATCTCAAAAACACAGCACAAAGAAAAATAGGTGATTGGAAAGGAAAACATTAACACTGAGGGGAAACCAATGAAAAACTCAAAACACAAGCAAAAATAAAAAATAAATGGGCAAGTGGAACGGAAAAGATAGTACTTGCTCTGTTCAGCTGGCAATTCAAGCCATGAGTATCACGGGCGAAACAAAATCAGAAATCTCAAAAACAGAAAACCACCAATCTGCCTCCACCACTGATCACATCTTCCTGTCGTCTTCTGCTCTTGCCTGAGTCAACCCAAGCCGTCCGCTGCTCTTACTCCATCTGCCACACTCTTTACAGCCAACAGTACCACAGGTGCCAGGTGCAAGGAAAGAGAATATCGACATCACTCCTCTGTAGGCCAAGGTAGTGCACTAGTACACATTGCAATATAATATGATGCAATATATTTGCCAGTCAGTAAGCAGCTTACTAGAAGTGGCTTGCTGATTGGCTAATGTACTCAGTGAAACTGATGTGCGTGAGCATGGGGCCTGGAGTGGCAATTTTGTTACATGTGTAGAGGCTGTGATTGAATGGCGTAAGCGAATGTGTAAATGTGGATATCTAGGGATAGAGTTGATGGTATCACTTGCTGGAAAACCAGCCTTCACCAACTGAGAGATATCCCACTAAAAAGTTCACTGCTGTTGGAACTGCTACCCTCAAGATGGCCTGAAGAACAGTGCAGATGGCCTGAGACCAACTGCAGATTTGTAAAGCGCAACTTATCACCCCTAAAGGTATCCAGGGTCTGGGGGCCGTCAGGGAGATTAAGGGCTTCATTACGATGTCAGTCGGAATGCTTTCCTTGTTGGAATTGGCTCTGACTGACTCAGGTTCGGTGAGTCCGACCGACCAATTACGATGTTTCTGAACACCATTCGGTCGGACTCCCATTGACTTCAATGAGAGCCTGTGTTCCGACCGACAACACAGGCTCCCATTGAAAAATGGGGAGGTTGCGGAAAACCTTGCACCCTGTCGCAGGCCCGCCATGGTGCCTGCCACACTGTGCATGGTTAAAAAGAGGGGCCCCATGGGTACCCCCATGGGCCACAACCGGAGGCACCCGGGTGAAGGGGGGCCTGCTACGGGCCCCCAAAGTCAGTTTCCGACAGCCGTTTCGTGTCAGACAGACCAATTCGGAAAGGCTGTCCAAATCCGACATCGTAATACGTCAGTCGGAAACGTGGTCGATAGACCTGTACGATTCAGCTCTGACTGACTCGGAGTCTCCGAATGCCAGTCAGAACCGAGTGGGAAAGACCGAATGGTTACCTTCTATCGTAAACGGTTGGTCGGAAATGTTTCTGAGTTGGTCGGAAACATGGGTTCCGACACGGGTTAGGAAAATCCGAATGCCGTTTGGAGACTTTCTGACCGACATCGTAATGAGGCCCCTAGTGAGCTATTGCCCAGAGTCACATGATGCTGAGCTGAGCTGCGGCCGGGGATCAAACCGCAAGCCCCGCGCTCCGCAGTCAGCCTCTCTGGCCACTGCGCCACACCTCTCCCACCTTCAGAAATGTTCTGTAAATTACCAGCTTGCTGAGCGAGACGATGGCAGTAAGTACTGCGCAGAACCAATCTTTTAGGCATGTTAATCATCGGATCTCCGCACATTTAGAAAGCAATAATCTGTTGCATGCAAGTCAATCTTGCTTCCGACCCGAATATAGTACTGAGATAGCGCTGCTGGAAGTACTCGATTCCATCCGCCTTTGTACTGACAGAGGTGACAGAGCGCTGCTGGTGTTACTTGATCTATCAGCAGCATTCGACACCACATCTCACTCCATTCTCCTAGCTCGTATACAGGCTATGGGGATCACAGTGTCGGCATGGCAGTGGCTTGTCTCTTTTTTGGAAGACAGAGGTCAAGAGGTCTGGTGCAGCCCTTTTTCTGCCACCTCCCGCAAGCTTAAGGTTGGAGTGCCACAGGGATCAGCTCTGAGCCCGACGCTATTTAATATCTACCTTTCCCCCTTGGTGGAACTCTGGGGTGCAAAAATAGTGTCATATGCTGATGACACCCAACTCCTTTTCTCCTGGTGGAAGGATGAGGCCTTCCAGGAGAGTAAATCTGTGAGTGCCTGAATGCAACATTTAGTTGGTTATCAAATAACCAACTCAAATGTAACAAGGGTAAGACCGAGTTCCTTTTCTTTGGCCCGGAGGCCAAGACATCTTGGGAAACTTTCTGGCCGAAGGATGCCCCCCCTCCTCTATTAACAAGCCAAGTGGTAAAAAACCTGGGCTTTAAATTCGATGAGCAACTATCATTTCACACTCAAATCAACTCTGTGGTGGGTATGGGCTTTGCCCTCCTTCGTGTCCTCAGGAAATGTTTTTCTTTCCTCTCTTTTCAGGCTAGACAACAGGTGACCCAGGCCTTGATCACCTCAAGACTGGACTATGGAAATAGCCTTTATGCAGGGTTGCCCAAATACCTGATAGACAGGCTGCAGTTAGTTCAGAATGCAGCAGCATGTACTATCTTTAGGCTCCCACGCCACTCACATGTCTCCGGCCTTCTTCATAGCCTACACTGGCTTCCAGTTAGGAAAAGGATCACTTTTAAAATATTGCTTTTAACCAAGAAAGCACTTTACGGGACCGGTCCAAGGTATCTTCAAGACAAAATCAAGACCTACACTCCCCAGAGAAACCTTCGCTCCGGAAATCTCTGTCTGGCCATAGTCCCTCGGATTAAGAAGGCGAGGGCAGGGGGCAGATCCTTCTCATTTCTAGGCCCCTCTCTCTGGAATGAGATGCCACTGACACTCAGGACAATAAAGGAAATACCGATCTTCCGGAACCAACTTAAGACTTGGCTCTTTTCCTCAGCTTAGGTTCTTCTTTTTTTCCTGCCTGCAGACAGCTCCTTTGCTATAGCGCCAGGACACTCCTCGGAGTAACAGCTGCACTTTATAAATCACCTTACATACATACATAAGATTATGCCACTTTATTTGCTCAAGCAGATTCATATACAGGACACATAACAATGGCACTTGATGGCTTCCCCCCTCTAATCAACTGACAAATATAGAACAGAATCCCTACCAACCTTCCATTCTAGAACCTACATCACATGAACACACACCACTATATCAGTGGGCAGGAATAGCTGCTGCTGAGTCTCACTGCCACCCAACGGTACAAATTAATCCCTGCCTGGAAGCTTTGCTTATCTCCTCCGTACTCTGATGCTGCTACTCTTCAGTTTGCTATCTGGATTGTACATTTTCTTGAAAGGTCTTGGCCAAGTACTGTTATTGGCTGAGTTTACAGCTCCCAGGTTCTTCTGGGATGGCTGTTAGTGGAGACTTTGCACCATCATGGACATGTTAATCCCTGCCAGTGTGGTCCTCTTTCAGTGCCCATCACCACTGCGTCAGTACAATTGGAGCATCTTCCTTAGTAATTTACCTTTCCCTCACAATTGTGGGGGTACATTTTCTCTCTTAGACCGAGTCTGCTTCTACATCCCCCGGTTGATAATAGAATGCCTCTAGTTGCTCCTTCCATTTGCTGGTAGCTTTGGCCCTCTCCTGCCCTTTTAGGTCAAAGGCTACCAGGCAGCACAGCTGTCTGGTTTGCTAACAACATCATGGGGACATTTGGAAAGTTTCCCTGATAATGCATTCCACCCATTGCTTAACATTGGCTTTGTGATTTGTAACTCACATTTGCTTGCCTTCTATTTGCTGGCTTTCTTTGCTTTAGGCTGTCCAGCTTAAGTTCGTCCCTTCCCTTGTCCAAATCTTATTTACGGTATTCTTCCTCCTGTACTGGATTTCTGTAAACAGGTCTTTAAATCTTGTTCTTCTCTTGTCACATTTGCTGTGCAGTCAGAGACAGAGGTCAAATGTCAGGCTCTGTCTTCCATGGAGCTTGGTGTTTACATTTCTTTCTCTGACTTCAAAGTAAGAGCATTTATGTGACAATCATGCTGGCTACTGGGGGTGTTCCTGAGGAAGGCTGTACGATGCTATTTTTTGTAGCACACAATAACATTTCAATGTCTATAAATGACAACACAAATGAAGCACATTTTTGGGTAATTCTGAAGTGTGGTGGAAACAAATATTTTAATACAATCAAAACAAATCAATACACTATGTGATGACATTTACACACATTATCGTTTGTGCGCTGTATACTTTCATCAGTAAACTGTATGCCTGTGAAAATGTAATAGTCATTTCAATTGAAGATCTGTTGTCTGTAATGGCAGTATGCTACCACACCATGCATACTCCACTTTACCCTACTCCATTTTACTCTGCACCACTCCATGCCACTGCACTCTACTCTGCACCACTCCACATTACGCTACTCTACGCCAGCACACACTGCGTTACTGCACTCGACTTCGCACCACTCCACTCTATGCCACTTCACTCTATGCCTCTCTACTCTACACCACTCTACTCTAGGCCAATGCAGTGTACCCCACACTACTCTACCATGTACCACTGCACTCTTCGCCACTGCACTCAAAACCACGCCACAGTGCGCCACTCCACTCTATGACTCTATGCCACTATACTCTGTAACACCGCACTTTATGCCACTGCACCCTACCCCAATGCACTCTACTCTGTACCACTCCACTTTATGCCAGTGCACTCTATGTCAATCCACTCTACGCAACTCCAATCTACTCTGCACCACTGCACTCCATGCCACTCTACTCTACACCACTGAGTTCGACCATGCACCCCTCCACTCTACTCTGAAACAATCTACTCTACGCCAATGCACTCGGTGCCACTGCACTCTGCACCGCAGCACTCTACTCTGCATCACTCTACTGTACGCCACTGCACTCTGTTCTAACCACTGCACTCTACGCCAATGCACTCTACACCACTTTACTCAAACCAATGCATTCTACACCACTGCACTCTATGCCAATCTACTCTGAAACACTGCACTCTATGCCACTATACGCTATTCAGCAACACTATTTCACTGCGCTCAAAGGCAAATGCACTCTACACCATTGTACTCCATGTCAATGCACTGTAAGTCACTCTACTATTCACCACTTCACTCTACGACTGTCTGCTCTACAACACTGCACTCTGCCACTGATCTCTATGCCACTGAGCACTATACCACTGCACGCTACTCTGCCCCACTCTACTCTAGCACCACTCTACGCCAATGCACTCTATGAAACTACATTCTGTGCCACTCTACTCTGCATCACTCCACTCTACGCCACTACACTCTACACTGCACTTCTCCACACTATGCCACTTCACTCTATGCCATTCTACTCTGCAACATTGCACTCTGCCATGGCGTTCTAAGCCATTCTACTCTGCACCAGTGTACTCTATGCCACTGCACCCTACCCTGCACCACTCTACTCTACGCCACTCTACTGCACTCTACGCCAATGCACTGAACGCCACCGTACTCTACATTGCTCCACTCCATGCCACTGCACGCCAATTCACTCTAAGCCACTCTAATATACTCTGCACCACTGCACTCTTAGACACTGCACTCTACGACACTCTACTCTATGCCACTGCACTCTACGCCACTCTATTCCACGCTGCGCCATTTCACTCTACGCCACTCCACTCTAGCCTACTGCAGTCTACTCTGCACCACTCCACTCCACGCCACTCTATTCTACGCCTTTACACTCTACGCCACTGCACTCTATGTCAATGCACTCAAAACCAATGCACTCAAAACCAATGCACTCTACGCCACTGCGCTCTATGTCAATCTACTCTGCAGCACTGCAGTGTACGTCACTATCCTCTACTCTGCAACACTCTATGCCACTGCACTTTACACCAATGCACTCGACACCACTCTACTCTACACTGCTGCACTCTACGATACCCTACTTTGCAACACTGCGTTCTCTGCCATTGAATTCTATGCCACTTTAATCTGTGTACTCTACTCTGTACCACTGTGCTCTATGCCACTGCACTCTATGCCACCTCGCTCTACTTTACATCACTCTACTCTACGCCACTCTACTGCACTCTACGCCAATGCACTGAACGCCACCGCACTCTACATTGCTCCACTCCATGCCACTGCATGCCAATCCACTCTAAGCCACTCTAATATACTCTGCACCACTGCACTCTTAGACACTGCACTCTACGACACTCTACTCTATGCCACTGCACTCTACGCCACTCTATTCCACGCTGCGCCATTTCACTCTACGCCTCTCCACTCTAGCCTACTGCAGTCTACTCTGCACCACTCCACTCCACGTCACTCTATTCTACGCCTTTACACTCTACGCCACTGCACTCTATGTCAATGCACTCAAAACCAATGCACTCTACGCCACTGCGCTCTATGTCAATCTACTCTGCACCACTGCAGTGTACGTCACTATCCTCTACTCTGCAACACTCTATGCCACTGCACTTTACACCAATGCACTCGACACCACTCTACTCTCCACTGCTGCACTCTACGATACCCTACTTTGCAACACTGCGTTCTCTGCCATTGAATTCTATGCCACTTTAATCTGTGTACTCTACTCTGCACCACTGTGCTCTATGCCACTGCACTCTATGCCACCTCACTCTACTTTACATCACTCTACTCTACACCACTCTACTGCACTCTACGCCAATGAACTCTACCGCCAAAGGACGCTATGTCACTACTTCACCACACTACACTCTATGCCTATCCACACTAAGCCACTCTAATATACTGTGCACAACTGCACTCTATGACGCTTCACTCTATGGCTATCTACTTTACTTTGCACCACTCTGCTCTGTGCCAGTGCACTCTACTCCACTCTACTATGTACCACTGCACTCTTTGCCACTGCACTCTACACCACTGCAATCTTGGCCACTCCACTCTACTCTGCACGACTCTACTTTATGCCACTCCGCTCTATGCCAGTCTACTCTGCAATATTGCACTCTATGCCACTATTATATGCCACTGCACTCTACCCTGCACTACTCCACTCTATGCCACTTCACTCTACTGTGAAACAATCTACACTCTATGCCACTCCATTCTATGGCACTGCACTCTACTCTGCACCACTCTACACCACTCTGCTCCACTCTGCACCACTCTAGTCTATGCCACTGTGCTCTACACCAATGCACTCTACACCCCTTTATTCAAAACCAATGTACTCTACGTCACTGCACTCTAAGCCAATTACTCCACACCACTGCACTCTACGCCAATATACTCTGCTCTGCAACACTCTGCTCTGCCACTACACGCTACATCACTGCATGCTTCACAGCTCTACACCACTGCACTCTACACCACTCTACTCTGCATCACTCTACTGTGAACCACTGCCCTCTACACCACTATACTCTGCACCACTGTACTGTACGCCAATGCACTCTATGCCACTGCACTCTACTCGATGCACTCTATGCCACTGCACTCTGTGACACTGCACTGTACGACACTTCACTCTGCAAGACTGCACTCTCTGCCACTAAACTCAACGCCACTGCACTCTACTCTGCACCACTCAACTCTGTGCCATTCTAGGCCACTGCATTCTAGGCCACTCCACTGTACATACCTCCACTCTACACCACTCTAATCTATTCTGCACCACTGCACTCCATACCACAACACTCTGCACCATTCTACTCTATGCCACTGCACTCTACACTATTCTACTCTACACCTCTGAACTCTATCCTGCACCACTCCACTCTACCCTGCACCACTCCAATCTATGCTCCTTCAACTCTACTCTGAAACAATCTAATGTGAAACAATACCACTGCACTCTATTCCACTGTACGTCACTGCACTCTGCGCCATTGCAGTCTACACCACTTTACTCAAACCAATGCAGTGTACGCAAATCTGCTCTGCACCACTGTACTTTACACCACTTCACTCTAGGCCACTATAGGACACTCCACTCTATGACACTACATTCTATGACTTTCTACTCCATTAAACTCTACTCCATTATATGCCACTCCACTCTACAACATAACTCCACTCCATGCCACTCTATGGCACTACTCCACTTTACAATGCTCTACGTAACTCCCTCTATGCCACTCCATGCCACTTTTTCTGCAATCTATTCTTCGACACACTGCTGCACTCTGTTCCACCACACTTCCCCAATCTATGCCACTCCACTATATGACACTCTATACCACTCTACTCTATGCCAATCGACTCTACACCAATCTACTCCAATCTATGCCATCACATTCTCCTATACTACTCTACTCTATGCCACTCCACTCTACAACAATCTACTCTGCACCACACCACTCTACTCGACAGCACTCTTCCCCACTCTACACAGCACCCTCTAGGCCACTCTGTTCTACACCACTCCACAGCACTCTACTCCACTCTAACACTCTACTCCACTCTACGCCACTCAACACTACTCCACTCTATGACATTCTACTCCTTCCACAACACTCTATGCCACTCCATGAAACTCCACTCCACTTCACTTCGCTCAACTCTACTCTACGCCACTTCATGACTGCATGAGTGCAGAAGGTCTCACAATGGTGCAGAGAGGAGATTCAATTAAGTAATCTAAGTTGGGCAAAGGATGTAAGAAGAAACCTCCAGAAAATAGCAGTGCGCCTAAAGGTGAGACTTTCGCACCCATCCCTGGAAATAGATTTCTCTAGGAGAATGCTTAGAGAGCAAGGGCTGATATATTCAAGATCACTGGACCTAGATTATATGAAAGAGAAAAAATCAGTTCAGTGGTTAAAAAGCTCATGGGCAAACGAAGCTTGGTTCCCGTATTTGGATATTCTGCCAAGCCAAGGGCTAAGATATGAAATTTTAAGGATACGAGTTGGTATTAACCCTTGGAAATTGGAAGAAACAATAAAGGCAGCTCTGATTCAAACAGATGGTATTTGTAAATGTGGGTTAGGAATAAGAAATGATATTTTGCATATATTACTCGATTGCACATTGGTTTTAGCTTTACGCAAATTGTTTTTACGTCCAATATTTTTAAAAAACGAGGTAAGCTCTCGTGCCCAAGCTGTATGTCTACTTACCGAAATGCCAACGTTAGGCATCGCAATTGCAATGGGAAAATTTTTGAAAGCTATAAAAAATTTTGTAAGGGAGAATTTACAGGGGCACTGTTTTTAAATGTTTTAAATGTATTTTAGTGTCCTCCCATCAACTGAGAGTTTTTATGGACTTAGATGTTTTTACAATTAGTATTTATTTGTATAGAATTTATACTGACTCCAGCACCTGGATCCCTAATGTGTTTTGTGTATTGTGTACTGTTTAAAGACTGTGGTCTAAATAAACAAAGTTTTTCTCTCTCTCTCACTTCATGACTCTCTACACCACTCCATAACACTCCACGCTATTCTCCTTTACCCCACTAAGTTTTAGCCATGCTGTACAGCAGCCAAGCTGGTATACAACATCAGGGACATCTTAAGGATTTTGGGGGCCCTGGGCCAAACATATTTTGGGGGCCCCTGTTCAGAGCAGCTTTGAATTTATGATCCAATTTGAGCCCCTGTTTCCCACGCCGTTTCCGCTTCCTCAGCTGCGTTAGCGATCCAGTTTGCATCATAGGCATTAGCCTATACATTCCCGATGTAAACGGACGCGTGCAGCTGACAGCAGTAGGATTTAGTGTTTCCTGCCCTGCTACTAGGTTTTTAATACTTTTTAAATTGTATATGTGTGGCTGAATTACTCTGTGCTTTTTAACAGTTTCTCCTACCTACGCGCACTTGCACTTTACTTTATTCTGCTTGCCTACACCTCCTTAGCTGCTCCAATTCGCATCTCGCTTTTCCTCCAGTCCTGGTCCGCCGCGGCTGATACACCGATTGTGCGGAGGGCTGGGGCTACTATCAGGCTCCTCACTTCCGCCCACGCAGTTTCCGCTTCCTCAGCTGCGTTAACGATCCAGTTTGCATCATAGGCATTAGCCTATATATTCCCGATGCAAACGGATGCACGCAGCGGGCGCGCCACTGGCGCGCCAAAAGCATGCCCGTCTGCGCTTGTCAGCGTCCCGGAGGCGTCCGGCGCCGGCCATGCTGCCCAGCTCCCCTCCGATGAGTTTCTTCCACTATATTACAATAGGGAAAAACTGCTTAGCCTTAGGCGGCTACCATTATGTCAGTGTACAGCGGCTGATCCGAGCTTGGAGGTAGACTTTCGATACAAAAAGTGCAACTGGTCTCTCCTCCAGTCCAGGAAACTCGCACCCAAGATCCTCCCACGCAACAATAAGTGTAAAAACAATAAGAAAACAGAGGACTTAAAGGCCACCCTTTTAAATTGTCGCTCTATGCAAAAGCATGAACCACACATTTATGACCTACTGTTAGACGAACAGCCTGATCTTTTATTTCTCACTGAGAAGTGGCTGTCTGAAGCCTCAAACCCTACTATCACCTCGGCCATCCCTACGGGTTATAAAATCCTTAGGAGGGACCGACCGAGTGGGAAGGGGGCGGTGTCGCCATAATTTACAATCAAAAACTAGACTGCTCTCCCATCCCGATGGAAAACATCGAGGGCGCAGAGTCCTTAGGCTTCCGCTGTACCTTATCCCCCATCATAGCATAGCTGGTTTTCTGATTTACAGACCTCCCGGTGCAATTGGAAATGTTATTACTACGCTTAATACAGCCACCACCTCCATGGACTTAAAATACAACAACTGCCTTATTCTGGGAGATTTCAATATACATATGGACAATGGAAAAGACCCTCAAACAATTTCCTTGTTGGAGACGCTGCAGGCCTGCAACATGTTTCCATCTATTTCTTTGGCCACCCATGGGAAGGGCCATACCCTAGACCAAATCTTTCACAACTTTGAAATATCAGTAAGCCTACCTCTTCCCATTACCTGGTCTGACCACCTCCTATTAAAATTCGTCATTCCCAACTCTGCCACAGCCCCTCGGACTAACTCAGGGCAGAGGGTCCCTAATTACAGAACGTTCCATAAAATATCCATCCCGATGTTAGCAGACGCCATCGGTCATTCCTCACCGGAGCTGTCTGGCTGCCCGATTCGGACGCCCTCTCAATAGATTCATGGCTCCGAGCCAACATTGGTGCAGCAGTACCGATTGTTTCCCGCTCCTCAAAGAGGTCGGCACCACCGAGCTCCATGGTTTAACGATTCCCTCAGACCTAGCAAAAGAAATTGTAGAAAAATGGAACGAAAATGACGTATATCCTATCTACCTGAGGACAGGAAGGTGTATAAAGACACCTTAAAAGCTTATTACATTCTCGTGAAGGCAGCCAACAAAAACTTCTTTCAAAGCAAGATAGAAAATGCCCAAAATAAGAGTAAGGAAATCTTTAGCATAGTTAAATCCTTTACCGCCCGAAAGCCAGCACAAAGGAAGGGCCATGCACGGAAGAATGGTCTAAGCAAATAGCTCAATTCTTCCACAAAAAGATCTCCGTGATCCAACAAGCCTTCACTAACATCTCAGAGGAAGAACTGACCTTCTACCTTAGTTCTAATAGCAAATTTCACCTCTTGGATCCTCCATCTTTACTAACTTTCCCTGAGTTTCAGCTTGAAGAGTCACTGACCCTTCTCCAAAGCATTAAGTCTGGCTCTCCTACCGACCCATGTCCAGCGAATATCCTGAACCTATTAGCTCCCACCATAAACCTCACGGTAAACCAGCTCTTTAATGCTTCCCTCTCCTCAGGCAACATGCCGAAATTATGGAAGAATGCTAAGGTTCTTCCACTGATAAAAAGGCTAACGCCAAACCGATGGAGCCTGCCAACTACAGGCCAATCTCCCTTCTTCCGGCCCTCTCCAAAGTATTAGAGAAGCATGTAAACAAGGCCCTCCAAAAACACATTGAAGATGGGAAGCTCCTTCATGAGTCCCAATCCGGTTTTAGGGCTAACTACAGTACGGAGTCCGCTCTGCTGGAAGTGACTGAATTTCTCATGGGTAAGCTGGACCAGGGAGGCAAGGCTGATCCAGCGGTATACCAACAACAGATACTCTACTACCATATACTCACCTGGGCCCATAAACACACACAACTGAGTAGACCGCTGGTTTAGTTAAAGTTTCATATTTCAAGATTAGTTATTTCTTATTCCTAACTAACCTTTTCACTGATCAAAAAGTTCTTTCCTCTGGTCGATGGACCATTAGTTGAACTAGTTGATGGTGATAATTAACATAATTCTTAACTATTCTTTTCTTTAAAATAAAAGATCACAGACTCGGGGAGTTTTAAAACCTTTATCTAAATTAAATGCATGTGAACCATTTCAAAATTACAGTGCAATCACCATCTTTCTTAGGAGAGAAAATTCAATTGATTAAACACCAAGCATATACTTCGGACTCATACAATGATCAATGCTCAGAAAGGGAGAGGACAGAGAGAAAAGAACATCTGCAAATAACATGAAATTATAATTACCAAGAATGGTGTGAAAGACGAAACCCCTGGCCAAAGGGCTGGTAAGGGTCCCCCAGGATAGGTCAGGAGACAAAGACTTCAGGACAGGATAGTTGACCTCTCTAGAATACCGACGATTGCGCCGCACCCCTCTCTGACATTCTCTTCCTCCTCGAGATTCTTCTGCGATCTTCTGATCTAACCCAATTAAGTTAGGATAGAAAGTTCTGCTTCAGGTTCTGCATTCGGTTCTTCATCAGCATCTCACAGCATCTCTCCCAGCAACAGCATCTCCGACTCACAGCATCTCCAGTCCCCAACTTCTAACTGACTAACTAAAGCTACCTTAATTATACCTTCGTTTCTTCATGTTCCACCCACTAAAGTTTCAATATCGTAAAAATACGAAATATGATTGGTCAGGCAAGGGGGAAGCTCCATCACACCATGCTTACATGTCATCAAAATCAGTTCAACTATTGTTCGCAAACCCCTCCCCTTAATTTTTTTATTCATGTATTGAGTTCCCATACATATCCACATTTTATTTTGCAACATTATTATAACTTCATGAATCAGAGTCTTCTTCGCTGAATTTTTCACCATCCGTTCCCAGGGCACATCATCTGCGACCTTGGCTCCTGTTCAGCATTTAGGTCATCATTCCGAGTTAACTTTCAGTGGACATGCGCAGTCGCTTCCTCACTCAGCTTAATTCAGTTATGCGTGAGAGGCCCAAATGCGCACTAATAATAAAATCAAAAAGACAAATATTAATTTCACAAATAAATGGTCACACTGTATACCTCCCACCTCTACTCTATTCCCCTTTTCTCATTAATACTTTTCCCGCATCAGCATTAGTAAAATAGCTTGTTTTCGTTTCAGCTAAGTAGATGCCATGCATGCGAGTCTTGAAGACTCAATTTTAGTGTTTTCTGCTCATGCGCTAGAATTTCCCTCCAAGCGTTACCTCGTCATACTGCGTAGATGAAGTTGACGCATGCGCACAACAGTTTCCCTGTTAAAAGCGGTATTAGTCCGTCTTCATTGTTATCCGCATTAGTACACACATAAGCAAGCTTCACAAACCCGCGTGTTCATGTGGTGCGTATTAGTTATTCACAAACATAATTATTAATTTGTTAATAAATTATACGAGTGGATTGCCTCCGAGCAAGTCTCTTTCTCACGAGATCTTGCTCCATCAAGGCTGTTCTGATACAGCTCGATCTGTCGGCGGCCTTCGAAACGGTCCCACATGAGAGGCTCCTGGAGAGACTTGCTAACATCGGCGTGGGGGGACCGCCTTAACATGGATGTCATCCTTCTTGGTAAATAGATCTCAGGACATCTGGCTGCCCCCTTTCTCATCCCCGGTTCCGGCCATGAATGTAGGTGTCCCTCAGGGCTCCATTCTCAGTCCTACGCTTTTTAATATATATCTATCCCCCTTGCATTTCTGGTAGAGGAAGAGGGCGCCAAAATTGTTTCCTATGCTAATGACACTCAGCTGATTTTTACATGTGAAAAAGGAACCGACTTTGACGGAGCAATGATTAGGTCTTGCCTCACAAAGGTTTTTAACTTGCTTAAGATCAATCAGCTGAAGTGCAATACTGACAAAACTGAAGTTGTTTTCTTTGGTAATCCAGAAACGCCTGACTGGAGCTCTTGGTGGCCAAAAGATCTGCCGCCCGCCTGCGGAAAAGGAGAAAGTCAAAAACTTAGGAATTGTCATAGACAAGACACTCTCCATGCGCATTCAAATCCAAAATCTAACTGGCGCTTGCTTTGGCATACTCCGGATGCAAAAATAATTCCTGCCACTGTTACTGCTTGGGAGTAGAAAGATCGTGGTGCAGGCTCTGGTGACATCAAAGCTTGACTATGTCAACAGCTTGTACCTCGGTCTTCCCAAATCCCTTATCCAGCGCCTACAAGTGGTACAAAACGCGGCGGCCAGAGCCATCCTGAGACCTAAACCCAGATCTAGTATGACCCCTATTCTTAAGTCTCTACACTGGCTCCGCATAAAAGAACAGATCGACTTCAAAGCGATGACCATCTTCTTTAAAGCTTTCCACGGCTTAGGAGCCGGCTACCTAAATAAGCGCATTAATCGCTACATAACATCTAGACCCCTGAGATCTTCCAATGCCAACCTGGCCATCGTGCCTAAAATATGCTGTGCCCGCACTGGAGGCAGATCCCTCGGCTTTCTAGGTGCAAAATTGTGGAATAGACTCCCTGAGTCTCTGAGACTAACCACAGACCTACTCTCTTTCAGGAAGAACTTAAAAACCTGGCTTTTTAATAACTTATAGGTCTTTTACGCACGTTTTCCTCCCGCTGTCACGCGCCAGGACACTCTAGTCTGAGTAGCTGCGCGATTTATTAAATACACTATTTAATTTCATTTCATTAGGTCCCTGGCAGTGCAAAGGAACACTCGTCCAAATTCTAAGGGCCTTATTTATGAGGCCTTGTTTCACTTTTATGCCGCTGGTGCGTCACTTTTTGTGACGCACCGGCAGCGTAAAAATGTGCCATGTTGCGCCCTATTTACAAAGTGACACATCTAGGCAGATGCGTCACTTTGTAAACCCTAGCACCACATTATACCTGCGCCAGGTATAATGTATGCAGGGTGGGTGTTCCCCCGCAAAAACCCTCGTAGAAGTGGCGCATTGAAATCTATGAGAACTCAGTGCGCCACTTCTAGGGCGCCATTGCATCAATATCTTACACCAGCTTCACAGCAGGCGTAAGACTGATGCAGGCCCTTTCACATGGGGCTTGCCCCATGCGAAAGGACACATTGCTGGAGTTAAGTCTATTTTCAGACACATCCCAGCAATGCATCACTTTTGCGCCTACAGATACGTCAGAAATACTAACGTATCTGTAACTCCTTGCGACATGATGCGTCATACAGTAAATATGACGCATCCATCATGTCGCAAGGAGGGCGCACTAGAAGTGACGCATCCCTGTTTTCACACAGCGATGCGTCACTTCTCATAAAAAGGCCCTAAATGTGTTTACATCTAATATTCAGGGATGGTTATGTGTGTTTTCAATATTGTAACACAGCAGCAGCTCACCAATATTACTGCAAATAATCTCTGTGATGCCCTCCCATTTCTTATATGTTAGGCCTTGTTTTGATCTAAAAGAAACTTTTTATGTATATTGCATGAAACATAAAGACAACATTTTTCTGCAAAATGGCTGTACTGAACTCTCACACATCAGGTACATAAAAAATAAATTGAAGGAAAACAGTGTTTAAAACAATCTGTTTAAGAAATAGTCAAGGTCATTAGGGCAAAACTCTAGAGAACGGAGCTGACTCTGTCAGGGGGCCCCCTGAAAGGCTGGGGCCCTGGGCCAGAGCCCACTTTGCCCATGCATTAAAACGTCTCTGTACAACATGGCTAAAACATATTGGCAAAGCCAATAGCTCTTGCATAGGCAAAACTTATTGGCTTTGCCAATGCTTGTTCTGTGAATCTTGTTGTTGGCCTCCTCCGCTGGGGAAGCGTCTTTTCCATGCTAGCGGACCTGAAAGGGGGTACTGCAGGCTTGACCTGGTTCAAAGCTGTATGGGATGAATGGGATTCGGGTATGGGGAGCAGAGGGGTGGGGTGTTTCGGAGCACGGGCAGCTGCAAGGGTGAGTGTCACTGGAAGTGGTAAGAGGCTTGCTGGGATAAGGATAGTGACCAAATAGGAGTCTGAGCTGATGCACAGGCAGTGGGTGCCCCTAAGATCCCAAAGGAGGGCGGTCTCGGGCTGTGGATGGCCCAGGCTGGTGGTATGTGTTACAGGAAAGCAGTAGTGTAGGGTCGCTGACAGTGAGAGGTGCATGTATGGCTTATTAGTTATTACGTGCACTATGGCGATCTTAAAGGGTGGTCTGACTGCGCATGGCCTTGTTATTCTGCTTGCTGCAGCACCTGTCTTCCGCCAAACCCTGTTGCCTGGGGCCTTCCCCTCTTCCTATCTTCACAGGACCCTAAACCTGGTCCTGATCCTTGAAATCTGTTTGTAGTGTGATAGTGGAGTTCAAACTCACAGGAAGTGACATCACAGCTTGAGCACTGCACTATAATGGGTCAGTGGCGGGATCAATACTGGGGCACGGTATACAATACAGTTTCTAGTAATATAAATATATTTTCGACGACATTATGGGACTATGTATGATGACTGTTGTAAATTTTCATCATAAAAATAAAATGATATAAAAGGCACGTATACTTTAAAGCTGAGAACTCCAGTTAATTTTGCCAAGAGCAACGGGCTATGGCAACGTCCGCACCGGGCATTTGCCTAAGGCAAAGTAGCAAATTTAAGGTGCCATTTAGTGATACACGAAATAAAGCAAATGGCCTGAAAATGTATTTTTTTTTAATAAGGAGCGCTCCAGAAGCAAAATGGCAATTTATGTGGAGCGCTGAAAATACTGACGCCTTTCCTGACAATACCCACCTCTGTTCCCCTCGCGCCCACCTCCCAACGGAACATCTTTTAATTGCTGTTCGGCGGAACGCGCCTTTGAGTCACCGGTCGCGAGCGAGCGCAATTATTCCGCTCTGCACCAGAGCACGTTGTGTTACTCCGGGCTGTAATTTGTCTGCTGCCCGCGCCTCGATACAAGATCCCAAGGCATTTCATCTCCAGCAATATGAACACGCATCTCCACTGAGGACGAGGAGTTCAGTCAAGGAGACTTTAGAACGATTGCGACGTCTATTCCTTCCACTGTCTCTGGTTCATATTTCAGTGCACATCGTCCGTGGTCAGACAAGAAGCATTGAGGGTCACCTGGGTTGTTCATGTGGCAAAGCCATCGGGGAAAAATGAGACTTGGGCCAAAGGGGGCTCAGCGCTTCTGGAGTAAATCATGTATACTGGTTACGACCCTGACGTGTGGACTGACTCACCCCATTCACACCGCCCTTCTGGAGCTAGGCCCGGCGCTTCCATAAGGTGCGTATGGACGTCATTTAGGGGTCGTCATGGGTCGCAGCTGCGACCGCTGGCTTGCCCCTTGCTACCCCTGGCACTGCCCTCGCAACCCCTGGTCTGCTCTCATGCTGAGAAGCAGCATGAGAGAAGCGCCATGATTGGAGTGAGCGGCCTCTCTCAGCGTTCTCAAGAGCGCTGGAGGCCTGTGCTTTCTCTAACCCAGCTGTGTTAAGACAGCTGGGTTAGAGAAGTTTAAAATGTGCATGTCTGACTGGCCGTCGCAAGACAGTCGGCCAAAATGACATGCGCACTTTAAACTGAAGTACACAGCTCCCTGCAGCCACTCTGCAGCAATGGCCCCGCACCGTCCTGACACACTGTTCAGGACGGAGGATGGAAAATAAAATGGTGACAAATTAACTTTATTCTCATTTTATTCTTCATCCCTAGGGGGCATTTTGGGCAGTGGGGTGACGTGACGCTCCTCCGTCCTAACGGAGGAGCCGCTCCTGCCTATCGGACAGTTACCGTAAGTAAAAAATGCTTTTAAATGTATGTTGTTTGCATGCTTCTAAGTGAGTGTGTTCATCTGAGAGAGAGTGCATGGATGTGTGTGCATGTTTAAGTATGTGTGTGTGAGTCAACCCTACTATCCCAGGCATTTTGGTGAATTGACACCCATGGTTAAGGCAGCCATAACTTAAAGGTTTGTGTTTCCAATTATCGAGAAAAGATCTGCATTTTTAGCGGATGAGGAATGCTGCAGAAATGTTAGTTAGTCCAGAGAGCACTGGCGGCCCTCAATATTTTGAACAGCTGCAGCACTGAGCCTGGGGCTGCAGAGTGCCCAGTGAGTGTGTATTCAAAACCTTTTAGACGAGGTTGGCACTTGTCTGCCTGTTCAGAGCATAGTTTACACCATGGGTACTCACAAACTTTCTCTCGGGGGCCAAATTTACAGTGTGGTTTGTGGCCGAGGGCCGCACCGGTGGGGGCAGGGTCAGTGGGGGGCGGGGCTAGAGTTTTAAAAAAAACTGTGACCATGGGGTCAGACACAGGCCCCTGCAGCGGACGCATTAGTCCACTATGCCACCAGACCCGGCATACACACATCTATCTATCTATCTATCTATCTATCTATCTATCTATCTATCTATCTATCTATCTATCTATCTATCTATCTATCTATCTCTCTCTCGCTCTCTCTATCTCTCTCTATCTATCTATCTACCTCTATCTAGCTATCTCTATCTATCTATCTGTCTCTATCTATCTATCTCTATTTATCTCTATCTATTTATCTCTATTTCTCTATCTATCTATATCCATCTATCTATCTATCTCTATCTATTTATCTATCTCTATCTACTATTTCTGTCTATCTGTCTATCTATCTCTATATCTCTATTTATCTCTATCTATGTATCTCTATCTATCTATCTCTATATCTCTATCTATTTATCTCTATCTATCTATCGCTATCTATCTATCTATCTATCTCTATCTGTCTATCTCTATCTCTCTCTGTCTCTCTATCTGTCTCTATCTGTCTGCCTCTATCTATCTATCTGTCTGTCTCTATCTGTCTGTCTCTATCCATCTGTCTGTCTCTATCTAGCTGTCTGTCTCTATCTAGCTGTCTGTCTCTATCTGTCTCTATCAATCTATCTGTCGCTATCTATCTGTCTCTATCTGTGTCTCTGTCTCTATCTATCTGTCTCTATCTGTGTCTCTGTCTCTCTGTCTACATCTGTGTCTCTGTCTCTCTATCTGTGTCTCTGTCTCTCTGTCTCTCCAGGCGCAATTGTCCAAATTCTGAATGTGCTTACGTGGGCAACATGAAACAGGAAGCTTCCCAAAAGGTCCTTTAAAAGTCAGCTGTGAAAGCGCTTACAGCTGACTTTTAAAGGGCCTTTTGGGAAGCTTTCCCACGGTGCTGTGTGTGACGTCACAGAGGTCGGAAGTAAACACAGAAGATGGCTGCAGGAGCATTTAATACGTATTCACTGAGTATGCTCCTGCAGTCATCTTTTGTGTTCGCTGCCGGCCTCACTGGAAACGTAGAAACGGCAAGGCAAGGTCCGCGGGCCGCCAATGAAGGCCTGCCGGGCCGTTGGCGGCTCGCTGGCCGTACTATGAGTACCACGGGTTTACACTGTAGTGCGGCTGCTCCAAATAACAATGTCTTACTTCTCAATACATGGAACACCAAAGAATCAACCCAAAGAGCAGGTCTCCAGCTGACCACAACAGGACTTTCAGGATGCTGACTTAGAATATCACCTAAGCGAGAATCTTGTAAAACAAGCATTGACAAAGCCAATAGGTCTCAGCAATGCAAGAGCTATTGGTGTTGTCAATGTCTTTTAGACGTGTTGTGGAGTAGATGTATGTGGTGTGGAGTGGAATTATCTGGGTTGGATTGGAATTGTTTGTTGTGGAATTGTGTGGCATGGAATTGTAGGGTGTTGAGTGGAGTTATATGTAGTGGAACTTTGTGGCATGGTGTGCAGTGGAAATATGTGGATAGTAATTATGTGGTATTGAGTGTACTGGAATTATGCGGAGTGGTATTATGTGTCATTTGAGAGCGACGATGTAGCATACAAATGGCAAGCCTATGGGTGGGCTAAAACCCACAGATTGAACACTACATGTCTCTTCGAGACAGCGCATGCGCTGTCTAACTGATACCTAAAGAGGGGAATTGCAGTACAGTGCTTTCAATATCAACCTAAACTACACTTCAAATTCTTGTCTCAAAATGTGACCAGTGTCGGTAATGCCTCACTGATGGTGCAACTGTTCAAGTCTACAGCGTTACACAGATGAAAATGTTAACACCACAAGCACCAGCTGATCAAAAAAAAATGTTCGGCCATCTGTTGCAATTCTCATCACATTTTCCATGAGCATGCAAATTTCTGAAGACAGCCTAGTATGTACATAGATAGATATCTGGGTCATAAAAATACTGCAATCAGAGCTGACTAGATGAGCCACAAGTTACATTTGCATTCAGTGCTTAATTTGAGCCAGTGATTTCTGGTGCTCGGCACAGGAACTTAATTGTGAACACCGACACTTATGACAGTCCGCCACATAGTGGCACTCAGTGTAATTTAAGAGATGAGTAGAACAACAGCTGTTTATTAATGCAATATACATTTAGAGCGATTAATTTCTACCACCCAAGCATAGCTTTGGGGACCTGGAGCAGTATGCATTATCACACTTGTAGGTGTGCTATGGCTAGGTATTGTCATTGTCAGCTGTGGCAGGGGCAATGGGTGGTTAAAGCCGAAGTTGCCTCCTGAGGAGGGCACTGGCACATACTTTATTGCAAATTAGGCACTTTATGCATTATATGAAAAAAACCTAAGTGGAGTAACGAAATATGCAACAAATCCAACAACCAACTATGTTTACCAAACGGACGGGAACAAAAAAGCAACATTGGGATTGTGTTATGAAAAACACAGAATATTATGTTGGCTTTCCGGATATAACCATCACAGATATCCTTGGTACTGCAGATAACTGGATAGTAAAAGGCAGACGGAGGAGAAAAGAAATGTAGTCAGGTTGTGTCTAGTAAAAATCCTTATAAGGAAACATCACGCGAGCACTGCACATCAGAATCTATTAGTATCTGGAGAGTGGTAGCTTTATTTTGTAATATCTATGTGGCTGTTACCTTTTTTTGCACATAAACACTCTGTTCAGCTCCATCTAAGTCACCATCTCTCAACTGGTCCATAGAACTGGTGCTCATTCTTTCTGCGTGGTTTTCAAAAACAAGTCTGTGATTCCAGATCCCAAGGGCAATATAGATTAAGTTGTGAAATGATGACCCATAAAGACTCGTGAATCGTCTGTCTGCTTTTAATAACTGCGTGATTTAATGACTGTCACTGAGGGCGTGGGTATGAGGGAGGAGGGTTGGGTTGAGGAGGGTATGTTGGATTTATGTTAAGAAGGGAATGCCGGTCTAAAGTTTTTTCTTTCAAGTGTCCAGTGATTAAAACCTAAAATGACCGAGTGATACTTGGTGTACTGCAGTACCTTGACTTGAGCCCTTGCAGTCGGAGGTTCAGGATAGGCGGTGTTACGGCCAGAGCTGCCGAGTCTGGTGCTAAGGAGCAAGGTTTGAGTTTTGACGTCAGCACAACGTCCTGTGATCTTGGGAAAATCACTTAATCTCCCTGTTCCTACAAAAAGGAATGTGTCCTTGTGAAAAGTAACTGGCGCACACGTAAAGTGCTCTAATACATTCGTGCGGTGTCCGTGCTATACAAGACAGCATTTAAAAAAAAAAAAAAAGAGATGAACTTAGTGTACTGCAGTACCTTGATCCGAGCACTTGCAGTAGGAGGTTCAGGACGGGCAGAGTTACCAACATATTCCTTTTGGGAGGATGTATGGCAAAATGAGGTAGTCAACACATGCCATTTGAAGAAGAAAAAAACAGCTTAACTGGCAGGGGAACTAAGAAAAATAAAAAAGTAGTCCCGAAACAATGCCCTACAATTATCCGCCGCGTATGTCTAACAGTAGTTGGGCAGATTGCTCAGGCAGGGCTAAACACTGACGAGGCATGACGTATGCATGCCCTTGACAAATGGGGAATAGGCAAAATGGAGCGACGATGGTGCTAGCAAATGGGAAGCCACTGGGCGGGCTGTAACCCACGATGTAGCTACAGCACGTCTCGGTTTGAGACAGTGCATGTGCGCATCTAGAGCTGAGACCTAAAAATGTGCCTATTTTCTCACTCATCCACCTATACATTTATTTTCGTGACTTAACCCCCCACTCCAGAGCTCTCTCTGTGTAACCTCTATGTCACTCATGGTTTAACCCTACATGTTCTGAGAGATGAAATCTCTGTGGGAAATGATAGATGGCACATATTGACTTCTGTGAGAGAGGGAAGCTTGCTTTGCTACTGCTATTCAGTCCTGGTTCTGTGATGAAGTAAAGCCTGCACCACTGTTGCCCAGTTTGAGCCTGTCCTGTGATGGGAAAGGCTTGTGCTTATGCTACCCTAGGTGTACTTGTCCTCTGAAGCTGAGATGTTTTCACTGTTTCGGACCAAGGTTTACCTGTTCTATGAAAAGAGGTGTTTCCAGTGCTGTTGCCCCATCTTAATATCACATAAAGCCGTGGTACTCAAAGTACGGCCCGCGGGCCGCCAGCGGCCCACCAGACCTTGCTTGGCGGCCCGCGGACCTTTCTCATGGCCCCGTTCTTGCTTGGGCAAGCCCAGCACAGCTGCTCCGTAGCGGGATCCCCCGAGGATTTCAGTAAACACAAAAGAGGGCCGATCTACTCGACCCTTGACCTTGCCAGGTAGGTCGCTCCCCCACCACACAGCTCCGCCTGTGTTGTCTGCCCGCTGCTTCTGCAGGTAAGATCGCCCTCCGCTTGTGGCCCCGGTGCCCGTTTTTTTCTGCTTGTCTCCCCTTTTCCTTTCTGTGCCCCTCGCTGCCCCATTGTCGTTGTGACCGTGATTCTGTCTGCTTTCTCCCCTGTTTTCCTTTTTGTGCCCCTCGCTGCCCCATTGTCGCTGTGCCCGTGATTTTGTCTGCTCTCTCCCCTGTTTTCCTTTTTGTACCCCTCGCTGCCCCATTGTCGCTGTGCCCGTGATTTTGTCTGCTCTCTCCCCTGTTTTCCTTTTTGTACCCCTCGCTGCCCCATTGTCGCTGTGCCCATGATTTTGTCTGCTCTCTCCCCTGTTTTCCTTTTTGTACCCCTCGCTGCCCCATTGTCGCTGTGCCCGTGATTTTGTCTGCTCTCTCCCCTGTTTTCCTTTTTGTACCCCTCGCTGCCCCATTGTCGCTGTGCCCGTGATTTTGTCTGCTCTCTCCCCTGTTTTCCTTTTTGTACCCCTCGCTGCCCCATTGTCGCTGTGCCCGTGATTTTGTCTGCTCTCTCCCCTGTTTTCCTTTTTGTACCCCTCGCTGTCCCATTGTCGCTGTGCCCGTGATTTTGTCTGCTCTCTCCCCTGTTTTCCTTTTTGTACCCCTCGCTGCCCCATTGTCGCTGTGCCCGTGATTTTGTCTGCTCTCTCCCCTGTTTTCCTTTTTGTACCCCTCGCTGCCCCATTGTCGCTGTGCCCGTGATTTTGTCCGCTCTCTCCCCTGTTTTCCTTTTTGTGCCCCTCGCTGCCCCATTGCCGCTGTGCCCGTGATTTTGTCCGCTCTCTCCCTGTTTTCCTTTTTGTACCCCTCGCTGCCCCATTGTCGCTGTGCCCGTGATTTTGTCTGCTCTCTCCCCTGTTTTCCTTTTTGTACCCCTCGCTGCCCCATTGCCGCTGTGCCCGTGATTTTGTCTGCTCTCTCCCCTGTTTTCCTTTTTGTTCCCCTCGCTGCCCCATTGCCGCTGTGCCCGTGATTTTGTCTGCTCTCTCCCTGTTTTCCTTTTTGTACCCCTCGCTGCCCCATTGCCGCTGTGCCCGTGATTTTGTCCGCTCTCTCCCCTGTTTTCCTTTTTGTGCCCCTCGCTGCCCCATTGCCGCTGTGCCCGTGATTTTGTCCGCTCTCTCCCCTGTTTTCCTTTCTGTGCCCCCGCTGCCTCTCGCCATTCCCGCCGCTGCGTCCCCTGCGGCCCCGCCCCCCTGACCGCCCATTCGCTGCCCCTGCCTCCCGCCTCCCAGCTGCTCCTCCCTCCCACCTCCCCATAAATGGCGGCCGCTGCGCGCGTGAGGAGAGCGACCCTTGACCTTGCCAGGTAGGTCGCTCCCCCACCACACAGCTCCGCCTGTGTTGTCTGCCCGCTGCTTCTGCAGGTAAGATCGCCCTCCGCTTGTGGCCCCGGTGCCCGTTTTTTCTGCTTGTCTCCCCTTTTCCTTTCTGTGCCCCTCGCTGCCCCATTGTCGTTGTGACCGTGATTCTGTCTGCTTTCTCCCTGTTTTCCTTTTTGTGCCCCTCGCTGCCCCATTGTCGCTGTGCCCGTGATTTTGTCTGCTCTCTCCCCTGTTTTCCTTTTTGTACCCCTCGCTGCCCCATTGTCGCTGTGCCCGTGATTTTGTCCGCTCTCTCCCCTGTTTTCCTTTTTGTGCCCCTCGCTGCCCCATTGCCGCTGTGCCCGTGATTTTGTCCACTCTCTCCCCTGTTTTCCTTTTTGTACCCCTCGCTGCCCCATTGTCGCTGTGCCCGTGATTTTGTCTGCTCTCTCCCCTGTTTTCCTTTTTGTACCCCTCGCTGCCCCATTGCCGCTGTGCCCGTGATTTTGTCTGCTCTCTCCCTGTTTTCCTTTTTGTACCCCTCGCTGCCCCATTGCCGCTGTGCCCGTGATTTTGTCTGCTCTCTCCCCTGTTTTCCTTTTTGTACCCCTCGCTGCCCCATTGCCGCTGTGCCCGTGATTTTGTCCGCTCTCTCCCCTGTTTTCCTTTTTGTGCCCCTCGCTGCCCCATTGCCGCTGTGCCCGTGATTTTGTCCGCTCTCTCCCTGTTTTCCTTTCTGTGCCCCCGCTGCCTCTCGCCATTCCCGCCGCTGCGTCCCTGCGGCCCCGCCCCCTGACCGCCCATTCGCTGCCCCTGCCTCCCGCCTCCCAGCTGCTCCTCCCTCCCACCTCCCCATAAATGGCGGCCGCGCGCGCGGCGCGCCGCTGGCGCGCCGAAGGCGCGCTAAGGCAAGCCCGTCTGCGCCCGTCCGCGACTGGACCGCGCCCAGTGCCAGAACCCCTGGATCCCACCGATGCATCACCACTCGACGGACCTACGACGCCGCCACACTCACCGCACTCAATGCCGGCCGGAACCCTGCCTGCTACCGAGCCTCACCGAGACGCACCCACGGACCCTTCACCTGCCAAACCTGCCGATTCACCTGCCCCCGGACATGCACCACCTCCGCCAAGTCGAGCACCAGCAGCAACCACCTGAAATGCATCCTGCTGAACACCCGCTCCGTCCACAGGCACGCCGTGGAACTCTGGGACCTGCTCGACGCAACAGCACCGGACATCGCCTTCCTCACCGAAACCTGGATGAACGCCTCCTCAGCGCCCGACATCGCCATAGCCATCCCGGACGGATACAAGATCACCCGGAAGGACCGCGTCAACCAGACGGGAGGAGGCATCGCCATCGTACACAAGAACACCATCCGCATCTCGACTAACACCGACGAGACCTTCACCGCCGCCGAACACCTACACTTCCAGATACACACTGACCCCAAGACCACCCTCCGAGGCACCCTCATCTACAGACCCCGGGACCACGCACACTATTCAGCGAAGACATCGCAGACTTCATCAGCCCGCACGCCATGCCCTCCGCCGACTACATCCTCCTAGGGACCTCAACTTCCACCTGGAGAACAACAACGACAGAAACACCACCGCCCTGCTGGACAACCTCGCCAACCTCGGACTCAAGCAACTGGTGAACACGCCCACCCACTACGCCGGCCACACGCTTGACCCCGTCTTCTCGTCCAGCAAGCACATCTCCTTCAGCCACGCCACCGGACTCCACTGGACCGACCACAGCTGCGTCCACTTCAGCTTCAGAAAGACTACGACCCACCACCACCCGCAACAGGCTCCCCGCCGGAGCTGGAGCAAGATCACCGCCGAGCAGCTCACCGCCTCCCTCAGCCAGAACACACCCACCAACACAACGGACCCAAACGAAGCAGCCAGCAACCTCGCCAAGTGGCTGACCGCCTGCGCCGACGACCTTGCACCACTAAAAACCCTCCCAGCAGACCCGGAAGCAAGAAAACCCCTTGGTTCACCAACGAACTCAAGGAATCCAAGAAGAACTGCCGCACTCTCGAGAAAACCTGGCGACTCGACCAGACCACAGACAACAGGACCGCCCTCAAGCACGCCACCCGCAAACACCACCAGCTGATCCGTGCCACCAAGAAGTCGGCACTCAAAGAACGACTGGACAACAACGCCCATGAGAGCAAGGAACTTTTCAGCATCGTCAAAGAGTTCTCCAACCCCAGCGCCGGAAACAACGACATCACCCCCTCGCAAGACCTCTGCAACTCACTCTCCGCGTTCTTCCACCGCAAGATCACCGACATACATAACAGCTTCGACGCACAAACAACGCACCCTACCGCCGAACCAACGCCCGCCACCACCACCCTCTGCAACTGGACCCCGATCAGCACCGAAGACACCACCCGCACGATGAACTCCATCCACTCCGGATCACCAACCGACCCCTGCCCACACCACGTCTTCAACAAAGCCGACGCCACCATCGCACCCCATCTCCGGGACATCATCAACTCCTCCTTCCACACCGCCACCTTCCCGGAGAGCTGGAAGCACGCCGAGCTTACCGCCCTCCTGAAGAAACCAACGGCGGACCCCACCGACCTTAAGAACTACCGTCCCATCTCGCTCCTTCCGTTTCCGGCCAAAGTCATCGAGAAGACCGTCAACAGACAGCTTGCCGCCTTCCTCGAGACGAATGGATCCCTCGACCCCTCGCAGTCCGGGTTTCGGGCCAACCACAGCACCGAGACCGCCCTTATCGCAGCCACCGACGACATCAGAACCCTAACCGACAACGGGGAAACAGCTGCCCTCATCCTCTTGGACCTCTCCGCGGCGTTCGACACCGTCTGCCACCGCATCCTAGTGAAGCGCCTCAGCAACATCGGAATCCGAGAGAAAGCACTGGAATGGATCATCTCGTTCCTCGCCGGAAGAACCCAGAGAGTCCGCCTCCCCCGTTCAGATCCGAAGCCACCGAAGTCATCTGCGGCGTTCCACAGGGATCCTCACTCAGCCCAACCCTCTTCAACGTCTACATGAGCCCCTCGCAGCCATCGCACGCCGACACAACCTCAACATCATCTCCTACGCCGACGACACCCAGCTGATCCTCTCCCTCACCAACGACCCCACCACCGCCAGAGCCAACCTACACGACGGGATGAGAGACGTCGCCGACTGGATGAGGAACAGCCGCCTTAAACTGAACTCAGACAAGACGGAAGTCCTCATCCTGGGCTCATCACCCTCCGCCTGGGACGACTCCTGGTGGCCCCCGGCCCTGGGCACCGCGCCCAAGCCAACGGACCACGCACGCAACCTGGGCTTCATCCTGGACTCCTCCCTGTCGATGACCAGACAAGTCAACGCCGTCTCATCTTCATGCTTCAACACCCTGCGCATGCTCCGCAAGATCTTCAGATGGATCCCCACTGAAACCAGGAAGACCGTCACCCAGGCACTCGTCACCAGCCGACTGGACTATGGGAACACCCTCTACGCCGGAACCACAGCCAAACTTCAAAAAAGACTCCAGCGCATCCAGAACGCCTCCGCACGACTCATCCTGGACATCCCCCGACACAGCCACATCACCGTACACCTGAAAGACCTGCACTGGCTCCCCGTCAGCAAGAGAATAACGTTCAGACTCCTCACCCACGCACACAAGGCCCTCCACGACCTGGGCCCAAAGTACCTCAACGACCGCATGACCTTCTACACGCCCACACGCCAGCTACGATCAACCAGCCACGCCCTCGCCACCGTACCACGCATCCGCAGAACCACCGCCGGAGGAAGATCCTTCTCCTACCTGGCAGCCAAGACCTGGAACTCCCTCCCCACTCACCTTCGGCGAACCCAGGACCATCTCTCCTTCAGGAAGCAGCTCAAGACCTGGCTGTTCGAGCAGTAACTTACCCCCTCCCCCAGCGCCTTGAGACCCTCCCGGGTGAGTAGCGCGCTCTATAAATGCCGTGATTGATTGATTGATTGATTGATCTAGCATCGCAATATCAACTTTACTGCGCATGCTCCAGTGGCCCTCATTGTGTTTACTGAAAGCCTCAGTGACTACACGTGCTCCGCACTGACAGGAAGCAAAGGCCCTTTAAAAGTCAGCTGTTATGCATTCACAGCTGACTTTTAAGGAGCCTTGCAGCAAGCTACCTGCTACCTTTGTGAGCAAGTCGCCGCCCGCATTGTCCAGGCTGCCAGCAGCCTGCTTTCTCCGATCTGCCAAAAGGCCTCCACAGGCAGCAGGGGCCCTCCCGTGGATCGGGCCAGTCTGCCCTCCCCCGCCCCTCCTCGCCGACCAGCTTGTTTCACTTCTTTGGCAGCCTGCAAGCCATCAGCCAGCCTGCCCTCCTCGTCAGGAAGCCTGCCTGCCTGCCCTGTGAAATCTGCCTGCAGGTCAGTGTGCGACAGTGTCGTCTGAAGAATTTTTGGGGCCCTGGGCCAAACATATTTTGGGGCTTCCATTCAGAACAACCTTGAATTTTATTACGTATTTTCTGCTCATTCAAGCCTGCAGGAAGAAAGCAACATTAGAAAAATTGACAAAGGTGAAATCGAGTGATAGAAAGATCACATTGCCAGGGGCCCTTTGAAAGGTGGGGGGCCTGGACAATTGCCCACTTTGCCCTTGCCATAAAACTTCTCTGTTGCACAGGATCGCGCTAGGCCTTATGGGGCGAGTTCTGGCTTCTAGTATGTGGCGTCTCTGTAACCTGCATACAGGGAAATTTGATTCCAGCCTTCAGCGTCACTGCAGACCACCTTGTGCCCTAATATTTATAGCCTGAATTCCATTCCAGGTTTCTGCAGGTAAGTAGATCGTGGTGCCTTCATTTTAACATACTGTTTCCCTAGGCAATATGGCAGAATAGTACTTGCTGTTTCTTTGCAGGTGCACTTCCTGAATGTTCCTATTTAAGGAGACAAACTTAAGTTCACCTTGCATCGCAACTATGCTTGCTTGCTGCTCGCTTGTTGGACTCGTTGGGTTCTCTTCATGCTCCAGCCTCTTCATGTTTTCTGCATCCAGCTGCACCTTTGGACAGTTCTGCTTCTCTTGTTCACTGGCCTGGCGTGGTGGAGGAGTTTTTCCTGAACTCCAGATTTTTTTCCTTCAACCACGCAATTACTACTCATTGCACCTCTGGGCTTCCTGTTGTAATATGGAGCCGGAGTCTGTTACTGGAGGTATTGGGCCCTTTCTGCGCATTAAGAAGACTCTTCATAGCCAAAAAGGCAGCCCTTGACCACTGGCCCCTTCAGCTCACAGTCTGCCCCCTCTGCGCAGAGTCTGCCCCCTCTGCGCACACACTTACACTGTCTCTTATTTCACTTGCGCCTCTGTTCACTCCCACATCTGTCCACACAGTGCCTTCTTTACTCACTCTCTCTCTGCTCTCACATTCCTACCTCTACTCTCACATTCCTACCTCAGTTGATGCAATGCCCCTCTCCTCACACATTGCCCCATCTGGCCCCTCAGTTCACACCCTGGCCCCTCAGTTCACACCCTGGCCCCTCTGCTCACACCCTGGCCCCTCTGCTCACACCCTGGCCCCTCTGTTCACACCCTGGCCCCTCTGCTCACACCCTGGCCCCTCTGCTCACAGCCTGGTATGCCCAGACGTGGGTCCCTTGCTCACTTTGCCACTGGATTCAAGATAGCCTGGCTGATGACGGCTGTAAGCCAGAAACCGGTCCCAGGATGCTTGTTTCCGGTCCAGGGAAGACATGGCTTGGCAGTTCGGGCTGGACTGTTCCCATGAGGCACAGGGTCAGACTGATTTGCATATGGCCATGTCTGAACTGGGGTGGCGGAGTGAGCTAAAGAATGATGATGGATTAAACCCAGATCAGTTGACTGGGGGTGAGTGCTTGCAATGTTCAACACTCCGTCCATCCTCCCCTTTGGTTTTACTATGTTCGCCCTAAGTTGGCAGGGTATGCCCAGACGTGGGTCCCTTGCTCACTTTGCCACTGGATTCAAGATAGCCTGGCTGATGACGGCTGTAAGCCAGAAACCGGTCCCAGGATGCTTGTTTCCAGTCCAGGGAAGACATGGCTTGGCAGTTCGGGCTGGACTGTTCCCATGAGGCACAGGGTCAGACTGATTTGCATATGGCCATGTCTGAACTGGGGTGGCGGAGTGAGCTAAAGAATGATGATGGATTAAACCCAGATCAGTTGACTGGGGGTGAGTGCTTGCAATGTTCAACACTCCGTCCATCATCCCCTTTGGTTTTGCTAGGGGTTAATAGACCATAATGTTGCTCCATCTATTAAAAAGGCTTGCATATCAGTAATAGGATGACTGGCTTGCCTCTTCAGTGATTAATAAAACTGTCACGGCAGAAACTATGTGGTTCACTAATTCTAATAAAGGCTACTCAGTGCAATGATATAATCTAATCTGCTAAAGTGATACACTCTAAAATACACTTTTTTACGTAAAGGTGTATACCTCAGCTATATATTGGCAGTAAGTGACACTTTCAGCAGGGCATGAGGTCCAGGATGAGCTAGGACCTGTTCTCCTCAGCCTCCATGGCACTGCTTTTCCAGACAGGATTCAACATAGAAGGGGCCGAGCAGTGCTTAATTTGTGAAAGAGCCCGAAGTTCTGCTCTTATACTGGTGGCCGGTGCAATTAAACGATGGTGTGCTGGTAATCTTTAATCCACTATCAGACACTCATACCCCTTTTTTCCCCACTCTTGCAGTTTCCTGCTTTCTGTTTGTGACGGTTTTGCCTTCTTTTATTGCCTCTGTCTTTCCGATCTGTGTGTTTTTCACTCTCTTGCACTTGGTAAATATCTGATATGGAAAAATAAGTGCTGGCCCACAAAAATAAGTGCCGGTGCCCCCCACCAGCAACTACTGGCTCAAATTAAGCACTAGGACCGTAGAGAGTTATAGGACCCGGCCATCACTGCCTTACCATCACTTCCCTATTGGTGCTGGAAAGGCAGCAGGAGATGCTTTGGTGGTGGGTGGTTCGCGGTCACAAGACCTAGGAAGTCCTGCTTCCATTTTAATTTCATTTTTCATTTGTTTTATTGTGTCAGCTTATAAACATAAGCCACACAATGTGAAAATAATAAAATTCTCGTTTGAATGCATTAACATGGTAAAGATGGATTTAAACAGTAAATTAGCACCATTCACAAGTGTAGAAGCAAAAAAGCAATTTAGGCAAATTACAAACTCCTTGTAGAAAACTTGTAAAAAAAAAATAACAAAGTGACCAGTGCAAATAATAAATAATGTCAGTACGTTTTCAAGCTACAACAACATGGAAGATTTTCATATACTTGTCTAGAGTATAGTAAATACAGCTCTTGCTCCAAACAGTCTCCAAGGGCACTTGCTTGGTACCATGTACATTAATTTATTAACTCAGCAGAATATCTACTGGCAAGTTACGACGTTTGTGACTTATTAGACAGGCCTGTTGGAGCGTCCATGTACTCTTCTTAGATGATTGGAAGTAACTCACAAAGGCAAGATACGTTGACAGAGTGATGACACTACTCTACTTAGGTAACAAAACCGTCTCACAAGTGCCAAGTGCGTAAGCTTTAAATACATGGGTAAAGATAAAAACTCTGTGGCGAGTCAAAATAGAAATTCAAAATAGGTAAACACCATAAACAACTGAAGAACATAAACCATTCTACAACCAAGGCGATACAGTTAGAGTGTCCAATGGACCCAGGGTTTATAGGTTAATTAAAGTGCATTTTCGACATAAAAATGGTGCAGTTAAAAAGTGATATGGCGACACTGGATTACTTACTATTAGGCACTCCTAGAACTCAGGATTTATGCTGTCTAGTACAAGATCGCGTAACTTCCCATGCTATGTGTATATGTTATGTTATAATAATTTATTAAGCACAAACAATTACCCGAAGGTGTCTTAAGACGCTGCACACAATGTAAGAAGTCACTGGATTAAAAATACAGTCAATATCGGTTCTTAAATATAGATGCGTTCTGTTTGTCATATTTTACCTAGCGTGATTGTTGGGAAAACTGAAGGCCCCCTCCTACCTCCACCCCCCCCTGCCAACAACACCACTCCCCCGCCACCCCCCATCCCCCTGTAATCTTACTGAGCAAGCTACGCCCCTGAGACTTGCCTAGCAACCATGGCAATTTCCTGATAACACGAACCCTTTGGTACCCTCTTTGCAACATGTTTAGCAGAAGACGGCTTATCGTTTTATCACACGGTCAACTCTTTCTCTTAGGGAACACATTTCTGTGATAAACTTCAGATCTCCCGGGTACAGCCATCTGTACAAAACAGACCTCCTTTCTTGCTGTTTTTGCTCAATCCCCGCCTAGCCACGCCTCTCTGGTCCTTCTATGTAAAAGATGGATGTCTTCGGCACAGGTTTTGCACATTTCAGGGCAGCAGAGCCCCTCCTGTAGCGGGCGCCGAGCCGTCATGCATATTGCATGTGTGTGCATGCACTGCATAAGTCAGTCAGCCGGCTCTGATGGTAATGCAGGTAGCGGAGTGTGTGAAGTGGGTCAGGGCGCAGCGCATCTGGCACCGCGGAGCTGGGATGGAAGGACGCAAGGGGGGATGCCAGCCCTGTCTTCCTGTATCTGTTAGAGCAATGTGCTCTTGCCAGAGAGAAATGTGAGGCTTTATTTGCACAGGGGCTGCTTTATTGCTACGGAATAATAGTTAACAGTGAGCGAACTCAATGGGGTAATGATATGCGTGCTGTGGACGTCTGAGTGCTCCCTGGTTGCCACTGGGGTGGGTTGGCAAAGGCTTTCGCGAAAGGGTAAAAGTGTGAAAACGTGTGGAATCACGGTGGGTGCAAAAACTGCCAGGTGACCCCCCAATATGTAATATATTTAAACGTGCAGCCAACCCTGTCTTTTTGCTAACAGCACTTTGTTGTAACTTGAATTGCCACAGATATATAGAAAGGCAAAACTTGAAGCCCCAGAATGCAGACTGCTGTTGCCTAGCATCGCTTCCCATCCTGCCCGGATCCCACCCTGGCCAGCATAGGCCATACCAGTGCTTAATTTGAGCCGATGGTTTCCAGTGCTCAGCACCAGCACTTAATTGACAACACTGGGACTTATGACAGCAGTGGCGCGGTTTGTGAAATATAGAGATGGCCACAACAACAGTAGTTCATTAAGCAAATAGACATTAAAACAACTAATACCTGCCTACCAAGCCATTCTTATACCTTTGGGGGGGCCTCGAATAGTCTGAATCGTCACACTTGTAGCAGTGTGATGGCTAGTAGTTGTGTAAGTACTGTCATTGGCAGCAACGGCAGTGACAATGAGTGGTGCAAGCCAGGGTGGCCTCCTGACCAGGGCCCTGGCAGTTATTTTTTAACAAATTAGGCACTGGGCCATATGCTGGGTTGATCCACTGGCCGCCGCCGCCGATATGCCAACCATTCAGGTTAGCAAAAACAAAAGAGTATCAAACAGGGCCGGCTTTTGGCATAGGCAAGTTGGGCCAAGGCCCAGGTGGGCGCCTAGCTTCAGAGGGGCGCACCGAGCATAATTAGCAATCTAAGTTTAATTCTTTTTTTAAATTCCAGGCCGCCTGTGGCTCCAGACTCTTGTTCCCTTCTTGTAGTTTCTCTTTTTTGCCCTCAACCTTCCTTCTCCCTCTCCACTAGGGTCTCACTTCCAAATTGTGCTTCAGTGGAATGTAGCTCGGGTGTGGCTGTGGCATAAGTGATTCAGGTGAGGGGGATGGGGAACTGTGTTTCCAGGTCGGTTACTGCTCTGAAGTAATCAGCATGACCTGGTCGGTGAGCACCGAAGGGCCCACACAGAGGTCACAGCAGGAGCAGGGCAAAAGAGAACAGAGATATGGTAGGTGGGAGTGAATGTTGAAGAAAGTACACTGTCCCTAGTTCTCCGTCATGCAAAGCATATATGCCTCCCGGTACACTCCGTTTTTTTGTTGTTGCAGTTTTATATAGCGCTAACTCAACCCGAAGTTATAGTAGCGCTTTACATGAGCACCGTTTACATTACACAAGGACACATTCATTTGTGGTTTTTGGGCACAGGAGATTCTGTGATTTGCCCAGAATCACAGGATGTTGAGCATACCATGAGACTCGAACGAGGTTCCCCAGTTTCAAAGTCGGCAGCTCTGGCCATAAGGCCACACCCTCTCCACACATCCTCTATTCACTGGTGTGTAACTGCTTGTTCTGTCTGTATCATAGCAAGGTAAGAGCAGCGGCATAGCTTAGTGTGATTCGGGGGGGGGGTGAATCGTAAATTTCCCAACTAAAAAACAGTATGCCGAAGGGTGGAGGGATGACCAAGGTTTGGGATATACTGTTTCCATGAGGAACCGGTTCAATTATCTGCATTTGATAGGCCCCTGTCTAAGTTCCTGATTTAAAAAAAACAAGTTAAAACCTTTTAGTCAAACGAGGATGATGAAAAAACCAACAAATCCATAGGAGACTAGACTCATGGCAAGCCAAGAATGTATTCATTTAGGGGGTGTCACACCCCAAACACCCCCACCCCTGAAGCTACACCCCCTGTGAAGAGGTGTATGTTCTTATACCAGTGCTATATATAATGGTATTGAAGAGTCAGGATAGCAAAAGCTAATATTTAAGTCATGCTCACATAACAGGTACAACAGGGTCAGACAGAAAAAGAATAGTCCAGGAGCTGTACTGACTTCTGTCAAGTAGTAGTTCCTATTATACACAGATTTCAAAAAGGCTAGGTAGAGCAGTGGATCACGTTAGCCACCAAGTTTGGTTTCACCTAAGGTGCTATCCAATCAAAGGCTGTCCCTGATATCAAAACGGTTGCATAACATTCCAGGAGAGTGTTTGACTGCAAAGCCGGAGGTGCATGAACGCATCCCATATGGCAGAGAATTACACGGCAAATACGTCTACAAGGCATGGCAACCCACAATGGGATGGAAGGGCACTTCAAGAAACCGAGGACAACTTCATAGTATTCCATTTCCTTTACGTTTATTTCAGAGTGCATTCACCAAAGTGCTGGGCATGACTACACAAATCAATACCTACTTAAGCAAGATTGGGGCATATTCTCAAGGACTCATCGCAGAGTTAACGGCACTTTAGCGCAGCAAAAGTGGCGAAAGAATCATCGCCCCATTCACAAGCTGGTGCAAACTCCCCACATCGCCAGTATACCAGCGATAGCTGCCGCAAAAAACATCGCCACGGATGAGAGAGACAACTAACGCTAATGATATGCAGAGTAGGCGTTCCCGTGCAAAAACACACGAAAACACCACTTCGCGATACTCTCAACGACCAGCCAGAACTGCGATGTGACCCAAAAACAGGTGATAAGGCGCGTTAGCAGCAGGGATTTAACACCTGCCTTTTACTGTTAGTATACTGCAGGATGACAGCCTGCAGTATAAAGGGAGCCCAGCCCAGAGCCACATTGGCAGACCAACACATGTCATGGAGCTACTGATCATGCAGCTTGGAGCCCCAAGAGGCCCACTACACCCACCACCACCCCCCCAGACCCCCCACCCCTCCCAGGACCACCCCCCCCCGGACTACCACCGAGGCAGCGCAGAATGAGACAGCGGTCCTTCCGAAAACGCACCAGCCTCGGAGACTTAACAACAGAGGAAGTCATTGCCCACTACAGGCTCAAAAGGACGACCATCCTGCGCATCCTGACCCACATTGCCCACAGGCTGACGGTACCAACACAGCGGAGAACCAACATCCCTCCGCAGACAAAGCTGCTGGCTGTGCTGCACCTGTTGGCCTCTGGTACCTTCCAACCAACAACTGCCAGAGTTGGAGGAGTCTCACAGCCAGCCCTATCAAAGTTCCTCACACCTGTCTTGGACGCCATCATCAGCTTGGTACCCCAGTACCTTCACTTCCCCCACACTGTGCAGGAACAGCTGGAGACCAAGCAAGGCTTCTACGCCATAGCTGGCTTCCCGCACGTGTTGGGGGCAATTGACTGCACACATGTCCTACTTGTGCCCCCTGCCGACACTGCACACAATTACCGCAACAGAAAGCACACGCATTCCATCAATGTGCAGGCAATAGTGGACCACCAGGGACTCTTCACCAACGTCGTCGCCAACTACCCAGGCAGTGTGCATGATTCCTACATCTTCCGACAGTCCATCATCAACCAGCGCTTCCAGGATGGCACCTACGGAAATGCACTGCTCGTCGGTAAGTACCAACGGAACACACCACACACCTCAACTCCACAATCAGACAACTCACAACTGTGGGAATGCACACGTTACAACAACACATATGACATGCCAAACAACATGCCCACCTACCAGATATGACAACACATGGAAATGTGGTAACAGGGGCCAGACATCCAGACAAGCCATCCACGTAATGGCACCTCTGCCACACAATAGCAGGATGTGGTGAGAGGCGGGAACCAAGTATGTGCGAGGGAGGCAAGTGACCCATGAATCAGAATGTACACAATGCCAAGTGTGGAGGGGATGTGCTGGACAGACTTAAGTATGCAGAGCACAGACATGTCCATGTGGACATATACTGCTTGTGTTTGTAGTGTCGTAGACAGTGGGCGCTGCCATGTTACCTCCGGCAGTGGGGTAGACCCTGGTCATGTAGCCATGTCGTCCCCCACTGTAAGCGTAAGCGGAGTGTGCTGGGCCAGCGTAGGAGTGGCAATCAATAGCCCGGGGCTCAGGGCGTGGTTCACTTCCGGGATGGCCACCAAGGAACTACTGCGCGTGTCTCTGTTCCCGCCATATCCTGACCATAGGCCTACACACACGTGGCCGACCACCTTCAACGGCCAATATCACAATGTCGTTGTCAGGCTTGTAGACATGCGCAGACAGTCATGACAATGGTGTGTCCTAGGAGTGCAAGTGTTGCAACCGCGCAGCACACACAAGTAAATAGGCTCGGGGGAGTGAGGAGCAGCTGTGAGGCAACGTACTACACATGGATGCCGCTCATTTGCCACATGCAAGACATGTCAGACATGTATCCCAAAGTCCCACACATCACACACCAATATACTAATAAGCCTGCCAACACAGAATGCCGAACCACCGTTTGACACATCTCTCTCCCCTGTCACAGGTGATCAAGGATATGCACTCTGCCCGTGGATGATGACACCCCTCCGAGCCCCGAACACCCAGGCCCAGAGGCAGTACAATGCGGCCCACATACGCACCAGGGACATTGTGGAGCGCTCATTTGGCGTGTTGAAGTCACGTTTCAGGTGCCTGGACATCACATGTGGAAGACTCCTGTACAGCCCGCAAATAGTGTGCAAGATGATCATTGCATGTTGTGTGTTGCACAACATATGTGTACGCACCAATGCACCATGGATCCAAGTGCCTGATGCACCGGACGATGATGATGAAGATGAGGCAGGTGGACCACACCCCAGTGCAGCAGCAGCTGGAATAGCCCGAAGGGACACTATCATTCACAATTTCTTCACATAGGCACGTCACATGGGGACTGTCCTTAGCAATCATGGGACAGGTCAAAATGACCACAGGCACAGCATGCGCAAATAAATTCATTCCTAGACACATTCCCTGTGTGCATGTCACTCCTCTGCATTGGCACATCGCTCGGACAAGTGTATGTGCAACATTTAGTTCTGTCAATTACACCAATGGCAATTGGATGGTGGGAGTGTCACCTCCGTTATCGGGATCCTGCTTTCCTGCGGACTGAACCGCGTCTTCCTCTTCTTCTTCTCCTTGCCCTTCCCTGGCCCCGAGGTCCCAGGCTGGTCCTCCGTGGGGCTTGTGGGGTTCGGGTTGTCCTCTGCACTTGCTCCAGGTCCCTCCATTGTGCTTCGCAGTTGTTATGACTTTTTTATTTCTGTCTGGTTTTTTTGCTGCTTTTATGGTGATTTTACCCGCCTGACGTGGGAATTGCAAGCCTGCCGCTGCTTGTCGCCGATTTTTCTATTGCGGTTGGGCCCATCGCAACTTTTTTCACTTTCGGGTTGAGATTTTTATCGCCGTCCCGGTAGTGTTATCGCGGACATTTGCCGCGTTATCGGGGTACTATCGCATGTTACCGTCGTGTTGTGAATGCCACGTTAACACAGGGTTATTTTCCTGCGCTAGACGGCGATATGAAGACTTGCGTTAACCTATTTTGGCGATGATTATCGCACGTTCTTGAGAATATCCCCCATTGTGTACATTTTTAAACCACATAGTTATTAGGGAGCTAGTCAAGAAACTTGATCCTGGAAGGCAAAAGACATAAGATTTACTTTCTACATAACTCTGAGGATTGAGAGAGAAGCGGAGACAAGAACCAGCCAGGGAATAGAGTGCTTCTTAGCCGAGAGGAGACTGGTGCAGCCCACAGAGATCCCCTCCCACTGTACTAGGTCTCAGGTCTGCGCACTGCATCTGCCCCCAGCCACAGTGGTAAGCTCCACAGTACACCCGGAACCTGATCAACCCACTTTGAGCTCCACAGCCTAAGAGGGCCTGTCATACGCTACTGCGAGCCCACCTTGTAACATAGTTGAGTGCATGTTGCTATTCGGGGTTATCATAAAATGAGAGGATGTTTGTCGCTACTTTTATTAAAATTGTACTGCTTCTTTAAGTACTTTTTTCCCAGTGTGCCCCGGGGTAGCCATCAGTTCCTGTCTTGCTGGGGTATACCAATGGCTTGCTGGATAATCCCATTCTGACGCCTACATGGACCTATTATGCTCCTGCTTGCTTCTAATGTTATTTTGTTCTTTCTTCTGTATGTTTTAGTATCAGACGCAGATATCGTATCCATGGCAGACTCCACAACAACAGTGTATGATATTGAAGATGAGCTTTTCAAAATTGAACGAATCCGGGAGGTGCTAGTGAGGCGGGAGTCTGAGCTGCGATATATGTGAGTATTGGTAGCTTCTCGCCACTGATGGTGGGCTTTGTTGCAGCAGGAGGTCTTTTCAGTGTGGCAAATTGTTGTGTCTCAATCTTGTCAAAGTTTCTCCTTATCCCTATCAGTGATAAAGTCCTGTACAGTAAGTATATTCTGTTTATAGAGTCACGGTTTCCAAGCAGGGAGAAAAAAACAATGACAACTACACCAAAATTGATAGAATGTTCAATGAAGGAAGGCAGTGAAAAACGTATTTAAAATGGTCCTGTTGTGTCAGACATTTGATTTCAACAAGTGCCAGTTGAGAGTGGGAATAAGGCCGCAATTGGAGGTTTTCATTATCCGTTCCTGCGTACCACCAAAAGACCAGCCGTTTGTGGTAGATGCCATTGTGGTCTATGCTGCATAAGCCTTTGCATACGCTCTCTCACCCTCTTTCCTGAAATAATTTTTCCTCTATTATATCTGTTGCACCTTTATCTGGAACTAGTGGTATTGCTATCTATAACAGCACCTTAAGTAGGGGACTCTAAAAAAATGGTGCCCTCTTTTGAGTGTGTAATGTGAGTTTCAGGTGCAAAGGACTTTTAATTATGGAAGGTTGAGCCCTCACCCATGGCGTGGGGTCTGCTACGTCATTGGACACACTCCTTGTGAGCCTGGACACCCACTGTAAGTTATGAAATGTAAAAGGTGGTTAGGCAAGTTGTCTGAGTGGGGAAACCCACTGTTTCACAATAACTGTGCAGAGAATCTTGATCTACAATATTTTAAACACTCACTGTATCCTAGCTACAATTGTTTGAGGGTAGGAAATGACGACTTCATTCTCTTCTCCCTTCCACAAGATTAAAACATTCGTGGGACACAAATCATTGGCATGCCTTGCCATTAGTTTATCAAATATTGTGACTTAATATTTGTCAAAAGTTGCCAAAATAGTAAATAGAAAATAGTGAGAGGATAAAGACTTCAAAGTGATAGAGTGAAAAACAAAATCAAAGTGATAGTAAAAGAAAACTTCAACATTCTAAACCTCCAACAATTGCTCCTAGTCCTCCTACGGTATGCTGTTTCACTGTCCTCTCTATGTTTACACTATACTAAAGTACATCTCTGGAATATAGGAATCAGAGACCAAAGAATAGATAATTTAATCATGATGAAGACTTCCCAGCATCAGTTATGCAGGATTTAATCTAAATCCCCAATCATATATAACTGGAAATCGTAAAATAGAATTTATGAAAATATGTAAAAATGAATGCAAATGTATAATTCCCTAAATTAATAGGACAACTAATTGCTAAATTGAACGTTCTATACAATAAAAAACTATTAAAAAAATCTAAGATGAAATGTATTAACTCACATTAGAGCATAACAAAATATATGCATTTCATGGTCACCCCAGGTGGTAGGGCTTTAGTTAGCTCCATACCAGTAAGCAAACATATTTGGCACAACTGATAACTCGCTCATTGAATGTTAGTCATCGTTCATGTTATATGATTTATGTACATGGCAATAAGCACTGGCTTTGCAAGAGCTCTAGGTCAATTAGTCCAGTTAACATGTATACCTGACTCTACATACAAACATATATGTTTCACAGGAGAATTATTTTCTAGAGTGTGAATGCACTGCTACATCTTCCTTAATCCTATGGTTACAATTCTCCACTTGTAAGTGAGGAAAATGTTTCTATTATGGTGGTTCAAGAAAGGATGTCACTTGGTCTTTTGTCTGCAATGACAAAGTTGTTTTCACCTTTTCTAAATGGAAATGTTGCTCACTATCTAAACAGCCAACAAAATGTAATTCTATGCTAGTCTTTCAAAGTTTCATTGTTATATAAACTTGGCAGTTTTTCTCTCTCTCTCCACTTTTATTAACTGAATTATACTCTGTTCTTGTCAAGTATTATACGTCTCTTCATTTGAAACATCAGACTTCACTCTAAGCACTTGGCTATATGGTAGACTGTCACCAAACTATGTAGATAAAAGCTTGAGGCACAGAAGAAATTGTATCCTTTACGTATTAATATGTTACAAATGAATTGTTGACCGAATAATGTACATTGATGTTAAATGGAAGTCTACTTTACTACCAATATTATGAGGGATGGGTCCACAGTCAATTATAATTGTGCCTTATGGGGATCTAAAAACAACCCTGGCATAGGTAGACGACATAACATTTCTCATGAAAGCACTATCACATTACCTAAGGCTACCTCCCTTCTACATCTCTTAACCTGAAATTTGGCAGGATTAAATTCCACGTTAAATGACCCAAATCGGGGGGAGTTTGTCGATGGCTATCAAATCTGCGCATTCCAGAAAATGGGAACATTAGGTCCAATGAATACTTAACAAACAGTATTGAAGCCTTACCTTCAGTGGGAGGGAGACCCTCTGGTGGTCTGGATAAAGATGTTGTTAAGACATAAAATCAAACAGTTAGACATCCCTTCACCTGATATACTAGGGCTACTCATAACTCCATCTTTGGGCTCTCATAGTATAATAATAACTATCTATAATTGTAGTGTCCCGATGAATAAAGAACCTCCCACATTACACCTTTGGAGAGTTGTTTAGGTTGCATTGTGTTTAAATGTACCTTGCTACTGGCGGGGGAGTTTAATGGGAGCAACGAGCCCTTGTACAGATCGAATATCTCACTGAGCAGTAGGATGAGGAGTGAGATACAAATTTCTGAGATTCACCTATGAATACAGTAAGGAGAAGTTACCCTTTTTAGATCTCCTGATATAGCCCTAAGAGGGCACCCTGCAGACAGGGTTGCACATGAAACCCATGGACCGAAATTCATTACTTTCCTACAATAGCTTTCATCCCAGAGCATTAAGCGATAACTTGCCAGTGGGACAGTTCCTTCACATTACGTGCAATTTTTCACAAGTGTCCAAATACAATGAGCATGCAAGAGTTCTCTCCTCACAGATGATACATAGTGATTACCCCGAGCGTTTCATGAGTACTGCAGGCAAACGAGCTAGGAATAACAACTGTGCTGTCTTGTTGGAAACTAGACCAAAAACCCCCACAGACTGACTAGTTTGCATTAGTACTTTCGGCAGTCATTCTACCACTATTAAACGTGTGGTGCGCAAGAATTGGCACAGACTGAACAAAGGTAACTTGACTTGTCAACAACCTCTGTTTGCCTTCAGACAGACCAGCTGGTACACATGAGACCTCTTTCTCCTTTGACATCTAATCAAGAGACATATGGACTCCACCATCTGTCAGGGGCCACTTTCCATGTGGATCCTGTGGGGGTTTGCACATGTACAAAGCACATCACACATCTTGAACTAGGACTCAGTACTCCAAAGGAGTTTCAACAGCATACCAACTATAACAGTGACAAACTCATCTACATGATTATATGCCCTTGTAGCTTTCGGTATGTAGGGATGATGACCAGAAAGATGAGGGTATGCATCACCGAACACCGGAGTACTATCAGGTGTAAATGGAATTCTACTTAGTTGACGAGACATTATGTAGAGACTGAAAACACGGTAGATGAGCTTTTTTTGACTGTACTAACCAAAAACCTATTCAGCATATAAAAGAAAAAATATATTTTTAAGAAATTATAAACACCATCATCTGTTCTAGCTGCAGTTTTCCTCCTACTGAGGCTAGGCCATCAAATTTACCAGCAAACGCAAATTAATGTCCCTCTTTACAGTCATTATCTTGTCCTTTTGTTTTTTTCAACTTTTATCTTCAAAATATATTTGATAAACCTGGAATTATCTGTAAATTATAAATAGCCATGTTCCTTTCTATGTTTTAAATCGCTAAAGAAGTCCTAAACTAAATGAGGACAAAATATGATGGCTGAAATTGCTGTTAATGCTTTGATAATGTGTATATGATGAAGATAATATTAAATTATTGTATTTCTAACAAAGCATCAATTGGTTTTGAACTCCGAGAAAAGTGTGCAACTCTAACTGATGTGAAGAGTGGTATTCTTTGTATGAATTTGTATAAATGGAATGCTTGTGTACAAAAATGTAGGGATATCACACATTTAATGCATTCCTTTTTTAATGAAAAAGAAAGAAATTTGAATAGATTTTTTTGTAAAATAGAAACATTTTAAAATAAATTACCAATAATAATAAATATTGACTCTTGTTTGGAGGTTACTCTGAGATAGGCAAGTGTCATGGATAAAGAAAAAAATCTTCAAAAAATAAAGTGCATTGAAAATAAATGTGGGAGGGAAATCTGTGTAAACTAGGAGAATGTCGTGGGTGTAAGCACACTAGAGAGTTTTAAAAGAAATTAACAAAACAGAAGTAGAAACAAGGTTAAATATGTTTTCCTATATGTGGGCGCTTTGTTTCCTTGGGATATAGGGCTTACCCCTTGTGTTACTGAGCTTCATATAAATTGTGACAATGGGAACAGTATCAGAAAGATTACATCCAGCAGCAAACTCACTCTTGCAGATCTGGTATATCTAGTGGCAGCATACTTCTATTTTCAGAAAAATGCAATTTTCTTCAACACTTAGTACAATTCTAGACAAAAAATCGGCAGCAGATGTCAAAAGACTCACTACTTGAGACAACTTGTTGGTTTGTCACTTGTTATACTTTGGTGTCAGAGCCAACTGATTTAGCTGTTTGCAGAGAATACCTCCTACTTAGCTAGCATAGTTAAAATGCAAATGATGCATTGTGTGACCACTTCTTCTTGGTATTCTTTTAACTCTTAAAGTTCTAATCCTGTGGTGTAATATTCTTTATGGTGAGGATTCCATTGCAACTGGTTAGGTTCTATGCTCTTTTCCATTAGGCCCTTTCTTTCTCATGGTCCCAGGACCAGTGCATCCCAAAGGTGGTGTAAGGCAGCATGCATGGAGCCCCACCAAGTGTTAACACTTCATTAATTGAAAAGGACAAAAATGCCCTTTTAGGTCTTGTGAAGCTAACCTCTTGTGTTCAATACTCAAAGAGTGGACTTTGGGTCAACTCCTTCAAGCCACTGGCTTGCAAGAGTGTGCCCCTTCCAACCATTGGCTTGAGACATTGTCAATCACATCTTGGATCAGCCCAGAGGAATATCACCATCATGTTATTGGCTATTTAGTTGTGTTCTTCTGTCTTCTATGAAATGCTTCCATTTTAATTCCTAACAAACAATTTTATATCTGAAAAATACGTCATTACACTTTGTTCCATTCAATTCTTCATTATATACAAAAAAATCCTTTTTGAGTTTTTTTCTTTTCAAGACACATTAATTCACTTTATGGCAAAACAAACGACTCGCTAGGATCATTCCTGTAATGATTTGTATTACAGAATAATAGCCATTTGGCATCTCTTGCAACCTCTGGGCCTCTAACAAGATTCAGCACAACTGGCAGTTCCCTTACTTGTACGCTGCTGAAGTAAAAAAAAATCTGTGCACCTGGCAGCAATGGCAGAGCAAGTAGGTGTGGCTTATAGATCAAAGTGCAAGCTAGACATATTGGCTTTGCCAATGCTTATTTAAATGTGGAAGGGGCACTCCAGCAGGCAGATTTCTGTTTTGCCAGGAGTGCTGAAAGTACTTGCACCACTCATTCAACGCCCCAAAACCTTCCTGCAGAAGGGAAGTGCCTGGTTAAAACTAGCTGGCTGTGGTGACTGGTTATACTTCCTACCCACAGGTCTTTCACAGGCCTCCAACCCTGAGAAAAGCCTCAGATTTCCAAAATAAAGTGAGTGGCCGTGCCCCGGGTCTATTAGCTTTTCCGAGGCTCCAGCCTGTGGTGAATTCTCCCTAGAGGTAAATCAATCCTTGCCTGTCTTGTCAGTAATTTTAGAGCGGCTTGTCTCAGTGAGGCCTTCTGGCAAGCTGAAGGGCGCGATAAAAACAGGAAGGAAATGAATTGCTGTGAACGTCGGGTTAGTGCATAATAACACACATCCTACACCAAGGCGCTTCCCTAATGCAAGGGGACTTTTCTGATTGATGCTGCTTTGCTCGCGCTGATCTTTCTCGCCCTTCCACTCTGCCATGTAGATTGACTTTTAAATTACAAATGGCAGTGCGCGTGGAGTGACCGCTGCTTTATCTCTGTGGAATAGGCTGCAACTGGTTCCCCCCCCCCCCCCCTCGAGCTCGGAGCTGAAGCTGCCCTCGGGGCTGTGCTGGGGCCTGATATCTTCATTCACTGTAACAAACAACAGGGGGGCAGATTTACAGGCCCCTTGCACTGCCAGTGTGTCACTTTTTGTGACTCACCGGCAGCGCATTTCTCTGCCCCATATTTACAAGGACAGGAAAAGCTTTTCCTGTCCTTGTAAATACGGCCCCTTTACACGCAGCACTTTGCGTGAAAGGGGCGTTCCATGGGTGTTGCTGTGGGTGTTCCCACGCAGCACCCATGGAAGCAGACACATTTCCAGATTTACAAGAAATCGTCATGCAGCCTACACGGAGAAAAGCGAGAGTGCGTATGACTGGTTTGGTCGGCCCTGGGGGCGGCCAAACAGTCAGCGCCCTCAGAGTGGGCAAGCCACTCCTCCCCTGCCCTAGAGCAAGACCGTCCACCCGCCCACCCCCAAGCGACGCTCCTCCGCCCACATGGAGGAGCCGCCCCTGCCTGCACATAAACAATCCTTTAAATAAAGACGTTTTACAAGTTCCATGTGTGCTAATGCAGGACACATAGAAGTTGTAAAATGCAAGGGAACCCTTCCTGCACATAAACAATCATCCCTGTGACGCAGGCATCCTTGTGGTGCAAGGGTGCCTCGTCAGCGCATGGCAGCAGTTTGTGCGCCAGCGCAGGGGAAAGCACAGAGATGCGACATATTGTTGTAAATATGTCGCATCCCTGTGCTTCCAAGCTAACACAGCGCGGTGCAGCAAAACTACTTGCTGCACCGCGCTACGTTAGTTTATTGTAAATCTGCCCCAGGGTGCTGGAGGAGCCGAGTGAAACATGCGGTTTCATCTCCGTGTGTGCCAAATCTGCCTCTGAATAAAAGTCATTTTATCCTGTGGTGTCTCAGCTTCTGACGGGATCAGAATCTGCAGTCCTGCCAAGTATCACGCATCGGGCGTTAGACTAACGCATTTCAGTATGGTGCTCCGCATCACCGCACTGAAGTGCATTGTCACACATTATTGGCATAGCGCTTAGCTGCGGTTGTGTGGTACAGGTCATGGAAGCGTTCCACCCACTCCCGATATTTGGAATAATGTGCTTCTTTCGTTGGTGACGTTAGCAGAGAGGGGAAGAAGTGAATGTACCTCAAAAATGCTAGGATTACTTACAAGTAATCCCCATCCCAATCCTGCTATCGCTTGAAAAGTGGCGGCCTGTGACTTTTAAAAGTTGTAGGGCGTAAAAGTCGGGGATGAGTTTTACGTAACAAGCGAAGCAAGCAAGCTCGACTTTAATGAGGGGAAGTAGGTTTCTCCCCATGAGAAATTTTTGGCAATTGGGGCATTTTAAAGCTAATTTCAATAAAGAATTTTGTGAGACAACAAGGTTTATAAAACAAGTCTAAACCTATTGTCTTGAATTATTACATTATTTAAAAGCATTAAAGAATGCCCCGTATCTTAGTGCATTAAATATGTTCAACAGTTACTCTAGTGCGCAACTGTACAGTGCCACAACTAAGGTTTTTAACTGTCATGTTGGGATGCTTTTTTCTGTATCATTAACTTGCTTTCATGCAGGGCATCTTGAAGACGCCCCTTTTTGTTTAGAAAGTACTGATCTCTGGTTTAACATAAAAACAGACAAGGGTTATTTTAAAAGCAAACGAGGCTAGTATTATCCCCACTCTATTTGCCTTGTCCTGTTTGCACTCCTGCGAGATCAACCATATCAAAACCCCTCTGAACAGGAACTCAAGCAACAAAGACATTTGACATAGGCTTTCTTTGGCCTTGTCAGAGTGGTTCCGCGGTGACATCTTTCTACAAATGGCACATTGCACATGTACCGTCATGTATCGTCATGAGAAATTCTGCGCTACGGTTTATGTTCAGGAACAGAACATTCACAGGGCTACTCACCTACATTAACCTATCATATCTGCATGCACATATATAAAAATATATACATATATTTACAGTTTTATACTGCGCATTCTTGATCTGAAGGTATTGGAGCCCTTTAAATGAGCACGTTACATTGCAAGAGGTCTGATTTTTTTTTTAATCACAGGGTCATTAATTGACTTGCCCAGAATCACAGGATGGTTGAGCTGACGCCGAGACTTGAGCTTTGTTCTCCTGTTCAAAAGAGGCAGCTGGGGATGTAACGCTAAACCCTGCCACTCAGCCCTCTGCGCTCACACCTTGCAACTGGCAGAACGGCAGCTACCCCTTGATACTGCACATGTTAGTATTACTTTTCAATTCAGTTTCTGTTCAGCAGCCACAGTAGATGTAAATGTGTGACGGACAGCAGCTAGAGCATTCACCTTATTGATTTTATTGGACACCTTTGCGGCTGTCCGAGGCCCCCGCAGGGGGCCACTAAAGAGGGCAGCCCTCTAGTGCCAGCTGGGCACCCCACACCCCCGTAGGGGCAGGGACTCAGGGAGGAGTCCCCCAAGCCTGGTCGCAGCGCGATAGGCTAGAATAACCACGTCCGGGGCGCGAGGACAGGGGGAGGGTATATAGGCCTCCCCCACCATCTTGTCGTCCTCTTTCGCGCGCCCGGACACGCCGTCTGCAGGAGGTGCCACGAGCTGTGTGCCGATATCGCCAGGTGCCCGGAGCAGTTTGCGCGGTGAGTCTTGCCCCCCCATCCCCTTGGTTGGGCGTTCCCAGGCTTATGGCCTTACAGGGCCAACGCTGAGGTCTTCTGTCCGCCTAGGGCTAGATGGGGTCTGGGCTGCTCCCGGCCCGCATGGGCCAGTCGCTGGCCTAGGGGCTATTCGCGCTGGTCAGGCTGTCCTGGCCATGTCCCGTGGCCTTGCACGGCAGGCCCTGGTGGTCGCGGGCTCCGCAGCGCGTGTTCTGCCCTGCCCCCTTGGGCCCACCCGCTTTGGCAATTTACCTCCCTGCTGGGTCGTGCCTCACAGCGGCGTTCGGCCCTGCGAGCCTGCCATGGCCATGCGATAATCGCGGGCGGTCTGCTGGGGCCCCTGCCACTTCCCCACGCGTCTCCTGCCTGGGTAGCACCGCGGTGGGGCGGCCGGAAGCTTTGCCAGGTCGGGTCTTCCGGCGCATCGGACGGCCTGCTTCCGTCTGGCTCCCCTGCGGGGGTGTGGGGGGTTGCCTGACGTGTTGGCTTGCAGCCCTCCCTCCTCCTCTCCGGCCTTCCGGTGAGTCCCCGGCGCGCGGCCAGGGGGGTCTTGGCTGTGTCGGGCCTCCCTGCCCCTGGCCGTGTCGTTGGCAGGGGCATGGGTCGGGGCTCGCCGACGGCCTCTTGGCTGCTGGACCCGCCGCCCCCCCTCTCGTGTTCCCTCAGCATTGCGATGTTAGATCAGACCCGCGCAGGCCCCCACACCCCGAGGCACAACAACGTAGTGCTCCGCGGGAAGTGTGGCAGGCTCGTCGTTGGGGTGAACAAGCAAGCCTACCTCATGGCGGGGTGCTCTCCGATGGTAATTGAGGGGCATAAGGGCGAGGGGTCGTAGCGCGGCAGGGTCTTTGATTTGGGCATATTATCTAACCTCCCCGTGCCTAACAGAATGTGATGGGCCCCTTAACGGGTCACTTAACGCTGCATGCGGGTGATACCGGGTTCGAGGCGCGGCAGGGTTCTGTGCTACACTGCCACGCTGGTGAATAATGCTGCCATGCGATGCCACCGAGTGTAATCGGTTTCGAGTTGCAGGAGGGTCCAGCGACTACGGGCAAACTGCCTAACCTCCTCAGGGCCTAACAACATGCATTAGGTCCCTTAACTAGTCACGGACAACGCTGCCATGCGCTACGGATAAGGCGGCCATGCATACTCCTCCAGATCCCGCTTGCGAGGGCGCTTACAGCGCCCAGCGGTGAGTATCCCCCTATTGCGACAAAAACGGCGTATAGCGCGCATCGCTGTAATGTTGAGCCTCTGGCCGCGTGATTGCTGCTCGCTATGGGCCTTACAGCGCAGGGCAGAGTCGCCTCAGTCCCTGAGTGATCGCGGGCCCCACACTCGGCTGACTCATATCCCCTTGGTCAATAATCAGTTAGGCGGTAGGAGCCGGTCGCCAGGACGCCCGCAGCGCGTGCTGCTGCAGCAGGTGGTACAGCGCACATCGGACATGGCTATGCGCTTTGGAGCCATGGTCAAAGTTAACACTGTGGGCCTGGTGGCTGGAGGCACACACAGGAAGTATTCAGGGTTGTAATGCGCATTGGGAGGGCTGCGAATGAGCGGGTCAAGTGAATTCACATGCTGGAATCAGACCGCTTGGTTTGTGCATCGGAGTGTCCGATCCGCGGATGCCGCCCGCGCCCTGGTTTGTGACGAGGGAGTGGGTCCGGAACAGGCTAAGGGGGGGCGGTGCTTGCCTCTCGGCCGCAGGTGGCCCGGCCCGAACCTCAGGAATTCTGGGGTCATCTGCCCGGTGGGGCCGTCAGGGCTTTCACCCGGATATGTGAAGGGATTATGCAGAGTTACTGGCCAACTTCTAATTGGTGCACGGTCCACCGGCAGCAATATTTCGCCCGGCATCGGCACCCGCACGGGCTTTGAAGGCATGCTGAAAGGGGCAGCAAGCGGGGCCGAGGCCCGGTGGGGGGGATTAGGTCCTCCATGCACGTGGCTGACGCTGCCAGGGCCTACTCGTGGTCGCCCAGCCCGGGAAGCTCCAAAGCAGGAGTCTGCTGCTACTCTGCGGCCAAGACCCCTGCCCCTACAACCCACGCGCCCGAGCACTTGTACTTGTGGTTTGAAGTGACATACATGTCTGTAACAGCTGCATTAGTCTTCGGTAGTGTTACAAGGGACACAGGTTCATGATAGCCTGACCGGGAGACTTAGTCTTGTTAAATCATGGTGCTGATGCTATCGACAGCACAGCTACATTCAGGTACGGAAAAACTTCATGTTATCCAGCGGCTCCTTATCAAAGCAACCGCATTGGGGGCTGGTGCTATCATTCCGCAGTGATCCTCCTGTCGCTCTAGCATACCCTCTGTTGGAGGGAAGGATAGCACACATCGTCTTCCCTTCTCGTGTACTGGTGTTCCATGAATTGCACATTTTCAAGTGTGCCCTCATTCGCCGGAGTTATTCCTTTTACTTACATGGTAAGGGCTCGGGATTTGGAGCCAGTGGTGCGGCAGAGGGATCTGCTTGGGTGGAATCCCTCCCAGATGTACACACAGGAAGGTGAATTACGGAGGCGAGGTCCTCGTGAACACATGACTGCTGGGCTGGGTCACGTCCATAGGAGAGGACATAGTGCGCCGCTACTATCCTGTATGGGCGGTCCGAGCCCCAGTCTAGGTTTCCTCAGCCTTTCATCCTTCCGAGGTCGGTTAAATAAGTACCAATTCCTTGGGCAATGACCGCTGTGCCTACGGGTGCGCTTAAGGGACCTAGCGTCGCAGCGCAGCGTCAAGAGGAAAGGCAACCAGGCGGCTATTATGCAATTTCCTTTGGGGACAATATATTGAGGAATTTATCGACAGTATTTTCTTGGTCCACTATGCATTTAACGTCCACTGTCTTTACCCCCAGAGAGGATCAGGAAGCCTTCTTCTGCATGCTTGGGGTGGGCGCTGACGCGTTTAAAACACAGCATCCTGAAGGTTTGAGGTCAGAAGTGCATTTACTGGTACTCAACAGCACATGCTGTGGTGCTACCAGTCGCCCTGGGCTAAAATTATTGGGGGCACCTGTTTCGAACGGCTTTTAAATTGGTACTGTTCAGTTCCTTCATGCCCACTTTAAGGACGGTTACCGACAGTGCACAGACATCTCGTCCAAGTTATGAATGTTTACATCCAATATGCAGGGTCGGTGACACGCTAGCAATACTGCAACACAGGAGCAGCTATTTCTGATGCCAATGGCCCCTCCAGGAGCACAGGGTATGCCCACACCCCTCAGTGGGCTTTAAACAGTAGAGGGTTCTTCTTGGATGTGGCACGGCTGTGTTCGGCCACCTTTTGTTTGCCTATATGGATGTGCGGTGCTAACTTAGTATTATGCCCGGGTTGCATAGGTAATAGTAGAGAAATCCCGGCTCATGGAATTTTGTTGACCACGGAGGCGAAAACTGGTTGATATGTCGCCGATGTCATTGAATTGGATGACAGCTGCATAGCAACAGGTGTATAGGGCATGGGTGCTCGTGGCACATTTGATAATGGTGCGGGATAATTATTGTTTTACTGTAGGAAACTGGGATCTTATGCCCAGGTGCTGTCTTTATTTCTGCCGGTTACCAGCCCAATGTTGGGAAAGTACAATCTTACATCTACTCTGGGCTATGACAACGCAGAGAGGTGCTGCGAAATGTTGTTGAGACTGCATTGCACAATTGGCTACAAGGGCCTTGATGAGGAACATCTGCTGGCACCATTTACAAACGGGTACCATGTTCACTTGGTGGGCATTTCTAGCTTTGAAAGGAAGTTGAATCAACCCAGTAGAGTTTCAGTGCTAGGCCTCTTTTGTGGGCAGTTTTCATTTGTAAAGCATTAAACCGGCCAGCCCTGGGAATTGGGCAGCCATACGTTTAGCTAAGATGTGGTTCAAACCTGGTAGAGCATATCGACCATAATTAATAGTGGAACCAGGAACAGCTTTACAGAGCAATGCAGTAGATTGCTTGTAGAAGTCTGGAGGGACAAGCTTCAGGGAGAAGGCCATGACCTTCGCCCTGGGTCAGGCTGGCCTTGGGCCCGGTTAAGGCATGTTTTGGTTTGTTGCAGCACAGGTCGTGTTGCAGTGTTCGAGGAACGGTGGAGTATCCTCGCTGGCTTCGCGGACTGGAGTGGGGGTTCTGCCTGGCTTGGGTGCATATCCTGGCCAACCAGAAACTCCATATACATTATTGGTAGAGAATGCCCAGGAGTGCTTTGCGGTCCTGTTCCAACTGCCCCACAGGTGAATGTCTCAGTCCACAGGGCTTGTGGAAGGCCCCTGTGGCGGGGCCTGGCTTTGGACCGTGTGTCGGGTGGAAGGGTCTTTCAAACGGTGCCTTTCATTTTAGTTAAGTACGTTGGCTTCATAGAGGTGCCTTTAACTTTGCAGTACTTCAAAGCCCAGTGAGCCACGGTTGGAGGAGCGTTGTCCTCTGCCACTTTTCACACCTTGAGATTGCACGAAATGGCTGATGCATGGGTGGGTGAGCGAGTCGGGCATCATCTTCAACTTTCCTTCGATTTCCAGAGTAGCGGCCGTTGGGACCGCGTACAAGGTTTGGAGCATTTGGAAGGGGCTGAACGGAGTGAGTCGATGGGTTCCAGATCGCTGCCCACAGTCGCAAAGAGGTTTGCTAAAACTTCAACCCTGCCCCTCCTAGGTGCATATGTTTGGGGCGCGATTTCTGATAAGCTAGAGGGTAGCCCACTGACGACTCACACAAGTTGAGAAGCATTGGTCTTCCAATTGGCAGGCATTCGCAAGTGGTCATGTAGGAAGAACGGCGCATCTCTGATTGGATTGCCACTAAACGAGCCTCTTGCCGCCGGTTTTCCTTGCGTTTGCATGTGTTGGACTGTGGTAGAAGCCGCACCCTAGTCTCGACGTGAAGCCAATTGTACACAACCCTATGGTGATAGGTGATGGCTCAGTTGGGCATGAGGTACTTATGATTTGCGCCCTGCTACAAGGGTTAGTAGGGTACACAGCTGATTGAGTGGATGCATAAGGTGTCATGCGAATTACAGTTCCTACCAGCAGCCACCGGGTTGTGCTACCTGAGCTGTTGGACGGTGGCCCGATTGACCTAGTGAGTTATGTATTCCCTGTGATGTCATGATGAGGTTTGGTAGCACAGGGTAATAGGGGCGGATGGGACTAAGTTTCTCTTGTGTGGACGATACCAAGGGTAATTTAAAATAACCTGGTATGGAGTCTCTTCTGTAGTGTGCCTAGGGTGCCACTGTGGGAGTGCAGTTGGCACATTAAATTCACACTGCCTCTGGGATAAGCCAAAGCCGCTGCCCAGCCACCTAAGGGGTGGGCATGTGTCAGTTAAGTATGTACTCCCTTCTCCTGACTAGAGAGGTGGGTTCGGCCAGGTTTAGGTGCATTCCCTAGCCAACCAGAACCTCCATTTACAACATTGGCAGAGAATGCCTAGGAGTTGTTGGCAGTCCATTCGCAACCTGTCAAAGGGATTGCACTTCAGCCAGGTATTGTTAGCACCCATCCACACCAAGCCGAGTGTTAAGGTCACCCTGGGCCCCATTTACACAGCCCAGTATTAGGCCCTTGTGGGTCAGTGCCATGAGTTACTAAAGTGAACTGAACAGGAGGCGTGACCGTGGGTTACGCTAGCAGAAGTTTGGGGAAGAGCTAAACTCCACCCATGGTCATGGTGTAGTCTTAAGTAAGTTGCAGTTGTCACTCTTATTTGACCGGGGGTTCGATGCTACACGAGGGCATCGCTGCGGCCAGAGCACTGTCTTTGTGTTTCCCAGGGGGGCAGCTAGTGAAGGCAAGGCTCTTCCCAAACCTGGCATCAGAACACAAGGTAGGCAGGGCCAACTTGTCTGTGGGGTGACTTGGGTAGGCACCGTGTAGTTGTCACTCCACGAAGGGGTGAGTTGTCTCCAATAAGTGGGCACAATACATATGTGTGTCCGTTTGTGGTATATCCTAGCGGACCCACTGACGGTGTACTGCAGCCAAACAGGGAACTGGGAAGCGTGGTTTCCGCCACTGTGGCAGGTTTAAAGCATCCAGGGTCGGAGAGGCACATTAGGTACTGTGCATCTGTGATCCGATGGCAGTTAGGCAAGCGGGGTGCGCTGCGTAAGTTGTAATTACACAAAAGGGTGAGGTGTCTCCAGTAGTGGGCGCAAGACATATCTTGTTTCAAACCAGCTTTGATACCATTAAGGTGTTCACCAGGGTAGCAAGCAAAGGGGCTTGTGCATAAGTCTGGGCAAAGGGGCGAACCAAGTGCACCCCAGAACAAAGGGCAGTTGACCATGGTCCGGCAGTTAGGCGCAAACGCCCGCCCGGTCAGTAATAGATGCCACGCTGGGTGGTGACGCTGGCAGCCAACAGTGGGCTGCCGTCCCAAGTAATGGGGACACAAGGTGTCAAGCACAGAAGGCTACTATGTAAAAGAACATGTGGCATGTCCAGTGATCAACAAAAAGCTAAATTCAACTGGGCAGGTAATTTTCCACCGCTGGGGTTGCCCTGGGGTGGGCAGTGTGAACGCCCCTGCCCCCCCTACCCGGGGGCTCGTGCAGGGAGGGTTTAGCCTGTCGACTTTTCCTGCAGTTAAGGTCAAATGCCCTGCCCGGTTAGCTATATTAGCCCCCACTGGGCGGGGGTGCGGTCAGCTAACACATTGTGCATCGTCCCCAAGAAAGGGGGCACCAAGGTGCCAAGCACAAAAGGCAAGGCGAGCAGTGTGAATCCCCCCCTATTCGGGAATATTCTGGGGTGCAGGGCAAAGTAGGACTTAGCCAATCCTTAAAGTTAGGCACCATATGGCAGCCAGTGCGCACTGCATCAATCACACGGATTCTCTAGCTGGTATACCTAGGGGTTCACCACGAAGGGAGCTGAGCTGGTGAAATTCCCATAAGAAATAAGGGATGCACGGCAAGGGCAGGAGGGCACCCTGGCTCATCGTCACACACGTCTAGTTATGGACATTCCTGTGCGTCATGAGTTAGAAAGCAAATGGACGGTGCAAAGGTTAAAATATAATCCTTCTCGCCCGAATAGCCAGAAGTAGGCAGGTGGGTGTAGGAGCGGTCTCCGAACAAGCGGGCAGCTGTCCCTTAAGTGGGCACACAGGTGTGCTAGTCACACCGTCCTAGTAGGACGGCAGCTAGGTGAGCTCAGCAAATCCATGGGGCAATGTGAACCAGGGAATCGGATCTGCCCCGCCCAGAGTTGACACAGGGCTGAGTTACGTATGTGAAGTAGTGGAACTTTCCCACAGGAGGGTGGATAGTTCTTGACACAAATTCACAGGGCAGAAGGGCCTTGTGTCGCATTAGACACTAGCTGATCCAGGCTATCAGCAAGGGCTATTGTGATATAGATGGGGTTCATCTACCACCAGTGGGAGGGATCTCTTCCCTAGCTTTGCAGGAGGCCTGGAAACGAGAAGTTGCAGGTGAGAAAGGAGCTGTTTTGGTGGGGGCTCTGGCGGCGACGGTGGCCACCTCCAGAGCTGTGGCGGAGTTACAGGGCGATCTGGAAGCAGAGGGGTACAGAAGGGTACCTCTGCGCGGCACCATGGTGGGTGCCAGAGCCAAATCCTAGGAGCCTCATGGGAGGTTCCTAGAAACCGGGTCGGCGCCCCGTTAGTCCTTCGGGCGGTTGTGGGCCTGAACAACCGGGGGTTTGCTATGCTACGCTCCGCCCTGAAAGGGGCGTGAGTAATAAGGAACCATGTGTCACGTGATCCGGGAAGAGGATCACTAGAAGTGGCAGCACAGATGGGGTTCGCCCCAGTGCTGCTTGGCTCATCAGGCGGGCAGGCGGCCTAGACGGTTGCCTGCCCTTGGATCGCCCGTAAGATAACCCACCATATTACATAACGGTGTATGTAATAAACCTGCAGCAAATTTTACCCAAACAAGAAATGTGTTGTGTGATTATTTATGAGCATGCATGTTACGTTGGAGGGGTGGGGTAGGTTGCCAATGCTGGTACTATGCGGCTGTCCGAGGCCCCCGCAGGGCGCCACTAAAGAGGGCAGCCCTCTAGTGCCAGCTGGGCACCCCACACCCCGTAGGGGCAGGGACTCAGGAGGAGTCCCCCAAGCCTGGTCGCAGCGCGATAGGCTAGAATAACCACGTCCGGGGCGCGAGGACAGGGGAGGGGTATATAGGCCTCCCCCACCATCTTGTCGTCCTCTTTCGCGCGCCCGGACACGCCGTCTCCCACCCTACCGCTTACCCGGCGTGGTTCGTGGCAGGCAGGAGGCAGAGAATGTTGTAATGTTGTCTTTTTCGTTGCAGGCGGAGTTACAGGGCGATCTGGAAGCAGAGGGGTACAGAAGGGTACCTCTGCGCGGCACCATGGTGGGTGCCAGAGCCAAATCCTAGGAGCCTCATGGGAGGTTCCTAGAAACCGGGTCGGCGCCCCGTTAGTCCTTCGGGCGGTTGTGGGCCTGAACAACCGGGGGTTTGCTATGCTACGCTCCGCCCTGAAAGGGGCGTGAGTAATAAGGAACCATGTGTCACGTGATCCGGGAAGAGGATCACTAGAAGTGGCAGCACAGATGGGGTTCGCCCCAGTGCTGCTTGGCTCATCAGGCGGGCAGGCGGCCTAGACGGTTGCCTGCCCTTGGATCGCCCGTAAGATAACCCACCATATTACATAACGGTGTATGTAATAAACCTGCAGCAAATTTTACCCAAACAAGAAATGTGTTGTGTGATTATTTATGAGCATGCATGTTACGTTGGAGGGGTGGGGTAGGTTGCCAATGCTGGTACTATACCCAGTACCCTTTTCCCGGTTTCTGCCTCCATTATTATGCCAATGGGAAGAACACCGATATTAATCAAATATTTTCCTTATCGCAGTTATTATTTAGTATTTACGAAAACGTTAACGTTTTTCCACCGTCGCTCGAGTCTGTACAGCAGCAATTTCTCTGCAGTTTCTTTTGACATAACCTCTTAAATTATTCTTTTGTGTGTCCCACTTGCTTACTCCAGTTTTACAGAGGGCCACCAACTTTGCCAAGCCCCTGATGAACGTATATTTTAGGCTCCTTTGTGGCAGGCCGTATAATTTGCTCTGCACTTCGAATATCGCCTACGTTTGTTATAGTGGACACATGCCTGCGATTCTGTACCAGTAAAACTAACTTAAAGCGGCCTCTAACACGCCCATCCCGCATCACCTCCCAGGCCCTTCATGCGCCGGGTTAATTGAGGCGAGCCGGTGGTACAGCACAGAAAGTGCTTTCACAGCTGATGTCCTGACTTACGCCAAAGGCCCATTGCACGTGCCCAATGATCTCTTGCATTTCAAAAACACATTGTTTTTACTTTAAGTATGTATTCCACAATGCACATGACGACAGACCGACAAAGTTATGTTTCCATTTAAGTGCTTAAACAAGAAAATGTGATGCTGAGACTTACAGATACTGGCTGCCAACGGGTCCGTGTCTCCTGGTGATGCGAGGGTGTCCGTTCCTCTGACCATTTCCGAGGACAAGGCACCAAAACACATGTGCTTGCATTCAGGCCTACCTGTGACGAATGGAAAAGGGTGGGATCTATGCCTCTGAATGACGGACGGCTGCTCTCACACAGGGAGGGAGACTCCAACGCCCCAAACCATGATGCTGACAGCGTCGCTGGCCTATAGAGAATACTGCCATAGACTACAATGGCAATGATTAATTATAAAGGGCTTCAGAACAGCAAGCCCTGTGTTGTGCGTCACAGTTCAGAAAGTTGATTTACTGCCTGGCTTCCGTCTCCTGCTTCAGAGCGAGGCGGGGCAGGCAGCCTGGGACAGACAGCCCAGACTTAAATACATCGATTTGTTTAGCGATATGATCTTATGTCTAAATAAACGATATATTTAATATTTGCACATTAACATGAAGGAATATCAGGGGGGCGCAGCCCCACAGCCCTAATGGAGAATCCGCCCCTACAACCCACTTTCACCCAGGGAGAGGACAAGCAGGAGAGTGGCTCAGTGAGCTCAACGTTCATTTGAGGTCACGAGTTCAACCTTAGCAAAGCAGACAGAGTTGTCCTTCTTTCCATGGTCAAGTTGAGTACCATGAATCGGCAGATGGCAAAATCTGCTATTAGCACCCCTCAATCCAGTAAGAAATGTAGGGGCTTATTTACAAGCCCCTTGTGCCGCCGGAACATTGTGACGCACCGGCGGTGCAACCTGCTGTCCAATATTTACAAGGACATGTAACCCCACCCTGCGTGGCTTTACGTGTGCTTGTAAATATCGGCCCTTCTCACACAACACTTTGCGTGTAAGGAGCGTGACATGGGTGTTGCTTTGGGTGTTCCCACGCAAAATCCATGTATTGTGATGCATTTCCAGATTTACGAGAAATCGTAAACGTGGAAATGCGTCAGAATGCTATGCCACCGCAGGGGTGGCGTAGAGAGGTGCAACGTTTTTTCCCTCTTTCAATGCGTGCTGCAATTTACAGCACGCATGGAAAGAGGAAATCAACTCAATTGATTGTTTTTGTGCAGGAAGGTGTCCCTTCCTGCACAAAAACAATCTCCCCACAACGCAGATATCCTTGCACCATGGTGCAAGGTTGCCTGCGCATGGCAGCCGATTGTGCGCCAGCGCAGGAGAAAGCACAGGGATGCAACTTATTGTTGCAAATATGTTGCATCCCTGTGCTTTGAAAGTGACTCAGTGCGGCACAGCCAAATGGCTTGCGGCACACATCGAGTCACTTTCATTGTAAATATGGCCCCTAAGTACTATAAAAGGAAGGGTTTTTTCTATATTAAAGCATTAGCCCCTCCCCTTGCTTCAGGATTAGTTATTCAGAATCCTGTTTGTAATAAGTAGAGATCCTCATAATGGTCGTGTACAGAGACCTGATGGGAGAGAGCGAACCAAGGATGATGTGTCACGAGGAAGTATAGGGATGAGTGTATATGTAATTGTATTTATAAAGCCCTAACTACCCCTGACGAGGCGTTGAAGAGCTTTTCGGCGAGTAGCACACTACTTCGGAAGTGGTAGATTAGCATAGAGAAATATGAGTTCATTTGAGTAGTGCACATGCAAGACTGTTAGTTGCATATTACGGTTAAGTAATCCAAACATTGCCACTCGGTCCCTCTTTCGTACCGGTATGAACACACATCAAGGCGTCACCGATACCCAATGGCAGTCTCTCAAGAAGCATGCACAACATGGGACCCTAAAGAGGTATTCAGCTGTTCGATGTACCCGTAGGCCAACACCCACAGAAAACTGTCACCATGGGTTGTACTTTTGGACCACAATGGCACCCAGTCCAGGAAACACATTGCCAATAGGTGACAAAGCTACAGCTACCAGAAGACTAAACCAACGGCTGTAGAGATACAAAATGCACCAACAGGTGTATAGTCACTGAGTTTACAGAAGCGAGGAAGCCTCAATCTATGTCCCAGTTGCCAGGGACTGGCGGGCATCCTATGCAAAGGTGCATTCATCTGGATCATGGAGAGTCTGCATGTGACACACAGACAACCATGAATAATTATTGAAAACATGTCAACCATGTAAGAGGAACCAGCAACACGAACACAGCAAAACACAATATACTACAAATCCCTGCAAAATAAAATAAATCTACAGTGATCAATTCGAATTGGTCACAGAAATCAGTAACCATTGTCTTAAAAAGTAAGGAGGAAACTGTTGAATGGTACAGAAAAATATATCCCTAAAATGTTATATTTGTAAAGTACTCACTGTAAACTACTTGCAGCAGAAGTCCACTGTAAATAGCAGAGTGACTAGTGTCATTGGAACATTGCAGATTCCGGAGGGCACTGTTTCAGTATAACAGCACAAGGCTGTTAACACATCTGCAAGCCTCCCTAACCATTCTCGCATATCCAGTCTTCACTATCTTTACTAAGATACTGTTAAAGCAAAGGGGGTGGTGTACTTCATCCCACATAGTCATTGTGAAATCCATAGCCTATTTCCAACAATTTGTGCAGTCCTAATACTGCACCGTCATTGCTGGAAATTGTTATGCGCATTACATGCTTCTTAGCACTCGTCAGATAATATCACAAACCTGAGTGGAGGTGCAGGTGTTCTGTTCTTCCAGTCGGTTTTGGCTCAGTGCCATTAGTGTTACCCAAGTCAACGAGATTCCTGCGATCAACTCCAGAAGCCTCCCAGCCAGCACTCACAGGCGCGATCTGCAGGCTTCACGCAGAAAGCAGCAGCAGGCCCTCACCCAGCTGAGTTATCTTGGCAGATCTTGGACTGCAAGAGTATCAAACAGATAACAGATATATTATTTACCTTGGATAAACAGGTCATACTGACATACTTGCTTCTAAACATGGCGGGCCATTCGGAAATGTTACCATTATTGGAAGTGTAACAAAGTTAGCCACTGAAAGAATGTCTTGCTGAACCTTCTAAGATGTCATGAGAGGAAGGCCATGTTCAAATGATACACTTGAATACCAGTATTTATTCATCAGAGCTGAAGGAATGACACTAAAACTTCCTATCGACGGCAACAGCCTCAGGAACCCCCATATTTGCTGGAGTAGCACCCATCCAGTCCAATAGGCCAAGCGTTTGCGGAGATCCTCAGCATCTGTCCCATGTAGCCGGCCATGGTAAAGCCAGGTGAATAGGCTAGCCTCAAAAGGAGTATTAGACAGTAATCGCCCTACATAGCTCCCAAAAGATTAAATCATGAAATGAGGGAGTGGTAGAAATGCTAGCCTCTATTAGAGCCATAATTTTCACAAGCAGTCTTGAGGTGGTTAAATACACACATGCAGCCAGTGCTTAATTAGAGCCGGTGGTTGCTGGCGGAGGCCACCGGCACTTCTTTTTGGGGACCGGCACTTATTTTTCCTCCTCAAATATGTACTGAAAGAAAAACATACAGATCGGAAAGACAGAGGAAGAGAAAGACGGCAAAACCGTCACAAAGGGAGAGAGCAGGAACCTGCAGGAGTGAGATAAAGGAGGAGGGACTGTCAGGTAGTGAATTAAAGAGGCATGAGGCGGATTTAAGACTACCAGCCTTGGTATTTGGCGCGCCGACGTTTAATTACATTGGTCGCGGGCTTCTGAGCCAAGAATCGGGCCCCACCACTTATTCTTTTACAAATTAAGCACTGCCTGCAACCATCCTGTTTTCGGCAGCTCAAGCACAGGGTAGCAAGGAAGAAAATAACAGCTTTAGCCCCCAGAAACTGTCCTCGGAAACTGTACCCTTGGTCTGAAAGAGGTCGAGGATAATGGGCAAAACAGTCGGCTTCCAGCAAGGCTTTCATTTCTGTTAAGAAGTTGAAGGGTTGATATAACCAACTATAGAACTGTTCTAGAAGAGATTAAACTATAGTGAAGGTTCCAGCAGCTGCAGTGCCTCTGACCTCCCAAAAGAGGTACTAAGAATAAGGCAGTCAGGAACAGGAGAGAAACACACCTGCACATCCAGGGCTTCCCTCCAAATTTAGGTCTGCGTTTTGACAGCATAGCTGCCAAACAGACCCCCTTGCTACCAATATGTGTGTAGCAGGCTCTGGGTTCACTCTTTTTTGCCATTGGTTTACTTCAACCAGCGTCTTTGAGACACTGGCTTCATACTTTGTCAATCACATCTTGGCTCAACCCAGAGGAGTATTTATCTGTCACCTAATGCTATTGGCTGTTCGGTTGTTTGACCTCCCCCACTCAAGTGCTTGAATTGAACTGCATCAAAAAACTACTTCACATCTGCAGTCTTCTCTGTTCACTCCTGCTGGCTCCCTCCATTGTGTCTCTGTTGTTTATCTCCCACCCTACCCTCATTCCCTGTGAGCTCCTCAGTCCCATGTTAAGCCACCCTGTAGTATCTTACACCAGCCGCGGCCCGTGCAGGTAAGAGCGGTGGGGCGTTGGGGACGGGTGGCAGGGATTTCAACGGACGATGACGAGGGAAAATTAAATAAATGATTTCCCATTGTTGTCTGTTGAAATCCCCCCACCCAGTCCCACCGCTCTTACCTGCACGGGCCACGGCTGTCTTAAACCCACCCTTCTGCTTGTCCCTTCCTAGTCACCACTCTCTTTCATTCCTCCTGTCCCCCTTCCTTCCCTATGTGCTCCATCCCTTCTTTAACCTGTCTGCCACCCTCTTCCATTCCTCCATTCTACCTCTCCTTTCTTTATGCTCACAACCCCCCACCCCCAGGATATCCTCATGCACTTTTCCATCCCAACCCCTCTTAAAGGTGTGTGCTTTTCCCTGTTGGAAGGTTCCAATTGTAGCCGACAGGACCCAGTATTTTTGTTTTATCTGTACTGAAGGCTCCCTTGCCAATAATATGTTCCACTTTTTGTTTCTATTACAAATGAAGGTCAGCAGGCAAGGTAGCTTTCATTATAGTTCTTTCTTTCTATGTTATACAAACTAAAGAAGGGCAATATGGAAGATTCTCTTGACATCCGACATGTGTTTTAAATGGGAAACAGCCTTTACAACGCAGGCTGAGCCACGCGTGGCTTTTCCCCGCAAGCGTAACAACGCTTGCCTGAACAACGCACCTGCCTTAACCACGCATATGCGTGGTTAAGGCAGATAGCAGTCTTCCGGATGGGCGGGTAAAGGAAGAGGAAGCGTTCCAACAGGAAGCTTCGGACATGGACAGGTAAGTGGGGCTAGGGACAAGTTTGGGGGTAGTTTTTAGGGGCGGTGTTGGTTTTAGGGCTCAGGGCGGGGGGTTGGGGTAGTTTTTGGAAGGGGGCAGGGTTTTAGGGCTCTGGGTGGGGTAGTTTTAAGGGATGGGGCTGGGTTTGGGGGGGTAGTTTTTAGGGGCGGGGTACGGTTTTAGGGTTCAGGGCCTGGGGGGTCAGGCAGTCTTTTTAAAAGGGGTCAGGGTTTTAGGGCTCAGGGCGGGAGGAGGGAGTCGGGGTAGTTTAAGGGCAGCGTGGGTACATTTTAGGGTTCAGGGTGGGGGGTCTGGGTAGTTTTTGGTTAGGGGCAGGGTGTTAGGCCTCAGGGCAGGGGGAGGGGTAGTTTTAAGGGTAACGCGGGTATGTTTTAGGGCTCAGGGTGGGGGGGTCTGGGTGGTTTTTGGTTAGGGGGCAAGAGGTTATGTCTCAGGGCGGGGGCAGGGAAGGGGTAGTTTTAAGGGTAGGCCAGGGTCGGTTTTAGGCCTCAGGGCGAGGGGATGAGGTAGGGGGATAGGATTTTAGGGCTTTGGGCGGGGAGGGGAGAGGGTGGAGCGGTAGTGGTGATCTTTACCACGCGTATCCCTTTACCAATCATGCCTTTACAGCGAAATTGCATGGTAAAGTTATGCGTGGTAAAGAAATGTGTGGTTTAGACGCGTTCGTTGTTGGGATCGCATTGTAGAGGCACGCGTGGTTCAGCCATGCCTGCTTCTGTCATACAACCATTTTAAATAGAAGCAAAATAGGACTGTATTGAAGTCAAGGGACCCTTCAATATAGTCCGATTTTTTATTTCTCTCTCTGGGTTTAATGTGATTATGCTGCTTGAGTTAGGACATTTAACCTAGATCTAGTGGCTTTGCCAATTATTGTTTTATTAGGTGAATCACATTCCCCAGACCTTGTACATTGAATGATCAGTTTGCCACAGAGTTCCACGTAAGCTGCACACCTTTTTGACTTGGAGGGAGGTACAATCTCATTGAATGTAGCTTGTATGAACTAAGTAAATTATTGGGAATCAGCACAGCCTAAATCTCTCCTTTCCATGATACAGGGAGTGCCTGGGATTGGTGAACAGAGTTCACGATAGACAAGCCACACACCTAGTGTGTTTCAATCAGTAACTTGTAGGAATTACAGGCCGCCAAGATCTCAGTGTGTATAGTGAGACCCTTACTTTAACAAGCCTTAGAAAAGCTAACAGGTCTCGCCTTTGGCTTTGCCAATGCAGACCTCTCTACTTTGCCAATGCTTTTTGTTAATGCTGTGCAGCATCTGCAAAAAAGGAAAGAAAGAAAAAGTTCGATGATGTATACCAGTGCAAGCGTGGTGATGCATGTGCTGCAAGTGTGCGCCATGATGCTATTGGTTGCTGCATGGTGTGACATGTATGTGCTCAGCTGCCATAGTCCTTTTTAGGTCTCGCCTGGCGTTAGCAGCGCGCATGCGCTGCTCTCGCCATGCGAGCGCCTTTTGGAATCAATACGGATTCCAGATGTGCACGCGGACGGACAGAAGATGTGCACGCGGGGACTGGATGCTTTACTCGCGGTGTGAGACGGACGCACTATATTTTTCACACTGGCGGCGCTTTCGCTTGTTTTTAGCTGTCCCCAGGCCCTTTGCAAAGATTGTCCTTCGTTGTTCCTCTCTCCATGCTCTTCTCTTGTGGCTTCTGTCACTGTTGGCTCAAAACTTTGCACTTACAGATTTTCTTCTTTAATCCTCTTCTCCACCTTCTCTCGCCGGTAGTAGAGGCCAAACCCGCTAAGTTTTTTTTTAGTCCACACAAGCCACCCAGACTGCAGTGCGAGCCCTATCTTACACCCAAGATGCATTGTGTCCCTCCACTGACTGCCTGCCCGGTTGTAAACAGAGGAGAGATCTTCGAGGAGGAGTCCCGTGCTGATCGCTAAGTTGAGTCCAGGGCAAAACATGCTTTTATATAGTTCTGAGGCTATCGACACACAGCACTGCCACAGAGGCAGCAGCACACAGCACTGCAGCAGCAGCACACAGCACTGCCACAGCAGCACACAGCAGCTGCTACAGAACCATCAGCACACAGCACTACACACAGAACCAACAGCATGCAGCGCTGCCACAGAAACAACAGCATGCAGCGCTGCCACTGAAACAGCACTCCTTGCGTCGCCTGCCGCTCGTGAGCCTTATTCCCTGGCTCACTATACGACTTGTTATCGGCGCTCCGTTCTATTTAGGTTGGATCCTTTTCATGTTTTTAGGTTTTCACTCATTGCACTTGGCCATGTTTTAATGTTGCACTGTCTCTTTACACAGACTGCACTGTGCCACAGCGAGGCTCCTGCACTAACTTGGAACTCAACCTCTTACACCGACTGCCTTCCACTGGTCAGTCGCCATGTTTATTGAGCATTGTCTTGCAGTTAATTTCACCCTTCTCTTTCGGTTGTATTGATCATTCAACTAGCGACCGCACCAGTATCACAATCGCACCCTGCAGCCATGCCATGTTTGTTAGCTTGTTTCACACCTTGTGTTGCACACATGATTGACAGCTCTCCACGGGCGTGCAAAAAGTGGAGGATTTGGACTCAGCGGATATTTATAAGATCACTTAGATATTTTCTTCTTTAATCCTCTTCTCCCCCTTCTCTCGCTGGTTCCCCCATTTTTCTTCCCCCCCTTTCCCTCTCTCTTCTTCTAGTAGGCATTTTCGATTTAAGCATAAGGGGTAATGTCCTACATGTATCCAGAGAAGGTAGCGCCTCGAGGCCAAGGTGTAGGTCCTGGGCGGCTCCTGGTGCCTCTGCCCCCAGGTTATTGCAGCAGGGAGGAAGGGGGGGGGTGGAGAGGGGGGCTTCAAGAGAGGGGGAGTGAAGGCGATCATAGAGGAGGGGGAGTGGATGGTTTAGGCATTTTTGCCAGGGCTGCGGGTGCGCCCCCCCCCCCCGGTCCGGCCCTGGCTCCGCCCACTGCGGGGGCCACCTTCAAATTACAAACCGTTTCTGGTAGCCCATATAAAGGATCAACACCCCCACCCTCTAGGGGTTACAAAGTCATGTCATGTATGACAACAACAAATCAGCTGTTGAGTTCATTAAACAAGCACTTGCAATGCAATAGGTCTCGCATTTACGCGAGTTTCAGCTATTGGCATTGTAAATGACAATGCCTTTTATTTATGTTTTAAACACAAAAACAAAAATAAAAGGCATTGTTATTTGCAATGTCAATAGCTCAAACTCGCGTAAATGCGAGACCTTTTGCATTGCAAATGCTTGTTTAATTGACCATTTCAAGAGGGCAGACGCCAATCTTGGAGCAGTAAATGTAAACCAGCATTTGCAATGCAATTGGTCTAGCATTTACGCGAGTTTGAGCTATTGGCATTGTAAATGACAATGCCTTTTATTTATGTTTTGGTTTTTAATGCCAATAGATTAAACTCTCGCAAATGTGAGATCTATTGCATTACAAATGCTTGTTCCATTTCACATCACGTACCTTTCCAATGGTGTGAGTGAGTGTGCACTTTGCACACCCTCGTGTCAACACTTGGAGTTCACTGCCTCAGGACCCGTGATGCTGCAGCGCTGACGCACGATCCCTCTCAAAAATATTATACTCGAAAGAAGATATGCCGAAAATATACAACAGACAGAAGTCATAAATGTGCACATTAGCTGTACAAAAATACAATTATTAAAGCAATATTTTAATAATCAAATATTGCCTTAATATCGAGGATACATAAAATAAGCAGCAAAGTTATTTAAAATAATTTGAACCATTTGCAGTACCTCTGAGCGCATTCCATTCCGTAATTTTCTTTTCCTTTGGTGATATTGCAGCCAAAACCCACCATAAGTGTTCTCAACAGCCACACTCCAAATGAAATCATTGTGAAATTTCGGCAAAATTTCCTATTACCTGTAATTGCGTGAAATGCAAATCCATCCTTTTACGCTATATTTTTGATGCAAGGATGGTTTTCTCACTAAGAAATGCAAAAAAGCCAAATGACAGCAAACAACCACTGCTCCCATTCTATTGTTTCTATGTGTTTGTGGTAAATTTTTACCACGAATGGCGTGCTCGGAGTTAATTTTTATCCTTAATGGCATGGAATTCAAGAGCGACTCCACCCCCCCTCCTCCCCCGTCTGTCCCCTACTTCTATTCACACAAACAGATGTACCGACGGAGCGTCTTCCATTGATCAATAGTAAAACCTGTTTTTTACAGAGCTTAGAAATGGCAAAACTGTGGTGCAATGCACTATAGGAAAAATACATCATTATTATCAATAAAACGCTGCCAGTCACATGAACCTGCCAAAGCCTGTTACCCCCATAAAGCACTTTAGCAGGAGCTATACATTCTGAGCCCAGCATCCTTCACACAGGCATTTGATCTTAGACACGCCGCATCTAAGAGCAGCAATTAAAATACATGTCACCTAAAATACACATCAGTAGGGTGTCAAAGGGAGGAACCGACAGGAACGCACAAGTAGTAATCTACCAAGATCAGGGACACATCTCTCGTCTAGCATCGATCCCCATAGATTCAGTGGCCCGAGTAATCCTTTGAGATCCCAGCTGCCTGCGCACACACTGTAATCTTGGACACAGAGCTTCTGCTGCGGGCAAGTGAGCAGTAAAACACACCTGGTGACAGAAATCTATGACTGAAAGGTTTCGTGAATACATAATTTGATGCATGTGACATACATTAACCCCCACAACGTCCCCTTGTGTCCATGTAGGACATGTCCTCGCTGGGGGTGGAGCTTTCCGACATCGCTGCCTGGGTGTCTCCTGAATGATGCAGGAAAGCATGTTGCACCTGCAGTAGGAAAAACTCATTAAAGAAAGTAGTGCTTACAGGCTAAATAACACGTATTGTTTAAGAACAGAAGTAAAAGGGCCAGTAGCCATGGGAGGTTACAAATGAAGACAAGGCAGTACTAAGGAGGGACTAAAAAGCCGATTACTGAATCAGAAACCAGCATTTACGAAGGACAAAGACACAAGCCAGTGAAAAATATGGGTGGAGAGTGGGCGGGGCTGCTCTTCCATACTCCAGTACAGTAAGTCTTGCAGAGCAGCGCATGCGCACTGACTCTAGGCTCCAGGGCCGGTCCTAGAACTTCTGGGGCCCCGGGCGAAAGGGAAGATGTGAGGCCCCTCTAATTTGCATGTAACATCCAGTCGCGGCCGGCATGACTCGCGGGTGGGGGATCGCACGGGGGGGTAATTTAAAAATAAAATAAACTTACCTTCCCGGGTCTCGCGTCGTCTCTGCTCCTGACCTGCTTTCCTGCCTCTGACAGGAACAGGAAGCAGGCAGCCTCCCTCCCCTAAGCCAATCACAACGCTGCAATGGTAGCATTGTGATTGGTCGGGACGCCGACCAGCCAGGCGCCTATGGGGAGGCCATTTTCTCCATGTAGGGTGCATTGCAGCCTACATGGAGAAAGGCCAGAGTGCGCATGACTGGTTTGGTCGGCCCCGGAGGGCCGACCAAACAGTCAGCGCCCTTAGCAGTGGGCAAGGCACTCCTCCCCTGTCCTAAAGCAGACCCACCCGCCCCCAACCAAACACTTCTGCTTTCTCACAGTGCGAGAAGCAGAAACATAAAATGGTAGTTTCAGCATTTTGTGTTTCTGCTTCTCTGACTGTGAGAAAGCAGTGGGGCGAAGCTCCTCCACCCTAGTGGAGGAGCCGCCCTTGGTAACATCACAAGAAGTGACATCACAGAAAGTGACATCGCAGGAATATTGATCTTATTTGGCATCACTGAAGAGACCTAACGTGGATATCAGTAACATGGACAAAAGATAAATATACAAATGAAATAAGTCCATATATTTTAAAACTGTATTAAATGGATTACATTTGTCACATTGGATGGAAAAGCTAGGTGCAGGTCTCACAAAGATGTATACTATTTACTCCTCGTTAACTGATTGTTTCCAGATGAGTGCATGATACAATTTCCAGTTCTGCCTCATAAAGGGGGAGATCCTGTTGAGGTAATGAGGGCGGGATCATTCAAAATATAAAATGACACAAGAGAAACCTCTCACACCATGGATATAATTGCAAATTTCAAAAGGCTTCCTTATCTTTCTGTGCCATTATTGTGCTACCTTAGGATGACATTAATACTTCGTAATTTGTTTTAACGTAAATCCTCTCACCAGTATCCCACACGCACATGCTAAGAGACGTAGGACAATCTTTTTTGTGTGTGGGCTCTTTACTCGCCAGAATTATGTTAAGTGCAAAAACACAACACATATAGTACAAAATTACAAGACACCATTGCAAACAAATAAAGATTGTACATAAATAAAAAAGACTTAGAACAACCGAGACCACTGCTAAATCATACATTGACTTGAGGGTATGCTTCAGATTCAAGGGGTTTTCAAATCAACGTTTTTGATTTCGTGTTAGAACTGTAGGAAGTAGAAGTGGCCGCCTTTAGCGCTGGTGGAGCCCTGTGCGACAATGTTGGTGCCCCCCAATGACTCGCTCTGCCACGGATTCTCTCATTACCACCCTTTAACAGTGCCCCTCAAGTCTCCATAACCACATTCTCGCTCAGATGCATTTAATTTGATTTACAGCGCCACTGATACCAGTGTAGGGTGTCAGAGAACTTTATATCACACATTACAGAGACAATCAATCATACGTGTGTAAATCACAATAGGTAATGTTACATAAGACAAAGGACTAGGAGTCACATGACAATCATACTAGTAGGCAGTATAGTTTAATAGTGATTGATCTGGAGAAACACAAACTCTGAATTTAGAACGTAATACCATGGTTGAGGGTTCTCTTTAATAACCAGAATTGACTTCTGTCCAAATGAACCCTTTTTGCAACATTAGAATAATCAAAGACTGGGGAAAAAACCATAACGCTGTAATTTATACCTTGCAGTTTGCATGCAACTCTTAGATGACAGTTAATAGCTCATTGTTCTATGTTAGGATTTTGACTTATAAACTGCAAGTAACAATAGGATCTCTCTGACAAAAGCAGTAACCCACTGGCCTATTTACATTATGTGGACTTAGTGATCTGCATGGTACATGTTCTTTGCAGCAGGCACATTAACCCTCTGCGCTACCTTTCCACAAGTCAAAACTTCCACTTGACAAAACTCCATCTCTCTCTAGGAAGAACATTAATCACCGGAGTTATCATGACATTTTTATTGTTGCCGAAAATTGCTGGAGGCCAGGTAGGAGGCAGCAAGTGCTTTTAGAAACATAATATACTCGCAAACATGACGCCCCCACCCGAAGTCAGCGCTCAGTGCGATCTCATCGGTCGCACTGCCCTAGAGCCTTCCTGCTCAAGGGTCCTGTGACCTCAATGACAGAGTCACTGTTGCTCTAGGGTGTGCTGCTTCGTAGGCCTGCCCAAAAGACTTGAGGTGAGCTTCAATAGGGGTTGTAGTGGACAGGCCTTCAAGGTTAACCCACACTTGCCACCGCTATGGTCCACCTGCTGGTGCTCAGACACCATTCTTCTAAGGTCTTTCGGGGCCTTCTAAGGTCTAGCATGGAAATGTGCTCTCTCAGGAGAGTGGTCTGGTGGACTGGTCATGAAGGCTGAACCTGGTTCCCCAGTTCCAAATTCGGCAGCTCTGACCATAGTGCCACATCCTCTCCCCCACTGAACACCATACGGCCCCACTGAGAGAAACTCGCACTGCTTTCAACTACAACCCAATTGCGCCCCGCTATAAACACCTGGAGGCGACTCAATTCAAATTAGGCACTAGACAAGAGCAATATGCTGCCTAGAAAAAAAAAGTGACAACATCCTTGAAAAAGCAAACACTCATAAGGAATGTAAGATTAAGTAAAAGCATGTGAAATGTAAGCAGGAACAACATGGTTACCTTAATGCTTTTGCACTTATTATTCAGAAATCAATGAGTGCTTTTGCATGAAAAGTTAAGGCCATGACCAGTTTCAATGTCCATTGCTTATCTCCATACAAAACGTAAGCAATATGGTTTAAAAAGACCACATTCGTGAATACAGAGCCGCGGTATGCATTTTGTTTTCCAATCCGCCCATCAAGCAGGTATTGCAGTACATCCAGGAATGGTGCACTTCCCCACTCGGGGAAAACAATGCTGTTCAGAGAAAGACAAGAAAACAAAAGTAGCGCTTCACTGGCAAACTCTGTAAAGTGGCACTAATGTGTTTTGAGTGTGAATAAAATCAATCTGGCCCCTTTTCGACCCACTCTGTCTTGCTTTACTTATTTTTTACATTTTGAACCTTTTATTTCTCTCCATCCCAAGGCTGCACTTTGGAAGTGAAAAATGTCAGAAAAAAGACAACCTTTCCAGCAAAAGTGTTTTTATTTTTTGGATTCATTTCACAGGGGAACAAATAAAGGAAAGGAAAGAGGGAGTACTTGCTACAAGGCCCAGGGAAGGGGGCCCCCAGACCTGGACCTTGCAGCTTGCTATAGTGCTTAGAGGCCCAGGGAAAGGGGGCCCCCTCCCCTGGGCCTTCAAAGCAGTAACGAGGCATTTCGGCATTTCGTAACACTGCCCTAGCACCAGCAGTTCTACAAACATTTTAAATACACATTCCCATAAAAAAAAAATGGGTGATGCAAAAGTTAACAAAAGCCAGTTGATCTAGCTACTCCCTCCTCTCCTCGCCTTACCTGTGTCCGGCTGGTCCTGGAAACAAAGGGGCCTTCTGTCACCTAGCAACAAAATGCAGAAAGGGAATGGCCAGTCCTTAACAGAGGTGCTGCCCCGCCCCTGACACTGTGAGCCATAATTGCTGGCCTGGCTGCTGTGCCTTCCCACTCTGTTTGTCCTTTCCCCCCACCCCTGCACCCCCAGGAATGCCAACACGCCCTGACCAGCAAGGTCGACTCGAGACAAGGCGAGCAGCGCATGCGCTGCGTCGCTAGGCGAGACCTAAAAACGACCAGGTTGCAAATTGCTGAAGAATGTGATGAGGAGCGATGTGGAGCAGGGGAGGAGTCGGTGGAGGATGGGGGGAACGAAGTCAAGGTTGCCGATTGGTTTCAGAAGCAGGGGTATGGAGGAGCAACAGAGGAGTGAGGGGGACTTTTAATAATTACAAAAACAGGTGAAGAGGGTCAGGGGAAGCACAGAATAGATGTGGTGTAGGGATGAAACAACAAAGAGAACGGGGAGGAAAGTAGTACTGAATAGAGAGAGCAAGAATACACATGGAATCCATGGAGCACTAGAAGAAAAAGTACTTCCCTGAGTGCAAGGAGTAGAAGAATGCAAGTTATCAAATCAGAACTTAGAAAGGAAGAAATGCTCCCACTCTGTATATATTTTAATATATTAGAGACAATAAGTCTTCAACAACAAATGAGACCTAAAAGAATTAAAAAACAGTAATAGTATCTGAATTTGACTGCAACAGGACTGCTATACCAGCAAATTAGAACACAGCAAAGGAGCGGGAACTTAACTAGGCACTGAACATCATCCCGTGTAAAGATCAGAATTAAGGAAACAGAAAAAAACATCTTCCCTGTGAAAGATCGTACATTTATGTTCTCGATGCAAGAGGATGGGTGAAAACTACAAATGTTAGATTTAAAGAGCCAGTGTGCTTTCCTTTTTCCGGATCACGGCTCATTTTTAGGTCTCGCGCCTAGCGTTGCAGTGCGCAGAACTGCTCGCGCAGCGTGAGACCTCTAGAAAGGGCTTCTGAAAACGACCCACACGCTCGTGCGTGTGGTTTTGTTTTCGGGAGCCCACATTGGCTGTAGCGTGCGTTTTTTTTTAAAAAAACGGCACGCGATTGGGCAAAGGCGGGCGCATGTCCCGCCTTTGCTCCTCCCATTCCCGACGGTGGCCAGAACGCGCAGCAGCGCGCGTTCGCCTCGCTGCCGCGCTCCCTCCCCCCGCTCCTCTGTGGTGCGCGCGCACCACTGGTTGAATGTGGCTGTGTTTATTCTCAGACTCTCCTCTCGCGCATTTGCGGTGTGCTTGGTTCCGTCAGGGATAATGGCAGCCTGGGTCGCTGCTTGCAGTGAGTGGGTTACTCCTCCTCCTCTCTGCAGCGGGGGTGTGCTTATCCCTGCCTCTCTACCCTTCTCCTGTTTGCAGACCCTCTACAGCAGGAAGATGGCGACGGACGGTGCGAGCGCCGCTGGGGAAGGAGCTCTTTCCCCTGAGCCGGGGGAACCAGCAGAGAAGGTAAGCGGCCGGGCTCGGCTTGTTTCCCTTGGCTCTATTTCGTGTACTGTGCTCTCTGCACGGCTTGGCAGCTTACGAAGCAAGTTATAGCCTTTGTGGGAAGTTTGTAATTTGAGATCCTGTTGTTTATGGCAACTGATTCACTGTGTGTTCTCTGCATACGCCACAGCAGTAAAGATAACCATCTTTACTACGAGCCTAATTTGCACTTTATTATCCTGTCCCGTTGCTGTCTCCTTTCCCAACACTCGAGAAACTTTTCAAGCCTATCACACTAGTCCAGGCTACTTATGCATCCGCCCTTCTTATTCTGGTAAAAAGTATGAATACATTACAATTAGCTTACAGTATAAAGGTAGCCTAAAGACAATGTTACCCTTTGTGATAATGTAAAACAAATATGGACAAAATGGTGTTGCTTTATGTATTTTTTTTCGAGCTTGCGTTGATGCATTTAATAAATATATTTTTATTTTAAAAATATGTGTACAATTTACTGTTGTGGAAAATAAAGGAGGGGTGTGGCGTAATGGCCAAAGCTGCCGACTTCGTATCCCGGGTCATCTTAACATCTTGTGATTCTGGACAAATTACAAAATCTCCCTACCCTACCAAAGACTAATGTGACTTTGTGTAATGTAACTGGTGCTCATGTAAAGCACCCAATACCTTCGGGTTGAGTTTGCTTTGCATAAAAAACTGCTAAAAAAAAGGAAACACTCCCTTCAATTTTTGTATTGGACAGTGCTGCTATATCAAAAGCAGCAAGAGCCCTTTTCCTCTTCCATGTTTCTTCTTCTCTCTTTGTTTGTACCTAACAATATCTCTTCTTAAAAGAAAGTGCCGCTGCATTAAAGGGCACATAAAATAACTACAAAAAGAAGAACTGTTTCACATATACAGTACCCGCACTGTTTCAGATAGAAAGTAACTCTTTGAAAAGAAATGGTTTTGAATTTGCGTTTACACATTTGAGTAATATATTTTTTAATACTTACTTTATTTTACTTATATACTTTACTACAAACAAAAGGCAGTTATCGTTCTTAATGATATATTTAGTGTTAAATAGTGCTTAATTATATTTGAAAGGCAGCGTGTTTTTTAATGTTATTTATTTATTTGAAGGTGCAATGATTATTTAACATGGTAACGGAGCGCATTAATGTGCCAATAAGTATTTTAGGTGATACTCCGCCATATTACACTTCTCGCACACAGTACTTACATCTGAGAACGGGGTAAGCGACCACTCATTACTACTTTTTATGTGGACTAAACATAGGTAGAGCAGGATGGGTGGCGTTATAGTAAAATGAAATTTTGTCTCTTGCTATCTAGTTCTACATCCAGTGCATATATTTTTAGTCACCCTTATTGTTTGTTCATTTCATGTATGTATTTGATTGTAAAAGCCTTTATTTAAATTTTAAATGTGTGTAGGCAAATTGTTTCAGTACTTTTCAAATATGTGTTTGCATGTTGACCTTAAGTTATATTCGCTGAGTACACACTTTGGACGAGTAGATATTTTTGCATTAATTAGTGGCTGCTTTTGCTTTTGGATAGCTTGTTGGGATTTGCTGTTCTAATCCTACTCTGCCCATGTTTTGTTCATTTAGTCCGTAGCCTCCTTTTTGCAATTTCCCGTAATGTGAGACGCCCACACAATTCCACAACAAACAATTCCAATACAACACATCTCTCCCTCATACTTCCACCAACGCTATCATCTCTCCCCAACCACCCATTACCCCTCTCATCTCTCCATCTCCCTCACACTCCCACTACCCCCTCTCATCTCACAATTTCACTGCACCCTGTAATCTCTCCCTTACACTCTCCATCCCTCTCTATAATTTATGCTCACACATGCTACCTTCCGGTACCTCCTTGCGCTGTGCGCGGCTAAACCTCTTGCCTCCCCTTCTCCCCTAGGTGCCCCTCTCACTTGTCCCCCTCTCTCTCTCTCATACTATCCCTCACCCCTCTCTATCGCTCTTTCACGCACTAATCCTGCCTCTCTCATCTGGTTAACTTTAGCTCTTCGAGCACAATATCTTTCCAGTGCATTTTCTAGGTTTCCGTCCCTCAAACCCACGCTCTCTTCCTCTTCTTTGGGTGTCTTCTGCATACACAAACGCTCGCTCTTTATACACCTATAGTCTGCTATCCCCTGCTTTCTCTCTTTCTCACACACTATTACTGCTCCTCTCTCTGGAGTTCATTCACCACTTCGTGCACAAACAACAGATCCCTCTCTATCTTCCTTTCTATCTATTCCTTGCATCTCTCACCCCTATCTATTCACCATACCACATAATTCTATTACACAAATACACTACACACCACACAATACTAGCCCACACAATTCTACAACTAATAATTCCACTACACACCACAAACATCCACATCACTCCAAACAGAAACATATACTTAAAAGACATTATCAAATACAATGCCAAAAGCTCTAACTCTCGCAAATGCGAGACCTATTGCTTTGTAAATGCTTGTTATAATGGTCGAACTGAGAGGAGGATTAGGGACGCAGTTATATTAAATGCCTTCTTTTTCCTGTTAGTGTATTTTTCAATGAAAACATGTTTGGTGAACTCTAGCAGGTGATTGTAGGTTAATGCCTATGCTGTGCTGGTTGCTTGTACCTGATGTGCGTATAAGAGATGCTTGCGTTTCTTCTTTTCCCTGTATTAGATCTGCTTTCTGCCCCTGTGAAGCTTGCACAAGTGTAGTTCCTGTTCGCATTATAAAATGCAGCCTGTGTCAGAAGCAGGTGTTCCTTCTGTTTTGGAAGGGAGCAGTGAGTCCGGTCTCGTCTCTTCAGGGTATTTTCTCTTATTCTGACCATGAGAACTGAGCATAAGCAGACATCTTTTTGCTTTTATTGTCTCACATGACATCCTGTAGGGAGCTTGGAACCCTGAGGGCCCTACAATGACCTCTGCATCTATGAAGCAACCCTTTAACTTCAGTACCAGAGAGAGGGCGGTGCCAATTCACTCATTGGCTGCGTCTCCCACCGGGTTATTGTGACCTGCAAGAGATGACCGTTCTGTTATCGACCAGATGTGGCCTGGAAGATGGCATGAACACGGCTACATGAGCACACAGTATCTTGGGCGCTGTAACAAGGAAGTGCTGGTTTGTGAAGTTATGTTCATTTAGCGCTCCTCACAGCAGATATCTAAACCATTCCTTAATTAATAACAATGGGCGTGGTAAGTGGAAGCCACGAATTAATTCAAAACATGTTGGGGTCGAGCGAAGCCATAGCAGTAACTAAGCCCCCTTGAGGAAAAAAACAAATGAAGGCATACACTTTTTAGTTCATCGTTTTTATCGACTGCTCTTTCTGCACACTTGCATGCAGTTAAGGACCAACCGACCTTCCGGAAGATGCTTCAGGTCTGGTTCTTCTGGCTGACACTAGGGCATGCACAGATACAAGCAGGGACGGCTTTAGCACTGGTGCGCCCAGTGCAACAGTCTTTTTTGGCACCCTCCCTTCCTTCTCCATGAATTCCCTCACTACCACCCTCCAACAGTGCCCTTCATCTCTCCATAGCCCTCCCTCTGACATGCATTTAATTTTTTTATAGCGCTACTCATGATTCACTCACACGCAGGGGCATATTTATTAAGATATGACGCAGCGCAGCACAACAAGTCACCTTGCTGCGCTGTGTGACAGGAAAAGGGCAGGAATGCGCAGTATTTAACGTAATATGGTGCATTCCTGCCTTTTTCCAGCGCTAGTGCACAATGTGCAGCTTAGCACCAATGCAGGCACTCTTGCACCATAGTGCAAGGGTGCCTGCGTTGCATTTTCCTCTTTCTATGTGTGCAGCACACATAGAAAGAAGAAAAAAGGAGGAGAAATAAACATATTTCTCCTTGAAATGCCTCCCCTGAGGATACATAGCAGTTTTGATGCATTCCCAGGTCTACCACTTATGGCAAATCTGGAAATGTGTCAAAATCCATGGGTTTTGCATGGAAACACCCATGCACCACCCATGGAATGCCTCCCTGAGGAAGAGTAACGCAGCGGTTTGCGCTGCGTTGTGTTACTCCAGATTTATCAAGCCAATCAGGGCCACGCAAGGGGGTCTTACTTGGTTTGATAAATTGCATCTGAAGGGTTGCGTCACTTTTGCAATCCGTTGTGTGGCGCAAAAGTGACGCAACCCCTTCATAAATATGACCCTCCATTTGTGATCTGCTTGGTACACGTTCTTTGCTGCAGGCACATTAACTCTCTGCACTACTTTATGATGAGTCAGAACTGCCACTAGACAAAACTTGATCTCTCGCCAGCAGGAACATTAATCACCAGAGTTATCTTGGCATTTTTATTGTTGCCTGAAAAGTACTGGACACCCAAGGAACTCTGCAGAACGTGCTTTTAACCCATAAGCTATTTTTCAATACAGTGCCCCCCGAGGTCAGCGCCAGGTGCGGCTGCACAGGTCTCACTGCCATAAAGCCATCCCTGGACACAAAGAGCCCTCTGACTGAACCAGTCCATAACTTACCTGAGAGTGTGAATAGACCCAATCATCGACACTAAACCAATCAAATAACATTAGGACCACACGCAAAACTTCCTCATTGCATCTATAATGACTTACAAACATATAAACTAAGGCCAACATTTACTATTCATTGATGCAAGGCAACGCTGCACCAGAGTTGCTGCGCTGCCTTGTGTCAAAGGGAGAGAGAAAAAATGTGCCATATTAACTTGTATATGGTGCATGTTTTTTCTTTCCCCGCACTGGTGCATTTTTGGCAGCCATGTGCCAACACACACACCCTTGCGCCACAGAGCAAGGGTATGTGAGTTCTCTGAAACATAGGTTTTGTCGTGGAGTTTATTTATTAATTATTTATTTAAAGGTTTTATATAGCTCTAGCTAGACCCGGAAGTATCAGAGTACTTTACATAATCGAGGGCAAGGCAATAATTAGTCACTGAGCATATGACATGCAACAATCGTAGGTTCAAGTATACATAAAATATATACACAGGAAAAATAGTTAGGCTGAGCAGGAGGAGTAAACAAAAATCAATACACAGAAAAACATTTGGCCATGAGGTTGGATTACTGAAATTGTGGTCAATTCGAAAACATTTAGAGTCCATGGAGAGCAAGACATCCAAGACAATAGAGGCTAAACACAAAAAAAAGAAAACAGCCAACTGATCAACTGAGTCTGAACTGAACAAGAGAGCCTATTTGAACCGAGTTTAGTTTGCTCAGGAGTTCCAGTATTTGTTGAGGAGATAGCGTTTTAGGTCTCTTTTGAAGCCAGGGAAGGACGGGTTGCATCGTAGGTCCCTCAGGAGGGAGGTCCAAATGCTGGGAGCATTACCTGAAAAAGAGCGAGCCTGGGTTGTTTTCCTTTTTATTTTGGGATGAACGAGAAGAAGTGTGGAGGAGCTTCTCAGAGGTCTGGTTCTTCCTGCTTTTGTGAGTTTGTTGTCTAAATAGTCATTGGAATATGAGTGGAGTGCTTTGTGGGTGATGCAGGCAGTCTTGTAGATGCATCTTCCTTCAATGGGAAGCCAGTTTAGGGACTTGAGGGCAGGCGTGATGTGCTCACACCGTTTAATATCTGTTAGGAGCCGGTTTAGTACTGATCTGAGGGGGCGAGGTGAGTTTTTGGAGTCCCTGTGAGGATATCATTCGCGTAGTCAAGTTTGGAGAGGACCAGGGATTGAACAACCCATTTTAAATCATATGAGGGAATGAGTGGCTTAATTTTTTTGAGGTGTTTTAGTGTGTAAAGCGCTCCTTTGGCTGAGTTTTTGATGTGATCTTTCATTGACAAGTTTTTGTCCAGGGTGAAGCCTAAGGATTTAGTAGAGTTGGATAAAGTGAGTGAACAATTCAGGGCCTTCAGGTCACTGATCCAGTCTTGGATTGGAAGGTGGTTACTTTTGGGGGAGAACAGAATATCTTCTGTTTTGCTGGGGTTTAATTTTAGATGGTTAGAGTTAAACCAAGATTGTATCTTATTCAATGTGGCGTTGAGATGTAGGATGTCACTGGGTGATTCGATTTTGTAGTAGAGTTGCATGTCATCTACATAGAGGGGGTGTTTGATCCCTGCTTGTTTCAGGATGATAGTAAGGGGTTCCATGAAGAGGTTGAAAAGTGAGGGGGAGAGGTTTGAGCCCTGGGGGACACCAAGAATGACAGGTGTGGATTTCGAGAGGCAAGACTTGATTTTGATTTGTTGAGATCGGTGTTGTAGGTAAGATGTGAACCATTTTAAAACTTGGCCATTGATACCGGAGCGGATCTTCAGTGACTCCAGTAAGGCTGGGTGATTGACTGTGATCTTGGGTGTCCAGATTACTACATGTTACCAGGGACTCTAAATTCTATCTCTCGGAAGGAATTTAAAGCAATTTGCATGACCCACCTTGAGAAAAATAGGCTAGCAATGGAAATGAGCAAGCCTGCGGTTGTTCAACATCAATTTTATGTCAAGACAGGAGGCTAGCATTATGCATGAACTTTTATTTCCCACTTCTGAGCAGCACACCTTTAAAAGCTCATGGAACCTTTTAAAAAAACATCACAATCCAAAAGAACTTTCAAATCCATAAATAACATCTGGCCTCCATCTTCCTCCTCTTTTGTTTGCTGCTTCTGAGCAGATAAGTATTGTTTATTGATTTAAATTTTGGTTTAACATTTTAAGATGATTTAGCTATGATTGATGAGGAATGTTGTAAAACCCAATTTATGGGTGTATATTTGAGTAGTATGTCTGTTTTCTGAGTTTTTAAAAAAAGATATGAAAGAGTTTGTAAGCGAAAATGATTGTTAACGTTATTTAAATATGATGGAAAATAAGTTAAATAAAGGTATGTATTTTCAAATGAGTGGTTAGAGGTTAATTTTGACCAGAGTGCGAGCGCGAGCGCGAACGCGACCGCACAAGCAAGTTAATTATTTTTATGGATAGGTATATGTTTTTGATTGAAATAGCTTTGCTCGGATTTTAAAATAAATTATTAAGATTGAGCGCGAGCGCGACTGCGAGGGAAGCGCATGCGCTGTAATATAACAGTTTGGGCGATTTTTGAAATAAAAAAGCTTGCGCTTACCGTGTCTTCATGTGTAGCTAACGGTAACGCGAGTAAGCTCGAGCTGAGAGCTTTGGCTGAGGAGAAGCCTGCGGAGTGACGCGTTCATGCGTGAGGCGTGAACGCTGATTGGCCAACAATGAGGGGTATTTTTGAAGAGAGTAGAGCTTGTTTTTAGACGCAAGTTTTTGTTTCTATGGGAATTGGCTCTTCGAGGCTCATTACCATGGAAACGTAAGTGTTTCGGCATCGCGACTAGGAGAGTCAGTTGAGGGAGATTTTGGACGGTTGAGATAGGTAGTTTAAGAGGAGAATAAGAAATATTTTATAATTAGAGATTATAGGAGTGTTTTAAAAGAGAAGAGGTAGAAAATAATTTTATTACAAGGAATGGAAAAGTCTAACGAAGAACAGGAGAAGATGATAAGGGAAATTATAAATAGAGAAATGAAAGAGTCTATACAGGAGTCAGTGAAACAGGCTTTAGGAAAGTGGAAAATTAATGAAGAGGAAGAATATTTCTCAATTTCAGAAGAGGAGAATGAAAGAGGTCCAGGAGGAAAATGTTTCGCGAAAAAGAAACATTTGGGAACAAAAAAGGATCAGAGTGGAATCCAAAGCGGCTCAAAAAAGAAGGGTATCCGAAGCGATACGCAAGAGGGCCAGTTATACGCTGGAAGGAGAGGAAATGCGTCGGGAGATGCATTGAGTGATGATGATTTGGATGAATACATTTTAGACTTGGAATATAAGGATGGATTAGGAGAAGAAAATGAGAACAACGTGAAAGAGAAAGTAAAAGATACAGTGGTTGATCCCTTTGGTGAAGTGATGTTTAACCCGAAAGAGATAAGACATCCAAGAGGGAAAGATTGGTGGCCACTTGAACATGTGGCAGATTACATTAAGGCTAGGATGCGCAAGCCACTAGAGCTAGAGGAGAGAAATATTATGAGAGCTGAGTGCTCAAGACCAAATATTGAGGAAAAAATTACAATGACACCTAATATTGATCCAGAATTAATAACATATCTCTTCAAGATGGGAAAAGATCCACGGAAGGGGTTAGACCGGTCTCTGAAACAGTGTCAGGATAAGGTTCTTGACATACTAGGGCCTTTGGCAAAAATTTTCGATGCAGTGGAGGAAGCCTATTTATAGAATTTTGAACTGGATCTATCACTAATGCGTGGATGGTGCCAGAGGGCAATATGCTTTTTAGGCAATGCGAATGCTGGCATACTGTCAGAAAGAAGAAAAACTATCCTTATGAGGATAAATCCAAGATTAGGGAATCTAGCTTTTAAGGAGTCAAGTGAAGAAGCTAGAGGGCTTCTGTTTGGAGAAGGAATGGTGAAGTCTCTATCAAAATTTGTGAATACTTTCACTAGTCTCGATAGAGCACAATTTAATATACGTAGAGTTTTCAGCAACAACAGTGGTTTATATGGTCGGGCCGGTAGAAGAGGGCAAGCTACTGGCCGAGGAAACTACAGAGCCCATTACCAAAACCAAGGAGGACATTTTGGAAGAGGACAGAATAATTACAACTTCTTTCCACAAAGAGGAAGAAGCAGGGCACGTGGTTTTAGAGGAAGAGGTCAAAGCCAGTAGCAGAATCATAACCAGGGTGAGTATGAAGACTGGTATTTTTTCTATCCCGAAAAATGTTGGAGGAAGATTAAAGTATTTCAAAGAAAAATGGAAGGAGATATCAAAAGATGCTTGGGTTCTGGAAACTGTAGAGGGTTTTCGAGTAGAGTTCGTAACAATTCCTTTTCAGGAAAAAGAACCTATGGAGTTAAGGTTTCAGGAAGAATTAATGTTAATAGTGGAAAACGAGGTACGTATGATGTTAGAGAAGGATGTAATAATTCAAGTGGGGGAGCAAAAGAAAGGATTTGTAAGTACTCTTTTTCTGGTAGAGAAAAAGGAAAAGGTTGGAGACCTGTAATAAATTTAAGAAGTTTGAATCAATATGTGAATTACCGACATTTCAAGATGGAGGAATTCATCTATTGAGAGATGTTCTGCAGGAAGGAGATTGGTTGGTGAAGTTAGATCTGAAGGATGCTTACTTCACTATTCCTATTACAGAAGAAAGTCAGAAATTTCTACAGTTCAGGTGGAAGGGTCAGTTGTATCAATTCAAGAGCCTTCCCTTTGGACTTTCATCAGCCCCTTGGTGTTTCACCAAGTTGATGAGGTCAGTAGTGGGTTTTTTGCGAGAGAGAGGAATAAGGATGATAGTTTATCTAGACGATATTTTGATAATGAATCAAGATTTGGTTGTTGTAAAAGAACAGTTGATGTTTGTAATAAGCACTTTGCAAGATTTGGGTTTTTAATAAACTTAGAAAAGTCAGTCTTAGATCCAGTAAAAAGGTGGAGTTTCTTGGATTTATGGTAGACACAGTAGCGTGTCAGTTGTGTCTTCCGGAGAAGAAGGTGAAGAAAATAAAACAGGAAATACAGAAGGTGTTAAACAAACAGAGAGTTTCTTTGAGGAATCTGGCAAGGGTGATTGGTCTGTTGAGTTCGTCAATTCAGGCAATTTTTCCAGGACCTCTACATTACAGAGCATTACAGCGTTTGAAGAAAACAGGGCTGTGGAGAGGTTTGTGGTATGGAGACATGGTAGATGTTTCTATGGAGGCAAGAGAAGAATTGATTTGGTGGAGAGAGAACATGGAGGCATGGAATGGAAGGGCAATTTTTGGGGTTTGCCCAGATTTTGTTTTGGAGACGGATGCGAGCAACTTAGGTTGGGGCGCAGTTGGTCTTGGAAAAGAGACAGGTGGGGTCTGGTCTCTTTGGGAGAAGGAAAGTCATATCAATTGTCTAGAGATGAGAGCGGGTTTGTTTGCCTTGAAGAGTTTCAAGGAAGGTTTGGTGGGAAGATCGGTTCTTCTCAGAATGGACAATGTATCTGCTGTGGCTTATATAAACAGACTGGGTGGTACTCGGTCGAGAGATTTGGCGGAGTTAGTGAAGGAAATATGGGAATTTTGTTTAGAGCACAAGATTGGTTTGAAAGCAGAATATCTTCCAGGTGCATGGAATGTAATGGCAGATTGGAATTCAAGGAATATGATAGACTACAGCGATTGGAAGCTGAGAGAAGAGGTTTTTATTCAATTGATGGAGAGCATGGGTCCACTGGAAGTGGACCTGTTCTGCGTCGAGATTGAGCAATCAGCTAAAAAGTATGTGAGTTGGAGACCGGATCCAGGTGCAATAGCAGTGGATGCGTTTCAACAAGATTGGAGAAGGTGGAAATGTTATGCTTTTCCACCGTTTTCAATGATTCAGAGAGTTCTGGTTCAGGTAAGGAAGCAGAAATGTCAGCTAGTGTTGGTAACTCCTTTTTGGAAGAGTCAAGCTTGGTTCCCTTCAGTGATGGAGTTAGCAGTGACAGAGCCTCTTGTAATTTGGGCTTTCAGAGGTCTTTTGAGGAATGTGGAAGGGGAGGAACATCCCTTGGTGGAGTCAGGTTCACTCAACCTTCTAGCTTGGAAGATATCAGGGGTTCAAGAGCATACACAGATCTTTCAGGAACGGCTGCAGAGTTATTGTTTGAATCTTGGGCACCAGGAACCAGAAGGAGGTATAGAGGTTCGTGGAAAGTGTGGTTTCGTTGGTGCATGGAAAGGGGGTTGGATCCCTTGGAAGCAGATGATGTTCAGGTATCAAATTTTTTAGCTGGTCTTTTTGAAAAAGGTATTTCTTATAGGACCGTAAATTGTTATAGATCAGCTATTTCAGCTGGACATTCTTTAAGTCATGGTATGACTATTGGTAAGAGTCCTTTAGTTTGTAGGGTCATGAAAGGTATTCGGGTGAAAAGGCCACCTGAATCAAAATATAAATCCTTATGGGATGTGGATTTGGTGCTTAAGTTATTTATGGCCTGGCCTAGTAATAAGTTTTTGGATTCTAGGCAGTTATCTTGGAAGTTAGCTACTTTGTTATGTCTCATTTCTTTTAGAAGGGTCTCTGATGTAAGGGCTTTGGAAATCTCACATAGATTTTTTCAACCAAATGGTGTAGTATTCGAAATTTGTAAAAGGACAAAGACTATGTCTAGTTCTGTGTTTTATCCAGAGTTTGATGAATGTCCAGGTTTGTGTGTGGTTAGATGTTTAAAAGAATATGAGAGCAGAATGTTGGAAAAAAGGGGAGATGGAGTAGATCAGGTGTTGATTTCTTATGTGAAACCGTATAAGGCAGTTTCAAATGCGACAATTGCTAGATGGGTAAAATGTTCCATGAAGGAGGCTGGTGTGGATGTGTCTAAATTTACTGCACATTCTTTACGTGGAGCAATGGCAAGTAAGGTAAGCATGTTAGGTGGAAGATTAGAAGATATTATGAAGGCAGCTGACTGGTCTTCTGTATCTACTTTCAGAAGATTCTATTTTAAATCAGTTGAACATGTTTCTAAATGTGTTTTAGAAAGCTTTGAACATGCATAATGCTAGCCTCCTGTCTTGACATAAAATTGCGATTCTAATAGGTTTACTGATTATAGAATCGGGATTTTATTAAAGACAAGGAGGCTAGCATTATCCCTCCCACCCTTCCCTTGGGTGTGTAAATGATTTGTTTTATGAGATTAGAAATGTTATGTAGTTAAGGAAGTTAAATGTGATTAGAAGAATGTTTAAGTCATTATATGTTTTTTATTGTAGAGAATTAATTTTGGATAATACTCGTTTGGATTGAGAAGAAAAGTTGGAAGAGGCAAACGAAAAGAGGAGGAAGATGGAGGCCAGATGTTATTTATGGATTTGAAAGTTCTTTTGAATTGTGATGTTTTTTAAAAGGTTCCATGAGCTTTTAAAGGTGTGCTGCTCAGAAGTGGGAAATAAAAGTTCATGCATAATGCTAGCCTCCTTGTCTTTAATAAAATCCCGATTCTATAATCAGTAAACCTATTAGAATCGCAATTGTCAGTAATAACATATGACATTCAACCATATCTTTTACTTTGTACAGGGGGGTATGACAGATATGTTTTAACACGTTTCAGGTACGGAACATTTCATCGACTGATCAGCTACCCGGAGATGAATAACTGGTCTAGAGAGCTATGTTTGATGATCTTTCCCCACAATCAACTATTCATGTGATTTTATTTTGTCAATTTTATTCTAAGGAAAGATCCAGATGGATCCTACCTCTCCTGAAAAAGGGAGTTGGAGGCAATGTCGACCTGCTTTTTATACTTACAATTGTTGGATAGTGATTATTGCATAGGAGTTATGGCTGGTTTTTGAAGAATATACTGAGAGTTAGGAAAAGTATTAACGTGCATTCTCCTTAGGAAAGAGAAAAATATTGAAATATGTAGGATTGCTCTAATTATACCTGTTTACCCCCAACATAATCTTTTTAAACCAAATTTCTTCTATTTGCACACTTTTTTGTATCATCTACATTTGTTTTATATATAATTCATGAAAGGTTTTTAAATGTTTTTAAATTTGACTGCTTTTGTGATTTTATATGACTAAAATCGAATAAAGCTCTTTTTGATTTGATTTGATTTGATTGACTGTATCAAAAGCCGCTGATAGGTCAAGTAGGATAAGTAGGCAAGACTCTCCATCCTCTAAGGATCTATGCATGTCATTTGCAATATTGAGCATGGCGGTTTCTGTGCTGCAGCCTTTCCTGAACCCTGATTGGAAGGAGTCAAGTAGGTTGGAATCACCTATATGCCTGTTGAGTTGTTGTAAGACGCATTTTTCCATAGTTTTGGCTAGGAATGGGAGGTTAGAGATAGGTCTGAGGTTGTTGAGATCATTAGGGTCTGCCTTGGGGTTTTTGAGAATAGGTGTGATTTGACCTAGTTGGAGGGAGTCCGGTACACAACCAGAGGCGAGAGAAGTATTGATGATTTTTGTCCAACATGGGGCGATGATGTGGTTTAGGTTATGCACCGTTTTTGCAGGAAGGGGATCTTTGGTGTGTGAAGTAGGCTTTAAATTCGCAATAATATTGAAGACTTCTAGTTCAGTCATGGGTTTGAAGTCCGAACAATTGGTATTGTTTTTCAATTGGGTGTTAAAAAGGTTGTTGTTTGTTCCATTTGTGGTTAATTGATTATTAATAAGTCCGGGTGGCAGGACTGCCGTAGAGGGAGGTGTGTCAGTGAGAGTAGTTAGCAGGATAGGTAGGGTTGTGACTTGAAGGAAGGATTGCTCAATTTTAGCGATTTTGTCCATGAAGAAGCTAGCAATTTCTACACATCGTTTTTTAGAAGCTATTATTTTGTGTGGGGAGGAAGACGTGATTTGCCGCTTGACAATGTTAAAGAGCTTCCTGGGCCTATTCCTAGCATGGTCGAGTTGGATGCGGAAGAAAGACGCTTTTGCTCTGAAAATTTGATTCTTGTATGCTAACCTAGCAGTTCTGAGTAGAGTTAGATGTAATGACGATGGGTTTTGTCTCTATGACCTTTCTGCTAATCTGAGTTGTCTTCTTTCGTTGTTAAGATGAGAGTTACACCATGATTCTGATTGGATTGATCTTAGTTGTTTTAATTTGAGCGTTGCAACTTGGTCGAGAACTTCCATTATCACCGTATTGAAGTGGGCAGTGAGATCATTTACGTTTTGAGTGTGAGGGAGACGTTGAAGTTGTTCACAAATTATATATTCAAGATCTGTAGATGGGACTTGCTTGAGGTTTCTGGTCCACTGCTTAGGTTTGTTTGTTAAGAATGAGTGAGGTTTGACGATGGAATCGATGTTGAACAGTATGAGATGGTGGTCAGACCAGTCAATGGATACAATGGTACTGAGGGAGACCAGTTCGTTTCTAGTGATAATCACGTCTAGAGTAGAGCCTTTGATGTGGGTTGGTTCATTGCAGAGTTGTTTTAGGTCATTCATTTCAAGAAGGTTCATGAGGTGCCTGACTGTGGAGTTTTTGCTTTGTTCCAATGAATGTTAAAATCGCCCAAAAACACTTCCTTCGGGTCAGTAAGGGAGAACTGAGTAAGTAGATCAGATAACTCTTCAGTGAAGAGGGGGCGATCACAAGGCGGATGGTAGATGGTGTGAAGTTTGATAGTCGGGGAGCCTGTACCTATAAGTTCATCGCTGAGGTATTCAAAAGTCGAGTATTCTGCATTCTTTAAAATGGAAAGTTGAATTTTAGCTTTGTGGATTACCTCCGCCTGTTCTTTCAGGTCTGTCATGTCTAATGATGGAGTAACCAGGAGGTGTAAGTAGGTCAAGTATGGCAGTAGAATGGTCATTGAGCCAAGATTCCGTGAGGAAAGCGATATCAATTCCCTCACTGAGAATGGTTTCAGCGATATCTGTGGAGTGTTGTGCTGCTGATCTACAGTTGACGAGCATGCAAGATAGAGGGCAGGGATTATCCTTAGCAGATATTAGAGTATGAATGGTGGTGTATTAAGCAGGAGGTCTGGGCGAGTTAGAGATTACAGGGGTTCTATTTATGCCCACTATTACTGGGATTGTAGATGGAGGATTATGGACCATGGTCTGGGTCTTGGGGAGGTAAGATTCGCTGAGAGCATCCGCTTCCAGTGCGGAAAAAGGGCAGCATGAGTAGTGGGGCCTGTGGGACAGCCAGCATAGGGGAATGGAGGGCCAGGGGGAGGATTGTAAGGAAGTCGGAGAACCAGTATGAGGAGGCAATTTCCGACTCTTGTGTATGTGAGAGCAGGCAAGGATGGCCTGGTTTGAGAGATCCTGTCTAAGAAGCGCTAAGTCGGTAGCAAGAGAGTTGAGTTTATGCTCCATTCGGTTCAGAATCTGTGAGAGAGTGTTAGAGGTGCATCCCTCATTGAGGGTGGGGGAAAACTCAGTAAAACCTGCGTATTAGGGATCAGAAATCACTGCGCTATGGGGGTGATCTGTGTCGTTAGGACAAGGATTGAAGACAGTCTGATTGGGACGTGTAGGCTCTGCCTTGGGAAGGGGGGGAGTGTCAGCTGAGTATTTAGTCGATGATGCTCCCACCCTTACGTACAAGCTCTCTGTAACTAATCCAGATGATGCCACTGCAAACCTAGTGATGAGGGCCCCATCCTTAGACCATGCAGCCTACATGGAGACAAGGCAGAGTGTGCATGACCAAACAGTCAGGGCCCTCAGCAGTAGGCAAGCCACTCCTCCTCTGTCCTAGAGCAGACCCGCCCACCTGCCCACCCCCAACCAAACCCTTCTGCTTTCTCGCAGTGCGAGAAGCAGAAACATAAAATTGTAGTTTTACCATTTTATGTTTCTGCTTCTCGCAGTGCGAGAAAGCAGTGCGGCGGCGCTCTTCCGCCCTAATGGAGGAGCCGCCCCTGCCATAGACTTAATCTTCTAGAGATGGTCGCACTACCCAAATCCTGCCCCCCACCCTTTTGGAGCACCTCTACTGGGACCAGCTGTAACATACATTCAAATTAAGCTCACACATATGAGCAGGCGACATAAGGCATACATTCCTATGCACAACCACTGCATGCCATCCTTGCATGCACCCACGTTTGGTGACAATCATAAGATCTTCCCTCCCCCTAGGAACCATCTCCATAGAGACTACCCTGGTCACACCCAGACCAACACACCGATATGTTGGCAATCTGTTGACCACAGACCACACAATACACCATGGCTAGCATGATAACAGTTGCACATTAGCGTTATTTCGTTTGTAATGTATGTGGTGTTTCGCTGCTCTTTTTTGTTTGGATTTTAATGTGTATGATGCTTGACTGCTCTTTCTTCGTTTCTTCTTCACCTCTTTATTTGACTCTCATATCAACAAGATATTTATCTTTCTATGACAATATGATGTCGTACACAGAACTAACGGAATTGTCTCTTGGTGCTGAAATACTGTAGGTGATGATTTCCAACTTGAATAATACTCCTATTATTCATCTCTGAAGGATGGGAGCCTGAGATAGTTGTACTGTGGTTTGAATTTGTGACCCACAGATCTTGACAACAGTGACCAAACCAACCTACTATTTAACCAGATGCAACAATAGTTTTCTTGGTGGACTGTACTTTTCTGCTTAGTTATTTGTTTTACATAAAGGGGCATATTTACAAGACAATGACGCAGCGCAGTGCCGCAAGCAATTTTGCTGTGCAGAGCTGCGTCATTTTTTAAGTGTGGGAATGAACCATATTTGCAACAATACACCGCACCCCTGTGCCTACGTGAAAAAAGCAGCCTAGCACCAGCGCAAGCACCATTGCACCATGATGCAAGGGTGCCTGCGTTGCAGAGATGATTGTTGTTATGCAGGAAGGGACACCTTCCTACACAAAAACAATTATCAATGTCGTTTTGCTCCTTCTAAGTGTGCTGCAGAATGCAGCACACATAAAAAGAGCAAAAACCGAGGAAAAATAAAAGTATTTCTCCTCATTGCTCCCCTCATACTCCTCCCCAGGGGAGGCGTACGTTTTTTGGCTCTGCCTCAGATGTACAGATCCTTGTAAATCTGGAGCAGTGTCAAAAAGCAATGGGTGTTGCGTGGCAACGCCCACAGCAACACCCATTACACGCCCCTTTGCCTCAGAAAACTGCGTCAAGGAGGACCAAGGCGGTGTTAGGCCACGCAAAGTGCTTGGTGCCGTCTTGTAAATATGGAACAGGGCACAGCGTCACAGAGCGTCGCAAACAGTGACTCTCCGGTGGCGCAATGCCCTTGTAAATATGCCCCTAAGTGTTTATGAGGGGCCATAAAATGAACCAGTTTTCTGGTTGGATACCTGGGGCTTTATTACTGATACAGTGCATTTTACTTGTTCTGCCGCAGCGCACCTGTCAAAAGCTGCGCCAGGTGCAAACAAGGAAAGTGCGTCGTACTAAATTAATGCGCTGCCCCCAGGGCAGTCACAAACCCGCACTGCCCTTGGGGCAGCACATTCAGGTGAAATACGGAGCAGCTGCTTCAAATCTGCTCTATGTTTCACTGTGCAGGCGGCAACCCGCCTGCACTTTTAAGTGGGATTAGAGATCCCCTTGCAGGCGGGTGCAGTGAGTGACTGTAACCGCCTGGAGGGGGATGTCTGGGGGTCCATGGGACCCCTTGTCTCCCCTCCCCCAGAGGCCTGCCTTTAGGAGGCGCACTGAAAGTGCTCCATCTTTTTCTGGTGCAATTTCAGTACGCCTCTTAAAGGCATGTTTACCTCTGCACCCATGTCGGTAATACAGCGTGGGCACAGAGGCAAAGTGATTCTCTCATTTGGATGGGGCCACACCCCCATGCAAATGAGAGAACGCCCTCTCATGCTAGCGCTGGTGCAACATGTGCATCAGCGATATCTTTATTACAGAAGGGGATGCACAAGAGTCTGCAGACCCTTCTGTAATCCCATTGTGCTACGTGGACACTCAAAGCGGGCGCACACTCCTGTTGCGCCCCTGGGGCACAATGTATAATACGAGCCCTGTTTGTCTTGCAACCTATACCCAAGGCCACTGGAATTATGCAATTCTGCAACTGCGGCATTCGCTGCATAATTAGGGATTTGTCACATCTGGCAATTAATTGATCATCTGCTGCATAAGCTGCAGACTTTAACTAAAAATGAACGTTGTTTCTATCGCAAATGAAACAAAAGTTATAAAAACGCAGCAGCATGTGTTGCCCTTCGCAGGGGTTGACTGGTCATATTTTAGTAGCTTATTGCTGTGTTTGGGCGTTACACTGTCAATATTGAGGTGAAACCGTTGCCCATATAGTGTTATCACGTGAAAAAAGTAATACTATGCCAAAATGTGCAGCATTACTCCTCATGATTTGGCTTTTCGGGCCACATAATTTATTCAATCAGTCGCTTAATTTGGTTCTGCCCTGCACATAAATTCAGTGGCCCTGCCTTTATAGTTCCTTGCAGGGCATTCTTGCACATGGTAAGTGGCGTTTTTTTTTCCAAAAGCAACATGTTAAAATAAAAGCCATATTCCAGGCGCTAGTTAGTAACTAGCAGATACAACCACATAAGGGCGATTTGAGGGCAGAGTCTTTTTCAGACGCCCCCACGGCCGGGGTGGAGGGGAGGGGGCCCAGTCGCTGTTGCCTTGCGGCAGCGCTCGGCTAGTCTCTTAATTGTACATTCTGGTCATTAAAAGCTTTCTTCCCATGATGCATTCGAGTAGACAGCAGTTCAAGTCAGTTCTATGCAGCTGTGAGTCATCGAGCGAGGACCCGCGGTATGACTCAGCCCCAGCTCCCGAGTGATGGTGTTCCTTCATTCAGAACCGTCGAAAGGATGCTTAGCAACAGGTGCCTCGGAGCCGGCTGAAGGATGCAAACGAGCGCGCGCCAAGCCAAGTCCAAGCTGCCCCAAGCAGGCAGTGATGAACTGGTTGCCCCGGAAAAAATGGTTGCTAGGCCCGATGCCACTTTCAATACCGTCAAAATCTTGGCAGCTGCTACTACTACAGCTACAGTGACAATAGCCAAAAGCATTAATTGGAGAAGTTGTATGGCACATGTTCAGTAGTAACCTCACACACACTCGTACTGCACCCAAGCAGCTAGTTCACCAACACTCACAATGCAAGGGACAGTGAAATCTTCCCTTCAATGACTAACACAGTGACTCCAGACCACCATTTTGCTGGCAAACGACAAGCCTCACAACCGTGCGGAATTGCCACCTGTTTCCAAAAGCACTATTTTTGTTTTCACCTATTCACCAACAGGAAGACTTCTTTATAAAATGCTGTACTTTGAAATTATCTCAGAACAAGACAAAATTTGGCACACCCATATGTGAGATAAAGTGTTCCAGGGTCGGAGACGTCACTACAAGTGCTGGATCACAAGTTATAGGTCCTGATCAGTACATGATGGTGCACAGGCCAAGGGAGTCACAGCTGACTCACAGCTGGCTCTCTTGTGCAAGGAAACAAGAATAAAAGAATTTAACCACCAATCCTACAGTTCAGTTGTTATTCGTAAAGGCTTATAACTTGAAATGTTATTGTGAGTGTTCACAATAATAAGGCATGACGCCAAAATTACCAATCAGTGCACGCATTCCCAGTGTTGTATCTACCCATGTTATGTTATGTTATGTTAGCGTATGTGTAAAGCGCATGGCTGCCGCAGCAACGGGGCGTCCCAGCGCTAGTGTTGACCACAGAGTGAGGAGACAGAGGGGGATTAGCATTGGGAGAAGAGCCAGGTCTTCACCAGCCTTCTGAAGGTAAGGTGATCAGGGCTGCTTCGGATGTGGGTGGGGAGGGAGTTCCAGAGGGCGGGGGCCAGCAGTTTGAAAGATCGACCGCCCGCTCTGGCCCTCAGTATCCGGGGGACTCTGGCCAGATGCAGATCTGCCGAGCGCAGCGCACGTGTGGGTACGTATTGGGAACATAGATCACTCAAGATTCTTGGGCCAGTGCCCATAAGGATTTTATGGGCGATACAAAGCGTCTTGAAGCACACTCTCTGTTCTAACGGAAGCCAGTGCAGGCGACAAAGGAGTCTGGAGACATGACAGTATTTGGGGAGGGCAAAGATAGCACGAGCAGCCGCTTTCTGAACGCGCTGCAATCTTTTAATTGCGGATTTATTGGCTCCCAAAAATAGCACGTTGCAATAGTCCAATCTGGCAAGGATTGATGATTGGATGATTGTCGCTTAGCTTTCATGGCTGCAGCTGAATACCAGTGAGTCATCAGCAACAAAGGCATAATGGAACAAGGCACAATGGGTGTCATTCAGCTGACAGTGACTGACTGAAGCCTAACTCTGTCTGTCGATCAAAGTCTCAGGCTTGACTATATGGGCTCTGGTTAGTAATGGAGAACTTTATTTCTGATATTTACCTGAGAGGAAATGGGGTGTATTATATGGTGTGATGTGAGGCCTCACTGTGTAATACAGTACCAACCCTTCTAGGACTAGTCAGGCTTTATTTGTTAAACCATAGCACTATCATGGGTAGCTGTGGCTCCGAGCTGTCAGGCTTCAACAAAGGAATTAGTGCAAAGCGTTTAAAACAGCACCAAAACAATTGGCGAAGAAAGAAGCACGACTCTCAAGAAATCCAGCACCAAGTTATAAAAATAGACTGTATTTGTATGAATTTATAAACACCAAAATGAAAGAAATCCGCCACTGGGTTCCAGAGATATAGATTTTTAAAGAAACAGCAAATCACAACTTTTCACTTAACTGTGAACAAGCACTGGCAAATCCAACAAATTTGACAGCAAATTCTTTAATGAAAACTTTGTTCAAAGTGAAAGGCTGTTACTTAGAGTTTCTTTGGGTGGCAAACTCCAGCAGGTAACCAGTCAAGGGGGCCAGCAAGGTCTGAAGAAAAAATTACCATGACAAAAAAAGCAGTTTTCAGCCCAGTTTCAGTGTAAGTGGTCCCTTGCCATTGACTTCTATGGAGTGGTCCTTATGCAGGGGATACAGGATGCTGAAGATGTTCGAGGATGCTGAACATGCTGTATGGATGACAGGGGCCTTCCTGGGGGCACTCCTTGGTGTACGGTCCAGGTGGGGCGACTTTGGCCACAGGGGTTGAGGTCCCTCAAAGTCCTCCTTGGTCCAGCAAAAGTCCAGTTTCCACTGGGCTGAAGGTCACAGGGCACAATGAACTCAGTGGTTTCCTTCTTTTCACAATAACTCTCTTTCTCAGTGACCAAACTGCACTCTAAAGACTCTCCTGGGTACAGCAGACTTGGGTGCAACTTCTGAGCATCGGGTCTTGGGCTACTGGGCTGTACCAAGACGAGGAGCAACGATCTGGTGATCTGGGCCACCAACTTGCCCACACAGGCTTATTCAGCTTTTGTGGCCCTGTTCTGCAAACAGGAAGTCAGCCAATTGACTGTTGTCGTGTCTGTTTCTGGCTGGGTTCGAGGGACGACTTCTCCACGAGCAGGGCACAGCAAGCACAGTCCTTTCCTTCGCTAGCCCAAGGAGTAGCAGGTGCAGGCTAACTTTGGTGCAGTCTCTTCTTTGCTGGTTCCAAGGTCAGCATGGCAGCCCTTCTTTGGTCCTTTTCTCCAGTCCAAGCAAGATGTGAGTTCTGGGTTCCAGGATGCCCCTTTTATGCCAAAAAGTGCCCTTAGGGGAGGTTGTGGTCACGAGCCAATGGGCTACTAGGTTCCCTCCCGCCTGATGACAACTTTCTGTGAAGTCTAGCAATCCCAGAGTGTTTTATTCTGCCCTCTCCTAAGATATCAGGGACCCTCTCTTGGTGTGTGGAGCTTGGTGGCTTGCCCTAGAGGTGGGGCTACCTGGGGGCTACACGCGCATTGGCCAGTGATTCCCCCTCTCTCTCCCCGACGCCAACCTGTTTATTTGAACAAAAGAGCAGCCCCTTTCGAGAGTGCACCGGTTTGGCTGTGTTTCCTCTCTCTGTCTCCGACACCAACCTGTCTACCTGAGCAAAAGAGAAGAGTGTTCACCATTTGCCCTTCAAAGGTGGTATTCCCTTTGAAGCTTGTCTTTTGGGCTAACGCCCGTGTGGGTTCCTTCCAGGAGAAAGTAGCACCCCCTCCAGCTGCAGGCCACTTTTGTTACCTGTCCTGGGAACCGTCGACACATCTTCCCAAGCAGGCAGAAGGCTGTCTCATGGCCAGCATCAGTAAATGGCCACTGGAAAACTGAGCAACAGAGTGGCAACTTTCTAAAAGTTGCATAGGGCAACTAGTTACATTAATTTCGACTTGGGCATCCAGTCAGGTTTAATGCAATGACATGTTTGATACCTTGAAGTACCATCTGTGGCAGTCTCATTCATATGTTAGCATAGCTGAGATGTCAGTGTGTAAATTTTCAAAATTTAGCAGACGTTGTTTCCTGAAATTATTGTCTATAATATATGTTAATTATAATTAGATACTGCTGCAAGGGTAGCAGCCAGACTCCTCCAGAACACAAATACACTTGAGCTGGCAATTTGCCACCTGGAGGCTTCAAAGCTCGTATATGGCGAAGCTGGTTTCTAATGTGAAGGCAGGCGCTTCAGCTGTCTACATACAAAAGAAGAATTCTTTTTATTGTACACATTGTACTTTTTTTAAATGATGAATGTATGTTTTTAAATATAAATGGTTTTATTTATTTTGCATAAACATTTGATAACATAAACTATACAACTATTTGAATAAAAGATAATTGAAAATACATTCCTTCGAATATTCATTTTTATGTTTGAATTTTCATTATAGATGTTTTTTGCACATGACTGTAATATTTAGCAACCTGGAAAAAATTGCTTTGGTTTATGTAATTTCTGTGTATGGCCTTGACTAATGAAATGAATAGGATCTAGATGTCCTTTTTTTAGAACAAAAGGAAAAGGGAATTCTGTTTGTGTTTTTACATATATACCCATCCCTTTTCTAAGTACTAGGGTATCTCCCAAAAACCTTTGTGTGTCCGTCTCATGGCACATTTCCAATTTACTTGTGTTCTTCCACTGCTCTGTTTTACGGAGCTACTCTTTTATTTTTCCTTAAGCACTCCATGAGAGTGCATGAGTTTTCAAGCCGTCTCCCTAGTGTGCTTCTCTTCCCCCCTTTGCTTTATTTTACTCTCTGCCATCTGTCTACTTCTCCCCAGCCACCTTTGTGATGCCCTCTCCCTTGTTTGTTTCTCCCCCCACGTTGCTTTACAGCCTGTGTGCTTCTCCCCCCAGCTCCATGATGCTCTCGCTCTTGCAATTTGCTTTTCTAACTACTGCGCTCCACATTTCTCTGTGTTTCTGTGTTCCCCACCTGCACCTTCCTTGTTGCTTCCCCCACCCGCACTCCTGTGTTGCTTCTATCCCCCACCCTGGCCCCTCATGTTGCTTTCCCCCACCCGTGCACTACATGTGGCTTCTGATTCCCTGTGTTGCTTCTGCCCTCTTGCCCTCTGTGTTGCATCCCCTATCCCTCCACCCATTAAAAAAAAGATTTTGCATTTTTTTCAATTTTTATTTACCAATACCACTTGGTTCAGTGAATAGAAAGGGGAAAAAAGCACCCGCATCATTTTGTAGGTATCTGCATGTGTGGTATACGCATCTACAAAATGAGTCGGGTAGCCACACCATAGACTCTTTTTATATAATTCTTCAGCCATGCTGCACAGCATCAGATATGCTGTACAGCATGGCTAAAAATTATTGGCAAACCCAATAGGTCCCAAAGGCTAATCATCCATCTGCACAGGAAGTGACATCACTGGACTTCCCATCATTCATCTGCACAGGAAGTGACATCACTGGTTTTCCCCCCACCGTACTCTGCGCTCCTCCCTCCTCCCAGGACCTATTTAATGGCAGCTGCAGTGCGGGCACACAGTGGGCGCACCAATGGCGTGTATGAGTGGTGCCAAAGGCAAGCCCATCTGCATCCGTCCGCACCTGGATCGCGCCCAACACCAGGAACCCTGGTTCTTCCCCTACCCATCGATACCCTTATGTGCTCCTTCATGCTCTTCACCCCAGGTGCCGCTCGCTGCACTGCTGCCGTACCACATCACAGAACACAAAAGAAGCGTTCACTTGCACCTCCTGCAAGTTCTCATGCACTATCCCACACCTTACATCCACCACTCATGCACCAACAGCACCACGCACTCCACTCGCTCAAACACCACACAACCCAAACAAAATACAACACTCTCATGAATACTCCTCAACACCTTCTCCAGCCCCATTTCAACACTTTCATGACACCTCTGGCAAACATCACCAAAGCCCACGGACTCAACATCATATCCTATGATACACAACTCATCCTCTCCATCTTTGAAGACACCATCAATACCAAGACCAACTTCCACAGCTGCATGACAGATGTCGCCAACTGGATGAAGGACAACTGCCTGAAGCTCAACATGGACAAGACAGAGGCATTGATTTACGGAAACAAAATCTCCCTATGGGACACATCCTGGTGGCCCTCAGAACTTGGACCTATTCTTACCCCCACTGACCACGATAGGAACCGAGGCACCATTCTGGACAACAAGCTAACTATGATGACTCAGGTCAACTCCCTCTCCCCTCCTCCTGATTCTTCAGCCTCCGCATGCTTTATAAGATATTCAAATGGCAACCCCAAAGCTCAAGATGCACTATCACGTAAGCCTTAATCTCCAGCCGACTGGTCTACAGCAACGCTCTCTATACAGGGATCGCAGCTCAACTCCTCCGATGACCAAAGACCATACAGAACACCGCAGCCAGACTCGTACTGGACCTCGCTAAATGAACTCACATCACCCCCTACCTCAGGGAACTCCACTGGCTCCCTATACAGAAAAGAGGCCAGTTTAAGCTCCGGACACATGCATACAAGGCCCTACACAACTACGGACCAGCCTACTTGAACCACCTCCTGAATTTCCATCAGCCCACCAGACACCTCCACTCTATGTCCCTTTCTCTAACCCTCACGCCCCACATCCGATGTAGCACATGCAGAGGTCACTCCTTCTTCTACCTAGCAGCAAAGACATGGAACGAGCTATCCTTTCATCTATGGACCTCCTCATCTCTTCCAGAGTTCCTAAAGTCCCTGAAGACCTGACTATTTGGCTAATCAACTGGACCCAGCCAGTGCCTGGATACCTTCACGGATGGCAAGTAGCGCTATATAAATCTACTGATTCAATCAATCAGGTTTCTTATAAAGTGCGACTACTCACCCATGAGGGTCTCAAGGCGCTGAATGGGGGGGGGGGTCTGCGATTCAGTCGAAGAGCCAATCTTTGAGGTCCTTCCTGAATTACGGCAGTGATGGTGATTGCCTGAGATGCAGAGGCAGGGAGTTCCAGGTCTTTGCAGCGAGGTAGGAGAAGGATCTTCCTCCAGCCATGGTCTTGCAGATCTGTGGGAAAGCGGCCAGGGTCGGTTGGGCGGAACAGAGAAGTCTGGTGGGAGTGTAGAAGGAGAGGTGGTGGTTGGGGTATGCAGGTAGCAGGCGGAGCGTGTGGAAACAGGTGGATGAAACAGCGTTGATTTGGCAGTTCATTGAGAGCAAGGCTTCCAGGATGATTCTGAAGTTTTGTGCGTGGTCCATGGGTGTGGGGGAGGGGGTTCTGAGCGCTGCGGACCACCAGGAGTAGCCCCAGATGGAGGGGGTGGAGCCCAGGATGAGGACTACGGTCTTGTCTGAGTTAAGCTTGAGGCAGCTTTCCTTCATTCAGGTGGCGACTGCCTTCATCCCATTGTGGAAGTTGCTTTTGGCGGATATGGGTTTATCTGTGAGGGGGAGAATCAGCTGGGCGTCGTCAACGTAGGAGACGATGTTGAGTCTGTGGCTTCTGACGATGGCTGCAAACTGGGCCATTGATTGATTGAACACCCACTTGCTCATCATACATGCCACAGAGATATGATACTTACTGCACAACGACACTCCAGACCTGCTCTTTCTCAATGAAACATGGCTGAACCCAACCTTGGCACCAGACATCACTACCCCATCCTCCCTGTCTACAAGATTGTTAGGCAAGACCGTCAGCACAAGCCCAGAGGTTGAGTCACCATCATATTCAAAGATACCATTAGCTGCACTACCTACACAGACACCCCACCTACAACACCTCACGTTCAAGGTACACGTCACAGCCAACTTCTCCCTGGGCAGAGCCCTCATATAAAACCCCCCTGAACCCCGCACCAATGTTGCCAGCAACATCACGGGCTTTGTTGCATCCCTCATTATCAAAGCCAGCACCTTCATCCTCCTCGAAAACCTTAACTTTCACGTAGAAGAACGCACTGACATAATCTCTATGGCCCTTCAAGAAAACCTTGAAAACCTTGACCTCACCCAGCACATTACCGAACCCACCCACACCACCAGACACCTATTGGACCTGATTTTCTCCTCAATTAGAAACATCACAGTCACCAAGCCAGCAACTATAACCTGGACAGACCACACCCTCGTCAGTTTCAGTATAAACATCCCGCACCATCACAGACCTATCTCCACAGGAACTGCCTGCTGGAGCTGGAAAAGCATCTCAGAAGAGAAGTGGGCTTCCACCCTCTCCGAGCATCGACCTGAGCACACCAGCAACTTTCTGAAAGCCATCAAAACTTTGAAGAGCTGGAACACCGCATGCTCTGACACCTTGGTTCCCCTCAAGCGCGATCCAAAGGCAAGAGCCTGACCACATTCCAGATGGGACTGAGAGGAACTCAGGCTGATGAAACCCCACTGCTAGCAACTGGAGCGCAAATGGAGAAAAAATCAAGACACAGCAGATAAAGACATCTTCAAATCAGCCCTAAGATGCTATCAACAGCAGATATGGAACACCAAGCGCACAGCACTTGCAGATTGCACTGACGCCAGCACTAATAGCAGCAAGGAAATCTTCACCTTCATCAAAGATTTTACCACGCCTCCTGCCACCTCCAACACATCACCCCCCTCACAACACCTTTGCAACAAGATCTTGGAATTCTTCTGTAACAAAATCATCTCCATAAACAGCAACTTCGATCCTCTCTTGGACCCCCTTACCATTGAAACACAACTTCCCATCACGTCAGCCGAATGAACTCTGGCCTCGAGACCTTTCGTCACCACTGTTGAAATTGCTGCACCATTAAGACCATCCACTCGGAGGCTCTATCTGACTATTGCCCTTACCACGCCTTCACCAAAGAACTCCTACCAAACAGTGAAGCACTAACACCTATCCTCAATGCCTCCATCGACTCAGCCACATTCCCGGACACCTGAAACATGCCACCAGCATGCCACTGCACAAGAAACCACCCCATGACCCAGCCACACTTTCCAACTACAGACCCATATCCCTCCTAACATACTCGGCAAAGGCTTTACAGAAACGAATCAACCGATGCCTCACTGACCGCCTTAAAATCCACCACCTCCTCAATGCCACACAGTCTAGATTCAGGCCCAACCACAGTACAGAAACAGCACTTCTTGCCGCCACACACGACATCCGCATGTTCCTTGACAGATCCACTGCAGCTCTTATTCTCCTGGATCTCTCTGCAGCATTTGACATGGCCTCACACCCCATCCTCATCAGGCACCTGCCCAAGATTGGCATCCAAGGACACGCTCTCCGCTGGAAATGCTCCTTCTTAACAGATAGAACACAAGCTTGGCACCTTACTCCTTGGAACCCCTATAGTCATCTGCGGAGTCCCTCACGGCTCATCGCTCAGACCCACTCTCAATGCATACATGATGCCTCTGGCCAATGTCATTCAAGCACAGGACATCAACATCCTCTTTAATGCAGATGACACAACTCATACTCTCCCTCTCGGACAAGGCCCCCAACACAAGAAACAAGTTCACCGCCTGCATGACTGATGTCACTAACTGGATGAAAGCCAACTATCTCAAGCTCAACGCGGACAAGACAGAAGTAGTGAGCTTCCGCAAGAACACCTCACCATGGGACTCCAACTGGTGGCCAGCGGAACCCGGGCCCACACTCAGAACCCATGCCAGGAACTTTGGAATAATCACCAACAGCAAACTGGACATGACTGCACAAGTCAACGCCGTCACTGCATCCTGCTTCCACACCCTGAAGATACTGAGGAAGATCTCCAAATGGCTCCAAAGTAACACAAGAAAAACTGTCACTCACACCCTAGTCACCAGCAAGTTGGACTATGGGAACAGCCTTTACGCCGGGATCACAAAGCAACTCACTAGAAGACTACAGACCATCCAGAACTCTGCAGCCAGAATCATCCTCAACCTCCCACACAGAACTCACATTACACCACACCTCAGGGAACTACACTGGCTTCTAATACACAAACACGCTCAATTCAAACTCCTCACACACGCATTCAAGGCACTCTACAACTCAGGCCCCACCTACCTGAACAGTCACATATCCTTCCACCAACCATCCAGACACCTCTGCTCCAGAGGACTCCTACTCGCCAACATCCCACGCATGCACAGAACCAGATCATGAAGACAATCATTCTCTTACATCGCACCTAAAGCATGGAACGACCTCCCTTTCCACATCAGAGCCTCCTCCTCTCTTCTTGAATTCCGCAAGAATCTGAAGACCTAGCCTTTTAATTAACCAACCTACCATAAGTAGGGCTAGGCATATACACCTGCTCAGCACCAGGATGCACTTGCAGGTGATTGTGCTATATATATATATATATATATATATATATATATATATATATATATATATATATATATATATATATATATATATATATATATATATATATATATATATATATATGTTAGTTTAGCTTCGGCAGCTTTCATGTAAATCCACCCAGTAGAAGTAAAGTTATAATAGGTGTAAAAAACATGCATTTTCTATTTTCAGTCCCATAGGAACTTTGCTCTCCAGTGCAACAAAAACAGTGGTGGCTGCTAGGGAACGGTGGTGGGGTGGCAGGGGGGTTTAGAAAAAAAGAAAAGATGACTTATCTGCCGAACACCCGCCACCGCCTCTCATCCGTCCTCCCTCTGTTCCTGGCTCCCGGCAGCACCTAGGCTCCCAGACTCCCCTAGCCAATCATGACGCTGCTGTCGCTAGCATGACAGCAGCGTCGTGATTGGTCTGAGCAGCCTGGTTCGGCGCTCAGACAGGAAGTGGGAGCCTGTGCATGTTCTCCACCCAGGCTGTGCAATACAGCCAGGTGGAGAACATGCTAAGTGCGCATGACTGTTTGGCCTTTTAGGTGCCGCACTGTCTGTGCGCCTCCTGACGGCTTCTTTACCTCCGCGCCCCCATCTAGAATACGGCACGGGCCAAAGGCTAAAGGATTCCCTCATTTGCATGGGGCCATGCCCCCATGCAAATGAGGGAACTCCCTCTGAAGTTAGCGCTGGTGCTTTATGTGCGCCAGCGCTATCGGTATTACAGAAGGGGACACACAACAGTCTGCGGCCCCTTCTGTAATACCAAAGTGCCCCAGGGGTGCACAAGACGGGCGTAAACTCCCATTGCGCCCCCAGGCACTTCCGTAATATGGCCCTAGCAGCCTAACGCCTAGATGCCAAGGCAACAGAGGGCAACAAAGACACAGAGCTTGTCATCACTCCTCAAGTGCTTAAGAGAAGCCATGAAGGTTTTTGACTTTGTTCAACCTCTGTATATTAGAGATATGCATACACTGTATTTACACAAATCATGATTTAAATAGCACACATTTATTTTTTCACTAAATTATTATTTTTTTCTTTTTATTTAGCACTCTTCATTCCACTGTAGGGTGTCAAAGCGCTTTACATCACACACACACACATCATACAGAAACAATATATCATAAATGTAAACACTGTTTGGGGTTGTCTGTACTAATAAAACTTTACCACTACCCAAAGCAACCACTTTTCACTACCTTAGAATAGCGGCAGAATGACAAAAAAAGCAATAAGGTCCGGATTTACTAATCTTTCACGTAACACAATGCAGCAAGGCAAGTTGTTAAGCTGCATTGCGTGAAGAGCAGAGAGCTGAACTGAGCCATATTTACAAAGAGATGGTGCTGTTCAGCTCTTTCCCTGCACTGGCACACTTGTGGCTGCTTAGCACCAATGCAGACACTCTTTCAGCATGGTGCAAGGGTGTCTGCATAGTGGGCCTGAATGTTTCTGAGCAGGAAAGGGTACCTTCCTGCACAAAAACAATCCTTAGAGTTGTATTCCTCTGTATGTGTGCTGCAGAAGATATTTTTCCTCGTTACGCCAGCCTCAGGTAGGCACGCCAGTTAGGCGCAAATCCAGGTCTACAGACTTTAGTAAATCTGGAATTGCGCCAAAATACATGGGTGGATGCACAGTAATGCCCATCCCATGCTCCACCCATGTTCTGCCTCCCTAATGCAGGGTAACCCTCATAGTGCTGCATTTTGTAACTTTTTTTACCAAGTCACGCAAAACCACACAAATTTGTAAATACTAAAATAGATTCTGTATCAGGGCTGTGCCAAAAAAGTGATGCATCCCACACGAAAAAGCTCAGTAAATCTGGTCGTAAGGTTCTAAACCCATGCCTTGCAGTTTGCATGCAGCTCCTTGTTGCTTGTTTACAGCTCACTTTGCTACATTCGAAGGATTGCAACTAACGAATGTCAAGTAACAAAAGGATTCCTGTATCAAAAGTAGTAATACACCAATCAGAATAAAATATTAATCTGTGATCTGCATGTCATGCAATATGATTTTTGAACCAGGAACATAAACCCTCTGTTACTGTATGAGGCAAAAAGGTTATTTAGAGGAATCATAGATCAATCTACCTAGTGCATGAACCAGCAGAGTTATCCTATCATTGTATTATCCCCTAAAATTTGCTGGGCTTACAAATATCTCTGAAGCAGATGCCTTGACCCTATAACCTATTTCAAAACGCAGCCTCTTTGTGACCAATTAAGCCAGAACAGATTTATGGTCACATCTTTTCTTGTTGCCAATTTCTTTTTGACAGAGCTTTTAAAAGATAAATGTATATATTGACTTTGTGGGCACAGGGTATTCCAAAACTCTAGACACCCCCAAAATTTGCCACAATTAAAGTGCCAACTTTTATTGGATTGGAGATAGTGTTGAACCTCGATATTATGAGGCAATGTGTCCCCTTGTTAAGCAACTCCCAATGCACCAAAAATTCTCAAGGAAACAGTTAAGCAAATGGACCCACTCAATAACTGAATTCTAGATCAATGGAAAAGTTAAAGGGTTTTTGTTAGAAATGGGGTCTCTGGTTGGCAGAGCTATGCACCCTGTCCAAGTAGGGACCACCACTTTTGTCGGGGTAAGTCAGACACACACCCTAAATTAGCCTGTGCTCACCCTCTGGTAGCTTCGCACAGAGCAGTCAGTCTAAACTTAAGAGGCCATGTGTAAAGTATTTGTGCAACGTCTAGCCTTGCAGTTGGGACCCGCATTGTTGTCGATTCGGCACTGTGTCTGCATGAAAGAGCAATGCGTGGACTTCTCTCACGCGATCGGGTTGATGCGCCGGTTTTTGCAGGAAGACAGCTGCAGAACCCACTTCTGAGGTCCAGAACTGGAGGAGGCACCTCAGGCAAGGGTAGGACTCACAGATGCAGAGTCCAGCAGCACCAGCAGAGTTACAAGAAATTCTTTGTAGCCCTGAGACATCAGAAAACAGGAGGCAAGCCCTGGAGAATCTTGGGTTTAAAGATGTAAAGAGCAGGTCCAGTGGCTCTCACTGTCAGAAAAGAAGCAGCAGGCCAACACAGCAGTGCAAGTTGCAAAGTGGCAGTCCCTCCTGTAGCACTGCAATCAGCAGGCCAATACAGCAGAACAGCTGGCAAAACAGCAGTCCCTCCCACAGCACAGCAGCTCTTCTTCCAGGCAGAATGTCCTTGGTTCCAGTAGAGTTCTCCATAGCGGTCCCAGGATCCAGCAGCAAAGTGAAGAATAATCCACAGGCAAGAGAAAATCTCTACCTCGTGCAAAAGTTTTTAAAGGGGAGAGGAAGGTTCCAGAAGGCAGGCAGCCCTGGTCAATCCTGTGGTGCCATATCACCTCTCCTCCCCTGTCCCAACCCTCCTGCACAATATATTGGGACAATCCAAAATGGTGTCATCCAAGAGCCACTGATCACATCAGCTCCTGAGGTCTCAGCTACAACCCTTTCTGATATCACTGCTAGGTACTTGCACACTAGAATTTCAAAGAGAGCCCCCTGGTGGGTTGGCTCCAGTTGTCTGGGCACTTTCCTTCAGTCAGTGGGCTTGGGCTGGTCCATCCCTGGTGCAGTTTGACAGCTGACTGATTGATGCAGATCTTTCCGCCCCACCCCTTTCCTCCTCATGACCTAGGAGAAGTACTGCTAATTGCTCCTTTAGTGTTGGGTGGCATTTTAGGGCGAGTCTGGGCAGCGCATGCGCTGCTCCGTGGCTTACTGTACTGGAGTATGGACTAGAAGCCCTGCCCACTCTCCGCCCATATTTGTCATTGGCTTGTGTCATTGTCCTTCGTAAATGCTGGCTTCTGATTCGTTAATAGTTAATAGTTAGTACCGCCTTGTCTTCATTTATGACCTCCCATGAGGACTAGCCCTTTTACTTCGTTTGTTACACGGTACGTCATTTTTAGTCTGTAAGCACTATTTTCTTTCATGAGTTTCTCCTACTGCAGGCATGACATGCTTTCCTGCAACATTCAGCGGGCAATGTGTGCTTTCACTTTCCGAGCAGCCGGGACAATGGCGGCCTCTTCTTTGAATAGGTCTTGTATTTACAGGAGTTTGAGCTATTGGCATTGTAAATGACAATGCCTTTTATTTATGTGTTAATTAGCAAAACAGATAAATAAAAGGCATTGTCATTTACAATGCCAATAGCTTAAACTCTCGCAAATGCGACACCTATAGCACTGCAAATGCTTGTCATACATGGCTCCCGGTGCACGCTGGTGGCGCACATTCTGATGTTCGTTTCTCACATGGTTGGTTTTCGTACACAGATACTAGTGCACGCTCATGTCTCAGGCTGCACAGCACACATACTGGCACTAGTTCCCTTACTGCCTTTGTTCGTACATGGATCCTGTTGCACGCTGGTGGCTCACGGCACAAATTCTGGTGCTGGCTTCCTACGTGGCAGGTTTTGGAACAGAGATTCTGTGGCACGCTCATGTCGCATACTGCGCAGCACACTCTAATGCTGGTTTTCCACATGGCAGGGCAGGTTTTCCTACACGAATCCTGGTGCATGCTCATGTCTCACGCTTCACAGTACACTCTAATGCTGGTTTTCCACAGGGGTGTTTTTCATGCACTTATCCTGGTGCACGCTCGTGTCTCACGCGGCACTGCACACATTTTGATGCTGGTTTTCGTACACGGATCCTGGTGCATGCTCGTGTCTCACGCTTCACAGCACATTCTAATGCTGGTTTCCCACAGGGCTGGTTTTAATGCACGGGTCCTGGTGAACGCTCGTGTCTCATGCTGCACAGCACTCTCTAATTCTGGTTTCCCACATGGCTGGTTTTCGCACACGGATCCTGGTGCACACTCATGCCTCACGCTGCACAGCACACTCTAATGCTGGTTTCCCACAGGCGGGTTTTCGCGCATGGATCCTGGTACATGCTCAAGCCTCACGCTGCACAGCACACTAGAGATAGTTTTCATACACAGACCCTGGTGCACGCTCGTGTCTCATGCGGCACAGCACACTCTAATGCTGGTTTTCGACACTGCTGTTTTTTGCGCACGGATCCTGTTGCACGCTCATGACTCATGCTGCACAGCACAATCTAATGCTGGTTTTCAAATTAGTTTCTCCTACTGCAGGCACGAAATGCTTTCCTGCAACATTCAGTGTGCCATGCGCGCTTTTACTTTCCAAGCAGCTTAGGACAACGGCGGCCGCTTCTTTTCAAGGAAATAGGTCTCGTATTTACAGTTTGAGCTACTGGCATTGTAAATGACAATGCCTTTTATTTATGTATTAATTAGCAAAACAGATAAATAAAAGGCATTGTCATTTACAATGCCAATAGCTTAAACTCTCGCAAATGAGAGACCTATTGCATTGCAAATGCTTGTTTTCTGCTACTCGGGAGAAATGTAATTAACTGAACACAGCAGGCTGACAAAAGGCCTGGGCTTTGATCCTGAGCTGAGCCAGGAAAATATGGAAACTCTGAATGACCCATAAGATGTACAGTTATCATTTTGGAAGTTACCTATTTGGTTTTCTCGCACAGGTTGCACTCCAATTCCAGACGTCAATGGTCTCTGTTGGCTAAGGGGAAGTGAAATTACATTCTAAGGCAGTTCCCCCCCCTATGTGTATAATGGAGTGTCGCTATAGTTAAAACAGTAAAGCACACTGACTTTCCCTAATAGTGTACGCTACCCTCATGAGGCTTGTCCCAGGTGAATACCTAACCCTGCACAGTCCACATTGCGCCAGGCTACCTGTGCGATGTTACTGGGCTGTGCATGACAGTAGTATCCCACGCGCAGCCTGCACACGTGTTCATGTGTATCTAACCATGTGCCCCTCACCCTTGCTGCATCGCAGCAGCCTCATCTTAATAGGTAGACACTGGCGGTAAACACACGCAGTCTGTTTGCCATGTGATTACTGTGTATGAGACACCGGTAGTGATACTCACCCACAGTAAAAAGTCCAAAAACCAGGTGATCAGAAAAGCGAAAGAATCTGGGTGTACTGCAGGGGCAGACTCCAGTGCAACAGTTTTATTACAAAATTCAAAAGAAAAGCAGAACAGAGTCAATGCCGTGACTGTACACTGCAGAAATTGCAGAGGAGAGACGTGAGCAGGGGGAAAAAGATGAGTGACAAGGGTGACTTCTATGTTGGATAAGATGGCGTTTTTTATTTAAATTAAGGCCTAGTTACCAATTGGCAATAAAACCCGCTTTTACACATTATAGAAAATTAGTTTCAAAAGCAACAGTACTATATCAGTTTATACATGTGTAATCGAGTGTGAAAATACATTCTGCACGTTATTAACCACTTAACCGCGGCGGCAATTCCGCCGCAGTGCGGCGGTTTAGCGGAGTGGGCGGGCCCTCGTCGGCCAACGGACGTGCGCAGCACTACGGAGGTAGTGCTCGCGACGGCCGTTGGCCGACAGAAGCAGCGAAGGGGTTAATGATGCACAAAAATGTAAACGCACAAAAATCTTTATTTAATACTGTCAGATTCAGCTTTTTCCTCATCACCACTTCCTGATTCCACATCTTGACATTCAATTTATGGATTGCTGGAAGCACTATGTGGGTGTGTGAATGAACACCTGCACAGAAGCACTTCCTTCTGGCTTCATCTTCCCCATGAAAACCCCACAGTTAGCCTAGTTGTTGTCAGCATTTTCTGTTTATCTTTTTACTTTGACAAAGCTTTGAGCAGACTTTGCCGTCAAATGTTCCCCATTAGAAAGGACTTTATCCATCAGCATCATTAGACTATCGGGACAGCTGCCGACAGGCCGAGCACTCAATGTGTGCAAGGCATCAATGTTTGAAACCGACCTAATTACTGTGCATTGAGCTGGGTAAGATGGATGAGAGCACGCCTACGCACGATTAATACATCGTCCAAGGGATTCTGCCGATGGCCATTTAGGAGAATGCTGATCTCTCTTTTCGACTGTCTCTCATGGCCTCTCTTTTTTCCACCTCTAACTTGCTAGCTTCTCATACAGCGTTGTTGCCATAATCTCTTCATACGATTCTTTAACTAAAACTGATCATCTCATCGCCGTCAGAATGATGAAAGGGAGAGACGTTTTCCAGGCCTTGAACCGGTGACTCGCTGCGTGGGAATAGTCTACAACTGTGGCTTATGTCCATTCTTTGCTTCTGTATATAGCCAAGTTGTGTTTGTTTTCACTTCCTCAGCTCCTCTATTCTCTCCCTTTGTTGTCTTCGCGCTCTTCTCTAGCTCTCCTTACCATTCTCCATTCCCTCTTCTTTTTCTGGTGCACGAGTACACACGCTTGCACTCATGCACGCACACATGCCACCGGCTATTGCACTCGGCAAATAAAAGGATAATTCTAACCACAAGTTCAGCTCTTAAATCCATGCTGTCCTCCTTATTGTAGAGTAGTGGGCACGGCCCACATACTTGGGAATAATGCACACACTGACACGGTAGAAGGGTATGGGTAACTGGCCCAGGGCACGTACACCCGGCCTCTTTTATTAGCGGGGTCACCTGAACGGTAATGCCTGTGATGGGTGGGTGTACAGTGTGGTTTAACATCAGGCGGAACACTAGAACGTATCCAGCAGGACACTACATACCTCCCAAATTTTAATGGAAAAATAACAAGCAAAAGTTCAACCTATGGGAAAAACAACATACCAAAACATAGCACCAATGAGTCTCTTCAGGCCGTCTGCTGGGCAGTGCTGGAGCTCTGGACCACACGGTCAGGAGGCTTTAGTCCACCTCAGCGATATAGTTCAGGTCGGCCTTGTCTCGCGGTGTTGTAGTCTATTTACATAGTTCCAATGGCGGTGCATCTGGAGCGGTGGTGGAGTCCACTTTGGAGATCTTCTCGCAGGCGCTCAGGCTCCGGTGGAAAGCCAACCTGCAAATATGGAGGATGACCTTGGTGGATGAGGGCTTTCCTTGGAGGCGATGATGCTTTCCAGTTCCCGATAGCCGAGCAGCTTCAGACTTGCCTATTCTGCATGGACTCCCCTCTCACAGGAGTCTCCTGGAGGGCCTTCCTGCTGGGCTGCCATGGGACCGTGTGGACTGTGCGGGCCTCTCATGGGCCGCGCGTAGGCATCGCTGAGGGACTGCCAACAGGACCACAGCCAAATTGCTCATGCAGCCGCAAAGGGTGGTGTCTCAGAGTCTGTGTGCTCTCGCCGTCAGGACTCAGGTTCACATGCCTCCATCAGATGGTCTTTAGGTTACCAGTCTCCATCTGCGACCTCCATGCTTCCCGGTGCCTGTCGCGGAGCTGCTGCCGATGCATTTCTCTGGTTCAGATTCCCCTCTCACAGGAACTCCGTTGAGGCCCTTGCCACTGGATTGCCACGTGACTGCGTGGGCTGTGCGGGCCTCTCATAGGCCATGCTGAGGGGTCGCGGCAGAACTCCCAACAGGGCCACGACCAAGCCTCATGTAACCCCAAGGGTGGATAGTCTAATGGTCAGGTATGCTCTTCTTTGGCAGGCTACAGGTTTATGGGGGCACACAGGAGGTTCCTGGGTGGCTAGCCTCACACGGCACCAGGAGTGCCTCGTTGAACTCCGGATGTCTTGAGCGTTTGGATCCACCCTGGTGGTGTGATGCTCCTTAGATGTTCTTGGTGGCAATGATGCACCTGGATGATGAACACGATAATTTTCTTTCGGTTGGGCAACAGGCGGCGATCTCTTGCTTTAGGTGAACTCGTGGAGTGTGCAGGACTGGAGGCACTTTGTGGACACTTACGGTTGTCTTCTGGCAGGTGCAATTGCTAGATGTGGTGTCATCCATGCCAAGCAGCCGGTGACAGGTGAGTGGACTGTCGCACTGTGAAGCATGGGGCCTGGACGCAGATCGCGCCTGCTAGTGGCATATGGTTGGTCCTCCCGCGAAGCTGTCTCCAGTGACGTCTCTGCACCTCGGTGGCTGGCTTGTGATGATGAACACCTCCAGTGCTGGCACGAGTCCTCTGTCCCGTCGCTATTCTCCTTTTCCCTCTTGCATGCCTGTGGTGGTTGTTCGCCCTGTGGCTTCGTGCCACTCTCCTCTCCTCCTTCACAAAGTGACGTCCAGCCACGCTCTTCTCTTTCCGACCAGGTTCCTCACTCGGAAGATGCGTCCTGCCACATGTCTCATGTTTGCGCTACACGGACATCTCGCTGGTCGTCTCCAGTTCTTAGGACTGTCTTTACTTGCTGTGGACCTGTGGCAGGCCTGTCCTGTCGCTAGGACATGCTTCTTCTCCTTGTGGACCTTTCGCGGGCCCCATCCTCTCCTCTGGGATTTTCGCGGTTCTCCTCTGACAGGATGGCAAGTTACCTCTTCGCTTGAGGGTGTCGTGCTTGCGCCTCAAGCCTGCGCCGCCGGGGCGCCTGCTTCTGCCTCTGTTCAGGTATGCTTGGCAGGGTTGGTCACTTCGAGTGACGTGCTCCTTGCTTGCAGTGCGATGTGGCATCCGGCCACGTGTTGCGTGTCCTTGGAGCACATGTTGCGGTGGCAGCTTGCCACGTGGAGTGTGCGACTCTCCTCTTGCCTGTCTGGGGCCACTGGCGACTCTGTCTTAAGGCAGTGTGAGGGGGAACACTCTATGATTTCTTCTGGCCCACTGCGGGGCTTCGCTGCTGCGGTGGAGATGTGGAGGATCTCCCTACTGCCTTCAGCATTGCTTCTTCTCTGAGGAGATGTCTCTATCTCCTGGGCACCTGCCTGTGCTGTCAGGTTCGCTGGTGCGGCCTTCTGCGCACCCCTGACCTCATGAGCTCCGTCCTCTTCTTGGGCGCCCTCTTCTGGCACTTGGCGTGCTTGCTCTTCTTCCTTGCGGTTGTGGCTGTTCACCGCCAGGGGCGTGTGGTGCCCTCTTCTCACTTGAGGTGGCGTAAGACAGCCACTGGGGGTTGCACGTTCAGCGCGCGTCTTGCTTGCGTCTTCATGGGGCTTGGCTGCTTTTGGTCCTTTTGCCTTCTCTGGACGTTGCTTGGCCACTTGATGCTTCTCTTGGCCGGGGCAGCTCTGGGCTGCTTGGGGCCCTGGGTGGGGGTAGCAGTCTCTCTTCCGTCCTCGCTGCAGTGACTGACAGCCACCGGGGGGAGAGGGGGCATGTGACTTGAATGGTCTCCACTATGGTGTGGGAGACGGGGGCGCAGCTCAAGATGTTCTTTGGGAAGGTGGCAGCAAAACACACTCATGTCCTTGCGCGAAACGTTCTTTGCAGTTTAGGGTTTTTTTTCTTCTTTGATGCTTGCCAATGACAGTCTCACATGCAGGCTGGTCTGCCATGTTTGCTTCTCTTCTCGCTCAGTGGGGAGAGGGAAGAGCCTGGCAGGTGTGTCTTGAAGCACATCGCTTCTTAACTACTGCAGTGATGGCGATTGGCCACCAGAGGGCCTCGCAGTGTTCTCCCTGCCCTTTTGGCGTTTCCTTGCAGTATAATTAATTTCTCAGGCCGCGCTGCAGAGCAAAAGGGCTGGCACCAGGTGGTGCTGCCCTCACCTCTCTTCTCAGCTCTCGCTGGCTGTCCAGTACTCCGTGGATTGGCTGGTGCAGCGCTTACAGGATGGGCAGCCGGTGGATGCATCCACTCATCTCGGTCCCAGATTTAGCCCCCCGGGCCTGAATGCTGCGGCTTGCACTGGTGGGGAGTGCTAAGGCCTCAGCAGGTGGGTGAGATGGTGTCCTGGGCCTTGCAGGCTTTATTAATCAGAGCAGCAGGGCCCGGCAGCTTACTTGATAGTGCAAACCTCGTGGAGCACTGAAAGTTGTGGAGTGGGGGAAAGCACTTAGTGACGTTGTGGGTTACTGGGCTGCAGCCGCTTCTCATTCTGCAGGCGGTCCACAGCTTCGGCCAGCCTGGCTTCCGTAGGAGATTCCTTTTCTTCCCCAGGACGGCTGTCTCCCTGCATTCACGGCCACGGGGGGCTGTAGTTGCAGGCGGGGCAGGCAAGTGTAGGTGCGGCCGGAGGCAGTGAACTTTGGCGCGGCTGCCTTTCTTGCAATCCGTACACGCGGCAGCCTCTCTCATGCTGTGGGTCGTGTTTTGCTTTCTGGCTCTGCTTAACTTGGTGCAAGGGGCTACCCTGCCCTCTGGATGCAGTCGTGGGCCGATCCACACCTCCCTCACCTGGGGCGTCACTGCTTCGGCAATGTTATCGGCCTGGCTCTCTCATTTACCAACACGAAGGCCGGGGGCACTGCGGGCATTATCAAAGCTGCAGGGAAGGCTGCCTTGTCTTTTCACTGCCCACATGGGTGCTGCAGACATGGTGGTCCGCGGCTTGCGGCGAAAGCCGGCTGCTTCACTGGAATTCTTTTATTTTAACAATTGAATCTATTTATTACTGTTACTGTTACTGTTCCCACCTTATTTAAGTCTTCTGACTCTCTGGTCCGCCGCGGGGGCTCTCGTTTGAGCGGAGAGAGTGTAGAGTGCTTTCTGCCCTTGCTGGCCGCCATTTTGGGTGGTTCGCGGTTAGCAGTTCAGCTCTTTGAACCATTTCCGGGGAGGACACATTAAAAGGAATGGGAATCCGGGCGTGCTGTGGACGAGCCGCTGGCGCACCGCTTGCGCACCAAAGGCAAGCCCGTCTGCGCCCGTCTGCCTGGACCGGGCCCAGTGCCGGAGACCCTGGCCGTTTTGGACCAGTGCATTTGACTCGCGATACGATTATAGGACTTAACAAGGGTAAGAGGGAAAGCTGCATCAATATTGATTGCTCTCTTCTAAAAACTAACTCAGCTATACAGTGTTTAACGTGGGGCCAAAAGTAAGAGCCAAACCCAGTAAATGTTTCCCTGAGATCACAGCCCACTTAAATAAAAAAGCTTCTAGATACACCCAAAAAGAGATAAGGGCCAATAATCAGGAACATAAAACATTAAGTGTTTCTAGCAAAGACGGCAAAAACAAAATTAACATGATATTTTGTGTATTATTGAACACTAGATCTTTAATAAAGAACAGCTGTGAATTCCACGTATTAATGGAAACACATAGACCCTTGCGTGCTTTTCTTACCGAAACATGGGCTGACGCCACCTGTGATATAGATATACAGGCGACACTACCACAAGGCTTTAATATCTACAGGTGTGACAGGATACACAAACGGGGAGGAGGGGCAGCAATCATTGGGAGGGAAGGCCTAACATCTAGCTGTCAACCATCTGTATCCTCTTTTGGGGAAACAATGTTATTCTCTATAGAGGTTACTAAGCAACTATCATTCAAGGGCATATTACTCTATAGACCTCCAAACCCCAGAAAAGACTTTCCTCAGGAAATAGCTTGTAACTTGGAAAACTTTATTCTATAAACAAACATTACAGTCCTGGGAGATTTTAACTACCATTTAGAGGCAATGTTAGACCCTGACACTACCTCACTCCTGCAAACTTTCTCGGCATTAGACCTAGACCAAATCGTTCTTGAACCAACACATCAGGCAGGGCATACTTTGGATGGGATCTTCACAAATAATCCAAACCTAATTTATGTAAAGACCTCTCAAGTAGCTTGGACGGACCACAGAGAAATCTTCTTTGATCTGCTGCTTCCACAACCCAGCCCGAACATGGAGAAAGCTTCTCCCCCTCACCTTTCAGAAAATTGGCAAAATGTGAAAGCAGATCATTTTAATGATACGCTTAAAAACATAAATCTAGAAGCAGGAAATGGTGTGGAGACAGCAGCCAAAAAATATAATAAATGGCTGGAAACTGCATCAAATAAAGTAGCATCTGTCAAAATTATTAAATTAAAGCGACAAACTCCCTCAGCTCCCTGGTTTTCTCCGGAGTTTAGGAAATGTAAACAAAACTGCAGGAAACAGGAAAGAAAGTGGAGAGTGGCATATAAAGAGGAAGAAAAAGAAAAATATAAACAGTCAATAGCTATATACAAAGATAATATTGTGAAAGCTAAGGCAGAATATTACACAAAGAGGATTGAGGAGGCAAAAAACTCAACCAAAGAGCTTTTCCGTACAGTAACGGAATTAACAACTAATCACAACACAAAAACTACGACTGCCAATCAGTCCTTTTGTAATTCTCTGGCAGACTTCTTCCTAGAAAAAGTAGAAGCAATGAATAATAATTTCTCAGATGGTAAACTATGCACTAACTTGGCACCCGTTATCGAGAGCAATTTCCCCCTCAATACAACCAAAGCCTTGACTGAATTTGCTCCTCCACCAACAGAGTATATCATAACCCTATTAAACACTGCTACCTCAGGCTCACCAGATGATCCATGCCTGCCAAATATAACTAAGCTAGCAGCAGAAATTATTGCATCTAAACTAACACCTATTTATCAAAGTATGTGTGAAACAGGCATTTTCCCTAAGATCTGGAAAAAGGCAGTTATGATCCCTCTCCTAAAGAAAGCTTCTCTTGATCATAAAGACCTGTGCAACTTTCGGCCAATTTCCCGTCTCCCACTACCAGCCAAAATAGCGGAAACATTTCTGAATGAACAATTGGTTACTTTTATCGAGACCAACAAACTCCTAGATAAAATACAATTTGGGTTTCGGACGGGCCACAGTACGGAGACAGCACTGCTCAAAGCAACCGAAGAGATCAGACAAGCTCTAGATCAGAGAAAAGGGGCAGCCCTGATCCTGCTAGATCTCTCGGCAGCTTTTGACACTGTCAATCATAAATTACTATTAAGCCGCCTAAACACCTGTGGAATCACAGGTCAGGCGTTCAACTTGCTAAAATCTTACTTAGCGGACCGGGGGCAAGTAGTAAAGTTAGAAAATTTTACTTCTCACTCGTTCTCCCTGCCATGTGGAGTCCCACAGGGATCTTTGCTGAGCCCCACTCTTTTTAACATTTATGTTTCCCCTTTAGCAGATGTGTTAAGAAATTTTGGATTTTCACTCACATCCTATGCTGACGATACCCAAATTGTTGTCTCCATAGGGAAAAATGATGATAAAACTGGACACAGATTTCAGAACTGCAATCAATCAATCAATCAATCAATCAATCAGGGGTTTGTTAAAGCGCGACTACTCACCTGTAAGGGTCTCAAGGCGCCAGGGGTGGGGGGGTGCAGGTTCCATTCCATCAAGGAGGGGGTCTGTCGAAGAGCCAGGTTTTGAGGTTTCTTGCGAAGATGGGGAGCGATGTTGTGTGTCTGATGTGGAGCGGAAGGGCGTTCCATGCTTTGGCCGCGAGGAAGGAGAAGGAGCGGCCTCCCGATCTGGTCTTTCTGGTGCTGGGGACCACGGCGTAGGAG